>FR990123.1:161832-1382324 GCA_905404295.2 Ochlodes sylvanus | reverse complement strand
AAGTTGGCGAAGTCCATTCGCGAACTCGCACACCCTATCTAACAGTTTTCTGTAGGTAATTCGGCGTTCGTCCTCTGGGTTGTTGCCCTCCCTGAAAACATGTTCATGGCCCTGAACAATTTCCTCCTATACAGGGTGTAATAGTTAAGTGTGCACAGGCGATTATTCCGTAACTATTACAGATATCAAAAAGCTTTAAACTGATATCGAAAGCACTTTACCTAATGAGTAAAATTACAATAATAATTTATTAAAATAAAAACGAGAAATATCCAAAAAAATTACATTAAACTCAACTAAACCCATACATTTAGTATGAGATAGTAGAAAGGTTTTACTTTCTTTATTTAAAGTGGAATAGTACCTACTCATTTTACCCTTATCATTTTATAATTATGTATGATATGAAGTTGATGAATTTCAAGTAGATACACACGTGTAGATTAATTATCTTACCACTTCAAATTAATAATAAACCTTGTTTCAATATCGTATTGATTTGAACTGGCTGAAAAGTAACATACTAAATAAAAACAAAAAGAATGACACTCTTTGGTGTTCGTTCTAAATTCAAATTCTTTATCGCGGGAGTAGGTACTATTCCACTTTAAATAAAGAAAGTAAAACCTTTCTACTATCTTATACTAAATGTATGGGAGAGTTTAATGTAATTTTTTTGGATATTTCTCGTTTTATTTTTAATAAATTATTATTGTCATTTTACTCATTAGGTAAAGTGCTTTCGATATCAGTTTAAAGTTTTTTGATATCTGTAATAGTTACGGAATAATCGCCTGTGCACACTTAACGATTACACCCTGTATACCATCTGTACAGTAGGGATATGAGGCTATAATTATTCTATTCATAACAAAACAGAAGCTAATAGTAAAAAGCAGATCTTTGACTTGATCTCCGAATGTCGTGTTATGTAATGAGGCGAGAGGACGTTTCTTTCGCTTCTTCGTTTCGTTCTTCACGTCTTCTTCTACTCTTCTCGTCACATACGTTCATGTCACGAGAAGTGTGATTGAGATGAAAGTGAATGGACGAAGGGGACGAGGACGGCCCAAGAAATGATGGATGGATGGTGTGAGAGATGATATGAAAGAAAAGGGAGTCAGTGTAGAAGTGACGGCAAATAGAGAAGAATGGAAGAGAAGAACATATTGCGCCGAGCCCAAATAAAATTGGGAAATGGGTAGCAAGGTGATGAGACAACTGCCCCTAAGAGAAAGTCTTATACAATTTGATGTAAAATTGAAATATCCATATTGCATTTCAAAGTCAGAAATCTCTACGCTAATAAGCTAATCTCCGAAACGGCTTAACAGATTTGGGTGCGGTTTTCACTCATATATTGTGGTAAGCTTCACTTAATCAGAATTTAGTGTTATTTTATTTCAAACGGTTAATAAATAAAAAAGTTACGTCAGTTTAAAGCATCAAACCTAAGAATTTCCAAATGGAAATTTCTACAGAACACAGGATAGATTTGTTTAAATTCATTATAGCGGCTGTATGGTACCATTTCCAAATGTGAATAAATCTTTAACTATTATTACTGTTACCTATAAAGTTATACCATATTTGGTTATCTAGCTAAACCAAAATTATATACAATATACGCTTAAATAACAAAATCTTGAATAAGAAAAAAATATTATTTGACCCAGTTACCACACTGCAGAATAGCGACTCGCATATAAGACATTAAAATTAAAATGAATTATGGTTCAAACAATGCTCATAACGATCTTGTCAAACGACTTGTAATTGACCAGTACTAAAAATACAGGAAAACTGCTTCCCCTTTCAAAACAAAATCCATTATCTTTAGCTTTACCGACCAGATGAGGAAGGTAAATCAGCTAAGTTATATACATACATACTTATTGCAGCGAGTTAGTAGCGAGGCTGTCGACTATATCTGTGTCGACTTAACCTTGCTAAATAAGTGTTAGTTGTTATCTAGAACATGTACAAATGAAGTGGTTTGTATCTAATTAATAACTTGCTATTATATAACAGACATTCATAAACGAATTTCATCTAATCATGAATGTCACAATATGTTCATCTAAGCCAGAAGCCATCAAGCCGGTTCTCAAAATGATATAGTCTATACCCACTTTGAAAGTCAATTATTTATTATTCAGCGCCCCCCATTTTTTTACTTCACCAAAACATAAAAACCACATTGTGCTATGCCATCTTTTTTGCAAGTGAGAGCAATTAAAAGCACCTCCACTTCTTTTTGAGCCCCTTACCGGCCCACTCAAGGCCTTCAGCGCCCACAAGGGGGCGTTATCGCCCACTTTGAGAAAAACTGATTAACACGTTCGCTGCGACTACCCACTAGTTCTACTAGTTACGTAGTAGTAAGTTTGAGTGCAGAGAAAAGAGAGTTTCTGGAAGGTAGTATGGATAACTCACACTACCTACTTATACTTCGATTCAGCTTAACATAGAACAACAGACGAAACCTCCAAATCAATCATGAAGTATTGTAATCGGGGAAGATAAAAAAAATCTGGTTTCAGGTTCCTGAGCAAATTCAATTACCTACTTCTATACGCCAAGGTGGTGACAGTTTATCATATTAGTATATTACTACTATTACGATCATATTATGAATTCCAGCCTAACAGTTTTTACCACTCAGAATAATATTCTTCTGAATAATAGCTTAAAGCCTAACAAGACTACGAAAACATGTGTTGTTATAAATTATGTTGAGAACATGCATTACGTAATCATTACGTATCAGGGTCATAATAACCTACTCTCTATGGAGAGATTAATATAGGGTAGAGCCAGCTTAACTAAAAAGCCGGGAGAAACATTCAAGGCCATCGTCAACTATAGTGAGTACATACTCACTACTCAGGACCCCTCGCAAATATGACCGTAATCATTTTTGATATAGGCAAGCTTAGCTGGTATTGTTCACTCGTAATAAGATAAGATCACAAAGTAAGCCTACGGTGAAACGATATGAACTCTTTGAACAAAATTAGTCATTAATTAGACTACACATTGACTACACTAGACATTTATTTATTTATTCTGTCATTATGTTGGCGTTACATATATGTATCTATATACCAGTAGCAAACAGCTTTCTACTCGTACCTACTAGAGCGAAACTTTTCCAACGGACGGTCGGACATGGCGAAACTTTAAGAAGAGATAGAGACATTGTAACTTAAGAGAGAATGAGATAATATTCGTTTTTTTAAATTTCACTTCTAGCAAGTGTCAATTGCACACATTTTGTTTTTTTATGCAATAACGCTTTTAATTCAGATCAAGTGTCGCATGACTTTGTGCACCTACTTATATCACATTCATTGGTTATTCCGTATAGAACGATCTCACGCCAAAATATAATAAAGAGCTGCTGCAGTCACTGCAGTCTAGTTACGCAAGAGGCAAATCTACTTCCAGAATACGGTTAGCAGATGTCCGGACTTTTTACTATCTGACCGGTTTTTTATCGGTATTTAAAAATGCCATATGCTTATTTTTTATTACACTAAGTATATAAAAATTAAACTGTAATTCAAAAACATTGCGTACATAATAACTACTGAATACACGAAAATACCTTAATTTCATTTTGTAATTAAAGTCGGTCTTTTGTATAAATGTTCGGATTTTTTTACATCGAATTGTCTACATTTTTCAAAATTTTACATGGTAAACAAATACCCTATACCGGAACCATTTCACTGCCACTAATGTACCGAAAGTTACGCTGCCGCAGTACCCACGAATGTGGTAGTATGTTAACATTACGCATGTGTTGTTTTATTAAAAACAAAAGCCAACTTGCAGTTATAAATCTATTGTGGTATGCTACTTTTATTTTACAAAACCAATGGAATCCATAACTTTATTACATAAATTTATTACGCACATTACATCTGATACACAGCTACATCTGATCTAAAACTCGTGAAAGTTCTAAAGCATTAAAGCGCAAATGAAAAAGTAAATGAACCAACTACCTGAATGTTCGGTGCTAGTTTTGACAAATGCTCGAATATGTAAAAAGTACCTTTGAAATAAATAAATAACGCTACACATTCACAGCCCCACACTAGGGTTCCCTGTGTCGTAGGTTCCATGGACAACACACAAGACAAGAACACACACACCCAGACCAAGAACGAAATTTAAATTCATCATTCATATTTCCGCCTCGCTGGGAATCGAACCCAGGACCCTCGGAACAGCGATCCGGCGTGTTAACTATCGGCGTTTTAAATATCTTATACCTACCACCTGTAAATAGTAACATCTAATGATAACCTCGTAATAGTGTAAACCCCGACATTATTTTGTAAGTTTAAATCATCAAACCTAAAACATCTATTGTACCGAATTGACCTTTGTTCGAAATTCGAACATTTGGTACTAGATTTTTAGAATAATTTGCAATTTATTTGTATGCAAATTTTTAAGTCTGCTGGCATAACATTACAACAAACAAACAAGTTTTACTATGGTTTGGTAATTTATGAACTTAACTGTGTGAGGATCTGGCTACTGTTACCTGGTGAGTCCTCGGCTACCGTCTGATTATGGGGGCATCGAAAGTATGGTGGGCTTAGATATGGCGATATCGCATTTCCACCTTCGATCAACGAATTGTTGATCGATTGGTGGTAACGCTTTGGCGGTGAACCTTTAAAAATTATTATCCTGGCAGTTATTTGCTTACGTAAAAGAAAACATCCTGAAAAAGCTTGTCTACTGGTAGATATGAGCCTAACCAAACGGTGGGACAGAAGTGAAGATGAGATGAAGGAAGGCAACGGAGTCAAAGTCAAAGTAAAAAAACAGCTTAAAATAAGACGAAAAAATACGAAATGTGTTTAGTTATAGAATTTCTTTCACTGTGTATATGTGTAGGTTCACTACTAATATAAAATAATAAGCGCACATTTTTTTTTTTGTTAATGTTAGAGTTTATTTTTTGTAGTACCTATGTACTCGTAGGATATAAAATATTAGTGTACCCATATGAAAAGCAAATAATTTTGTTCCAATGACAAAATAAAAACGAGAAATATACTTAAACATAAATTTCGCCTTAAAATGAAACATGAAACAACAAAAAAAAACATTGATAATAATGAACATATCAAAATTAAATATAAATGCGATGCGATTGTGATTATTAAGGTAAATCGTATGTAGAGGCCAAGCCACGCACAGTCATAATACTTAAATAAATTTATTTAGTTTATCAAATGAGATGGAGGTTGCGAATCGCTCATATATTTTATTACATAACGTTATCTCTTGTTTTAACTGCATCTGGAAAATGAGTAACGGTGGAAAAATCAATAAGTTCCGTCCGCGCCGTCTCCGAACGGTGCGGTGCATCGCCCAGCTGATTTTATTGATTCGGTGACACCTACGGGCAGATGAGAACCTTACCAGTAAAATGCTATCTTGTCCCCGAGACCGTTCATCACGTTGCGATCCAGCAGGTTGAAACACACATTGGTAGATGCTCCCTCCAGCCATTTTACAAATACCATTCCCTGTGAGGCATCGAAATTATAAGATACGAAATTGCCCGGCTCATACGGGACTTGCCAAAAAAACTCTTTGGCTATTTCTGACCAGAACGCCTCAGGATTTTCCACCGATTTTTTGTGCATTTCCCTGTACTTGTCAAAAGATTTTACATGGGATTTTTCAATCACATGCTGGGATGGTTGATATACGCGCGACATTCTTATTGCGTTAAATAATGCGCTACAACAATTAATCGACCTACACTCTTGGAAGACTTCGCGGCTACTGACTAGTTACTGACTGAACTGACTTGACTGAGTGTCAGCAGAGTGTCTGTTGTGTAGTGAACTAGTGACTGAGTAAGAGACACAGAGTACTTTGTATTATACGGAAAGTAAGTGAGTACTGACTGAACTTAGGCTTGGGACGCTTGTACAAAATATCGACATTTTCTCAGAAATTCACATACTTAAATAGTCGTTATTTTTACTCTCGATATATCGTTCATTGAATGCTTTGGATGTCGACAGTTCTAAAGAAACGCGTTATGTAGCATCGGCTTTTTATATATTTATTTACTGCTTTGCTTTTACTTTTGCTGCTTTCTATTTAGAAAGCAGCAAAAGTTAAAATTACACTATCGTTTTTGTCTAATTTGCCTTAACGATATTTATACATTTAAAAATTAATATCGATAAGATATTTAACGATATACTTTTTTCGTTTGCCTTTCCCGAACTGAACTAACACTGAGCTGAAGTGAGCTGATACGAATGAAGGCATGAAGCATTCGAACCACAGAACGAGTTGTTTGACTTAAATGTCAAATTAGGAATTCATTTAAATAGATTGGATAGGTATTACCACGGAATACAGAGAGAGAAGTGGAAGTGCAAAGTAGGCGTGGCACACGCATTAAGGTTGCGCGGAGCTCCGCGTATTTGCTGGAAAATGGCCGGTATTGCTTAACTGTCACTGAGATGCGTCAGTTGTGCATTGCGTAAATTAAATTCTTAATAAACTACGTAAATATGCCTTACTGTGCAATTTTGGAGTGCAAAAATGATAGCAGAGCTTAGAATTTATCTAATGGCGGAGTTTCGTACCATAGGTAAGCCTAGTTTTAAATTATTTTGAAAACCAAAAAATCAAAAACATACAATTAAAAGAAACTATAATTTATAACCAAAAAGCTACTCAGTCCCTTTGCAATAAGGTTCGTTTTAAGTTTTAAGAAGTATTCCCAGAAAATTCTATGCTACTCGTGCAGGGATGCGGTAAAAAAATCGATATCGACAATTTTATTATATTATTTCTAGTTAAAAAAATTCATATCAATATTACATTTACCATTTATTTAACAACATGTGTATACAGTTCTGCTAGATGGTGTGGAATAAAGAATATTTCATTTTGCCCTCCACACCATTCCAAGCCGTTCATCCAATTGCAATGGGATTTTGGTTAGTTGTTATGCGTTAGGGATGGACATTTTTGACAAAATAGAAAGCACTATTTCCTATGCCGTACATTCAATTGTAATGACATTTTGTGAAGTTATTATAAAACAATTTACTATTTTTATACTACATACTACAGGCAAGTTATTGCCAAAAAACGATCAACGGCCAAGACTGATTAGGGTTTAAATTGCTATTTATCAAATAAATAGCTTCACAAATAATTCCATTGTTAATAAATATAAAATAATATAAATACATATATTATAATACATATAAATACGCTGGTGTTGTTGGCATTCTCTAACAGTGAACTCAGTCAATATGAATTATTAATCATATGAATATTGTCGCGTTGATTTATCTGTTGACGAGACACATAGAAGTACCTAATTTAAAAATAGAATTTCTTCTTTAATGTTCTCGATAATAATTGGACATTGGAAGCAGTGGTAGTTTACGGTAGTTAGGGATAAAAAATGCAATACAAAGTTTATTAAAATCCACTCGCCACTAGTAGCCATTTTTCCTATGTTAAAGATTTTGAGTTTTGCTTTGGTTTGAAGTAATTGAAAATTTCGGAAAGAGCAAGTTGTTATTAAAGTTCTAATAAAATGTGATATCGCGGATTGAGCGAGTGGCTCGATCGATAACATCAATATTGCGTATCGCTGAGTAAATCAAATATGTCGGAAACGGAGTTCCGCGTAAACAACCAAATAACCAAAGTAAAAGAGAGAATTTATGCCAAGCCGGACAGTGATCATTGAATAAACGTGTTCTTCATGTGTTTGTCCGGAACCTGTGTTTTATTTGCTATCCTAAACTGAAATCCTGACATGAAATAAGCCCACAATGGATGTCGCCGACATATATATGTATTATACTCTGTAGGAAAACAAAAACATCCTAGCCGTCGTAAAAGACGCACTAACCTAAGACGTGGTAAGCATGTAAGTATCTAATGATAATTATGAATATATGTATGTTATGTAATTTAACTGGAAACCGTATTTTTATTTCAGTAGGTACATATAATTATGAACATTGCATTAAAGTAGTTATATGTTTATATATCGGATAATCCGGAATTTGCTTGTTTGCTGCAGGTTTTCTCAAAACGTTTTCCTTCACCGTTTTAGCAAATTAATGATAATATTTAAATACTTAAAACGCACACAATTCCGAAAAGTCAGAACCCTCTAGACCCCCCGAACAGGAGACCGAAATATTAACCACTAGTGACTAGGCTATTACTGCCTTTTATAATTATTAATTCGAGTATCTACCTATACCTACTTATTTTACAACATCTTCGAAAATTTTAAAGTACTTGGCATTATCAATCAAGAATAAATACGTGTAACATCTTGTTATGAAATATAGTATAATATTAGTTAATAAATTTGTACAAAAGTATCCGGCAGCAGTTAGTTTCTTACATTTTGTAAAAATATCGGGTCTGTTATCGTGTTACGTTTATCGATATAGCCTATCCCTATCAGTTTCTCCGAATCAGGTGGTATAACCTTGTACGTGTGAAAACGTCATATTTTTATAAAATAATGCATACATAATGTAAAAAAGACGCTCGTTCAAGTTTTCACAGGAGCTGTCATCGAGAAAATAAAGAAATGGAAATAGTATAATTTATAAAGGTAACAAAACACCAAATATGGCAAGGAAAAATAAAAACTAAGATAACATGTTAAGGTGCATTTTCAACTATAAACAGCCCTTTTTATAGACTATTTTAAGTTGACAAGTACCAACCAATTAAAATGTAAGTTTCTTAGTGTGAATAATACGATTAGGGATTTACTTGTGTTTATTTTGCTACCGTGGTTTCCTTATTAATCAACACTTGTACCATTTCCACTTCTCTCTGTATTTCGTGGGTATTACCATGGAAGTAAAACGTAGTGTTTCTAATTATCCTCTTTGCATGGAAGTATGACACCTATGGAAATGACATGTCAACAAAAAATGCGTGCCACTGTTACGTCATCTGACCTATAACTGTGTCCCGCCCCGTCAGCTTGCTTTTCAATCGATTTGAGTGAATTTTTTTGTGTTCAAGTGGATTCGAGGATGGTTTTAATTCACAATTGGACCCGGTAGGTGGCGTTGCTATCGATATATCACCAAAACATTTTTTAACGCTGGGACAACTAGTTTAAATATAAAATCTGTAGATTTACTTATTCAGTAATTCACTGATGGCAAACATGGTGTGTGTGCGAATGTCTCTTTAATTCATAGAAAATCTTCTTTAAATAGCTACTTCCACGCCTTACTTGACATGCATTACTTGAAAATAACATTAGAAAGGTAATATTTCTATTACAAGGCAAAATAAAATTATATCATAGTTTCAATATGATCTTTATTTTTTTCTAATAATCGCTTCGAAACAGTCTTTTACAACAACAATAAAAAATTCAGATAATAATTATATCCACAAACGCAAACTATAACCACAATAATCATGCAAGTAGAGTATCTTACTCTAGCTAGACGTGTTATACATAGTAACATCATCATAGTTAAGTTTATACATTGTCACATGCAATGACGCCCAACGGTAACTTTTATCATTCATATAATTTAAAAAGTACACTATATTATTTCCTTACCTACTATCCTCTATTACATAAATTAGTTTTATTTTCTTAAAGCTACATAGACCACTAACTGTATAAATACGAGACGATATTTATATAGTCACATCATATTTTAGGTAACATGTGAATATTATAATCATTGTCCTTTTCACCAATGCACACATTTAGTTACACTTATTGAATACCCGGAAATAAATAGAAAAGTATAATAAATAATTCTCAAACGAGTAGAATACGCTCGTAAAAAGGGCATGTTATCTCGGAAGGTTCGTAATTTCGATACTATGTTCCAATATTGGAACCTCATATCAGAATTATGAATTCAGTATCGGAATTGTACATTTTTTTTATTGCTGCATAATATGCCAGTCTCACAATAGATAAAATTGTTCTAATTATAATTTGGGTTTGTTCAATATTAACGGTTTTAATCGACAGGAAATAGTATACTCAATCAGTCTTGTTTTTTGAATCGTAGGTTACAATCCACAATAAAATTATAACGCAATGCACACAAGGGGAAGACTGTTAACGTTTTATTAAAAAAAAAAACGATTCCGATATTACTACGGTATCGAACTCGATATCGGAAATATTGTTCCGAGATTCCGAGTTCCATGCCCAACTTATAATACACTACCTTAGAATAATTACACTATAGAAACGAAGTCCGCGCGGTCGTTTTGAAGCACCTTAATTGGAGTCAGAAATGACTCCAAACACCGGGCGGCTCATGTCAACGCACGCCAAACGTGTCTCGCGAAAAAAAAGAATTATGACGATTTGTCCAGCTAAATTGTGTCACAAAATATCTGAAAAGCTATTTATGTATTATTGCTAAAAACATATTATTATCCGCAGCCGAATCATTCCCCGCTTTCGGGAAAGTTTCGGTTTAGTGCTTCACTTTAGACAGAGCGCTTGTATGAAGACTATCTTTCTATAGTGTTATTATTCTAAGTACAATACGTTACTTGTAATTCTTAGGTTTTCTGTAAATACTTGGATACATTAAAATCGACACATTGAAACAACGCATCAATCACGCCCGTCACTAGTCCACTTAACGCAGCTATAATAACTATATCTTTGTGCCTGTAGACTAGGGGAAACATGTCGTCGACGCTATCGTCGAGCTGTCGACGTCATGTTTTATCGGCGCGGGGGTCGATTGCGACCCCCTTTTTGGGCTTATGCTAGGTGGCCAGCGACATGAGCCTCCGGCGGCGGAGTTTGCGCCCCCAGCGCTTCCAGAAGGTCATCAGACAGTATATAATGGCGACGATGGCGAGGACGGTGACCGCGCGGTTAGTGTTGCTCGAGGTGGGCGGGTCCTCCACGTGGGCCCTGGAGGGCGCAGCGCCCGCCCCGCGCCAGGCCCTGGGCGCCGGCTCCGTGCCGTCTATTTCCGGGGCACCTGCAACATTTCATTTCGGTTACCGCTCATATTTCACTTTCAAAATAAAATAAAAATATGACCGGATTCAACTAACTCACAGGCCGTGTCCAATGTCCGTATTGAATGTAAAATAACTTTAATAAAACCGATTTCAGAATCGAAGTAATAAATTGAGAATAACAACAATGTTATCGAAGTCAACTAAATATACACTATTAAGGATAACTCAAAAACGACCTACTCGTTAGATCTCGCTCAACTTTAAATGGGACCACATGATAAGTACACGAACACTGAGCGAGTGAAACAAACAATGCTCAAAGTGACACCCCGCGCGTCATGCCACCATTTCGACCTTAAAATGACTTCTGCGCAGCAATCCGAACAAAGTTCAGAGCGGCCTAGAACCGCCGGCCGTACTGTACCTATGCTCTTGGGGTCGGTGGGCGGGTGTCGCGCGGCGAGCGGGCGCGCGGGCGGCGCGGGCACGGGGCGCGCGCGCAGCGCGGCGGGCGGCGCGCACGCGGGCGCCGCGCGCGGCCCACTGCCGTCCGCCGCGAGCACGCGCGAGTACATGTGCAGCCGGCCGCCCTCCGCGCGCCGCGGCAGCTCTGGCAACGGTAACGTTAACGATATTATTATCAACCGTTCCGTATATTGCGTCAATGTTATTATAAAGCGAAGGGTCACTGTCACTCATCACGAAACTCAGCTCTTGTAATACAATTTGCTAATACTATGCATTAGGTTAAGTACTTCAGATCATTTTTGAAGTGAAAAATTCTTATCATCGGTGTGATTTGAAAGTAGATGAAACGGAAATGACATGAAAAAGCGACAGTAAAAAGAGACTGCAACCGGACGGTATGATGTGCACGTCGCGCCGGCTCCTCGGCGCGGCGGCGTCCCGCAGCGCGGCCGGCAGGTGCCCGCCGAGCGCGTACTGCAGCGCCGCGAGCAGCAGCCAGTGGCACGGCCGCGCGGCGCCGCTCTCCAGACACGACGAGTCCCCGTACACCACCAGCCGGCCCGCCTGGAACCGAGTGCCCGACTGTGTTTCTATGTTTGTTTGTTTATGCCAAAGGGAGATCTCCGGCCGGGCAAGACGTCTTGCCCGGGAGGAGTTCAAGCCCCGACTGCCGAGTCGTCGGAACTTGTATATATTCGAGCGGTGTAGAAAACTTCGATAGCGTGTATAAGGCTTCGTGACGTCACCGTGTGCCGTGTGTGCGATGTCGCCAGTTTGTTTGTGCTTCTTTGACGTCAAAACATTGCAACGGATCAATGTAATTTTTTTTGGTTATAAAGATAGTTCAAGATAGATATTTAAATAGATAGATAGATAGAAGGTAGTTCAAGTTTATAAAGATAGTTGTCATTGTAATTACATAATGGTAATTAGATGTTATCCGCGACAATAGTAGCCTACGTCCTTAACAAGTAAAACTAGCCCAAGTCTCGAGCCGGAGATGTAATTAACACGAGAAAAAAGGGTTTAATCAAACAAGCGCTATAGATGGCGTTACGAGCGCAATAAGGGTGTAACATGTGATTCCGAAGTGATGCGAGGACAGGTTACCCGTGCTCAGTAGTGGGCCATTAAAGGGTCGAAGCCACCGACCACACAGCCAGTAGACATCTAATGTTTGATTTTCCGTATTGAATGCATTCCGGCAACTGGCTGAGGTAACACGAGGCGGGTTGACTGGCTAATTCAATGCTGTGATCGGCTAATTCAAGGCCAAACGAAACGTTGGAAAGAAATAGATGAATTTAAACAACGAGAAAGAATGAGACGGCACGAATTTATATCGGTATTATAAGCCAGATGTGTTGACAGAAGCCATTCGCCTGTTGTTAGGAGTCTATTGGCTGTGTGGTCGTTGGTTGAAGCCAATAGTAACAATAGTAACAAATATATAAGAAACATGTTATAACACGACTCATACAGAAAGGGTTTTATACAGTCGATGAATATATTAATGACAAAGATGCTTGGCAATAGACACACCCGCGACCGGTTGGGCTCATGTTAGTATGTATGTATTTGTATGTAGGTATAAAATCTGTAATGTAATTGTAAGCATTTTTTTTTCAAAAGACGTGCCGAGGAGTTTCTTTCGCCGTTTCTTCTCCTCAAAGATTTAAAATTTAAAGGCACCTAGCGAAACGGTGGTAAATGCAAAAAATGACGTTCATAAGTGTATTGAAAATACCTACGTGAAATAAATGATTTGAGTTTTGAGTTTAGTGCAGGGATGCGTCTAGTGAGCGTTACAGTATACCTTGGGTATAGAATCCACCGTGTCGTTGGTGTAATCTCGCGTCTCGCCGTCGGTCTGCAGCAGCCCTAGGATCGGGACGTCGACCGTGTTCGCGTGGCCCGCCGCCCCGCCGCCGCCCGAGCTCGGTTTCTCCCCCGACATTATCTGAAATAAATGTACATGTGAAGAAGGATGCTTCAATTGGACCAGTTCCACTCAAGTTAGTATGTAAAAAAATTGTAAGTATACTTACGAGTATTTAAAAAACAAAAGGTGTGCAAACTAATCAACGCAACAAGCTGAAATTTTGCACGTATGTTCCTTGGGGAGTGTAGGGGAGCACTAAGAGAGGATTTTTGGAAATTCCCACCCTAACGGGATAAAAAGGGGAATAAACTGATTTTTTGGAATGCTCGTTATTTTATTACATTAAAAAAAAGATTGACCGTTATCGGTTTAATAACCTTACGTTGTACTGGCGTGTTCCCTATAAGTAATTAATTCGTCTGTTACACCACCACCTGTTATATAATCTGTTATTGTACACCTGTTATATTAATATATAATGACCTGTTGTCCCTGATCGGTCAGTTTGGCGGTGACGAGCACGCCGCGCTCCGGGAAGCTGTGTATGTGTGTCCCGCTCGCGTAGTACATCGGGTGGCCGCCCAGTTTGAAACCACCCTCGAACACCCGGTCCCCGAGGGCCACCTGTTTAACGTTCACAATTGTATCACAACCAATGATACATATATATACAATGATAAACATATATAAGTATGTAAAAACACGTGGATGTGTCGTTAGCGCGAAAAGCGGTACGGTCAAACTTGCCCAATTGGCTTATTTTTTTCGTGTAGCTGTATCTTTCTGCCTCATACGTAATTATCTTACCCATTCGTCCATAAGAAATATCACATCTTAAAATCGATTATAGGAAACAATTCCACGTATCATATTCTAATCGAATTGATGCAACTATATACTTTCACCCCGTACTTATTTATTTATTTATTTATACATATTATTACTTGGAATTATTCTTCAACAAAGTATATTTCATACTCACTTGATACATGCTGAGCAAGTCGTTCAACGCGGGCACATTGCTGCCACCAGTCTCTGGTATCCACCTGCAAATATTATACCACGGTCAATATCGCACGTCAAACGTCCGCGTCAATGGTAATTACAGATAACGTACAAATCTTTAAATTCCTCACGAGGATCCTTAACCACATGATCTCGCCGCTCGCATCGGTACAGAAGAAATCCCTCCATTTCATATTTCATACCTCACGTCACGTATTGCAGACCTTACGTTTAGAAGATACTACCTATAAACTAGAAAACAACTCTATCTGTTCGATGTCTTTCCTCCACGCTTAATTCGCGGACCCGATTTAGACGAAATTCGGTATGGGAATAGTTTGAGACACGGAAAAGGACATGGGATAGTTTTTAACCCGGAAATCATTTCTTTACGGGTAGAACTTTGTATTGGGAACCAATCATTTATCAAATAAACCCCTTATAATAAAGCTCATCATTATTATACTCATCAGATTCCAATAAAATTTGGCACACTGGTGGACCTGGACTACGGCATAGGAAACCCTGTTCCCTGGCATTGCTTTTTTATCCGTCGCCCAAACCCAAAAACCGGTTAACCTCACAACACCCGACGCAGTAACCGGAACAAAAACTATCGAATAAAAGTCACCACTGTCTAGTGTTCTCGTCGTAGAACTTGACGTGCCGCAACAGCGACGCGTTGTACCAGTCGGCGAACACGACGAGCGAGAGGCCCGAGTCGACGGCCCTCTTCAGCGCGGCCATCTCCTCCGGGAAGTACTCGTCCTCGGGGTCTACCAGGAGCAGCGCGCCGTACAGCGACGTGTTGATGCAGGTGAGAGGGGACCCTGGTGTGGACGTGACGTGTGGCGGTTCACGAAAGTGTCTTAGTTGTCATTCAAGTATTACGTAAGCACAACAGGGGGGGCGGGGGGGTCTTTGCTTTGCTTATTTTTGATGACATGGGGGGTGGGGGAGTCTAGATGGTGATTACGTCAGCAGATTTTCTCAAAATTCTCTTGAATAAATAAAAATCATTGAATGCAAGTACCAATGTTTACGTAAGAATGGGGGGGGGAGGGGTAAGAGATTTGATTACTTTTGCTGACGAGGGAGACGGGGGGATTAAAAATTGCAAAAAATCTGCTTACGTAATACTTGAACGAACCCTTACTTGCAGTCGATCACGTTAACGGCAAGATAGAAGCAAAAACATTACGGTCATGATAATTCGATTTCTCTCTGTTAAATAATTACCAACGGTTTTAACTCATAACACTTAATTTTAACAATGGATACGCTTTTAGCATTAAGTCCGCCTTTTGTTCTTATACTTTGTATGGTTCAAAAAAGTCTAAATAAATAAATAAATAAATAAATAAATACGTGTCCTAATTTTAACTTTATAAATAAAGCTACGAAACATAAAACTACGAGCGACACCTCATTGAATTCGGAATGACGTCTAGAAAAATGTATTCGAAATTTCCAATAAGAATGTCTCGGCTCCGAGAGTTCATCTGTATTATTTATTATCGAAATTTAACTCTGAAAATGGAGCGGCCGTTACGGCTGGCACGCGACACCTCTAAAGTGGGGACGCCATTCAGTATTAAATATTAAGTGCAAATTTCGGAAAAAGCCGAGCACTGAAAATATTACGTTTCATGCCTGTTATATTTTTTAGTTTGTTTATTTTTAAGTTTCAATACTTTAATTTTTTGTTCGAAGTCTCCAGGCTGACTGATTGTGACTTTTAATTAAGAAAATGCTGTGCATGCCTATAATTTAAGTACATAAAAGAGAATGTTTTAATGTATTACTATAGATCGTATTCGCTTATGTACCTAGTTGTTGTGCCTTATATAATTTATTTTGTCAAAAGATGTGCCGAGGAGTTTCTTTGGCCGTTTCTTCTCCTCAAAGATTTAAAATTTAAAGGCACCTTAGCGAAACGGTGGTAAATGCAAAAAATGACGTTCATAAGTGTATTGAAAATACCTACATGAAATAAATGATTTGAGTTTTTTAGTTTGAATCTACATGCGCACTATAGATCCAGTGTCCACACTCACCCATAACCTCTAGATAGAAACCGTGCTCGCGCAGCCGCCGGTACATGTCCCGGAAGTTGGTGTGCAGGTGGTCCGCGTGCCAGTCCAGCGGGTCGTGCTTGGCACGCAGGTCGTCCCGCGGGAAGTACCCGCTCGGGTACCGCAGGCTGTGGAACTGGTCCCACAGGAGGCGGCGGGACCGCACCGGGACCGGGATCACTCGCGCCCTGCCGGGGCGTATTACCGCACATGAATTTTATGTCACGAGTGCCAGTTTAGAGTTTTAGCATTCGAGGTTTATACGTTCCGGACTTCATCATCGACAATATTTAGGGAGAGACTATATTATATTGTCTAACGAGCAGTGCCCGCGAATTCGTCCGCGTTTTTAACAAATAAAAAGTAGCCTGAGATACTCGTTATGACATCAGCAATCTGCCAGTGAAAGTCCCGTCAAAATCGGTCCAGCCGTTCCATATATTAGCTCAAACAGACAGACAGATAAAAATTGTAAAACAAAATATTTTGGTATAAACACCGTGTATACATCCATATGCATTTAGTAAAAGGCGGTTATTTTAATATTACAAACAGACACTCCAATTTTATTTATTTGTATAGATAGCAAATACGTATAACACGCGGATCCGTATTAATAACCAAAACGTCCAACACAAAGTCACTCACCGTATGGGTAACATGAGCGTGGTGTTCCGCATCGACCCCTCGCCGCCGTCTTCGTGACTTTCGATTGTGACGTTCACGTGACCCTGTCGGCGGCGTCAAACAACATTTTACATTTTTGAAGTGAAAACTTATATCGTTATAGTATATAGTATCAATAGTATCGCTGTGATTTGGAATTCGATGAAACGGAAGTGACGCGCAAATGAATCGAAACGAAAACGAAAAAGACACAGACATATTTCAACGTGGGCGAAAATGATATAGGAACATTAGCAATAATTAGAATTAAAGTTCGCTGCAGCGCTAAAACAATGGTTATGACATCTAACCACCAAACAATTTTTTGAAAATAATGTCATCATAACATGTCTTATTTAGGTTCCGCCCCCATCCGAAACCAACCGAAACTTTTATAACGGTTACATTTATATTTCGAATCCAATAACTTCGGTTCATATTTGTGTGCCACTCACTACTGTTGCCAATGCGAGCGACCAGAAACATGATTCAAGACCACTGTAACCGCATTTTTGCAAATAAATTATCATTTATCATTCATCCAATAGGGTAGTTGACAGTAAGAAAATATTTTGAATATTTCTATTTTTTTTGGTAGCTTAATATTTACAAATGCGAAAAATCGATCTTATTGACTATCTTTTAAATAAATCGTGATTATTTAATATTTTTGAGAAATAAAATCCCGAAATTACAGTCACTAGTCACGTGACAGCGAAAGCCAATACGACGCGTGACGTCACACGTTGCAAAACTAAACAAACTTGACATAGCATTTTGGTCTTTCTGCTCAAACAAACAGCTCTTCGTTTTCCAACATATGACGTCACACGAGTCGCCATGACAGTTTGACGCGTTTTTTGACGGAAACGTCAAATAGTTCATGAAAATATAAAATAAAATAATATTTTACAGTTAGTATTTTACTGAAATATTAATATTTCATTTAAATTAGACCATTTGGCAAACTATGATTTAGTTTTTCAAAATTAGTCAACTAGGCTATTACTGAGCTCCACGACATCCCCGATCAGAAGTCGACCGATATCGGTTACCTCGACGAGTCCGTCGAAGTCGGCGCCCTCCTCGCGCACGGTGAAGCTGAGCGCGAGCCAGCCCGACCACGGCCACAGCACCGCGCTGTGCTCCGCCGCGACCGATAGCAGCGGCCCGTGCGGCAGGTGCGGGTGCCATCTCACCGATTTCTGTCAACGTACATATATTTAATACTAGCGACCCGCCCTCGCTTCGCTTCGGGAAACTTATGCGTCGTCCTAATTGGCAGCGATCGTACGATGGCGCGATGCGTTCTCGTCGTGCGATGAGTATTTCATTACAATGAGATGCGAGGTTAAAATAGGACACTCTGATGAAATCTGTATGTTTGAACCCATCGCACGACGAAAACACATCGCGCCATCGTACGATCGCTGCCAATTAGGACGACGCCTTATTCCTTTGGTTTGCAAAGATTTAATTATATATTTTGGATAATTCACACATTCTTTATAATTTATAGCCTATGTGTTATTCTGATGTGTAAGCTTTATTATTGTAAAGATTCAGCAAAATCCATTCGGTAGTATTTGCGTGAAAGAGCGCGACAAACATTCATACATCCATACAAACTTTCGCATTTATAATATTAATAGGATTCTCAACCCGGACGGTGCAATGGTTAACACGCCGGTTCGCCTTTCCGAGGGTCCCGGGTTCGATTCCCAGCGAGGCGGAAATTTGAATGATGAGTTTAAATTTCCGTTCTTGTGGTGTGTGTTCTTGTCTTGTGCGTTGTCCATGGCACCTACGACACAGGGAATCCTAGTGTGGATGTGTGTCGGATGGGGACACCGACGCCGGCAATTCGTTACAGTCCTTCGCGGTGCGCACAACGAACGATGAACCCAAGCGTTATTTTGAACGTCAAAGACATGTGCGAAAAGGAAATGTGCACTAGTAACCACTGACCACATCGCCGGCCACGCCCAGGCCGTTGATGACGGTCACGTTGGCGATGGTCGGCTGCCCGCTGTAGTACATCGGCTGCGTGCAGTACGGCCACATGTACTGACACTCCGTGAGGTCCACGTACGGCGGGCTGAGGCTCGCCTGCGGCTCGTACTCCTTCAGGAACTGGGGAGACAATTACCATCTTTGGGGGAAAAATTACAATCACGCATCGATGTGATCAGTTGTTGAACCGATTATGTTCATGTTAGCATTCATCGGAACCCGTAATTGTCCCACTGTTGGGCGCGGATCTCCTCTGACAATGTGAGGCCATAGTCCAACACGACGGCCAAGGGCGGATTGGTAGCCATCACCCTATTATCTACTTGTTTTTATCATAATAAAAAGGTAAATGTCTCAACTAAAAACTCAACAAAACGTTTATTAATTGTGTGAGTAATACAGTAGTTTCATTAATACAACTGCAGACTAAAATCATACCTGGTACGCGCTAATAAGGTCGAGTTTCCCGTGGCCCTGCTCGAACATGTTAAACCCGGGCAGCCGGCGCGCCGTGATGCAGAGCGCCTGTTTGACGGCGGCCGGCGTCAGGTTGTGGCGCGGCACGCCGCTCGCCAGCAGGGCTATGGCGCCGGCTACTACCGGCGACGCCACTGAAGTTCCTGCGAGTGACGACAATATTTAATATTAAATCCTTAATAATCTATCTATATATATCTATACATTATAATCTATCTCTATCTATATGCAATCAATATACTATAATCTATCTATACTATCTATCTATAAAAGGAGAAACTGACTGACTGACTGACTTACTGACTGACATATCAACGCAGGGCCTAAACTATAAGAGTTAGTAACTTGAAATTTGCACAGGGGTTCCTTTTATAACGTAGGGGAGCACTAGGGAAGGATTTTTAAAAAAACGGGGGTACAAAGTTAGTATGAAACTTTGCAGTTTTTGAAGTTATTTGAAGTAAATTCATTATGAAGGTATTTCATTGAAAGTCATGAAACATTATATAAAGTATTTTTTCGAAAATCATCCCTTAAAGGGGGGTAAAAGGGGGGTCCAAAGTTGGTATGGAAGTTCCCTGATTTTAACAACTTTTCTATATTTAGGGCTTTTTGGCGGGTATGTTACTAAAGATATACTAATCTACTGAAGTACCTGCGAGTACCAAATTTTAATATTGAATCCTTACTAATCTCAATATATAAAACTCTTCCGTTACTTAGTGACTGACAGACAACGCACAGCCGAAGCTACTGGACGCAGTAAGCTGAAATTTTGGCAAGTATGTTTATCGGGGAGTGTAGGGGAGCACTGAGAGAGGATTTTTGGAAGTTCCCCCCCTAACGGGATAAAAAGGGGATAAACTGATTTTTTGGAAATTGGCGGGCGTAGCCGCGGGGGAATGCTCAGTGGTTTCGGCTGTGCGTTGTCTGTCAGTCACTCGGTAACGGAAGAGTTTTATTATGTATATAGATTCAGTAGGGTTGTGTCCAAGGTACCACTCACCACTCAGCGATCTGCAGCCCCCGTTCACACTAGAGCCTCTGACGCCGCTGCCATACGTCACTATGTCCGGTTTCATTCTACCATAACCCTGGAATATAACGATACAATTAGCAAATATCGGTTTTAATACATCGATGTACTGTACATCTACATATATCTGAATTCCCAACGTAACTTACTTATTTTAATAAATAAAAATGAATATAAATAAAAGCGGACTCTAAAGGTGGCGGTTCGCGGCCGAGACCGAGACAAGCGACCGAGACAGGAGACCGAGACCGGAGACCGCGACCGGCACTTGACCATTGGCAATGTATAGGCGACAACTCGCCACCGAGACCGAGACAGACTGTCGCGCCTATACAAAGTGACGGTCGCGGTCTCCAGTCTCGGTCTCCTATCTCGGTGTCGGCCGCAAACCGCCAGCTTAACACGTATTACAGAAAGATAATGACAAATGAATATCAAAGCTCGGTCATCTCACAGTGCACGTTAAAACAATTGATATTTTCGCGCATACATTACAAGGAAGCCGTGGCCCGGTAGCTTGCTCTTCTGATCGGAGGTTCAATACTGTTCCGTACTTTAATTTTGCTATAGAACCCTAAAAATTATCGAAATAATGACGCCGCGCTTCTACAATAAGCGCCAGCGACCACAGCCACCGGTGGTCAATTCGGAGTCATGTCAAACAAAAATATATTTTTGTTTTTCCGACTTTTTGCGTCTATATGTATGTATTATGTATGTCGATATGTATGTTATTTGATATGAAGGTCGAGATAAGCCTCTAAACCAAGCGTGAACTCACATGCGGCAGTTCCCACGTGGTCATCCCCCTGGAGGAGAACTTAGCGATGCGGTCGTCGAACCCGATGCCGCCCACTCCTATGACGTCCATCTGGTCCGCGGGGTTGTTCAGGGTTCCGTACAGGGGCCCGTCGTTGCCGATCGCCGATACCATTATCACCTGAACGACACACTTGTCGTTATCACAACAGCTTCGTGGTGTTACACGGTTACACTTTATTAGGTCAGACATCAACGTTAGCAACACATCTGTGACCGAATTGAAACGAGACTTACTAATAACTGCTAACAAGACTGTCACTAACAGTCCCCGCCCCGGTGCTCATACCTACTAAGTCTACTAACGAACTAACCAATTAACGTTTAAAATCATTTGCTAACTTACGCGAGTCCTATTAAGTCATTATTAACTATAATCATTTGGTCCACAACGAGATAAAATTTCTTTTCTATTCTATTGAAAACCCCCATTTTTAAGATTACTTGTGTGAAGACCCTTTTGGAATCTGAACTATTTTATTAAACTTTTAAAAGAATTAACTAACTAGTTGTGATAGCGGCCGCAGCACCACGCATTCCGTTTCTCACCGCCTTGGGTGTGGAACCATAAAAACTAAATCAAATTTATAAAATATCTGTATAATCTCAGCTCTATCGTTATCACACTAGAAAGATAGTTATGACGGCCACGAGTCAATAATTTTTTTTAAGTAACAGATAATTGGTCACGGGTCATCAGTGTTAGAGATGTGTTACTTATTTGTTGTGTAAGTGCCACTCTCGACTCATGTAATCCTAGTACCTCTTATGGAAATCTCCAGTTTAGGTGATGTCTAAAGGTGACCACTTACCACCGGATGGCACGTCCGCTCGTTACTTGTATACTTAGATAAAAAAAAAATATCACCTTATTTGCGGTAAGTTCCCAAACTTTGTCCACGAACGGGTAGTCCATGAAATCCGGTCCCCCGATGCTCAAGTTAAGCACATCTATTTTCTTCATGATTGCATAATTGAAAGCATCCAAGAACCATGACGTATAGGACACCTGGAAATATACTATCCGATAAACATAGTTCAACTATAAGAAAGTACTTAACAAATAAATAATATTATAAATAAGTTTTCATTTCAGGGATATTTTGAATAAAGAGTATCACCAGGTTTTATGAAAGATTTCTTGGAAAGTGTGGTCTTATGTAATAAATTGCGACTAAGTGTTCCCATACTTTGATGTGGTTTATGTGTCCGTCAGCCTGCATAATCTCAATTTTTTAACCCCTGACACAAAACGGGGATGGTTAATGTGTGTATCTGTGTGTCGTTAAGCATTGCGAGCCACGAATAAAAACCACTGGCTGGCCTGCTTCGTGAAGACCCTCAACCAGACATGACGCAACTTGGCAAACCATTGTAGCCATCATCGCTCCTCATAACTGTCCCACTGCTGGGCACGGATCTGCTCTCACAATGTGAGGGGTACGGGCCCTAGTCCAACACGCTGGCCACACGGCGGACTTCACACACCTTTACGAACATTATGGAGAACTCTCAGGCATGCTGGTTTCCTTACAACGTTTTCCTTCACCGCACGCACATAATTTTTGAAAATTAGAGGTGAGTGCAGGGTTTCGAACCGGAGCCCCCCAGTTCGGGAGTCCAACCATCGAACCCCTCGGCTGACGTTGCTTATGGATAGCACACGATGTATCAGAGCAATCCGGTAACCAACCTGGTTATTAGTGAACACCCTGAAGATGTGCAGGTCAGCGTCTGGGGCGAAGCCCAGGCAGTCGGAGCGGGAGGCGATAACCCCGGCCACGAAGGTGCCGTGTCCGAGCGCGTCGTCCAGGGTGTTCTCCCCTGTCCAGTCGGTGCGCTCCTTCACACGCCCGAAGTGAGGATGGTTGCGGGCCAACCCAGTGTCGAACACTGCCACTCTGATACCTTCGCCTGGAAAAAGCAGTTCACGAAACCTGTTAGAAAATTACAATATTTGTATGTTTGAATTTTGAATCAAGTATTTACAGACTTCATTTGAATCAATTAATTAATCAAGCATGGTTATGATTAAAAGAATGTGCAATTTATTAATGAATCTAGTGAATGTACAGCAAGAATTTGTCCCACGCTGTCGGCTGTCCTGTCAATGCGATTATGGTCACATTAAATAGTATCAAACCACTAACCTGTCACTCCCAACGACCACAGTAAGTCAGCTTTTAGTACAGACGTTATTTGCCGTGGAACTGTGCGCAAAAGTTTCCTTGAATTATAATTATCCTGTAAACAAAAAACATCTTTATATATAAGAATATCATGCGGATATGGCATTAGAGATAATTAGCAATTGCAAGCGGTTTTATTTAAATTTCATTTAAATTGGCTAATTGGTCATTGGCTATGCACATCCAAAAAAGGAATAAAAAATAGAACATACCTCCTTTGGTTGCCTAAGAGATCGTAACCTACGATTTCGGTGGTTTCTCCATCCAGAATACAAACATCCATTATGTCCGCAATCACCCTGAAAAAAAAACATGTTAAGAATACAACTTTTAGAACCGATTAGCTGAAATAACAAAATTAATATATACTCAGATCAAACCAGTTATGCTAATAAAAAATCAAGACTTATTATATTACATATTTTCATTACGGTATGCTTCAATGATACTATTGAATAATATGAAATTATTGAGTGCATAATAATTATGTCCATAAAAATCATGAAATAGTCAAACCTCTTGTACATATTTGATGGTGCGTTGAACTATCCGCTGTGCAGTCACACGTCGTATGGCCGGGTGGTCGCGCAAAGCCTGTAATGCTGTTTTGCCGTTGTCTGTCAGTACTATTACATCGAAGTCACTAGGATATTCCTTAGCTGCATTCTCACGTTGCACAATTGTCCAATTAGACACCTAATAGAGATCAAATATATATTGAATACAACATTTATTAGTACACATTGTAGCTTCCCAAACAATATGTTTAACTAATAAAATGGCTAGCTTAGCACAATGACTCATAATTGGAAATCCATAGAGCGGAATGGTCAACAAGCATATTGTTTGATTATTTCAGTATAGCCTTAAACGTAAACAATAATATTTATTTATTTGTTTATAGTCAGTTTTAAGCAGTGATAACCTTGTGGTTGAACGTTGGACTCCTGAACCGGTGGGCCGGGTTCAAACCCCGCACGCACCTCTAATTTTCAAAAATTATATGCATATTAGAATTTAAATATCACTTGCTTCTTTGAAGGAAAACATCATGAGGAAACCTGCACACCTGTGAGTTCTCCATAATGTTCTCAAAGGTGTGTGAAGTCTGTCAATCCGCACTTGGCCAGCATGGTGGACTATGGCCTATACCCTTCACATTGTGAGAGGAGACCCGTGCCCAGCAGTGGAACAGTTATGGGTTGTGATGATTACAGCCAGTCTTACAGCTGATTAGGTTTATAACAAATTATGTTTAGTTAGTTTTCATGAGATTTCTTTTCATGTAGTTTACTTCTAGCCTGTTAAGTACTTTATTATACTAGATACTACTAATATAAATCATTAATTGTACTAGATGGTACATGAAATACTAAATTAAACTAAATAAATGTAATACTAAAGAGACACACTCATCACCTAGTTGGTACAATGCATGGAATTCTTAAAAATCAAGTATAGCCAAACTTGAGTTTGACATGGCAACCATTCCAACTTCCACCTCAAGATTATGTTGTGTTGTTGTATCTATGTATGTATATTGAACTTCTGACATATACACATTGCAAGTTGGGTTTTTACTACTAAACACCTTGGTCATCTTTCAATTGTTTCTGGGAGGATTTCCAATAAAATTTATTTATTATGTATGCACACAGCACTAAGTTTAGCTATCCTAGATAGCTAAGCTTAACATTTTTTCAAGTATTCTATTTAGTAGTTAGTCAAGTATTCTATTTACTAGTTAGTGTAGTTCTATTTACTCCCTAATAAATTAAATATTTAAATAAAAGATAAAAGTAGCATACCCCAGCATTCTTCAGTGCTGCGCTTACATAGTTCCTTCTAGTGACTTTAGTAAAGTACCCCTTAAATGTTATTATATGTTCATTGCTTACAGTATCAGAAGTGAATTCATATTCAACTTGTTCTGAATTAGTAGCATTACATAGTTTATCAACATCAATTCCATCTTCTTTTCCAGATAATAATACTATCATAAAACTCAATAAAAACACTGTTAAAAAATGGGTTAACCCCATATTTCCTAAGAACTACAAATTCATTTGCGTTGCACTATTTTCTTTATAATAGGGGTCAAAATCCTTCTACTTTTTGGTAATCTTGCTATTATCATGTTTTTATCATCTTTATTAGTACCCCTGTGATGCACAAACGAGCCATTAACAGATTCTGCTGCAACAATAGTCTATATTAAATGAATGTTTTGAAATCTCGACATGACAAAAATGTTATTAGATAACCTATGATATTATTTATTTTAATAAATCATGACATAATGACAACTTTAACAAATAAGTCATTACAAAACAAAACATTACAACTTCAACTTCTGGTAACTAGTGTTTATATCCTCTTTGGTAGAGAGTAGAGAGTAGATACCAAAACGTAGTGTTTATATACTCTTTGGTAGAGAGTAGAGAGAGACAGCCAAGTAAGAGTCTAGCCCTTAGAGTATATATTAAGGTAGTATAGAGCAAGCGCATTGCACAAAATGTTCAGCTCGCAGCGTAGGCAGGTGTGCTATAGATATTTATATTGAGAAGTGTATGGCAATTAGGGATGTACCGATTACATTACGTCACTATCGACTGTCGAAAATTATGAGTAATAGAAATGTAAGGAAATCGTGTGGCTTTAAAGTTTATGAAATAAAATATCGGGTTTAGTGTAATTTTTTTTATTACAAAATCTATATATAAAAGGAGAAGTTGAATGACTAACTGACTGACTGACTGACATATCAACGCAGGGCCTAAACTATAAGGGTTAGAAACTTGAAATTTTGCACAGGGGTTCGTTTTATAACGTAGGTGAGCAATAAGTAAGGATTTTTGAAAATTCATCCCCTAAAGGGGTAAAACGGGGGTGCAAAGTTAGTATGAAACTTTGCAAACATCAATCAAAATTCAAATATTTGCAACAAAGGAACTAATATTTATTAAAGTAAAATAGAATACCAGTGTAAATAGTAAAATTAAAAACATAATTATACGCAACAACAATCAAAATTTACATATTTGCAACAAAGGAACTAGGTAAGATTTATTTAAAAAATCTTTCTTCTTCAAAGTTTTGTTTTAGTTGAATATGGTAATTTTATCAATAGAGTAAGAATTCTGTATAAAAACCTGTATCCAGTGCTAATCTGTAGCGCACATCGAAAATCTGTATAAATACGAAAAAATCTGTATATAATTATGGCAACGCAAATTTTTTAGACTTACTATAAGTTAAAGCATTAACTACTACAATCTATCTACTGACTACAATCCCACCTGATGGTAGCAGCGATGTAGACGAGGGTGGTAAGGCGCAATAACTTAGAAGCCTATTCACTCTTGACTTGAAGATACCTACATACATTGTAATCGAACGGAAATACCGACGCAGGCAATTTGTTCCAGTCCTTCGCGGTAAGTATGATGAATGATGACGCAAAGCGTGACTTCCGTACTGGAGGGATGTTTACAACGAAGGGATGAATAAACGCCGTGAGTCGGGTCGTTCGATGGTAGAAAGGATTAGTAGTTATTTAGATGACTTAAGTATCTTAAACCTAATAAACAACAACAATTAAACAGTGACAGTAACTCTATTACTACATTACTACTCTAGTTTACGCTATAATATTTTTCGCATTAAAATACTAAAAAGTACTAAAATCGTACTAAACACACACCAAAAATATTTATAATAAATGTTTAAAAGATTTTGAGTATTAATATATAATTGAGTTACATTAATAAAATATATAATATATTACATTAATATAATATATAATACATATAATATATTAATGTAACTTTAATATTCAAAATCCACCTATATTATAGGTTACTAATAATTATATAGGTTCATAGCTAACATTTAAAAAAATATTTTAAATATCGACTACAGCGTTGGTCGCGTCACATCACCGCTCTCCACGCTTCACTAAGCGCGGGGAACGGGGCGCGCGGGGAGTCCTACGCGTGCCCGCCCCGCACGTCTCTTTCACCCCCGCGATGCGTGATTTGTTTTCATAAAAATAAGTATATAAATCGACTTACCGATGAAATGTGATACTGGATTTCAGTTTTGTGTGTTTCCTAGTATCGTGTTTGCAAGATTGAACTGCACATTTGACCATTTTGATACGTAAATATTCGAAAACTCTCTGTAGGAACGCACAGCGCTAGCACTCAAGTTCACTCAACCACGACTACAAGCGCTCGCGGCGGGAACGTCGTGTTGTTCTCAACCGTCGTAGGAGTTCCCACCTCGTTGCGCTTGCTCTATACTACCGTAATATATACTCTAAGGTCTAGCCTATTAAGCCTAAGAGCCAATCAGCTGAATCAAATCAAGTTAAATATGAAGTTAGAGTTACTTAGTTACTCTATGATGAGCTGATTCAAATCATTCAATAGGTACGAGTATACACTACTCTTTGGAATTTTAGATTGGACCATAGATTATACTTAAAAGATTGGGTATATGAGTAAAAGAGAACTCTCGAACGAAGCTTACGGTACTTTTATTTGTTAGAATGAGAGAGAGAGTGACGCTGAAATTTATTTGTTACCGGTCTTTAGCGGCCCTGTCTTGTTTATTTCACGAATACTAACGTTAATTAAAGTAAATTAAATTTGAGAGCATGTATGAAGGGAATAATGAAAGTGGACGAAGCGAAACAAGTATGTTATGTATCGTAGCAAGTGGAAAGAAGTGGTCTCTGCCTACCCCTACGGGAAAGAAGCGTGATTATATGTATGTATTATAGTTAAGTTAATAAAATTATAACTAGGAAAAAGCTAAGCTTTGTGACGGCTCGCGTAGTTTTTCTAACGGGTAATAAAATAATTTTAAGGGCTATGTGACTTTTTGCTTTCCCGCTAAAACTCCGCCGTTATTTTACAGCCTGATTCTAGTAGTGTCATCTAGTATTAAGTAGATTAACTACAATGTATTTGAGTATTGAGTTTAGTTCTATGTTAACTCTTTGGTTTCTAACAGATGGCGTTAGTAGTACAATAAAATTCGGGAAGGAGGAATAGGTTTATAGTTTATAGGTTTATTACAATGAATTAATTAATAAAAAATGTCAGTCTACCAACGAACTTGTAAGTAATATTTTTTATTCGCTACCTCATAACTACCTCACACAATGTTCAAGTGTGGGCACTATTTCAGGTTTCCCGTTGCCAAGGGATGGCTAGTTTTTACCTATGCTGTGATATTTATGACTGTTGACTGTATAACGATTTTTTTCATAAACTGTCGTATTTTTATATGGAATAATAAGATTACCATGCCATAGACTAAATAAATGACAATTAAATGTGATGTATACATGCTTTGTGTTATTATAATTCAGTGAAAATGCTCAAAATTCTAGATAGGCCTATACCTTTTTATTGTACGTTACCTATTGTTCATTATTATGTGATCACATATTAGAACTTGAACGCTCTTTAAATAATTGTAACAATTAAATGATAAAACCACCTACATTTACAAAAAATAATTAAGAGCAATTTCTACAAAAAGCATAATGGCGTACGCATTGAGTGAACGCTTTTCGGCACTGCCCAAATATTATACAATTTTGGATCCCGGAGCATATCAAAAAGTTAGTAGTCCGTTAACAAATGCAAATAAGGTTCCATTTCTTTCAAACACTCCGAGGCATACGCAAGCAGGAAACACATTATGGACCCAAGCTATTTATAATTATGATACACCAGCAAGAATCATAAATTGTACTGCGCTAAAGTCTAAAGTGCCTCGTTTTCCGTACGAAGCTATGACCAAAGAGGATTTTGAAAAAATTCTATGTCAATGTGGTATTCAAACTACTTGTGAATGTTCCACAAGTGAACTTGAAGAAGAAGAAGAAGAAGCAGTTGTATGTCAGGGAAAAGTGCGTCGACGTATATTTAAAGGACCGTCTCCCCGTATAGCTTCTGAACTTACTAGTACTAAGGCAAAAGAACCTAAAATTGATCCACCGTTTTATGATGCAAGAGTCATTGAATCAACTGCGTATTACAGGGGTTGTAAATGGAGTCAATGGTCATCCAAAAGGTCTAATGATACTGTGGATTCCCGACCAAGTCCGGCTCATTATACTTTGGAAAGAGAGCCTGGTTATGAAGCTTTATGTGCGGAAAAAGTTCGCGCCCACAAACGTAAAACTTCTAAGCAGTTACGTTTTATTGAAATGGTTCAACAAAGAAATTTGAAAGACAACATGCCTGGTCCAGGGTCATATGATCCGACAGGGCCAAAAGGTACAGATTTAAACTATCTGGGGCCAAAAACTGAACGATTCTTGTCACGCCAATACGAAGTGCGTCCTGGCCCTGCTGACCATTGGATTAAACGAGACTTTGATCCGCCCGACGCACCTCTTAAATTTTGTTACGCTAAGCTGCCAGATCCAGCACCTTTTGGAAGTAAATCAATAAGATTTATACCTAAAAGAGAAGAAGGTCCCAGTCCAGCAAGTTATGACGTGAAATTGAGTACATGTAAAGTTATGCGATGTTCAAAAGTTCCGTTTGGAGTTTCATCTGTACCATTTAAGGAAACCATAAATGAGAATAGTGATGATGATGACTATATCGAAGAAGAGAACCTTCAGAGTGAGAAAGAATCTGACGATAAAAATATCTGTTCATTACCAACATGGGAATTCAGGTCTCGAACTACAAGAATAAAACCGCTTCTCAAAAAGTTGAATGAACCTAGTCCAGCTGATCTACCACAACCTAACATTCTCGTGTCGCGATCTCATCAATTACAAAATACAGCTCCATTTTTCACATCAGACGAAAGGTTTCGGTCGTGGTATAACTGGATACCAGAACATGCATCTGTAAATACCCCAGGACCTTGTTATTACAATTTAGAAAAACCTAAATGCTACCCTGCTGTGCGGCGGGGTCCATTGACTCGTTCGTTAAGATTTAAACCTGATAAATCCCAGGGACCAGGTCCAAATGAATATCGAGTAAGTGGTGGAATTGAAAATATATTGGCGACTCATAATGAAAGATTAAAAAGAAACATCGCTAAACAACATAAATTTCGGTGGAAAGTAAGAGACGTACCTAAGAATTTAAATTTTGAAGAAAAAGAAAAGTTACTGCTTAACCAATCAATAGAATTGTTGAATGAAAATATCACATCATCGTTAAAATAAAAACGTTTGTTTTTTGGAACAAAGATATCTAATAAAAATACCGATTTTTGCTTTTGATATCTATTGATTTTGTATTGTCATAGGAGTGGGTAATGCTGGGGCCACACTATCGCGATAACGCGAATGTTGAAATAATGCTGAAAATCTTTTTTTTTCTAATATAATGAGTACAAGTGATGTAAAGACTAAGAATTTTAAATAAATAGCCTGGTTTTTATAAAAAAAAAAACATATACAGTGTCCTACCTACCTGCCTGGGCTCTATGCAAACTAATCTTTTGGCAAATTGAAAATTAAAATACACAATCATTTCTAAAAAATGGCATTCCGGCTCCATGACGGTCAACTTTTTTGAAAAACACCCAGGAATTGAATGTCATAAACTATCTACACTAAACTCATTTCTGCAAGAACGCCAAACATCAGGAAATCATTTTGTCATAGCTATAATATTTCAGATGATGTGCTTAAACTCATTATGGGTATTAGAGAAATAATTATGATTTCACCGTCAACATCACAAATATTTGAAATCCAATAAAATTGGCATTTTATTTTATGCACTTTAAAAAAAATATTTAGTACTTTCAAAAAAATATTTAGCACGGCAACACTGGTGGTATTTAGTCAGTACTCAGTAGTGTGTCAGTACCATTGACCTATTTATCAGGGACACGACATATTATTGTTCTTTTAGTACTACAAATGCTACTGTCAAATGAGGCCGAAAATCCACCATGTTTTGTGTCCACTTGTCCAGATGACATTGTCAGTCAGTTCAGCCGAGTCAAATCAGCCATCTTTGACCATACACAGGTACGCTATAAAAAACATTAAAAATATTGGTTATTGTTAATGTTGCCGGGAAAATAAAGGAAGATTTACATTATAATTAGCAAGGTTCTTATGTGCAGTTATAGGTCATGAGAGAGATGATGATCATGACTTATAGGTCAGCACTATAGCCGTTTTGTGTCCAGATGACATACCATTGGCACGCATTTTTTGTTGACATGTCACTTCCATTCCATAGGCTTCATATTTCTATGGTCAGTACGTCACTAAAGTCAATTTTACTTCGTTTTTTTTTTAATTAAAATAATTGTAACCTAAGTTGAATTATTTGATTGGTTACATTAAAAAATACTCATACTCATAAATACTCATAAGTTATAGTGCGAAATTCTAAATTTAGACTTTTGACCACTGTTTGTTGTCCCGCGACGATAAAATCATATCAAAATATTCATAATGTCTAAAATCAGCGCAATTCATTTAACCAAACATACATCTTCAAAGCATAGCGCCACAGTTATATTTTTCCATGGTTCCGGTGAGTCCCTACTGGTAAGATTTTGGTCAGACGTAGTTTTATTGACAAGGCAATTCAGAAAAATTCATATATGTATATTGGTTAAGTAGCGCTGTTTGTGGGTTAAAGGGTATTTATGTCTTATCTATGACCCATGAAGTTCACTTGCGATAAATGTCTGTTTCGTAATGCACAATCTTATTACTAAGGGCTCCCAATGAAAGAGGAGACGCTCGCAGCGGCCCTTTTGGGACAATTACCGGCCTCTTTCACTGGGAATGAACCCGGAGTGTAAAAATATCTATACAATCCAAAACAGAATTTAGTGTGAAATATCCTATATAATTAAAGGTTTATAATGTTTATATTGCTATTTATTAAAAGCATTAAGAAATGAAGTATAAAATTTCAATTTGCAGGTGCTGCTGGAGATCACATGAGAGAGTGGGTCAGTTTAATTTTGCAGAACTTTAGTTTTCCACACATTAAAGTGGCTTATCCAACTGCCCCTCTCCAGCCTTATACTCCAGCTGGCGGCATGAAAAGCAATGTGTGGTTTGACCGGCAAGACATATCTCCCCATGTACCAGAGAAACTAGATTCTTTAGAATCTATAAAAGAAGACGTACAAAAGTTAATAAAACAAGAAAATGTTGCAGGGATACCAACCAATAGGATTGTTGTAGGTGGGTTTACTGAACTAAAATAAAATCTATTGTTTACTTTTAGATTAAGATAAGACTGAAATATGACTATGAATTGTTATCACTATAGTTGAAGATTTTACTATCAATTTCGCGCTGTAACAGTATAACTTGAATTATTTAGTATTATTTGGTATTGTAACAATTACAGGTGGATTTTCAATGGGTGGTGCTCTAGCACTGCATACGGCTTATCGTTGGGATCGCAATGTGGCCGGTGTTTTTGCATTTAGCTCTTTTCTAAATGATAAGTCAGTGGTGTATCAAGATTTAAAACGTTCAACTGGTGATTGTAAGTTGTTTGAACAAAAATTAAATCATTAATTTAAGAGCAGGGAATATAATTATTTATCTGTTTAGCTCAAAAATGGCCTAAAACTTAAAATCTGTGAGAAAAAGTAAATTTTTTTCACTTGGTGTGCTGAACCTTAACATCATGAATCATATTAGATATCAAAATTACACAGCCAAGGCTTATAACCTATCAATAAGGCCCTATTACATTATTTGATGGTCAACAAGGTGGACCTGTAGATGGGTGTGGCTTGGATTTTGTAAATGTGGATAGTACATATTTATTTATTTACATGTCCAGTTTTTCAATGTCATATCTTCCTACTAAGACATACAAGATGGACACAGTATATTCAAAGCATCAATCAATTTTATTATAATGAGCTCCAGCTGCCTAATGACTTTGTTTGCAACAAAACTAGCAAGATTCAAAAGGAAGTTTCCATTTTAATATTTCTGGAGTAAAAATTCAGATGACAATTTTCCGAAATTGTGTATTCTCCATTATTTTTTTTCAGTGCCACCACTTCTACAAATCCATGGTGACAGTGATGAGCTTGTGGATTTGTCATGGGGACAAACCACCTTCAATGAACTAAAAGTTTGTGGTGTTCGTGGGGAATTTCATATCATGGAGAGATTAGGCCACTCTATAAACAAGAGAGGCATGAATATTATTAAGGAATGGATTGAAAGACTTTTACCGGATTTATAATACATAATGAGAACAGTTTGTGATATAATAATTACAGTTTAGTCAAATGTAATGTTATTTAAATAAATAGATGTAGAATTAGATTTGGTGACATTGCGCTGTTTAGAATTGTCCTAAGTATAATTTTGAGCATAATTATTGGGAAGTGGTATTAGCCAGCCATTTATTTTTTGTTGCTTTGTATTGGGATATTTATAAGTAATGATAATGCTCAATATATTTTTACTGTTCTTATTAATTATAATTATCTTATGAATTAAAATTTTATAGCTGTAATTTGATAACAGTAACAAATTATGCAGCTGAAATAACTGTTATTGTTAAGAACAAATAGTTAATAGAGTTCATTATTATAAAGGATTCTCAATCACTGATAGGTATATTTATACTTTTAAAGTCATTTTAAAAAGAAATGATATATTGAACAAGGTACAACAATGCCAATGTCATTAATGAGCAAGAGACATAGGGAGAAATTTATTATGTTAAATAAAAATTAATATCATTGATATTTAACCTTTTCAATTTTTTATTTTCATACATCATTTTCAGTTTAAATTTAAATGCATTAAAATGAAGACACGCTAACCGTAAGAGGAAACTTTCTATGTAACTACTTTATGCAGGAAACTTACTACGGCTTTTCTTCTGACTTGATCAGCTGCATGAAAACTGTAGCAATCTGATTTCTGAGTATTTCTGAGCGTCCGATCATTCCGTGTTGTTTTCAATGGCTGCTCGTCGCAAGCGTTGACAACAAATGGAACTCAAGCGAGCCCAAGCGTTCGGGCCATTTAAGACCAAATACAGTTAAAGACAGGCCTTGCATGGAGCATGTTAATCTCACACTTCAGGCAGTCTCCACATGGAGCGAACCCAACTTTGTGAGATTCAACGCCGCTAAAGCCCTATCACTATCCCACAACCTGAATATTTAATGGTACACTTTACTGAAAAAATATTACGCCTATAGATTTGTGCTTTAAAATAGTTATTTAACTCCATATCTAGATATGTTATCTAGATATGGAGTATACAATTTTATGACCATTAGGAAAAATGAACATTAACAATTTCGTATTCATTGAATAGAATGTTATTGTACTACTAACGTCATCTGTTAAGCAGACTGAAAACTAAAGAGACAGAGCTTATAACTGGCACCAAAAGAACAGTAAAATGTTACTCTTTAATGACATAAATGAAATTGAAAAAAATAATTATGACATTAGACTGGACATTAATGTTGTCTTCGTCCGTTTGACATTACCTATGTTTTAGTAATTAACTGCTTTAGTAATATAATATCCTAATATTCAATTATGGCCCCAAAGAAACCCAAAGATACAACTTTGGATGAGAGCTACTGGCGTACTTGTATTGAAGAAGCTTCATTAAATGAAGAATATTGGAACGTAAAAGTCATTTTAATAGAAGCAGCTGGTAATGATCAAGACCGCATATATTTAAGTAAGTTTGAGACATTTGCAGCAGAAGAAAGACGATTTGTTATAAAGAATATATGCAAAACTGAAACTATATTTATGGTAAATCAACTTGGAGGAGAGAAGAAGGTTAAGGACGATAATCTTCGTGTTTTTGAGGAAGGCCAAATGTTTTTAAAAGATAAAAAAGATATTCCTCCGGATATCCTGGCGTTAATTATAAAATATCTTATATTAAAGATGAAAGACGAATATCTTTTTATTAAGCGTCAGAAATTAGAAGTAAGGGAGGGGATGAGAAGAGAATCTGCTACAATGATTAGTAGAGCTGAAGTAAGAGGCACAGTCACTGCAAACTTACCAGAGGAGGAGAAAGTACAAGATTTACCACCGAAAGACAAGACCAAGAAGGATGCTTTAGAGGCATTGCCACAAGCTACAGAACTTACCGAAGGAAAAAAGTATAATACTTTGTTAAGAGTAAGGGGAGAAGAATGGAGAGATAAAATCTATGTTGACGATTTTCCAACTGATGGACCTAATCTCTACGTAGCCATAACTGGGTTCGCAGAACCTTATCTAGCAGGAAGCTTAATAAAAATTGGTGTACCTCTAACAGCTATAGTCCAAATACGTATAAACCCAACTGATATTAAAGTGCCTTCAGGTTTATTTAGAACCACTAAGAGAGGACTAAGTCAAACAGAAACACTGACCGCTAAAAGTCAGAAATTTTGGGAAGACTTGCAAGACTTACGTATACATGTCAATACTTGCGATGATTATAAAAATACTGCTTTTATAGTTTTTTCTCCGCCTTATTGGGAGACAGACAGTTTGTCAGGAAATTCTGAAATAATATATGATGAGTTATGTTTCCTCATGTATGACATCCAAGATTTAACTAGGCAACATAATCATTATTTAGATAATATGGAAGTTATTAATATACCAGTAGAGCTGGGAAATGAACAAAGTCAAAAGTATTACTATCAACATATTGAGGAGCTGCCATTAGAATGCATAACTGCATATTCTGTATTAGATAGCATCCTTCAAGCTGTTTGTACCAGCCTACAAGAAGAAGAGTATAGTAGCATGAGTTCGTTGTCGACAGCGACAGTCGATCAAAGCTCCAAAGATGAAAACAAGCTTGAAAGGGCTGAAACTTTAATAAAGGATGTTTTCAATATCCTCTGCAGCTCTGATGCTACTAAAAAAAATTATCGCATAACTTATGGTGAAGAATATGAGAGACATAAAGACCCGATAGTTATCAATTATGGTGATTTCGTTAAGCATAAGGTTTTTCAGCTAGGAAATATCAATATGGAAAATATAGTAAAGTCTATGTTGTACGGTGTACCAATTTTTACGTTGTGGAAAAATCTGAAACAACAAAGTGGGGAATTGGAAGCTAAAATAAACTTCCACGTTAATGTTCTTTTATCGTGCTTTGCAAGAAAAGATATAGAAACTGTTGAATTAAATAGGCTTATACATATTCTAGCTTGTAGAAAAATGTATAATAATCGAAGTTCCTTGAAAGTCCAACATTTACCACCGACAACCATAACTGAGTTTAAGAAAGTTTTTCTAAAACGTACCGCTCTTGCTGAACCTCTCCCAATGACTTCGGCTTCATATAGGTCGTGGAGTTCGACGTCACCACCGATTGCGTCTTTAAGCCAAAAAGATAACAAAGCCAGCAGCCTCGATCGAAATTCGGAGGATTGTCGAATAAAGTATTTATTCGACTGTCCTGACATCAGTGAACTAGTTTCTGCTGCCGAGATAGCATCTGACGCGCCAAAAAGTCATATGATTGATGAGTTTGACTTTTTTGAAGAATTTACTAATTCAAGTGCTTTCCAAACAATGGTCAATGCTTTTAATACGTTTAACTGCGTCGATTATAAGTATTGTGAAGTCACAGATAGTATAATACTTATGTTTTTTAATAGTCACAATGAAGATGGTATTTCTCGTGAAGAATGGCGTTGTCATTTTCCTACGCCGTTATGTTTACAAGATTTTTTTGATTTTGTTCTGGAAGAGCATTATGATTGGATTCAAAAAGAAGAACAAATGTATATAGAAAACACTGTTCAAAGGTCACTGTCAATTAAAAATGTTTCTAATGTGTATGCTGAAAGGAATTGTATCGAAAATACAGAAGTCAATTTAGACCTTCTAATGGAAGGTTCTATCAAATATAAAGAGTTGGGAGAAGAAGAAGCTATTTCAGAGGCTACCGAAGTTAGAAGCAAAACTACGGCTTTATCACCTTCCACAACCGATATGACTACAAAAAGTAGTAAAAAGACTAAATCCGCAGTGTCTACACCTAAAAGTGTAAAACAACCTATTTTTGTTGCTGATTCAAGTAGCTCAGCTCATATTCCTGTTAAACCCTTTTCCGGATATAATTTAAGTGATCGGAGAGTCGAGATATTTGGTAAAGATTCGTGTTTTTTCTCTAAAGATGGTACTAATGTTTTGACAAAATATACGATTATGATACCCGGAAATTCCGAATATATTGTATTAAAAGTCGCACCTGGCAATAGTAATACTGAGTTCTGGATGCATAAAGCTTTAGGTGTCGTTGAACCACCGATTTTAGATATGTGTGAGTCATTCCGGATAAGCAATAAAGATAATGTAATGATATATATTAAAAAACAATCTTATGCTGTACCTTTACCAGCGGGAGACCTATCTTGTACTGACCGACCCATTGAAAAGGACAAAAAATCATCACCGCATAACTATAGTTCCCCAAAACTTCAAATAATGGAAAACAAATCATTCCATTCACTGAACGTTACGTGGCCCAATGGACTAATAACAGAAACTGTGCATGAAAATAATTCGGCTCTTATATCCCATATCAAACAATTCTATATAAAACCACAAACATATTTAGACGAAGACATGCGGTGCATCAGTTTAAATGGTGAAGTAATTATTTTCAAAACTTCAGGGCTAATTGAAGTGCTTCGACCAGATGGATCCTGTATAAAAATAACAAAATGTAAGAAACGAATACATCAGGAAACTTTTGAAGATATACAAAGTGATACAAGTTCCGATAAAACTAAAAAAGGAAAGGGGAAGGACAAAAATAAACTGAGTAAAGCGTCTTCAAAAACTTCAAAAAATGTAATAGATACTGAAGATAAAACATCGGACCTAAAAACACCTGAATACGAACTTTTTATTGAAACATTCGAAACTATACAAGCGGATGGACTAAAGCAAAAGTGGGTAAATGACATACCGATAGACACAAAAAAACTGCTTGTTAGGACTGCTACAGATTATTGTTCGGGTGAAGTATTTTCAAGGCGTATGGATGGAACAAGTACTTTGCTAAATAAAGATGGTATTCAAATTATAACTTTTCCTGATAATACTAGAATTATTACAATATTAAATATTGAAGAGAATGAAATTTATCCAGAATGGACTGAAGAGGAAATTGAATATTTTGCAATGTTTGATTCTGACACTATAGATACTAATACCATTAGGTCAAAAAGTACACTGTCGCAGCAAAGTAATGGAGATATGGCTAGACGAAGTACAAGTGCACAAAGTGCAGCTTTAAATAAAATTGATGATGATGAAGATCATCAAGACTTAAAAACGAAAGAGCGAAATGATGGCTTTATTTCTGTTCATGTCATTTTTACAATAGAACACAAAAATTTTGCTACTGTAACATTAAACACAGCTGATGGGATGATTTCCGTGACTTCACCTAATGATGTTAAAGTCATAGTGAGCCCGGAAAACAATTTTAGCTTCAAATTGGATTGCGTCACCACAGCTGAATTTAATGGACAAGATCTCAATATAAATTATAAAGCGTGCTCTCAATGTGTGTCTGACACCACTTGTAAAGTAAAGATAAAATACGATGAAATACCCAGTGCCACGAACTTTCAGAGGTGTTGGTTAAAGATGGAGGACTCTTTTAATAAGAAAATTTCTGTGAATGACGAAGGCAATATTAATATAATTGAGGAAGCACTTTCGGATGAAGTTTCTTATGAGGAATATGGGAATAAAGATAATATAAATGAAAATAAATCCCGTAAAGTAAAATCTGAAAATTCATTAGGAAAATGCAGGGAATTGTATGAAGCAAAGTCTTTGAGATTTTTTATTTTGCGGCGGTAAATATTAAAGTACAAAATACATTGCACTACCTAAGTACGTATATTAGCCTTTATTAAGATATTGGTGTAAAATTCTTATTTGTTTCATCAGGGAACTTACTTGCTCAGAGTTAGTACATCGGGCTTTAATTGAACAATACAAAAAGAGATGTCGTTGGCAGCCATGGTGTTCTATTAATCAGTACGACACATTTGGTGACAATCGGAGCATTTTATCAATACTCACGCCAATTCATCTCACAGAAACTGAGGTTACCGAATAACCTAAATTAAACCTTTTTTATAATTATAATAATTGCATGCACTAATTACTTACATCATTTTATATTCCAGAAATGGTTAATGGAATCTCAGTTTGCTGATAAACCAAAATACCTTACGTACAAACATCTAAAGGAGGATAGTGGGAAAGGTTTTTACCACTGGATGCGTCCTTACGGAAGGTTTCAGCCAAAATACAAGAAACCTGAGAATGTCGTACCAGAAAGATTACCCAGAGCTTTTGTATTACGGTACTTAACTCTTTTCACATTTAACATTATAAATTTCAAGGCTTGTAACCCGGTCTGGCGGGCTTAAATGACATTTCATTAGATCACATCACCATAGAAATTATAGGTAGTAACTAAATTTAAAAATTATAATTTGTTTCCAGTAATTTAGAACAACAGTGGGGTGAAGCTAACAGAGAAAAGCTGAAAGGTGGCAAAGAGCTTTTGACAGCCATACTTCGATATAGGCGTCTTATGGAGTCAGACATTGACAACATTCTATACGTCCCGATCAGGGATCCGCGTCCTGAGGATGAACGAACTGTAGATGAAATCATACAAGCGATCGCTAATACGTAAGCTTATAAAATATAAGTACCTAAATAGCTTTTAGGTTGCATAATATATATAATGAAACGCTCATAGCCCGGCGGCTTGCATCGATCTTAAGAGATCGTCAAATTTAAGCAACAGCGGGCGGGGTCCGTAGTTGGATGGGTGACCGCTAGTAGCAAAATTTCTTTGACACAAAGTTTCCCCAAATTTTTTTTATTGTTCTGTAACGTTTCAAGTACGTAGTTATTTTTTTATTTATTTTTTGTACAGACTATTTTGTGTACTTGCCGCCTCACTTTACAGTAGAACTGTGTTTTGTGTGATTACTTATATTAACTTATTACCCTCCCGCTGGTTCAGTCGGTTAAAAAATATGTAATTTTTTCTATGTCCTTCCTTTCCCGACAAATTTGCACCAGCTTTTCCGTGTGGTCTCGCCATGGTAACTAATATCTTTTCTACTGTATACCTATTAATAAAAAAAATTACATTATATTGCGTAGTACCTACGAAGATTTGAAGAATCGGCTCGCGGAAGATGTACAGAAAAGGGCTAAGCCGTCTATTACTACGAAGCCATCGATTAGATCTGAGGAATCGTCGATGGAAGGGGAATTAGAAGGTAATATTTGTATTAAAATAATGCCATACATCGTTTTCTACCGCTCTTGATATACTTACACTATTCGATGACCTTTTTTTACACAAAGTAAACTTGGCGAATCGTTGTATGAATTTGGAAATAAATTTGGATATTTTTCGTAATTTGTGTATTTGACGACCCAGTTCGTGAGTGACTATGTAGTAAGTTTACATGACAGATAAATTTCTTCATTTTTTATTGCTCGTATGCAAAATTTGGTCTGCATACCAAATTTCAGATTTCTAGATTCTTTAAGTAACTGAGTCACTCTTGGTAAGTTTCCGTACCCACCCATTTTAGGTGTAAAGTCTAAATAACATGAGTTTTATTTGCCTGTTAACTATCAGATCAGATGTGAACTTTTGAGTTGTTGCATTGCTATGTTTAATTGAAAATACGACGATGCATTTCGACTCGTTGTAGTGCCGACTTCGTAGGGACTAGGTAATTGATGTACCTTCGTAAGTGTGTGCTACCCCGGGATAGGTAATCCTAGCAAGAGGGCATGAATGTGTGAGAGGTGTGTGTGAAAACCACCCGACCAAAAACAACCTCTAATGAGCTGAAAATCATCAAACGCCCGAACAGACCTTCATAAATTATAGCTAAGAACCATCTCGATCAAGCCAGCTTTAAAAAACCGCATCTAATTACGTCTAGGTAAGTATTCTATTCAGCACGCCATAAACAGACACGCAGATGTCAGACACGTGAAACTTCCCTCTTTTTACGTCGGGCCTTAAAATTATGATGTATATTAAAGCTATGATGTACGTTTTTTAAAATTGTAAAATGTTTATTTTGTAGAATTACCGGATGAGTTAACGACATTTGAGGACAGACATGCAAGCGTGGTGAAGGAAGTCGAAGCAGCCGAGGAAATGAGTCCCAACCTCAAGCGTTACTGGCGGCGCCGTGCCGAGGAATACAAGGAAGAACTATTCTACAAGTAAGTTTCTTTAGACTCAAAAAACTGCATGACAACTCACTGATCGCCGCATTCTTATTGCCCCTCATAGACAATGTTGGCCGACTAAAATTGTGCTGGCTGGTGATCGTCTATAATCGTCGACTATGTAGAGGAGCCATAGGTAGGTACAACCAGCAAACGATTAGAAAGCCGATCCACCTGATGGTAACTGCCGTCTGTGGACATTGGCAATACCATAGCGCAGAGGTGTTACCGCCATGTTACTTAGGCGTTAGGCGGAAGCGGCGAAAAAGGTATTCCAATATTGCAATTGAAATGCGTCAAAAACATAAAGATTTTAAATCAAACTGTCATCATCACACCCACACCTGGCCCACAGCTGGGCTCGCATCTACTCTCACTAGTAGAGAAAGCTTGGTAGACTTAGATTTGAGAACGCTTTGGAGAACTCTCAGATGTTATCAGTCAGCAAGACAAGAACGGAAATTTAAATTCATCATTCAAATTGCCGCCTCGCTGGGAATCGACCCAGGACCCTCGGAACGGCGAACCGGCGTGTTAACCATTGCGCCGTCCGGGTCGTCAAAACTTCGAGTTGCCGTGCGGGATTCGCGGCGGTGCGGTGGTCTCCACAAGTCAACACTAACCAAGGCACCACTACTAGCAAGGCAATCAAGCACTGACTGTAAAATTTTCGTTACACAGGTACCTTCTGAGGGAAGGTAGTGTACCTCCGTACTTCCGAAATGTTCTCGGAGGTGCCATCTGGTGGGAGATAAGCAACCTGACAGACGAAGCTACCGTCAAGGCCGAACGTAGGAAGATGAAGTGTGTTTGTGAGGCACCGGGCGAGGCTTCGTCGCAAGGCGACGTCACAAGCCCGACTGTAATTCAATAATTATATTTTAAAATACTCATCGTGATGTGCAAAATGTTTTTTTGTTAATTAAATGGTGAACTACCGTATCTGTATCCTGATATTTTATTTACTTTTATCCCATAATTCTAAATCTAAAATCGTTATGGTGATCCAAGGCTGCTGAGTGCTGACCCCATCGTTTTAAGATAATAATATTATGTGAAGCCAAAATACCTACCTTCCGTATTTTTCGTAAGGACGACAGCGTCTTTAGTTATTTTGCTTCCTATGACCGCCCACAGCTTACCGACTACTATGTAACGATAGCAATTAGTAAGTAGGTGTATGTAAAAGTAGGTAGATACCTACCTTACTAGCGAGCGGTCATCCAAAAACTCTCGATAGCTCTCAACTCTGTTACAATAGTTTCTCGTACTCGTACTATGTTCAACATGGGCCGTATTTATTTACAAACTTTAATCAAAATTAAATCTTCATAGGTAATATAAGTCAGTCGTCCGCCGTCGTCAAAAAACAGTTAGTTTTGAGTTTCCTATCCCATGAGGCTCCTGCCTTAATTGATTTTTATATATGAGAAGAAGATTGCTCGTTTAAAGGTACCTATTAGATATTTAGAGATTGCAGTTTACGTTATAAGTGAAAGATGCGTCCATTATTCGCCAGTTGCGATCTGGAGATTGATTTTCAAGCTAGACTAGGCTATCACTGGGGGCCAACTGAGCGGGCCATTTTTAATGGAGGTTTCTGTGTTATTGTTTCTCAATTGAAAGATTTAATTTTTTTGTGCTATTTTTTGTAAGTAGGTCTGTAATGAAATATTTCCGTTATTTATACTTATCGTTCCCTTAACAATATTCTGTAGGTACGAGTATTTATTCACTTTAAAACTGATATTGAACTTTGATGAAACGTATTTTTAGATAATTCCACTGAACACGATCCATTTCAATACCAGTCGATTCGTAGTTCGCCGTAGTTCGCCTGTATTCGTAGTTCATATTTCTTACTGTAGTAATCCTATACGAGGACTTTGTCACGGGAATAGTAGCCTGTATCATAAAGTATTCCATCTAAACTCAGTAGAGTTTAGTACACACTAAGTACACAAAAGCCACAGAAGCGCCGTAGGGACGATCGAACGTTGTTACCGTCGCTTTTTGTACCTACACACAAAAATGTGATGCACACCAAGGTTGGTATGCCTGTTTCGTATTTCTATCCTCTCTCAACCTATAAGTCCTTCGGTAGAACGCACACTTTTGCTCCCGTGCGAGTACTGATTTTGAACAAAAGGTGAGGGAAGCTTAATACGATTATGGAATAAAATACTGGTATCTGTAGGTACGGACAAACAAAGTACATTTTGGGTCTCTTATAAAACGTAAAAGGTAATCGGCTTACCTCAGAGTTATTAATATTTTATAAAGGTGTTTCGAATGAAATTTCAGTCCCGGGGTGGTTTGGAGGACTCTTACATAACATCTTATTTTTCCTGATAAAGTACACGAAAGTGTGAGCAAATCTGGGTACCTATGTACTCCAACGATTCTCTTATTGTCGTATCGTACCTATGCGTGGATAGGTACGTAGGTTGGAGAGTTCCCCGTGATGTCCTCAAAGGTCTGCCAAGTCTGCTAAAACACAAGTGTGTTTGGTATCAACTATAACGTTCTAGTTCTAAAGGGACAGGAATGTAGTATTTCACAGTTCAGCCACTTCCTCCAAGATTCACTCGGATAGACAGTTGCCACTGTGTATTGCGTGAATAGTGTTATCAATAGGTAATGCTATGGCAACGTAAATGCTTTTGTTATTTAAAAATTATGACCCCGTAAACTTTAATAATAAAATTGGGTTTCGTTTACAAAACGAAGCGGGGGCCGCGAGGGCAATTTGAAATTTTGCACTTTAAGATATCAGCTTACAACTTTCAGGGTATTCCACCCATTAGCTGATTTGTTACTAGATTAATCAGCACTGTGTTGATCAAAGATCACCTAATTGACTGTAGCCGATTGGTGTCTTCTCATAGAGGTGTGTGGCCTCGCATGCCAATTTACGTGCATGTCGAATGGCGGGAGAAGTCCTAGTCAGCGTAGGCGAATTCGTTTGTCGTTTTCCCCTCCGCTTCCTCCATGGTAACGCCGAGCTAGTGGCGAAGGAATGTAGCGAGCGACGCGATTGGTGCGCTATACAGCCAATGTGGGCGCTGTCTGCGTGACAGCCCTAGGCCCGCAAGGGATCGCTCTGTACCCAGACGGACAGACAGTCCGTCCCGGGCCCTTGCTAGGATCGTGTCGTCGACGTGATCCGCTCGAGTCGCCAGTGACTCGAAAGTCCGCGCCGTTCGTGTTTACAAGTGTATAATTGGTGGGAACAACCTGAATGGAGCGCAAACCGAAGCCGAAGCCTGAGTTTTCATGTAAGTATTCAAGTGGTTGCAGTATTATTATTAACGTTTACCTACAGCAATAACAGATGGCGCTATGCGTTCCGCCGCCGCCGCTGCAATCGGCGCCGGGCCGTGTCATTGAACTGAAGTAGATATTATGCGGTCATGCTGGATGTCGACCTTTATCGGAGTGTACCATGCAGTCTTAGTTATTTGTCGCGCTTGGCTGACAAAAGCTTGTTATTCCACTATTGTACTTAATATCAACTAAACTGTTGAGTAGCATTCTGTAGAGGTAGCTTCCCGTCATTAGTAGAATAGTAGGTAGCCTTGACAATAGTCGGTAATTTGAGAACATTGTGGCGGCACTTAGGTGCGGAATCTTTTCTGGCCGTGCATATTAGTTGTACGATACGAGTGTATAGGTCTGTGACTAATTTGACTAGGTATACCTATCAATTGCAAACGTCCTGCGATGTGGCGGTTAGGTGACGACACACTGCATAATGCATTGCAGATGCATGCATTAGAGAGCATCAATGGCAGTGTATTTGCAAAGATTATTACTCAACCTCCTGTGTTATTTTTGTCTCTTGCAATAATAATTGTTCGTCTGTTTAAATCTACTACTAAACTGTTATCTGTTGGTATTTATAACAAGTTTTAATGGTCTGAAATCCCGCTAACTCATAACATTTACGGTCGATGCGCCGGTTTGCGACCACTTAACTGACTTGCCCAGTTTTGACGAGACAAAATATAAGTTATCTACATTTAAGTCAACATTAAAAAAAAACACTAAGGCACTCCCATCGATGAATTTAGAAAAATAATGGAAAAAGTGAATAATGGCAATTATGCCAGCTTGCGACCACTTGCGTCTATAAATGAAGATGTACGTCATGGACGTATACATCAAAATATACATTTTACAACAGACTTTTTTATTATTACAGGCGTAGTTTATTAAGTATAACAAAAAATAGCTTTAATTTGATCTATAAACGATGCATAGGCAAAAATTCAACGAAATATCACCTGTTTAGACCTCGCTGCAAAGAGGTTGCGGCTTAGTGCGCCACTTTTCAAATCTAGAGGAATTGTCAGTTGTATTTCTGTACAGTGGAGTATATTTTATATCAATAAAAAGTGCATCAAATTTTGCCCAAAAAGTAATTATTGTTGAATTAATTATAAAAACTAGCGGGCATCTTTTAATAGGCAGCCTGGCCAAACCATACTGTCCTTTATATAATTGTTCATAAAACTTGATTTTGAATTGAATTTTGAACCCTATGAAGTGTAATATTTCGGTATTGGGAACCGGGAATAGCACAAGAAAACTCACGACAACTTGCCAATCCACCATTCAATCACCGACCCGCTTTTTACAAAACCAAATCGCCGTCTACCGTCGTTACACTCGTTACTGTTTACATGAAGTATTAACGACGCAATTCTGCTGCGGAATCTCGCACCAATAGTGTCTCAGTAAACGATTACTCGTAAGCACCCGTTTATTAAAATTCTTATTAAGAAAAAACGTGGTCGTAAACTGAAAAACTGCATGTGTGCGATTTTATAATACCAGATACTGAATGCTTTAACTATAAATAAACCATTAAGATCAATAAGCAAATTTAAATAATTAAGACTGTATGAGGCAAAATGCGACCACCGGGCTGCTAACGTTTTGCATTATAGACCAGGCGCCAGAGGTAGTTGAGTATGCAAAATGTGAGGACCGGCAACTATGCTCAAATTCTTTTACCTGAGACCCTAAATAATAGAAAATCACATGTTGCCGGCAGCTGTACTGGTCCATTTCCCTTTCCCCCACCCACCTCATTTTTATAGGCTAATTAACGTTTAATTCATGCGAAAAAAATTGCATTTTCGAAATTTTGAATGATAAACGAGTTCTGATTTTGGAGATTTCCTGTCAAAAAGGTAATTGCACCTTTTTGACAGGAAATCTCCAAACTCGTTTGAGAAATGTACCTGATTTAGCTACAGTATAAGCGCATTTTCTGAGAAACTTTACCATCGTAATATATATTTTTTTTGCACCATCAGAAAGTAGATATTTCAACGAACAAAAAGCCTACCGAATTTAAAAAAAATATATATATTTTGACGCGAAAATTTTCGATTGAAAATCAGGGTGGTTTTTCGAATATTAAGTCAATATAAGGTGCAAAAATAAATATTTTAAATCATAAAAATTACAGTGTGTTTGAAACAAAAAAAGGTAACTTTTCACCAAATTTCGTGAAAAACGAACAAATTTTTGAAAAGTTAAAAATAAAAAACCAAAAACTCGGTTTTTTTAATTTTTCATATACATTTTGAGGTTATATGAAAAAAAGTTATAACAAAAGTTGTAGATCTTTATATTAACTACAACTTTGCCATTAGACTTTTTTCCATCGGACTTGTAGTTTTTCCGAAAATCGAGATAATCCGTTTTTTTATCCTAAAAACCAACGTTTTACTACAGCCTTTTAATTACACCTTCTTAGGCAAAGCTTAGGCTTTTAGGCTTAGGAAAAGAAAGATGGTAAATTATACCCACGAGAAATGACGAACGAAACGAGCAACCACTGCCAGAATTGTTGATTCAACCCTGTAAATGTACGTCCAATTGTATACAATGGCTGGCTCTTGTAAAAAGTTACATAGGTATTGATTGTATTTCGTTTTGCAAATTCATAAATAACGATTGTCAAAATAAAAAAAGATTGATTAGTACAATTTTTTATGATAATTATGTCTCTGTCTTAATGTCTAAGGGGGCGGGGTGTAAAAAAAAATGGACCAATATACCTCCTGGCAACATCCAGAATCATTATGTGCATGCTTTTCTGAGTTCAAACCCATTCACAGAATGCGGTCCTCACATTTTGCACACTCAACTCCATCCAGCGCCCGGTCTATTATATGTGTTTTAGAAAGCGACCACCGGAAACAACCATCAAATATTAAAACTATTAAAAGACACTCAATAATGAAGTCTACATCTCTAATTATTGGTAAAAAAAAACTTAAAACATACGTAAGAAGCTTTGATATCGCCACAAAGTAGATAAGTAAAATATCGCCTAATTTTAACACGCTTTTAATAGCTCAGACGTATGTCATTTGTACGTTCTAGCTGCACTGATGAGGCTATTTCTTAGCCATTAGGTTAAGCAATTACTTATGTGGTTAAAAAAATGTAAATTCTTTTAAAGTAACTATTCAAAAACTATTTTAGTTATACGCTTTGTAATTATTTCATAGAGAAATGTTATTACTTATCTTTAACTACACCACGAAACAGTCAGTCAAGTGGTCGCATACTAGGGGTGGTCAGCAAACCAGCGTAATGACTATAGATATGTTGGCCATAATAGGTATATATTGATATATATAATTATATATTATAAGCTTGCGAGTGCAGTCTTCCTACTATTTTAGCAATTTTATTATTTTTCTTGGGCTTCTCCACAGCTCCTTCGCTTTTATTTAAGTCCTTATAAACCTTTTATCTAAATATGTATTAGGTAAAAGCGAAAGGTCACTCACTCATCACGTAATGTCGAAAATGGCTTGACGTCTAAGAACGGATTTTATCATATTTCAGCCCTAAGGGGGTGAAATAGGGGTTCAGAGTTTGTTTGAAATTTCGTCGGTTTTAAAGCAGACACTGTGAAAAAATTGGTCTTTACGATTTGGTTAGAAATAATGAAACACCTGTTTCAACATTTTTGGTAAATTAACCCCTTTGGGGGGTAAACTCAGAGATGAAAGTTTGTTTGTTAATTAGTCAAAAGTACCTACTTCCACGCGGGCTAAGCCGCGTGCAACACCTAGTTTATCAATAAGACTTAGGTATCTATTAGATTTGGAACATGTCATGGACTCACTCGACGATAGTTCCTTTGAATTGACAGTCAAATTATTTTTCTTCTCGAACGTGTTGCACTTACCACGTTTTCGATCTTAATAAACGTATTGTTTATGTGGACACTCTGGATGATGTTAAGCACAGAGTACTAACACGTCAGCTGCTGCGAACGTTTTTATCTTCCTGATTCAGATTAACTTCCTGAATCTCAATTCAATCATCTCAATAATATATCTCTCATTCGTATCGTACGTAGCGTGCAAATGTGGCGAACAGAAGCGGGAGGATACGGGGAGCAATTGAACAACATTGCAAGGATATTGACATAATTGGAGGGGAGCAGACATTTGCACTCGCCTCCTCGGATCGATGCATTCTCGACTTCTAGAAGTTATTGCAAGCACTGGTGCTGATACTAGTTTATAGATAAATACTTTACTCATATTATTCAATAAATATTGTATTGTTAAAATTTGTATTTTCATTATCGCTCCTATCTCCTTGTCCCGTGTAGGTATGCTTTACCGCTAGTACTATGCAAACATCGGTATACACATTGACATATTACTAGGTGTACAGAATGATTAGGGTTGTCTATACCTATTTATTATTTGGGAATATGAAAGGGCGAAAATTAATTTCATTATTATCTAATATTATTAGTAAATATTTCTAGTATTATACTATAGAAATATTTTCTAGTGAATGCGCAGATTTTGCAGGTAATTTGTAAGTTGCGGGCTAGTTATAATAAACACGACGTGACTAATAAGGCGTCGTCCTAATTGGCAGCGATCGTACGATGGCGCGATGCGTTTTCGTCGTGCGATGGGTTCAAACATACAGATTTCATCAAGGTGTCCTATTTTAACCTCGCAAGTAATTGTATTGAAATACCCATCGCACGACGAGTACGCATCGCGCCATCGTACGATCGCTGCCAATTAGGACGACGGACGTGACTTGTTACGGAAATATCCAAAAACTTGCAAAATATGAACGTTCTAGATCTTCTACTGACTACTAGTGAGATAAAAGACAAAAATTATAGAAATCGTTAATCGTCAAACACACCTTGAGAAAACATTGCCAAAGGACTTGAGTTACCCAAATTGGTAATGTGCATGTTAACGTATTTCGCATTCTAACGGTAACGTTTACTGAACTTAGTAACAAGTTTGTTTACAAAGCAACGAACGTTTGAACGACGTTCGACCTAATAAATAAAATTATTATGTTGGGTCATGAATTCATTTTGACCGATCGGCATTCAAATTTTTTTGAAATGTTTCATAAGGAAGGTAGCAGTTACAGCTGGGCACATTGACTTATAATAAGTCAGTGGCTGGGCATTATAGAGTTGTACGATAATAATAACATTTTTTTATATTGTCTGTGACTGTTCGAACATCACACGGAAACCGGAAATCAGGTAGTAGAGGATCCGAACTAGAGACGACTTTTTTATATTAAACTATTAAAAAATATATCTCGAGTCTTAAATTTTTCCTGCCTAAAAAATTCCTGGCCAAACTTTGATTAATTAAAAATTGAAAATGACTTTTTATTAAATATTGCACTTATGAGTTTAATATAGGGTTGTCTATGGGGATGTTATAGGGTTCTGTAGGGTTTGATGCGGTTTGTAGTTGTATGTATTGCTGGAGGTGTGACCTAAAAACTGGGGCATGTTTTATCATATACGCCGCTTAGAACCTGAGATATACCTAAATAATATTATGTTGCACTTGCAGGGCAACGTGAAAGTTTGGATGTTTGTAGTTCAATCACGCAAAGACGGCTGAACGGTTTAGGCGAAATTTAGCACACAGACAGTTTTTAACCAAACTTATTTATAGGATATCACCATCATCACAACCCATAACTGTCCCACTGCTGGGCACGGGTCTCCTCTCACAATGTGAGGGGTATAGGCCATAGTCCACCACGCTGGCCAAGTGCAGATTGGTGGATTTCACACACCTTTTGAGAACATTATGGAGAACTCTCAGGTGTGCAGGTTTCCTCACGATGTTTTCCTTCACCGAAGCAAGTGATAATTAAATTTTAATACGCACATAATTTTTGAAAATTAGTGGTGCGTGGGGGGTTGATCCCGGAACCTCCGGTTCGGCAGTCCAACGTTCAACCACACGGCTATCACTGCTTATAGGATACTAGCGACCCGCCCTCGCTTCGCTTCGGGAAACTTATTCCTTCGGTTTGCAAAGATTTAGTTATATATTTTGGATAATTCACAGGATATCTTTATAAATGATAGCTTTCCCCCGCGGCTTCGCCCGCCATAAACCCCTAAATATATAAAAGTTGATAAAAATTTGCGCCCCCCATTTACCCCCTTAAGGGATGTTTTTCGAAAAAATATTTTATACATGTTTCATAACTCTCAATGAAAAACATTCATACTTTACACCCCCGTTTTACCCCCTTAGGGAGTGAATTTTCAAAAATCTTTTCATAGTGCTCTCCCACGTTATAAAAGGAGCCCCTGTGAAAAATTTCAAGTTTCTAACCCTTATAGTTTAGGCCCTGCATTGACATGTCAATCAGTCAGTCAGCTTCTCCTAGTGCAGAGCAACTTTTTTCTAACTCGTGATATCTTTCGAATGGAATGTCCGAATTGAATAATTTAAAAAGTTATATAAAGGTAATTAAGCAGTCTTGAATATGAATTAATTTATTTTGATAAGGATTAATACTAAGATACAAATTAAGAGCCTTTTCCAGCGGCAGTATCTCAATTAAGTTTTTTAATTAAAAAAACACTTATTGTGGCATAACTATAATAGTTAGACATATGCCATCGCGGACTTTATTGTAGATATTGATGTCCTTTATAAAACTGTAGTACATCACTTTGCTCTATTCCATATTTTTCGCAGCGCACGCGATGTAAAGAATATTTTAGGTATTTTTTTTACACCTTGGGTTACATTATAAGGATCCCTATTTTTTCCAAAATAAAATGTAGCCTATGTTACTCGTCGATAATGTAGCTTTCGAATGGTGAAAGAATTTTTAAAATCGGTCCAGTACTTTTTGAGTTTATTCGTAACATACAAAAATACAAATCTTTGCTCTTTATAATATTAGTGTAGATATAATATAACCAAACTTTTAATCTGGGGAAATTAATCAATCTCCGCAGGATAAAAGTATTGTGTATAAACTTACTACAAAAATACAAGTACAGTAGTTATTGCTGCGGCAGCGATATCTTCCAAGCACCCGATAGAATGGTTTTGACACTCATTGTCAATTTTGTTTAAAATGCAAGAAGAGGTCTCATGGTGTAGCGTAGCGACTAGCGACCTAGCGAGTGACGCGTGCGTGCCGCCTCACCGCATCCATGAGCAATTCGTGATGGTTTTTTAAATAAGCGTTATGGTAAACGACCTTCAAACGATCGGAATCTAAGGGAAATCATTACACGATGTGCCTTCGTTAAATTGTATTACGAAACGAAGAAACCACAAGTTATAACCTAGGTATAAATGTTACCTATCACGAACATACCTAATTTGTCACAAATTAATAGTAGGTAAGTAGATTTGACCACAGTAGAATGGTTAAAAAAAGATCGACATTAAAGCGAAATTGAAAGTCTTAGGTACAATGAATGAATGAGTTAGGTACAATGAATCCACTTCACGTGGATATTACTGGAAGTAGATTCAATGTAGCAGCTCTAATAATAATAATAATAATAATCATTTATTTCAGGCATCTATGGCCCATAAAATAAAATACATACAATTAATTTATAATATAACAAACTAATACATAAAAAAATTTAAAACAACATAAAATGATACAATAATAAACTTAAAACTAAGATTAGATACTATACATAAAATAAATAAAACTATTAATCACGAACGGACGGCGTCGTGTGTTGCGCGGTGTTTGGTAGCCGGCCTCGGAATCGCCGGAATACAACACCCTTCGGCCAGAACTCTTCCTTCATATAGGTCGACAGCTGTTCGGTGGGCAATCTCACCACAAAGGAACCGAAGTTAACATTGTGACGAGACTCCAACCGCACGACCCTCAGTCGAAAGTTGGTCTTCATTCGGATGTACTCCACCACATCCTCAGCCTGAGTGGTGTAACGCAGTCGGGACACGTACAACAGCGTTGTCGGTATAGCCGGACGCAGCAGATGGTTCGGTCCTGTCGGTGCGGTACCGCACTGGTTCCGACTGGTGGGCTTCCTCTTCTTCTTCTTTTCAACCTTGATGAAGCCCTCCTCGTCACCTTGGTCTTTTACTGGACCCTGCTGTGGCAGATCCCTGTGAGATGCTCCACGATGGTTCTGCTTTTCCCCTTTTAGCTGCTCTAAATGCACACAATACCTACCTATATAATTATAGCGATATAAAGAACGGAACTTTGGGGAGTGCCGATATAAGTTAAAACTAAGTAGGTGACCTGTAAATTGGATCGTCGCGTCGAGCTATTAGATATTTAGTTGCTTCATAAAGAAGTTTTAATGATCAAGTATTAAAGTTGTAATTAGTATAATGTATGTAGGTATGTACATACTTATATAAACGGTATACTTACATAATTATAGCTCATGGAAAGCTATTTTGATGTAAATTGGCAATTTTATGTTCCGAGTGAGTTGTAAAAACTATCGGCTAAATACTAAATATATAACAAAACAGTGAAATAAACAATAGTTTTCTGTGAAGACTGAAGAGATATCCCATCTTCTTTTTTTGTTTTTGTGAAACTTTTATATTGCTTAAATATACAAGACGGCATTTTTAACATATAATAACAAACCACTCGTGAGTCGTGACGCCTAAACAGTGCGACGCTCTGAATAGCACTAACTAAAGTAACTAAGCCAGTAACTATTGCGACTATTGCGAGATCCTATTCGCTTTTAAATTTGTATTTGCTTTGTTGTCTTCACTTTCGTCTTCTGCGCGCTCCATCTGCCTTTTGTTCCATAATCTGAAGCCAACAAATGTGATAAAGGCAGTCAAAGGAATAAACGACGTCACCACGTTTTGAAGAAAACATCTGAACGTAAGGAATAAAATCAATTTCCTGTAAAACCCCACAGGGAAATAAAAGGTTGGGTCTGTTAGCTTGTTACAGGAAACAATCTTTTCGTTCATCATTAAATTAGTGAATGAGCCATAATATATCCCTTTTTACAAAAATTAAGCTAACGGAGTATTACGGAATTTGGCACCGTTTAAAATAAAGTTCGCTTAAAGATCGCATATAGTATAGGATGGGTTCCATACGCCACATCGAATTCCATTACATCGAAGTTCATGACATCGAACACGTTACATCGATAGTTTATTATATCGAACAATCCTCACATCGAATGTTTATTACATCGAATGGTCATGACATCGAAAGCTTTTAAAATCGAACGCTCATTGAATCGAATTTATAACATCGAAGCCTTATCACATCGATAGGTCGTGACATCGACAGCTTCATAACATATAGAACGGACATATTTTTTTTTGATATATTAAATGAAAGAAAAAAATCATTTTTACACTAACGTTTAATGTTATTCATACATACATACATGTACATACATACATACATACATGTACATACATACGTACATGTACATACATACATACATGTATGTATGAATAACATTAAACGTTAGTGTAAAAATGATTTTTTTCTTTCATTTAATATATCAAAAAAAAATATGTCCGTTCTATATGTTATGAAGCTGTCGATGTCACGACCTATCGATGTGATAAGGCTTCGATGTTATAAATTCGATTCAATGAGCGTTCGATTTTAAAAGCTTTCGATGTCATGACCATTCGATGTAATAAACATTCGATGTGAGGATTGTTCGATATAATAAACTATCGATGTAACGTGTTCGATGTCATGAACTTCGATGTAATGGAATTCGATGTGGCGTATGGAACCCGTATAGGATAGCGTAAACTTTACTTGCGACCAAAACGTTATAAGCGCCATGAATTTCGTTTCGTTCAACGTAGTGTAATGTAACAAATTAACTACAAGTCACTTCTAGCACGTGTAAATTGCACACATTTTGATTTTATTTAATAATGAATTACTTGTACATATCTATATATTGTGTTCATAGTGTGTATGTGAAGTAACCATTCAAAAGAGTTTAATTAGGTAGGGTCGAATTTCAAGCGTAGAGCTGGCAGACTTAGTAGGTACATAATATAATGAATTGCCTAATATTTTAGACGAGTAATCTTTACAGTGGTAAATAATCACATTGTACCTACTTGGAGAATAAATTTAATTTATTTAACTAAGTCATCGAAACAGAAGCAACAAGTTCCCAAGATTCAACGATATTTTGTAAACTCGCTAGTCAGTCGCGCCATTTTCCGCACGGAAATGTCTAATCGCATGGGGAACGAATTCAGTTATGGCTGTTCACGTCGCCATCGATTAAATGTTTGAGGAGAAGAGTCTCCCTGTCTCTTTCCTGGTTGCAACCGCTTGACTACATTCTAATTTGAGAAGGTGATTTAATATATATTTTTACTTTTCTTTCCTTTTTCTTTTCAACGTCTCGGCGCACGGAAATCTTAAGCTTGTTCATTTGTGTTTTATTGATGTATTCCTTCAATTAATAAATCTTGCACAAATGTATTGCAGTGGTCCACAAACAGTTTGGATCGACGAAGATGAAAGTTTTTATATTACCAAGTGTTCTATTCAATGTGTACCTATTTCTTTTTGGTATCCACGATGAAGTCGATGAAAGAATTAGGTATTACCCACCTAATACCTAATTGCGTTCAAGACTACCTTTTCAGGTGTTTGTAGGCTCCAACTATAAGGTGTTTTTCATATTTTGGTTGCAGACTCAAGAGAGTCAGTAATAAACGAGTCTCCCAAGGGAGGAACCTCCTTTGCCGGCAGCACATCAGAGACGCCTAATTACCCGACTCCGCAACGCAAAGGAGGGTAATGTCTTTAACAGTTTATGTATGTTGTTTGCTGTTGTTGTTCGTGTATGCATCTGTTAAGACATCACAGTAATAAAATATCCATTTGGCGACACCAGACGCCATATTGTGAAAAAATTAACTATGCCAAGCAAGTGGTCACTAATATGGAGATCAGTGAGGGCTAACTTAGTAAGGGCCTCCGTGATACTTTGTCGGCAAAAATTAAAGAAGGACGAAAGTACCTACTTATCATTGCCAACCCCGCAGCCTGGTTGGTAGTGAGACCGTGCCTACGAAGCGAGGGGTTCCGGGTTCGATTCCCGGCCGGGGCAGAAATTTATTTGGCACATAAATGGTTATTGTCTAATAAAATTCAAGTGAAGTGTTGTTATTGTTGTTGTTGATGTTGTTGGTGTTGTCCATGCCACCCGCGACACAGAATCTATTGCGTGGGTGTGAATATGATGAAGAAAAAATATGATGAAGCAAGGCGCAGTGCCCAGACATGATGTGTGTGTTAAGTGATGTTGGTGGTCTTCTTGTTTCGCTGGTCCGTTATGACGACTGATATTTTATTGATTGATGTTTTATGTGTGTTAGAAATTATTATTAATTAGTGATACAATATTGTTGTTGCTCAGCCGTTAGATGTTAGAATGGTGTGATCGAATTTAATGTATGGAAGTGAAAATAATTATCTAACGACCACAGAACCTGCACCGTTAAGTGTTTTGTATTCGACTTCTAATTTGATTCAGTACTGACATTTTCCACTGATACAGTTTTTATTATCTCAAAAATAGTGATATGCCTAATCTCGACGCAAGTGATTCGAGTTCAAGAAATATCAATCGCATTATTATCGTTTTGTATAATAAAACAACTCGCTAAAATACTTTATAAAAATATTATAGGATCACTAGCTGACCCCGCGAACGTTGTTCTGCCTGCATTTTTTATGCCACACCATAAAAAAATTACCAAAAAAAATGTTCAAAAAATGAAAAAAATGTTTTAGGGTGATCATCCACCCTTATCACTTAGGGGTATGAAAAATAGATGTTGGCCGACTCAGACCTACTGTATATGCATATAAAATATATTATATTTCATAAAAATCGGTCGAGCCGTTTCGGAGGAGTATGGTAACTAACATTGTGACACGAGAATTTTATATATAAGATCATAAATGAATTATAATCAATTTTCCCCTACATTTTTTAAATGTTAAACGTCTTTATTTACATTAAGTTTTTGTATGGCTGCTCGGGTGTTCATGTAAACCTACCATAGATTTTACATTTTACCTTGGCGCATTGTTGTGCAATTACAAGCTTTTATTTATTTTAATTAAGTATTTACATATATATTATGCGCATTAACAAATATCATAGTAGGATCATTCGAGTAATTATTATTATTGGAAAGATAGTACTTAACAATATTTCGCGAAGTGACATTATTTCCGTCAGTTTTCTGCATTGACTTACTTATAAGTCGAACTATAGGTGAACATTTCAAGCAATCGGTCGAACGGTGTTAGTGAAGTTAGCATTAGCACAAGGTCTCGATCAATTCTGTTTGATTTCTGTGCTCACATCACAAGCTTTTATTTATCTTGCAATGTTGTATGAATGTATGTATGTATGTATGTATGTTGGTGTTATATCTTGTAAGCTGAATTAGGACTACTTCCTCCCGATGTTCAGATGACAATGTAATCTACCACGCATAGGATTGGCTTGACTAAACTCTCCAACGGTTAACAACGAAGTAACTAAATTTATTGATTGCATTTATACTTAATTAATTCACTAAGCGTTACAAGCGTTATATAATCGTTTTTTTAGTTTTTTACGACAAACACTACTTTGTGTACTAATGTGGTAAAATTTAATATTTAGCTTACGTGGATGAAATTTTCATCACATTTTGAAAAAAAGCATAACTCAAGAACTACAAGGTCTAGGACAATAAAATTTAGTATTTTTGTTAGATAATAAGTCCCACTACCCCCCATAACCCGTTGGTCCACTACTTACGGGGCACCCTGTATAAATAATTATGTGTGTAATGTAAATTGTGAATCAATAAAAACATTTTCATTTTCACATTTTTCATATACATAAATATATGAGCACAGGTGGTGAGGGTTCATGTCACAAAATGTTTTACATTAAATCAATTTTAAATTGATCGACAAACTTCGATGAGCTAGGCGACAGTGTGTGTGAAGTGATCGTCATCTCATGGCGTCGGACACTAAAAGGCGTCACCGATACGTTTCGGGCCAAGATGAAATCCCGCTTATTCCTGGCTCTCCCTTCACCTAGAACACGTTCTAGCTAGGAGCCCCTAAACTTGCGCCAAAAATATTCTGATCCCAAACACGATCGGATAGTCGATATTAGTTTTAACGTGTGATAATAGATGGCGGTAATAAGTATTCTACCGCACGTCACGTTATACCTGCGACTGTGTATTGTAGATTCATCGCAACGCATAAATCTCCCACTGCTGGGCACGGAGTTCCTTTCACAATGAATCGTACAGTACAGGCTTAGTTGACCACGCTGGCCAAGTGCGGATTGATTGGCGGACTTAACACACTTTTGAGAACAGGTGTGCCGTCTTTCTCACGTTGTTTTTTCCATCATTATAAACTTCAGGAACCTTTCACATCAAGAAAATTTTGCTAAACTTTTAAATCCCCTTATTAAAGTAGCAAGTAGGTACGTCAATTGGGAAGTTACATAATGCGGACGCAAAACTTTGTAGACTTTAATTGCTTTAATTACCTACAAAGTACGGTTTCCTATACAGCTGTTTGTGGGCCTGCAATCTGCCACGTACCAATACAATTATTGTGAATTTTTGATTACTGTAAAAGGTTGAGGTCGTCGAGGACCATACGGCATGCACGATATTTCTATTTGTTTCTATAAGCATAGCCTATTCGACGTTTCGACCTACATCTGAGAGTCCTGAATAACATGTCAAATAACTGAATAAGGTGTGTTTTACCTTGAATTTTCTTTTAACACCTTCGCTTCGGCGACTGTTTTTTGTATGAAAAAAACACTACATATAATTATGTGATCCGCAGACGTGTTAAGTAACCCAGCTTAAGGGCGCGTTCACATAGAACGTCCATTTTACTGGATCTGCTTTAACGGATCCCTCGCTACTGGAGGTAATATTCACACAGCATTTTGGGCGCGTTCACATAGAACGTCCGTTTTACTGGATACGTAATACTGGATTCTGTGTGAAATCGCTCATACAACTACGTACGCTAATCAAACGCTAATAACATATCCGTTTAAACGGATCCTGCTAAGCGGATTGCTGTATATTTTGTTGAATCGTTTTTTTTTACTGGATCCGTGTACTGAATTCTGTGTGAAATCGCTCATACAACTACATACGCTAATAACATATCCATTTATTTTGGTAAAATAGTTCATAATTTGTTGCCTTGTGTAATGAACACTTAAAAGTGTGATTTAGTAAACTCAAACGAACTTATCGAACTATGGTACAGTAGGTATTTACGAGGACGTCACATCCCTGGTAGGTATCTATATTGGTTACTTTCAGCAAGACATTTTCCGAGGTCTTTTAGCGAAGTAACAAACTGACCTTTAAGAACATTCCTATTTCCTAGTAACCCATGATATATGTATACCTAAATAAACAAATAGATGAGAAATTGAACTGTACGAGACGATAATCTAATAAATCCAACCCACAGCTGATGCCGCTGATGATGGAAGCCCCTGGAAGCACAGTCAATGTTACTAACCATTACGGCAAATTGAAATAATCATAATTAATTATCAAATTAACCACGGACTCAATAGACCAAACATGCTGAACTTTCCTTCTATCATAGAATCAAGGACAACAAGTGCTATGTTGATACCCGTCCAGCTCCAGTGACGTGACGAGTGGCCATTACTTACGAATTCTGGCAATGCGACGTTGCCGCACCACACACCCCTAACCTACGGCTACTTTAACAAGTGACGGCGACGTTGCCAGTTCGTGACTACCGATCCAAAATGTGTGCGACTGGCTAGATTTGGGATTTGAGTTTGACAAGGGTCCGTCCTTTCTACCTGGTCGCTTCGGTACCGTTAGGTTTTAGAAGCGTTCAACAAAAATTATACTACCTAAATTAATAAAATTTAACATAAGTAGGTACCTACTTACTAAATATTTTTTACAACATCAATGTTTTTCAGAAATTGTTATTCTCAGTTGTTAGGTGTTAGGCACTAAATTTTTTTGCCTATTCTGATACTTTTGACTTTATACTATGAAAGTTATACGTAAAAGATAATTTTACTTCACACTAAAATGATTTAATGACAAAAATGCATGAAAGCATGAAAGTAATTCCTGGAAAAACTGATTCCTTGAAATATTATGTCTTTGCCTTTATGAGGGAGTATAAAGTAAAATTGGCAATCTTAGATTCAATTTTTACAGTAGTATTACTTACTACATTCTATTATCGAGGGATTAATCTCAGCAAAAAGATAAAAGAAGAAACTTTATTCGAGAGAAAAAATCACAAAGTCACACAGGTCTAATTTTCAATGAAAATGAAATTCTCGTGTCACAATGTTAGTTACCATACTCCTCCGAAACGGCTCGACCTACTCTCATGAAATTTTGTGTGCATATCGAGTAAGTCTGAGAATCGGTCAACATCTATTTTAATGTAAAGGGTTGTCCACCCTAATTTTTTTTTTTGTATTTTTTTTTGTGGTATGGCATAAAAAAATACACATAATCCCAAATTTTAACTTCCCTACCTCAAATTTAAATCTCGCTTCAATCATTCACACACATAAGGCGGAACAACGTTCCCGGGGTCAGCTAGTTTTAATATGTAATGCTAATTAGTATCACGAAGAAATTAGACTAGTGATACCAAAATTAAATCTATGAAATAAGAATAATCAAAACAAATTGCATTTCTCGCTTATTGCATTCTTATTCCGCGCAATAAGCTTATCGTCTTTCTTACAGCAATGGCATTTTGTTTCATCTACCAGTCACCATTGTCCGCGTGGAGTGCCGGTGAAATTAGATTTTTTGCTTGCTTTATGCCCCCTCGAATGCCTTTGACAAATAGCAATCGTGATTTTTTTATCCTACCTAAACATTTTTAAAATATTTGTATGGTATGTCGGTATTTTTTTTTATTTGTAAGTAGGGGTAATATTTGTATGTATGTATCTGCCAACTCTGCTAGCTCGGACTATGTTTAGTAGAATAAAACATTTAGGTCGATGACTTAGAATTCAGTACGTAACGGGCCATTCATCATCGAGTCAAAGAGCTAACTTACCCTACTATAATGCACTCTGCCGAAAATCGTAATAAGTTTTTTACTTTATTTTTTAATTTTTCGTTATCGCTGGAAAGGCATTCGTATTCGCAGCAAGTCCTTTTATTTTATAGGTAGGTATACCCATATTATTCGAAAGCAAAAATTCTCAAGAAGTCCGCCATATTGGATTAAGAATTACGTCACCAATCTAAACTAAACGTGTAGGTAGGTGTCTATACAAAATTTCCATTTTCATTTTCCGTCCACGCCGGACGTGGGCGAGAAGCCTAAGCCTAAGGCTTCTCGCCCACGTCCGATAAATAGGTGACCGATTTTTTGTAGGAGAAAAATAGAACGTACCTACCTATTGATAACAATAGTGCTACAAAAAGTCGCTCAGAAATTAGCATCGGAGGAAAAATCGACGCGATTATCTGTCCTACAAAAAGTCTGACGTGGGCGAGAAGCCTTAGCAGTACTAAGAAAGGATTACCTTTCAAAATTCATCCCCTCAAAATATAAATGAGGAGATCGCGGGCACTTTGGTACTATGTACTTAGTAGGTATAAATCACGAAACGGATATTTCTTTAATATCGCAGCCCCTATTGAATGCTATGTATTTTAATCAATTCTACAGAGAGGGCCGGCCCTCCTGTGGTCAGAGCCCTTTGAATGTATCGATCAATGAAAAATAATTGCAACACGGCACCTGAGGGTTGGACCTTTGTAAAACGGGAAAATATTATATAATTAAATAAACGTATTATCTGTGAACACTAGTTTGCAACTTTAGACAAAGAGGTACGCTGTGAAAATTACAGATTTTGTAGGTACTCTGATATTACAACTCCGAAGTTAGAAATAAACTATTTTGTTTAATTTCATACATAATTATCTGTAATCTAAACTCTGGTCATACTCCGAAAATAATAAAATACCACCAAAAAAATTTATTCTGTAAAATAGGTTTAGTAACTTACCTTATTTATACCACCACCCGTGAGACTAAAAGTATAAGGATTCGCCATTGACTCAGTAATAATTAGTCAATGGGTTTCGTAGTCAACAGCTTCACTCATTTTGTGCTCTGGACGGCGCGGCACCGGCATCGCGAATATTGATTTTTCATAATTTTAAACCTTGTCTTGTCATATCTCGTCAAATATTAGGAAATGTTAATTATTTCTGTAACTAAGATATTTTTTATTCTTTAAATGCCCAACGTAACTTATGTAATAAAAAATATGCATAATTCATCAAAATAATAGGGTAGTTGACAGTCGTTTTTCAAAATTAGTCAACCTAGCCTATTGCATGGCCGAGGGCGGGTTATAAGAAGGGTCGTGTTTTCGGCCACCGGCGGCGACCGCGTCGGACTTCAAAAGAAGCGCCACCACGCCAGAGCCACCGGTGGCATAAATGAATACAAAAAAACTGTCCTAAACATAGATGTATTCATCATCATCTACGTTCATCATCTACATCTATAGTCGTATAGTCGTTAATGTGGTACCTACGTGTGTGTTCTAGTACATGCAAACTTTATTTTACGTAAACACTAGCTGACCCCGCGAACGTTGTTCCGCCATATTATGTAGATACAAAAAGCGCGATTTAAATTTGATGGGTGGGGGTAGGGAAGTGAAAATTTATGATTGTGTATTTTTTATGCCACACCTTAAAAAATAACCAATAAAAAATTTGTCCAAAAAATGAAAAACAATTCAGGGTGGACAACCCTTAACATTTAGGGCTATGAAAAATAGATGTTGCTCGATTCTCATACATACTCGATAAGCACACAAAATTTCATGAGAATCGGTCGAGCCGTTTCGGAGGAGTATAGTAACTAACATTGTGACACGAGAATTTTATATACTAATAATTATGGTTATTTGACGATAAGGTGGCTATACTTATTCAAGGATAGATTACCACATAATATCTAGGAATTTAAATCTCTTCTGGCCAACAAAACATCAATCAAAATAATGTCATTACACAAATAAAGATAAATTGTACAGATAATAATATAATTAGTGTAAAGTCGTAAATGTATACAATTATCACATTTAATTTTAACACCCAGTAAACGGTTACACTATTGTTATATTTACCATATTAGCAACTCGTCGGCACTTAATAATTATCTACATCCTGTGTAGTATTATGTAGGTACTCTACCCCCTTTAAACTTCTTATTTTTACACGCCCTCATCTAATATATAAAATTCTCGTGTCACAGTTTTCGTTGCCATACTCCTCCGAAACGGCTTGACCGATTTTTATGAAATTTTATATGCATATTCAGTAGGTATAAGAATCGGCCAACATCTATTTTTCATCCCCCTAAATGTTAGGGGTAGTCCACCCCTAATTTTTAATTTCTATTTTTTTATGATACAACATACAAAAATACATACAATTTTCACTTCCCTACCCCCACCCATAAAATTTAAATCGCGCTTTTTGTATCTACATATATGGCGGAACAACGTTCGCGGGGTCAGCTAGTAATTATATTAACTTTGCGACTTCAGTTTTATTGTTGTCTTTGGTCTGAATTTTCACCTTGGCTTCAATCCATTAATGGCCCACTACTGAGCACAGGTCTCTCCTTATACCTGAGGAGGCTGAGGAGGAATAGAGTATACTCCACCACGCTGCTCCAGTGCGGATTGGTTGAGGGGTTAGTGGCTCTAACTCAAGTGTCGGAATTTTTGAAGCCATCCGAAGGTATCCGAAATGGTTTAACAACTGCTACCAACTGGTAACAACCAGCACCGACGGCTATACGTGCCTTCCCAAGCACGGAACCACTCAAGAAATTTTTGCCACTAGCGGTCACCCATCCAACTACTGACCGCGCCCGCTGTTGCTTAACTTTGTCGATCACTTGAGGTCGACGCGAGCCGCCGGGCTACGAGCGCTTCATTTTCACCTACGTGAACTTTATTTTTAGCATTAGCGAAACTAATTAGGCAAAACAAAATCCTTTTGCTCTTGCGTCAAATTACCCCATGCCCAGGGGTATAATTATTTTATCTTCTTCATTTTCACCGTCGTCTAGACCCTAGGCATCGAAATCTGTAGAGCCGGTGATTTTATTTCAGAAGTAGGTAATCTAGATAATTACTAAAACAATTTTATCGAATAAATGTATTGTTACTTTTATTACAATTTGGAGTTGATTCTAATATTAAGTGTATTTTACTGATATGTCACGTAAAACAATTATTTTATTAGTGAGATGATCAATAAATTCTAAGTAAGCATCTTACTAATTAATTCTAAATCATAATTAGATAGGTATATCGATTTTGTGATTGTCGAACATTTTCAATACGGTTTTATATAATGATATATACCATGAAATGGTTGGAACTCGCGTTTCGTTACTTTTGCCCGTATTGTAGAAAACCTGCACACCTGCCGCGTCTGCACGCTTGGCAAACCTCAACAAGCCTTTACAAATTTAAACATGTGGATAATGTGTGTGTTTTGTATGGGAATATAGAATAGTGTTTTTTTAGACATTTTCAGGCAATTTTTAAAATTTTTCTCTCCGTAAGAACCTCGTACTTTAAGGAATATTATAAAAAAATAATTAGCGAAATCGGTTCAGCTGTTCTCGCGATTTGCGCTTAGCAACACGATCAGCGAATCGTTTAGATATAAAGAGATAAAATGAGTGATAATATTTGGATAAAAATGATGTCTTTGATGAGCAATAATTGCTTTAGGACTACAAATGCTGAAAAGTATGCATTTGAAAAATAAGTAATGTCGCACGCACACATAATAATTTATGAGCCGGGAATAGTCACAGAGAATGTGTGGGCTATACATGGTCGCGACGGCGCGAGACACTACCGTATCTCCGGATTTGGTTTGTCTGAAATATTTTAATCTAAGTGAAACATCCATGTGCATGAAGTTAAAGAGTCTGCTTGACGTCTGTGTAAGAAGGTACGATGTATCTTGCCGTTCCGTTGCCAAACTCCCCAGGGAGTTCATAAACTGTAAATGATGAAAGGTGAAATACAAGCTTGCCCTTGAACTAGGGAAAGGAAAATGGCCGGCTTGAAGTACCTCCTCGTTCATTTCTCCCCTTAACCCTTGGATACAGCCAGAGCCAGCCCTATTTAAAGAATCTTTTAGAAATCGGTAAAATAAAAAATAAGGATTGTGCCGTAACTGTTTTACTATTATCACTTTACAGGATGATTTTTACGAAATAACAATTATAATTATGAATATTATGTGACTATACTTTACGATAATATTTATAAAAAAAAATATTTGATTAATTGCTAAGCAATTCTATTTTTTTTTGTACGTCTACAATTCTACATCATAAATAATGATGTAGGTAGGCACGGAAATAGTAAGTAACTATTACCGTGGACTAATATTAGTGACATCGCACTAGCGCTTCGATGCTACCCCCTTATGGAGAATTTTGTGATGTGAGAATTACCTACAAACGGAATTATCAACGACAATCTGATGTTTCAAATTTCAAACAAATTTAAACAATCTACACACACTGAATACATTAGATATAAATAAACAACAAATAAAAATAATAAAGATGACCTTATTTTAAGATACCTGTAAACATAGATTAACTTTCTTTGTTAACCTGTGCCTGTAAAGATAAAGATGCAGCGTTAACATAAACCATGCTGTTATGTGGTGAAATGTCACGTCGATTCTTGATTAATTCGTTTGTAAATCATCGTACGCATATTCAGCCATCCAAGTTTGAATGGGGTCACGAAACTTTTCAAAGTCGAAGTTCGGTCAATGTCCCTTTACGTCATTTTACGATTGCGTCGTATTCCTTGACTCTGCGTACTACAAATATCGAGTAGTGTACACCCAAATATTGTATTACGTTAGACAATCCCAGTATGTTACCATGTGACGATATTATAAAACTGTATTAAAATATATTACGTACTATGTTGGTTTACTATTCTTGATTTAAATTACGAAAAGAAAAAAATTTGTACATTACGATACGTGTGTGTAAAGTTGCATATTATTGCAGTGTGAAGTTAGTAGTGCAGTATTTAAACGCACGAGTATCGTATAGCTGTACTATTTTATAGCACGAGTCGCATAAACCCGCCTATACTCAAACCTCACACAAACATGTATCATCATCATCATTATCATCACAACCCATAACAGTCCCACTGCTGGGCACGGGTTTCCTCTCACAAACATGTACGTTTGGTAATGGTCTTTACTCTTTAAGAGGAGAGTGAATAGGCTTTTAATAAGTTAGTGCGTCCAACATCCTCGACTTCATCGTCACTTACCATCAGGTGGGATTGTTGTCAAGCATTTAGCTTGTCTTATGTAAAAAAAACATATATAATTTAGTGCGTTATGTTCATACAATTCGAGTTGCACTTTTTAAATCGCTTTGATGACATTATTGTTACTATGGATGCGAAAGATAATTACGGAGTGTATAAGACAGAAAGAGACAGCTAAAGGAAAATTACGACTAGGTATTAGCTGAATTTGACTGTCTCATTTTTTGCACGTTAAAAACAGCCCCCTGAATAGTAGAGGGGGATTCGGGGCTGTTCATAATTATGTTGTTTCTATTTTTTTATATTTTTTTTTATATTTATTTTATTTCATGAACTACGTTCTGCAAATTTTAAAACGTTAATTTTGAGAATATTGACTTGAATTTTAGTGTGCCCGCGACTTCGTCCGCGTGGAAATTAATTGTTACGGAGAAATATTTAAAATAAAAGAAGCCTGAGTTACTCCTTATTACATCAGCTATCTGCTAGTGGAAGTCCTGTCTAAATCGGTCCCGACGTTTCAGAGATTAGCCAAAACAAACAGACAAAAATTGTAAAAAATGTTATTTTTTCTATATTTGTTATATTTGTATATACCGTCATACGGTTTATTTAATATTACAGACATTCCAATTTCATATTTTATTTGTATAGATTCCGAATCTCTGTCCGCTGTTTAATGATTATATGGGTGTTACTATTCGGAACGGTGGGGTCATGCTCATGGGGTGTTGGGGTGTGCAGCAAGCCGGGCTGTGCCGCCCGCCCCTCGATCGATCCAGCTGCGTCCCGGCCGACGTCGGAGATCGCGCGCTGCGAAATCATCTCGAATGTTGTTGCGCCTACAAATAATAAATTCTTGTTTCGAAAATGTTGGCTTCAACCCTTTAATGGCCCACTACTGAGCACAGGTCTCTCCTCATACCTGGGGTGGCCTAGGGCAAAGCAAATAGTGCGAAATGGGATATTTTAAATTATTTATTTAATTCATTTAGAATGGTTTGACCAATATTATAAAATGTAAATCATCACCGACCAATCCAAATTGGAGTATCGGGTGGAGTATGCTCTCCACCAGTCCTCACTGGAGAGTGGAGAAGCGTAGTGGAGTATGCTCTAGGCCTCATTAGTCATAAAGAAACAGTCGTGCCTTGTGGGCCATTCATGGGTTGAAGTCATATCCTATAAGCCTTATAATTTTGATTTTACATTACTAACCCACTCACGCTATCACATTAATGGCGTCGCACAATAATTTAAAAGTATTTCTCCATTTTGAATAACAGGATGAAATACTTAGCTTTGTTTGCACACATAGCTTGATGCGACCGACCGACCGTCTAACAAAATTGTCAACAGAACTGTTAATTCTGTTTTGGACATAACGTATCACGATTTGTAATAATATGCTTACCTACGTAATTATTTAAGTACCTACTATAATGAGATGTATAGACTATACTTAGCCTTAGCTCAGACTTTACTCTGACTTAAGACAGCGTTTGTATTTATAAAGCGATCTTTGACTTGGCTGAGTACGAGCCGAGTAACCAAAAACTTTGGCTATTATCTGAACAAAAATAATGGTCCCAAATGAACCTTGATATTAGTCGGTTTCTAAGACATTTAAATTTTTCGTATTGACAAACAGATAGATGACAGCAATCAATTATGGCATTAGCGGTTTTAACTTATGCTCAGCGCGACATGTCTATAAATGCCAAATCGCAGTTTTTGCAAAGTCAAGATTTTCGTAAGTAAAGTGTGAGCTAAGACTAAGTATCGTCTATGCATCTCAGCAAGTTGTTGTTAGTCACAAACTAAATTTGTATTGTATTCTTTCAGATTCGGTATACGGCTCACAAAACACACCAAGCCGTATTGGAGTAAACGCACGTAAGTAGTCAAATATGTATTCTGTTTCTCTTTGGTGACTTCGTACCTTAATCCTACACCTCAAAACAGCTTAAACTGCAGTTCTCGCATTTGTTACTGCCATAAACAAAATGAAGTGCACCTTTAGAATAATTACACTATAGAAACGAAGTCAGCGCGGCCTTTTGAAGCACCTTAATTGGAGCCAGAAATGGCTCCAAACACCGGGCGGCTCATGTCAACGCACGCCAAACGTGTCTTGCGAAAAAAAAGAATTATGACGATTTGTCCAGTTAAATTGTGTCACAAAATATCTGAAAGGCTATTTATGTATTATTGCTAAAACCATAAATGATTATCCGCAGCCGAATCATTCCCCGCTTCCGGGAAAGTTTCGGTTTAGTGCTTCACTTTAGACAGAGCGCATGTATGAAGACTGTCTTTCTATAGTGTTATTATTCTAACAGTGCACCTCAGCTTTTCCAAGCTCCAGCTCAACTAAATCCTCAAAACTGAAGAAAACAAGCAGAGTATATACGTACTCTATACAAAAGGCAATTTTTACATTTCGGATTACATTCAGAAATTTCGAATTCAGGAAACGTGAGTTGCAAATAGTTGTGGGTACTTACTTAATGTAATCGGTCATGTAAATGTAAAACATAGATTATAATATCCCTATCTATGTTTTACGCTAAGGCTTCTCGCTCACGTCAGACTTTTTGTAGGACAAATAATCGGGCTGATTTTTTCTCCGATGCTAAATGTACCGTATTTCTGGCCGATATTATGTAGAACTTGTGCGTTGGACTATTGCTATCAGTACGTTCTATTTTTCTCCTTCAAAAAATCGGTCACCGATTAATTATCGGACGTGGGCTAAAAGCCTAAAAGTTATTTTCATTTATTTGTCGCATTACTAGTAGATAGGTAGGCGCCCACGCTTCGCTTTGGGAAACGTGGATATGCCTTACCCACGGCCCACGCACCAAAAATATTTTTTTTATCCCGAGATAGGTACGGTCATGTCCTCATGTCTCGCGCACAATTACACAATCAAACGCGTGGGCGGACTGTGCCTCCATCCTCCATTGTCGGCTCATATATTATGTCGGTCCCACGTCACATATCTTTCTAATGCTAAATTTTCAGCATTTAAGTGTAGTCCCATTTAGGTTCCATGAAACTTGAGAATGACATATTTTTAAAAAGAAAAATCAAATACATAAATAATCTACACGCATCTCCTTGATTATAATATTATCTATTATTTAGAGCCGATTTCACCAATGTCGTATAAGTCTTATTCCCGGAATAAGTACTCGTGAGTAAGCCCATTTTACGTTTCACCAACATATAAAATCTCTATATTAAAGTATACTAGAGTAAAATCATATACCGCCGATTTCGGCCGCGGCTATTCGTAGATAAGTAGTGTCGCTGTTTCTGCCACTAGTCACGGTCAACTCAACTGTTTTCGAATAAACGAACAACTCTTTTTATTTTATTTTTTATTTTTTCGAATAATACGTACTTAAGTACGTATTATTCGAAAAAATAAAAGAATACGCAGGGCTATTGCTGAAGTATACATACGTCAAACTATCTATTTTACTTGGGTGTATTACGCATTCATTCAATTCATTCGTTCAAAGTCGCAGAATAACTATGCGAGAGTAAGATAACGTGGTGAAACGAATTTGAAGTTAACCATCACATAAATCGACAGAGTAAAGTTGTACTGGGAAAGTTACTCTAGTGTAAATTTTGTGTTGGTGAAATTAGCCCTTAATATGATTATGTACTGTTGCCTGTAAGTATAACATAATAGTTTGCACCTTTAAATTGAGGTGACACTCATCTTGTACCTATTCTTACAATCTTCTCATGTGCATGTGTAAGATGTGTAAGATTTGTTTTGATAAATTGACAACTGTCATATGATTTCCTAACAAGACTATTATTGCCCATTACTTCCTCTGTAACGCACAGTTGAACGGCATTATTTTCCGCACTATGTGTGAAGGTAATGATAACTAATGTTGATGTAATGTATCCTGAGTATGCCTGCATGCGCCTGGTGATGCACTGTCCATAAACAATGTATTGTGCAGTTCGTGCTCGGATGCGCTGAAAAAACATCGTAATTTTTTTATGAACGAAGTAGTAGATAAACGAACGGATTATTCCACTTTGCCCCACCAAACGCCCCACTGGTGAGGCAGAACCCTTGCTTCGCTTCGGGAAACCTGTCCCTTAGTAGGTACCCATAATAGAAAATTGTTCGTGTGATTCTTTAAACGTCAGTTTAAACGTAACTTTATTATTTGTTAACCATTTGAAATAAAACAAACAGTATGTTTATTAATATTAGATAGGTCCCGAAACGTGTTTTTAAATGAGCTTCAACTTTTGTTAATGATTATACATCTACAATAGTTACACCTGCAAATCGTAGAGTGAAGAGGTGATGTTATTAAGAATCCTTGTTTAAGAAGGGGTGTTGGAACTTGGAACACTTGCAACAAGCAACACTTTAAACGGCGCGGCGGCGCGCGGCGGGCGCTACATTTTATACAAGTGTACATACTCGTAATAGGTAGATACGTCCGGTCCGCGACCTACCGCAATCAGAGCTGTAGTTATATCTATTGATTACGGATGTGTATAGACTGCAGTAGCCTCTTTACGCCAAAACAACGGTTTGAACGTTTGCTATTTACACATCTATAATAAACAACATTTAGACATTATTTATTCGTTATTTATGTAGATCAGTTCTTTAATTAAAATCAAAAGCATGACCCAGACTACAGCTGTTATTTTCTTCATTCGTGGGCGTCTAATTATCGTTTTGGTTACTTGTAATAAATTACGTATTCTTTGACGAAAACAGCTGTATTATCGAGTTCAGTGGCCGATGGGCTCACACCCACGCCGGCATGAGCGGGACAAAAACTCTGATGACCATTGGAGTAACTGAGACAGAGCGTTTTAATGGACAAAGGTAGAACAGAAAAAAATCTCCAGTTTGGTGCGGAATAATAATGAAAGTAACACGTTGAAGACATAGTGGATACAATTAGTACGAGTTGCGAAAAATATGTTAACGCTATCAAATTAATGATAATATTTCTGCTATTGGACAGTTCAATAAAGCCTCATTTACATGATACCATTTTCTTGTACATGCAAGAGCAATAATTTATATTTTTACGTTGTTTTCTCAATATTTCGTGCTTATGAAGAGCAGCAACGATCAAGACACTCTCACTCACTGCACTCATGTTTGCAAATGCAGAGAAAATTCAATAAAATGTAATACAATAATTGCATAAGAAATTTTTATTGTATGCAACAGGCAAGAAACTGGTATCATGTAAATGAGGCCTTAGGTTTAGGTGGGATATTATAAGTCGTGCAAATACAAAAATTGTACTAAGTACCAAAAAGTATACCTAAGATTTTGAATTAATTCCGGGCACAGATATTTTAGCACAGCTATATGTAGGTATAAGTACCTACCTACTACTTTTAGAAATATGTAGTAATGCCCGCGCCATTTACACCTAGGTCTAGTTACCGATATTAAATAAAAAAAAAGCTATTATAACCCGGCGACCCGGATGACGCAATGGATAATACGTCGGATCGCCGTTCTGAGGGTCCTGGGTTCGATTCCCAGCGGGGCGGAAATTTGAATAATGAATTTAAATTTCCGTTCTTGGTCTGGGTGTGTGTTCTTGTCTTGTGTGTTGTCCATGGCACCCACGACACAGGGAATCCTAGTGTGGGGCTATGAGTGTGTAGCGTTATTTATTTATTTATAATATTACCTATATTATACCTATTATAGTTTGTGTAAAATTTAAATCTAAAATTTTACCAAGTAGGCGTAGATCAGACGTAGGTCAGTAGGAGTAGATCAGAGTAAAAATTAAAAATACACCATATTTTTGAATACCTACAGGATTAGTACCTTGCGGATATTAAATAAGATGGAATGTTGTCGATGACCTTTTGCCGTCTTTTGCGCAGTGTCATTCATGTATCATCATCATGCATGTAATTCCATGTTCATAATACCTACTTCCAATTTTTCAAGCAAGTACATACATAATATATCAGCATCTTTAAAAAATTTAAATGTTTGGCAAGTTGGTGACCGTACGCTATTGAATTGATAATTTAATTATTATGAAAATTATGATTGATTAGTATAACTTGAAATTCCCATGTAATTCCAGTTTGGTCGCCAAACTAATAGCGTAGCCTTTTTGGTAAATCTCAGCTTTTGATGTCATCTGCAGTTGGTTTCACACAACTTTCAAAGTTTGAAACCACCCGTAGACGGCATATTTCACCTACTTCTTGCGAGCTTACGACGCGCCCTCACCTTTTTCACAAATCTCTATACGTATAGTTATAAAAGGAGAAGCTGACTGACAAAGGGGGGTGCAAAGTTAGTATGAAACTTTGAAGTTTTTGAAGGTATTCGAATGAAATTCAGAATGAAGGTATTTCATTGAGACACGTATAAAATAAGTACTCGCTTTCCCCCGCGGCTTCGCCCGCCAAAAATCCCTAAACATATAAAAGTTGATAAAATCGGTGAACTTTCATACTAACTTTGCGCCCCCCTTTTACCCCTTTATGGGATGATTTTCGAAGGCTAGGCTTGTCTATTATATACGAGTATATAAAATTGGAGGTGTGTGTGTCCCTATATTTCAGTTTTCAGCGAAAAGTCAAAACTACTCATCGCAGACGAATAGTGTTTGTATGTGGCAATAGGTACAAGGCTCCCGTCGTGCACTAGGGTGCGGCTGTACCGATTTGGTTGAAATTTTTTGTGTCTTCAGGTGGATCCGAGAATTTTTTAGATTCACATGAGGATCCGGTAGGTGTCGATTTGACACCAAATGTCAAAAAAATGTCCACCCGTGCGAAGTCGGGGTAGACCGCTAGTAATACAATAAAGTTACTTTTAAAATGCGCGTCTCGTTCTTCCAATTTTTAATTGACATACAAACAATAATACCAATAGAACTAACAGATACAATTGACTCTTAGCGCTTTTTGGACGTCGTATTAGATTCTCGTAAAGTATTTCGATTTCACTAGTGACAGTCATAGCAAAATTTTCTGGTGATGCGGAGCGCAAAAGGTCAATGGTAGTACCCTTTTACTAAACCCATGCTAATGTGGAGGCACCCCCGTAGGCCCGCCACTGTTGACGTCACCTGTCACCCGGAGCCTTCAGTCACCGCTCCGCTCGCTGTGTGTGCCCCACGGCGGTATAGCGCGCTCAGGACGGTAAAATGGAAAAGGTAAGATCAAATACTATTAAAATACATAACTCAATCCCACAAGGTAGTGTACTCGGTTCTTAGAATAATTACACTATAGAAATGAAGTCCGCGCGGCCGTTTTGAAGCACCTTATTTGGAGCCAGAAATGGCTTCAAACACCAGGCAGCTCATGTCAACGCACGCCAAACGTGTCTCGCGAAAAAAAAAGGATTATGACGATTTGTCCAGTTAAATTGTGTCACAAAATATCTGAAAAGCTATTTATGTATTATTGCTAAAAACATAATTATGATTATCCGCAGCCGAATCATTCCCCGCTTTCGGGAAAGTTTCGGTTTAGTGCTTCACTTTAGACAGAGCGCTTGTATGAAGACTGTCTTTCTATAGTGTAATTATTCTAAGACTCAGTTGCATACTATTTTTACTTTACATAAATGACAAATTGATAAACACATTTGATCACCATCACTGAGCACTCAGAGCGTCTTAGAAACTTACCTAAAACATTTCACGGTCGAAGAAATAAAATATGTATCGGCTCTCAAACATCCAGGCAGAAGACGGCCCACGACAAGTATTGTGGCGGCTGAATCAAGCGCGAGGGACCGAAGGTGTAGCTACAACCAAGTAAAAATACCTATAGTCGATCACCAATTCACACAACCAATATTCTCTGAAAGAAAAATTGATACACATATCGGCAAAGTCGTAAATAATCGGATTTTATTGGAACGAAGTTCCTTATCGCGCGTTGTGAAAGGGGGCTAGACGGAATTATCACGAAAAGTTGTAACCAAAAATTATCACGAAAAGTTGTAACGAAAAATTATCACGAAAAGTTGTTATTAATTTATTATAATTAGTAAAAAGTAAATTAGAAATGTTGTAGTTATTGTTTTTAATGGTGTTGGAACGAAGTTTTGCAATACAATTTTATTACAATTCCTTCACTAATTAATCGAAAGGAACTTCGTTCCATCCGGGTGTCCCTTGACACCTCTCAAGTTTTTTTGTATATTTAGTTTTCTTTCGAAACTTACCATTACCGTTTATTTCCAAAACAATATTGATTATCTATTCTATACAAGGTGATTTTTTAGTCAGTTAGAATATTAATAGGGGGTACTCAGTATTCGATTCTCGTTCCAAATAATGTAATAAAAAGGGTGCTTAAATTTTGACGTAACTATCCATTACAAACCGATTTAACCCGGCCGCTGAGTCGCCGGCGCCGGCGGGCCGGTTTAGTACCTACACTGTTCGCCACACATTCCGCGTATTTTTAGATAATTATGATTGCCACTTTTGAAATAATTATCGTGTAGATTTTTGACTTTATATTTTTAATCATTACCTATGACCATGTTCTTTCATGTCCTCGAGTATAGCAAGTGAATTAAAAATCACCTTGTTTAAGTATTTTATTATTAATATAGAACAGATATAGATATACCTGATGTCTGTTCTATACTAATAATAAATTTGTAAGTGGCCGCTGTCTGGCCATAGAACATTATTATGAGAAAATATTTTACTGACGGTGATATTAACGCAATTAGAACCCAAAACAATGATTTTTAGATTTTTTGTCTGCTTGCCTGTGATTTTGTACGCCCTAATCTCCGAAACTGCTTATCCGTTTTGAGTGCGGTTTTCACATATAATATAATATGTTTATTAATTTATTTACAGTTAAATGATTACGATAAAATCTTTTTTGATCTCTTGAATCACCGCTCGTATCTAATAATATTCTTAATTTTAATAAGTAAAAGCTTTCGCAATATTAGAGGGCGTATAATAAGTGGGTTTTCAATTAAGGTATTCATAGAATACAGCGTAAACACACCCACCTAAAATCAATATTTTTGTCCTTACTGTTCAATACGAATATAATTACGCAATTGGAAAATTACCTAGCGGGGCACGTGTTCTTTATAGAGCTTAATCATTTTATAAGTAGGTAGATGTAATAAGAAATGTTGAATATATTTCTGTAGCTAAAACGTGATAAAATATTCCAAGGTAAGGCAGAATGTGTGTATACTTATACAGCTATCACTCACTATCGGCCCAACCCATAACTGTTCCACTGCTGGGCACGGGATTCCTCTCACAATGTGAGGCCCTAGTCCTTCACGCTGGCCAAGTGCGAATTAGCGGATTTCATTCACAACTCTCAAGTGTGCGGCTTTTCTGACGATGCATGCTTTCCTTCACCGAATACGTGATAAATAATTTTTAATTCATGACTGTATTAACGCATAATTTTTGAAAATTAGTTGTAGTGTTTGCTATGTTACGGGTTTTTAACTAACTCTGATTATCTGAAGTATAAAAACACTTGCGAAATGCACATTCGATGTAGGTACATAACAAATTATTACGATGAATGCGTGATTGAAAATTTAAAACCGAATACAGTTCTAGATTATCTTTTATCAGGTATTGATATCGAATTGGTTATAGAAACCGGCCGTAGATATTATATACGTCTGCCGTAAAGAACGTCTCATTTCAGCCAAATAGTAATTAGCTTATTGATGTGTCGCTTGTCGCTTCCAATAAATGACGAAGATGGCGTTCATGCCAAACTTTCGATACGACCTTACGCTGGCGAAAGCAAGCGCGAGATAGTTATTGGCTCGATCACAAAGTAGATAAGTAACGCTCGATGTATTGCTGATAAATTTAAATCATTTCACACGTAGACATGTACCTACCCTTAACGGTTTGTTCACATCATTATTTTCCATACATAGGAGCGTGAACCTAAAGCCATAATTACAATGGGTAATGTGATATTTATTCACAAAACAATAACAAATAATATTATAGGTACGTAAATATTAAATAAAGTAAATATTTGGCTACTATTTACCTACTACCTACCTTTACGAAGATGTATGTATGACAAAAATGTTTTCCCTCATGTATGACTAATTTGGCAGAGTTTTTTGTTCTATTGTAGTTGTGAGGACAAGGTGTAATAATAATTATTATAAGACAGGCAAAGTTTGAAAGACCCCGGATAAGTTAGGAATTCGAATGTTACGGTCGTATGGCAAGCTCAATTCAATATGTAGCGGTATTCAAATGCCGTCATAATAAAATCTATTCAATGTGATGAACGATTACTAAAATAAATTTGTAAACCCAAAGGGATTAGTCGAACTATTAGAGATTTTAAAAGAGGCCAGAGTGAAAGTAAATGAAATATATCGAATGTTTTGAGCGTTTTTAACAGCTGTGGAACCATAAAAAATGATCTACCAACAGTAGAGGCACTTAGATATTGATACACCTATTTACTTAGCAGTAGTTACTAGTTACTACGTTGCCACTTACCATCAGGTGGGATCGTACTGATCGTAGTCAAGCTGTTACTTACATTCAGTAAAAAAGTTATGCAGGGTTACTGGGTAGGCGATCTCTGAGGTGGTAAGGTAGTACTTACCTAAAAGAAAAATCTTAAATTTAAAATCCATAGGGAAAGTCCAAATTAATTCGGTCGTTTATTATTATTTTACAGAAAACATCAATTACAATTTAATGTTCTACATACTTGTCACCACTTAGCAGACAAATTCTGCAGAGCACCGACATTAGCTGCACAGTGTACCAGGTGCACTGCACTGCAAAATTTTTATGTGGCTATAATTTTCATTTCAAAACGGCAGCTTTCCGAAAATACTTTTTTATTCAAATTATCATACCTGTCACTCCCAAGCGACACTGACACGATAGATTATCTGAGGAAATTTTAGGCATTCCTAATTTATGTGATGTGCCGTTCACTGACTTTTTAGCTATAAGTTATTCAATGCGATCGTGGAAGGGTAAAAACTAAAAGGTCGACTCACTGACGTGCTTGGAAATAGACTTATAATCTATTGACAAGGCAGAGTTAGAATACTAAATGTGTTTCAGAACGACGACGCGATGTCTGCCGACTGAGCTACACTTTGCGACAAAACTATAGCACACTTCACATTTTTTCAGTATAACTTTGAATAAAAAAGTTAACTTTTAGCTTTTATGTTTTATGGTTAAACAAGTCTAGCGAAGGTATTAGAATAGAAAGGATATAGATGCTAGAAAGAGACAGCAATTGTTAATTTAATTATTGATTACGATTTCGACTAGTGCGGGTCGTCCGATCGGTACGACAAAACTATAGCACACTTTTAGTGTGGTTGTGTAATTGTCTTGCAAACTATTGATGAGTTTTGTTTTTATCGTGTTAGCTACCAAACGTTTTTACGATATAAAATATCGGTTTATTTTTTCATTCTGCCTTGCGGTGTTTTAATAGATGGATAAGTGTACATTCTGGCACTGTTCGTAGTGCCATTTGTAAACCATTTTTAACAACAAAATCAAATTTAAATCAAAACGTGTACGACTTGACAGCTTAGTTTGTTTAAACAAGCAGGTGATGTCATGACCTGCATAATATGGCGTATTTTAGCGTTTTGGCAGCTTTTCGTTCACTTAAACTTTGGTAGTTATTTTCATAGAATATAGAGAAATTTAAAAAGAATTAATCAAATTACATAAAGTGACATTATATTGAACAATTTCAGATAATTTTGCTCAAACCTGTCAAATACCCTATACATACATAAACGTGAATCTAAATCAGGCTTTGGATGTCCCTATATCAGTTTTTACCCCAGCTGCAGGAACTTTCTAGATATCATTTTTGGGTCTCTTAAATAAATCATAATGATGTTTCTGAAAAAAATACTGTTAGTAATGAAATGCAAATATAAGTTGGATACATCTTCTTCTTATACATAAAAATGAATCGCTGATCGTGTTGCTAAGCGCAAATCTCGAGAACAGCTAAACCGATTTCGCTAATTCTTTTTTTATAATATTCCTTAAAGTACGAGGACGGTTGTTACGGAGAGAAAAATTTAAAAAATTGCCTGAAAAAGTCTAAAAACAACACTTTTCTATATTCCCATACAAAAGATTCGTAATAATACTTAAAAGTCAATGTCACAAAGTAGATAACTAAAGTCAATGTGAACTTTAATAACATACCAAAAAGTTGACTGTTAGGCGGTACGAAGTTCGCCGGGTCAGCTAGTACAAAATAAATGTATGCTATTTGTCGTACCGATCGGGCGACCCGATCCTTCAATAAGTAAACAATAGGTCTGTCTCTTTCTAGCGTCTCTACAACTTTATAAAATACAACTTACCTTCTTCGCCCTTTACATCTTTAACCATAAAACATAAAAGCTGAAAGTTTCTTTTTATGAATTTGTAAATAACATTTTATCTTTTATTCATTGAGACAAAAACTTATTAAGAATCAAAAATTTCATGTCATTAAATAACTGGTGAAGCAGTACATTTACAAGGTACTTTTTCCTATTCAGAGAAACTATACATTCATACTCATTTACATTTAGACAAAAAATTGTAGTACTTAGTCTAGCTGTAGCTGCTCTAACCAGTAGCCAGCTTAGCCAGTGATCCTAGCCAGCTGATCTTGCATTAATTTGCTTTGCTTGTAGTATCCTTGCATTTGGCTTTGCTTTGCCTATTATAATGTGTCGGCGCACGTCTCCACAATCTTCTACATCAAAGTTCAGTAAAGTAATTGTAGATGGCGTATTTTAATTTATTATACTCTAGTTGCCGACAGATGGCGCTCTTTAATTTCTACTTGGATCTGTGCGCCAATCTTATAAATAATATATTTAACCATAATTTATAAATTATAGTTTCCATGATATGTAATGTATTTAACTATAAATCTATTCTTAATAATGAATATTACAATCATAACAAAAATGTTTACCCTTACACAACCTTATAATTTGCGCGATACGATGTCCGGACTGTTCGGAGTTTCGGTCATTCCCAGAATTCAACCAGTTTCAAAAAAAACACCAGGTAGACAGATAACCTCCTTGTGCCTACACAAAAATATATACCGCAATGATGTTATTGTAAAAGATAAAGTAATTTGTGTAATAAACTTATCTCTTGTAACCATAGAAGAACAAGTTAACCTTGTTGGTAGGTACGAGTATAACTAAGTCAAGATTTTATAAGTCAATCATGAAACAAATCAGCTTGGATAAACGTAATCATAAAAAGTAAGTACCTATTGATTACGGTAAAAATGCAATCAAGTTAAATTAATTAACCTATCTTCCTTCACAAACTCTAATAGTGTTTTGTTTGTGATTATTGCAATTTTTTTTAGATCCATTACAACACTAGTAGATATCTTTATTTACAGTGGTAGGTACGTATAGGTACGTACAGTTTTATAAAGAAAGGGTAACTACCCTCATGTTTGCGGCGTCGTTGGATTATTAAGGTGTGACAGTGAAGCCATTGGGACAACACAATGAAGCACTCTAACTGTCCTGTCCGGATAAAAACAAAGTACACTAATATGTAGGTACCCAAGTATATTCACTTATTGACGGCCAAAGCAACACACGGTCGGCCATCACGTAACTGACACCGATCCAGTGCCATTATACAAATTAGTGGTGCATAATGCCTTGAAAGCTTTTCCATAATGGCTATAAGTAAAATGTCCTAAAGACTCGTAGATAATAATTACTCTTACAGTCTTAGAGGTTTTCATCTACAGGTACACCTTCTTGTAAAAAGCGTGCTTAAAATGAGCATGCTCTTTAGGTGTATACATTTGCCTGAAATAAGCATGCATGTAAACAATACAGGTAGACACATAGACATTCTTATTTTGAGCATGCCCAATAATCAACAGTCATGCGTTAATCGAGCATGCTTTGAAAATCTTAGACGTATTGTTTATTAGCATGCTTATTTAGAGCGAAATATATACAGATAAAGAGCATGCTAACTTTGAGCATGCTTATGAGGGTAGTTTTCAAAAAATTGCCAATTTCACCTGCCAGACTTTTTTAGGTTGTAGTTTTTTTGTTTTCCGGTTTAGGGCAACGCAACTCTTGAGGATGGTCGAAAGTACATTGGCTGCATCGAGGCCAATCCTTTACACACTTTAAAACAAAGATAGAGATAACTAAAATTTAAGTTGTAATCACATTTCCTAATTAACCTGCGTGTCCAAAGAACGAGTGCATGCTCGAGTTTTATTGTAGAATATTATGCACTAGAGATATATACGAAAGAGAATTAAACACTTATCTAATGAAAGTCCAGGCTACAAACTCTGTAAAACTGTGACATCTAAATCAAGAAATTAGGAAAGCAAGTAAGGAAATATTTTTGTAAGCAAAATTTTCTGCTTCACCTGTCATCTTAAATAATATTCGCTTAGTCGCGACACCAAAGCGCCACCGAGTTCGTGCCCCTCCCGCCACGTCGCCTCAGTTGTCTGCGAGCTGTGGAAGTGGAATAGCGCGTGCAAGCGTATTTGTTGTGACCAAAAATAAATATCGAGTTGTCGCTGCATATTTTTGTAATCGTAAGTTCTATTTTTTCTGTTTACTATAACTTTAATACTTTTAACACGATTTTGGTTTGAATTCGACTCGATTAAAAGTAAATGAGGTCAGCTTTGAAGTGGAGTAGGTATAATTTCGCTAAATCAAACGTTTGCATGTGTTCGAAGATGTAACGGTCATTTTCTCATTAACCCGTTTCTAAATAACCTGCCGGTAACATACAGGTGGATGAGATGTGATCGAGTGAATGAGATCGCCTTAAATCTATCGATTATAATTCACCTTTAGTAATAATAATCATAATATAAACGCACATAAAGGTCTAAGTTTCATTCATCACACATGGCATAGTAGATAGAAATGTCATACTTGTAATTGAGAACAATGCTTGAGTTTTTTTTTGTTTTGCTTGTAGGTCAACGATGGGTCGTCCAAACAGTGTTTCTACGGCTACTGAAGAAAGAAAAAAACGCAAAAGAGAGTTAGAACGAAAGAGATACCAAAAAATTAAGGGAGATCCAGTATTATATGCTCAATATCAACAAAAAAATAAAGAAAAATATGAGAATAGAAAGGCACAGAAAAAAGTGATTTCCATCAAAGATATGACACCTAGAGCCAGAAGAGTGCAAAGAAAAAAATGGCGTGAGGCTTTCAATGCCTATTATAGAAGAAAGAAAGAAGCAAAAGCCGCTGCAGTGAAGTTTATGGAGGCACATAGCCCTCCAGATAGTGACACTGAAGAGAATTACGAGCTGCAACGTAGAATAGAAGTGAATTTATTAAATAGGAACTCTCCTTCTCCTTCAATTGTCACCTCTTCTTCAATGTTGCCGATTTTTATAGGTAATAAAGAAAACACTAATCCCAATCCAAGAATTACAAGATCGGAAGGAAGTCCCCTTTCAGAGGTCTCAGAAACATCCTCAATGTCCAGCAGAGGAAATTCACCGTGCCAATCAATCAGAAGATTAAGATATAAAAAAGATAAAAAAATTAAAGAACTTACAAGACAATTGGAAGGAGTGAAGAAAGTTAATGAAGCTTACAGGAAGAAATTAAAAAGACTAGCAGAGGAGAAAAAAGAAAGCAGTGTGGATATCATGAGTGACAAACTCCTTCAATCATATACAGCTCTAAAAACTCACAGAGCTAAGCAAGAGTTTTCCAGCAACCTTCAAGAAAATATCAAAACTACACTAAAAGACAAAGGGCGTTTAGGAAAATTGGCAAAAATTTTTAGACGAAGAGTAACTGAGAAGAAGGGATCAAAAATTAAAAAAATACGGGAAGACATTAAAAGATTTCTAGAAGAAGATGAAAATAGCTCTGTAACTGCTGGAAAAAAGGAAACTATAAAGAAGGCTGGAGTAATAAAACAGAGACGCTATATGACTGATTCCTTGTATCAATTGCACAGAAAATTTGTAAAAACAGTTAATTACAGATTAAGCTTCTCAACTTTTAGCAGATTCAGACCATTTTGGGTTCTTTACTCATCGCAAAGACCTAAGGACACATGCCTGTGCATCACCCATGAAAACTTTGGACTATTAGTCGAAGCAATGCATAAGCGTGGTATAATTCCCCACAAAAATGCCACTGAATTGCTGATTGACATTTGCTGCGACCCTTTCAGTCCTCATTGTCTACTAAGGATATGCAATGATTGCAAGGCAAAAAATATTAAAAACTTTCAAGAATTTGATGATTCTGTAAATTTTTACTATTGGTCATGGATATCAAAACGAGAAACACTTTTACAAAATGGAAGAGAAAAGTTTATCAGAGTAGTGAAAAAAGAGAAAATCGTGACTCAGCCAAGAGAGGCTATTCAGACTTTTGAAAAACTGCTAGAGAACTTTTCCAAACATTGTGGAAGAGTAACAGCTCAGCATAAAGCTATAAAGACATTAAAAGACAGTTTGCAACCCGAAGAAGCCATTATTCATGTTGACTTCTCAGAAAATTATAAGTGTCAGTATGCCAAAGAGATTCAGGCAGTTCATTTTGGTGGAAGTCGAAAGCAAGTGACTTTGCATACTAGTTTATTGTATTACTTTGACAGCAACTATATCAGAACCACACAATCTTTTGCCACATTAAGTCAAAATTTAAGACATGATGCTGCTGCTGTTTGGGCACACGTAGTCCCTATCCTCGAATATCTCAAACTAAAGGCATCCCAAATTACGACCCTTCACTTTGTGTCTGATTCTGCCACAAGTCAATACAGAAATTACAAGACATTCTTTGTTATGGGAGCCTTGAAATGGCAATATCCCAGCCTGACCTCATTAACGTGGAACTACACTGAGTCAGGTCATGGAAAGGGGGCACCCGACGGAGTAGGAGGAACTTTGAAACGCACTGCTGATGCAATTGTTTCCCGCGGCCACGATATTCCAGATTTCGACACTTTTTTTGAAGAATTAAAAAATAATGTGAAAAACATAGTAATTAAAACAGTATCAGAATATGATATTTTAGAAAAAGACTTGCTTTTACCAACAGATCTCCGTTCTTTTAGAGGGACCCAACAAGTCCACCAAGTTATTTGGAATAACAGCGATAAGTATAAAGTGACAATGCGAAACCTAAGTTGTGTTGAAAAAACTTGTATCATTCAACCTGGCTGTTGTAATCACGTCAAATACCTTGGCTCGCACGTTCTTAGGCCTGAGATATTATCAGACTCTCCCAATCCACACCCAGCCGACATAATAGAGAATCCTGATCAATCAAATACTGTTTATGTAGCTCCTTTACAGAGATCTTATGCATTTTGTGTTACGAGTGGAACTGATCTTCCGGAAGAACTCATGCCTGTGATTGAGACAGCGGTATCAGATGTGAGACCCGAATGTGCTGAATGTTGTTTGTCAGAGGAAACGATAATTGAGAATTTGACGTCAATGGATTCTTTTAATTTACCAGAGACTGGAAATGGCCTCGATATTTCAGAAGATGTTGAAATTCTTGATGTTCCTCTTCAGACAGTAACAAAATCGGCACTTGAAGAAACTGTTGCTCAGAAATCATCCTCGGACTTGACTGGTCTGGCTATCACTGCTGATTTGCCTGTAACTATAAGGTCTGCCCATGACATATCTTTTTTGCAGCCATCGACTTCTGATATGACTGTCTCGCTTACCTCTGCTCATGGTTCTGGCATTGATTTCTGCTTGAAAACGCCAGATTTGTCTATTGCTGAACCTTCAACTTCCAATTGTGTAAGTTCGGATCTCATTCGTTCAAGTCTAAGAGCAAGACTAACAGAAAGTAATAGCAACAGGAATAAGAAAGGAAAACAAAAAACTCATGTACCTAGAAGAAATAGAAAAATTGAGAAAACTCCTATCAACAAACAAAAGAAAAGGGATAAACCAACTACTAAAGTACAAAAATATGGCCAAGAAGCAAGTAGAAAGAAACCAAAAACTAAAAGCCAAAGAAAATATCGCGATGAAACAAGTTCTGATGAAGAAATAACTTTGCCTCCTTCACCTGAGTCAGATTGGAACTCTATAGAAGACGAGGCAAAAGAAAGCAGTGAATCCGATGATAACGTTATAAGCATTGACGCCGGTACTTACAGTGTTCATGAAGGTGACTGGGTGGTGGTAAAGTTTGTTTCAGAGAAGAATTTGACACATCATTATGTTGGTCAAGTTGTCAATGAAAGTCTAGCTAGCCTTGATATAAAATTTGCTAAGAAAATTAATGACAGAAGATTTAAATGGCCAGAGAAAGCCGATATATGCGTAATTGGAAAATACCAAGTGATAAAAAAACTTCCACCACCTAATTTTAAATCTTCTTCTAAAAGGATTGGATCATTCGAATTTCCTAAGTCGCTAAGACAATTTAAAATTGAATAATAAGTTAAACTTAACTCCTACTTTAATTTTATTGGAAAATCCTTGTTCTTTAACTTTCTTTCGCATTTTGAATGATTATTTTTAAAAGTAGGTATCTATTGTTTGTTATAATGAGACTGATTAGTCGCTTAAGGTTTCAGACATAATTTCTAAAATAAAAACCTAGACTTGACTGATTAATATAATAATATAGATTAAGGCACTAGTGACATTTTTGAACGTAGGTGTAGATTTTTTTATATTATTCAAAAATATATAAAAAATGTGATATTATCATACCATGTAAAAATCTTTCAATTGTTCAGACGAAAATGTACTTTACTCCCTCAGCACAGAGTTCATTCTCCTATATTTGACTCCTAGCGTATACGAAATAGGTCAAATATACGAAAATGAACTGTAAACTTAAGGAATAAAGTACATTTTCGTACGAATGGTTTCGAGAGTTTAACGTCTTATGATATACAGAAATCGACACCCTGATCCAATTAATAGTAAATGTCCTTTAATTATGTTTTAAATACGATGTTGTCGTTACTTATAATAAAAATAACTGATTTTGATCACGTTTTTTTACGATGTTACCCGATTTATAATTCACTTGAGCCTTTTCTAATCTAACCTGGCAGTATCTAATTTAACCTGCCAGTTTCTAATTAACCTGTTCATTTCCTGCTAGAAAATGAGCTTTTGCTTCTTCCCTTGTAGCGAAAAGTATTCATTTTGACATTATAAATAGAATACGATATCATATAAATCACATCCACACATTTTTTTACTTTTTGTTCAAAATGGCAATTTTTTGAAAACTACCCATGAAGCATGCTTTTTAAAAGTATGTGTATCTGTATCTTACGGCTAGCTACTAGCTGTGTGCTCAAAGCACGCCATTTCCACTCTGTTCCGTGCCCGTTGATTTTTGAGCATGCTCAAATTAAGTATGCCTAATTCGAGCAAAGAACGTATACACATGCTTGTAAGTAGCAGGTGCTCAATAAAAGCATTTCGTGCTTACAATATGCAATAAAATATACATACATACATTTAATCACGCCCCTTTCCCGTAGGGGTAGGCAGAGACCACTTCTTTCCACTTGCTACGATCCTTACATACTTGTTTCGCTTCGTCCACTTTCATTTTTATAAAATATAATACCTATGCAATAGAAACATGCTTTCGTGGTTATAATAAAGCATGTGTACCTTAAGTTTATAAAGAATCTACATTTACAATGAACTAAAATTTGGCTAATCTATATATTAAATACGTGAAGCAAAAACTTTGTACCCCTTTTTTATGAAAATTGCGCGGACGGAGGAGTATGACATTTGGCACATTGGTAGTTTATGGAGAAAGAGTGCAGAATGCTTATATTTTTTAAAAATACATTAAATGAATAAATAAAACATTACATACACTTGAGTAAGTTACTCTATGCACACTGCCATACGTTTGACATGACTGTTTTGACATGTTGTGTCATGGGGTCATCGTTCCAATGATAAGTAACCCTTTGACAAATTGAATTACGGTCGAAATTCGACCGCAGAGTATAGTATAGAGACTAGTATAATATTAAATTAGCAGTTTTCCTATTTCCCGCGTGACAAGTATCATTGTTTTGGTTGCATATGAAAAATAAATATTTCAAACTTATTGTTTATTAAACCAGTTAATTAGTCTAGTTTCATTGTGCTATCACAAACATGCCCTTACTTAAGCCCCTTAGGCCCTTACCACACTCCTTTACTCTGTGGTACTCGGCTGCTCGGTTTTAGTGCAGCGCAGCGAGTACAAAAGCAACAGAGCACAGCACACCGCAACGTGACAGGCGAACACTCAGATATGGTATTTCATTTTATACTCAAGCGAGAGTGAGACAGAGTGTATAGTTTAATAATAATAATAAAGCAGAAACGCTAATTTCGTCCCTCGCGCCCTTTCGTGCTGTTCTTGGCAACCGGTTTTGTTTGTGGAACGGTCGTAAAATGAAACAACCAATGGCGAGGCGGGGTTTGTTACGGGCGTACCATTGGCGACGGCTGCTAGAGAGCGTTATGATACGAGGGGCGAGGGGCATGGGTGCGGTGCGACGGTGGTAGCGCGCGCACACAGCACAGCACAGTGCCACAGTCGTGTTTTCGCCACTCGCAAAGAAGGTTATTGTAACAATGAGACGGACACCGGACTGTCGATAAAGTGTGTTTGTATGTCGTTTTCGTCGATAATAAGTGTTGTGTTTACTTTCACCCGTGCGAATGTCTCGATCCTTACCTTTTTGTTTGTTTTTTCTTTTAATCATTGCCGCATGGGTCGGCGCTTACGTTTCAGTTAACCCTTTATTTTGAAACGATGGAACGTTGTTCTTATGGTTTTTACACCAAAAGGTATTTTATGTTATTTTTTACTTTATGGTTGCGAATTGGTGTGGTTGAGTGCGTCGCGTGTGGCTATTCATATTTCATAGTGGGCAGCAGTCTTCGTTCGTCATCACAATGAATGTACCGTATTTGTCGGTGTCGACTGTCGACTGGTGCGAACATTGGTGAAGTTGAACTCCACTGATATAACAAGTTTGGAGAAAGGATGCAATAATAGGATTTGCAAAGTGTTTTGATGCATGGTCTTTTGGTAACAAACACCTGCTTCTTATTCATCGTATAAAACACGGCCAACGGAGTCTCGCTGGCTATGGTTCGAGGGGGGTTAGTATTATTATTGCAAGCTTCGGGGAAAAGTCGACGTTATGAGGCCCTCGCGCCCGAGGGTCGACAAGCGAGGGGACGGCCGGGACGGGGGGCAACGTCTGTCTGCACACATGCAGAACCGGTTTGCTCTCCATCTCCCCTAGTGCGCTTTACAAATCTCTTTCATACGCCACACGCGTTCGCATAAAGCCCTCTCGCTCGCGCATTTTCATTATTTTTTGCTTCCCCTTGTGAAATAATGCCAGACGTACCTTTTTTATTTAGGTTTCTGTCCCAAATAGGCCTTATACATGCTACAGTGGTAAGTATAATATAGACGAAGAGTTATATGGCATGTACCTGTTGTAATGTAACTAACCAACTAGGCTTTTCATGTTACTTATTAATACATGTGTATGCATGATAAAGTAACTAAGACTATGTTATTAAGTTATTTACTATTTAACATTAATTAGATGTAGTTATTAAATACTTGTTAAAATTACAATTAGAAATGGATCGGTACCAAAAACGATTTAGTCACACTTACGCATTCAACCTTACACTTATCCCTGGAACTAATCTAGTCTGTGGAAAAACTAGGATACTAGGTTAATGCTTTACAAATTACGTCAATTGCAAGGCCTACTTAATAGTTTAAATTAGAGGGTATATCAAAAAAGATTTGAGTAATGATATGAAATAAAAATGACAAAGTAATTAATTAAATCTTGTTAGATCAAAATATAATTGACAAATTAATCAAAAATGTTAATATGTTAGTCAAAAATTATCCTATCATCATAATCTAAAATAATCATTCAATCTACTATTTTGCAAGCCTTATTAGCCATTCGCTTATTTTTACCCGGAAGTTAGTTCTCTTGTGATCTTTAGAAATATCTTAATTAAAGATGTCGGCAAATGTAGCCACTATAATATAAAAATGTGTCGTTTAAATAAATATTTCGAGAAATATGTTCATCGGAAATCAAATAGATCAAGGTAAAGGATATTTATTTCCCGTAAAAATTAAGACATGAATAATATTATACCTATTCAATTTTTCATAGTTCTTAGTACTCTATTCAACCTCAAAATTTTAATATTCTACAAAGTTTTGTTAAATTGAAACTATACACGCTCCTTTGCTACTTTTCTAGTGAATTTATTAGTTGCTATGTTTTGTGTTAAGTTTCCATAAACGGTACATTAGGCCTATTTCATATTGCTGTGTTGTTTAACACGTTCACAGTCCAGACTCCAATGTTGGCCCACCGGTTTGTACTCAAAAGTTCCAAAACTGGGTGGGTTCATAACACTTGGAATTTTCTTCTTCATTTTTGAATCGGACTTATTGTAATTTTGTGGTCTTATTAAAGAAGGGTGGGCCGTACAAAAACCTTGAAAACAATACGGCGTATCTCAATTTGGGGCCTACAATTTTGCGTGGGATCTTTAAGGAAAAAAAACTCAATTGACATGCATATAATTGTAATTTGTTTAATAGAAATATTAAATAATGAATGTTAAATAAAAGAAGATATATTGCTTTCGTAGTTTTCTTGAACAGCTTTTTCAATCGTTGTGTTGTTTACGTCACTTTCAAAATTATTGTATCTACTAGATATCTATCTGCACTACTATTTTCGATATTTGTGTACCTATATCGATATTTTGCACATCACTTAACACACTTCCAGATAGTAAAAAACCGTCAACAATAACTACAGTATAATATTACTAAACTACCTTCAAATTTTTTTAATAATTTCACACTTACAAGTCCATGCACTCGCTTATGGGTCGTTTTCATGATAATGTTTATAATACTTATAATATAATATATTATAACTTCTTTTGACTTATGGGTCGGTGACACCATTTTGTATGGGGACGCGTTAATAGATAACCTCGACGTGGTTGAATATTGTTAAAGTCACCAAACTCTACTCGTTAACTTCTGTGATATCGACTTGACGTGACAATTGAAACATCGACATCTAGTAGGTAGGTATGTACCTTTGTAATGTTCTTGCTTGTTCTTGTATCTATGGTTGTTATTTTTACACGTACCTACGTCAAAGTTATTCTTTAACTGTGAACCTATTTTAATATTTCAAATAAATTAATCCTCTTTTAACAACTCAGTTACAACATTAATAAAATTATTACTAATACTAATAAATAATTATTACTTTATTTTACTTATCACATTACGCTTTTCAATACGGTTTACCTTGTTTAAGGCGGTTTCCCGAGCAAAACGATTCGTTAGCTGTATTATTTACCGTTTTTAAAGGCTAACTCGTCGGTTGAATACTAAATATTAAAATATGCGTTAAATTTGCACAATGCATGCAATATACTTCGCATTGATCGTTCCAATTTTTTACTAATTTTCGTAATGAAAAGACCACTAAAATGAGGAGAAAATCATAGATTCCTTGCATACGCTCATGAACAACATAATGTTTTAATTTGCAACTAACACTAATAGATAGACAATTTAATAACGAACAATTTGGTCGTTTTAATTTTTCCAAAAGAGCTAAAATGGATGTTTAATGACCTAAAATCGTAAATGATACACGTTACAGAGGCTCAAACGCTCAAGGTCCTTTGCTCGGGGACGCGCCTTAAGAAGGTTACGTTGAAATTTTTTACGCACAATAAAAAATAATTATTAAAAGCGGTTCACATACAACGGAGTTAAAAAATGATATCTCTCACTCGCATAAATTATTTATTTATTCGCACTTATTATAATTATGTATTCGCATTTTTTTATTGTCTTCTGTAAAAGGCAAGAACATCAAATTTTTTTCTGAATTTAGCTTCTTAAACCGCTGCATTATGTAACCGAAGAAAGCGGTCTCTGCATCTACGCTTGTAGGTGGAATGATGTGGCATACACAGAAATGCATACAGTAGAAAACTAAACCATTTCGATATGCATCCCTCGGCCGCCTCCAAGCTTTTGGTTTTGCCACCATTCTTATGAGTTTTAGCCTCTGTTCAGGCACTAGTTGCTTTTCAATCGTCACATATGCTTAAGCTTTTGAACCGATTTAGATGACATTTGGTAAGGAGATAGTTAAAGAGTCAGGAATGGTCATAGGATAGTTTTTATTCCGATAATACGTTAGGCATAATATTAAGGGTATTTCGTCGTTTTCGGGTTTCTACGTGGGCGAAGCCGCGAAAACGCTTCCAATTCCGCTATTAGACATTTCAATACCGATTGAAGAAGGACTCAAAAAATACCGGAATCTCGGTATTGGAAGCTCTAATATTGACACAATTGATATACTTAATATGCCTAAAATCATTAAACATTTCTATTCATTCTACAATTTCAATTTTTGTAATATGATTTTTTTAAAGATGAACTAACATCAGTCTTGAGATTATTTCCTAAATGGTCCTGTGTGGCAATGGCAGATATATCAACACTGACCGAAATACGGTCTCGTCTCGTCAATATGAAAAATTTTAAATGAATTAAGAAGAAGAATTATGAGGTTGCGACCCCACAAACTTGGATTTGACTTGACACTAACCCCCTCTTGACATCTAAAAAATAAAATTGTGTCCTCTGACAAAAATGCACGCTAAGCCCAAAAAAAAATTAATATTTTAAGGCGTTGGCGTAAACATTCATATTCAATCAAAGATCTGTCACCGATTCAAGATGAGTCAATTTCGATAGTTACCTACAAACTTACCTGTATATTGTATCATTTTATGGTGCGCCCTACAACATGAACACCATATAATAATATGGAACGATTTTCAGTTGATCAATATTAGGTTTCTATGTATGTAAGGGAGCAAACGATCATGCAGCACCACCCTTCCACTGCTACGTCAACTGTGACCGACTTATGGGTCGTTCTTGTCATGCATTAGCAGCGTGTGTTATTAACAATGTTAGTTAGTCTGTTCATTAAAACGAATGAGGATTAGGGCAAGCACAGTTAGTGACAGGAGGCCTGAACGTGCGAATACCAGTATGTAAATGGCCTATTCGTTCTTGCTACTTTTTGGCGCGGATCAAAGAATTCCTCGTCTGTATTCGTGTGCCCGTTTACATATTCGTCATTGTTGATTGGACTTGTGAACTTTGTCGCGAGGCTTATTTCTTGCATTGAAAAAATTGCTTTTTTTTTCGAACGGTGTAGGTAAAATAGACAACAGTGTAGTAGCGACTCCTACGTCAATTACGTCATCCATGTTTGAATAATCTATGATTCTATGAGGAGGTACGATAATTATGACATTAACTGAAATTATTTATAAAATACGAATAATGAAATTATTTAATAGACAATTTTCTAATTTCAAACTTAAGGTTTTAGCAATGTACGATATAAGACTGGATATGTTATAAAAAACCTGTACTGTAGCCATCTTCGAAAATGGATGTTTACCAACAATCGTTGCCTAGCAACCGATAACAACGAATAACCTTTTTTTCATCAGCACATGTATGAACGTTATAATATAAAATATATCAATTAATATAAAAATGAATCCCTATTTCCCTTGATCACAGCATCACGCGTGAACGACTGGACTGATTTCGATAATTCTTTTTTGTTGTGTTTGTTATTATTCAGAAGAATCTTATGAAAGAAAAAAATAAGAATTTGGCGCGGAAAGTTAGAAAATTTAAGAATACTTTACCACCATTAAATTTTATAATGATTTTCTAATATAAACTTTTATAATGTAACCTTATGGCGTTTGACATAACATTGACAGAATGCGTGCTGCAAATATTCGAATTCAATACATATTCATAGTTAAGGCAGGACGTCTGTCAGGTCAGCTAGTATAAATTATTGTCTATCAATATTTCCTTTCTTTGAATTAAATTGTGAATTGATATTAAGTAGTTAGTAATAATTACTCATCCATTTAATAATGCTACGAAGAAATAAATGTATTTTTGATAGCAAAATATAGCAAGTATATTTTAGAGGTGATCAACAGTAGTCTCGATGGTTTAGATCAAGTTACGCTAGGTATATCTGCACGGTATATATGCACACGCATGGTAATAAAATTGACATAAATGGGACATCTGGTAACACTGAAAGAACATGAATCAATCCGGATGTGACGATCTGGCGATGCAGTTATTATTTATTACGCGGCTAATTTAAACTTATGATAATATTATAGTGAGAGTAATTCGAGATTCTAAGGAAATGTATTATACTTACGCTTTTTGGGATTCTCTAAACTTAGCAAAATCAGGCAGAATGTTCTCTAAACCTGAATTTAGCTGACGCTAACTTACTAACTGATAACGTGATTTTATAACATTTTGTATAGACGCAGTAATATGAAAGTTGTAGAATGATTCGAGTGTATTGTGTCACACATAGGTATAACCTTTTTAATGTTATTAGGGCGAGCGTAGCGAGTCCTATCACTATCCCAAAATCTGAGCAATTTTTGGTACAGTTTACTGAAAAACTATCACGCCTTAAGATTTGTGCTTTAACATAGTAATTTAACTTCATATCTACATATGTTATCTGTCAACATAAATATCATGTAATTTTATAACCAATAAGAAAAATGAACATTATCAATTTTGTATTCTTTGAATAAAATGTCATTGTACTACTAACGCCATCTATTAGAAAACCAAAGAGTTAACATGGCTGCAACAAAAATAAAAAAGTAACCGTTGAGTTTTGGCGGGAAAGCGACAATGTCACATACCGCTTAAAATTATTACCCGTTAGAAAAACTACGCGAGCCCTCACAAAGCTTAACTTGACTTTTTCCTACTTAGTTTGTTCAAATTTAATATGGCTCGACTAGTGCGTTATACATAATATTAAAAGGCGTACTTTCATAGGCAGGCAACGAATAATTTTGCTAAATGACCTTAAAAAATTGCTAAATATTTGCCATAAACATGCCAAACTGGCAACACTGCACGGGCTAGTCCGCGCCGTGATAAAACCTTTTCTTCGTTGGTTAAAACTCTAAACGCAGACGCACCAATCACCATTGTCCATTTCATTATTATTTGACATTGACAAATTGCCATTATGACATTGAGTACTGTACTATAATTTCACTCTCACTCACTGATGTAAATAACATATAAAGTAATGTGAGATGCTCAATGATTTTAATTTTCAAAAGTCTAATGTTTAGTTAATAAGTTTTTAAAGCTATTACACGCGTTGATAAAAACGAAATTGCTACCATAGCATTTATAAAGTATAGTGCATGAGTGTGACTTTTCGTGACAATAATAGTGTTTACGTACCTACCTACTTTGGGACAATAATGATAAACAGGGAGGGACATAAAAGATAGTTTACTTTAATGTTAAATGTTTGTAATTTTAACTTGTAATGGCAGGTTTTTACAGGTTGAGTGTCAAATTGATCACGACGTGATAGATAGCTTTGTATGTAGTAGCAATTATGATCGTCGACATTATCTTAGTGTTCACGGGATATTTTCGTTTGTTGCAGAACTGAAGTATTAGATCATTTGCATAAGAAGAAGGAGCATGAGAAGGATTCGTCGCAGCCTCCCGGGTTCCCGCCGCAACTTGTGAAGCCCGGTGACAAACAATTGTTAGGTTCAGATATTCAAAATGTCAATGTCCCGGTGAGCCAGCATGTGGCCCCACAGCTCCTATCCCCCCCGCATGGTGCCGGAACACCCTTACAAAAAGAAGACCCCAAAGACAAAGCATTAAAAGTCACCAATTCTACTACAATCACATTAATTGAAAACGGAACTCTTAACGGGGACAAGGAAAAAGAAAGTAATTACCCTAAAAATTATTTCACCTTGGAACCTAAAAATGATAAAAAGGACGAAGCCAATAAAAATAGCATAACCATAACCCGGACCGCTCCCAAGCATTCACCGGGTGGAGGCCAAATCGACAAGTCAAAGGGTCCCACCAAAGCTGCTAAAAGGCCCTTGCAGTGTTTGGAGACCCTAGCCGAAAAGGCTGGAATTACCTTCGAAGACAAATACGAAGCGGCTAATACATTACTTGCATTGGACAAGCAAAACAATAGCTTTCGTAGACCTGACTTGAAACCAGCTAAGTCTGAGACTGAAAGTCAATCTGAAGAGTATCGATATAGGAGTCAGAAGGAAGAAGATGACAAATTGCAGGTATTATTTTATTTTTATATACAAACACTGTGTATCTGCATTAAAACCTGAATACATCTGTGTCCATACTAATAGTAAATCTGTAACTGGTCACTGTTTGTACATAGAAGATATATGAGAAAATCTTTTACTAGGTCTCTATTAATGCAATACAACCCAAAACAATGATACTTAGAATTTTTGTGTGTTTTACTCTAGTGTTGTACTCGTTAATCTCTGAAATGGCTTATCTAATTTAGGTGTCAATTTTACCAATATATTGTGGTAAGCTTCACTTAACATTTAGTGTTTGTTTTATTTCAATCATTCGAGATATAAGAAGTTATGTCAGTGTACAGAATCACACCTAACAAGTAAGGTACAGAACTCATACATAACAAATCCTTCAACTGTGTGTATAAGAAACATGTTAATTAAACCAACAGATACAACAGCAAATAATACAGCAGCAGCAGCAACAGCAGCAACAACAACAGCAACAACAGCAGTTCCAACAACTTCAGCAGCAGCAAATACAACAGTTGCAACAACAGCAGATCCAGCAGCTTCAGCAGCAAGCTTTGCAGCGGCAACACCACGCTATTCAACAGCATCTTAAGAACCAACAGGATCAACAAGATCTGGTGAGTAATCAAGATCATTATGAACCATTGGGATTGATCGACTGAAAACTTGCGTTTGGTCATTTGATTAAGACATTAGAATATATTTATTGTTGAATTGTTAGGCCAAGTTTAGTTACCGTATTAGCCCGTTGTCGGCTCGGGGGTGGTTTGGTGGCGCGGATCTATTTATTTATTGTCTGTACGCGCGTTTACATATTCGTCATTTTTTATAAGACTTGTGTGATTCGTTGCAAGGGTGTAAATTTATTTGCCAAAAATTGATGGTAAATGTTGGTTGTATAAACCTGCTATTTATATAGCAGGTATCATGACAATTATGAAGAATTAAAGAGAAAAAATCCTATTGTGAGTTTAAAAATATTAAATAGAAACAGAGCCAAACAAAGTCATGTTGTGATAGGACTCCATGTTTTGGACAATCTATTGTTCGAAAATAACCCTAAATATACACAGTTTCAAATATGAGAAGTAGGAACATATGAATAATTGCCAAGATAATTCAAACGATTATACACCTGATATAGCCGATTTTTCGCCGAGTATCTAAACGGAGCTTAAGTAATAAGTGTAATTTTTGTTAGTTACAGAAACAGTACCAGCAGCAACAACAGCAACAGCAGCAGCATCACCAACAGCAGCATCAGTCGCAGCAGCAACAACAGCAAACGCAACAGCACCAACAACAACAGCAGCAGCAGCAACAACAACAGCAGCAGCAGCAGCAGCAGCAACAACAGCAGCAGCAACATCAGAAACCTGAAATACAACAGTTGCCTCAACAACAAGACATACAGCAAAAGTTTGTTCAAGTAGGTGTTACATTACTGTAATAATAGTAACATTTGAGTTTAAATTTTTCAGTTAAGATACTTTACACGCGAATGACAAAGCTAATGATGCGCGTTTACAGTCTATATGGATGTCGCTAGATCTACGCGTTCTGCTTCTGGCTTGACATTCATAATATGTCTATTGCAATGGCAACAGCCCACTAACAACATACAATTTTGGAATCAACTCAAATCAATGAAAAACTAATTTATCACTTTGGTAAAATATAATAATGATGGTTCTCTATAATTTTCTGGAATATGTGTGAAATCTACCAATCCGCATTTGGTTGGCATAGTGGACTACAGTCTTAACTTTCTCATTGTGAGAGAAGACCTGTAATGATGACTATGTTATCTGTCTACAGGTAGTTAACAGTCAGCCAGTGCACACACAGCAATTCAATGTACCTGGCATTGGAGAGATAAACTTGAGCTTCTTGGCATCACCCCCGAGCAACGTTAACTTACTCTTTGACAAGAATCAGAAGAACGCCGAGATCAAGCCGCAACAAGTAAGTTTTGGGCACAGGATAAAAGCATTTTATTTACACTGATTTCCAAAATGTCCGAGTAACCTTTGTATGCTTCCTCAAGCTAGTTAAGGGTACACACGTTATAGTATAGATATGATGCGATATAATTATATGTAATTGTATTCAATGCTCAGACTCACGACGTCATACCCTGTTTCTCTGGTTTCATTAGTCGTATGTCTATTCTCAAAGACAATCTGCTCGGCCAATAGCATGTAGTGGCTAGTAACGTTTGGTTTGGTTGACGGGTCTCTTTCTTTTGTAGCAGATTGTGGACAATCAGAGCCAGGTGGTCCAGCAACAGATGAGCATGTCGCAGCACGAGCCCACGCAGCAGCACCACCAGACTGTCACCGTGGTCTCCTCGATGCCCAGCAGCATGACGCAGCATCAGGTATTGGTCGTGCCACACTTTAACCGTTATTTCGACGATTTTCTAGTTCTAGTCTCAAAGTGGAGTTGTATCATTATTATGCCATATTATGCTGTTATAATAAACCAAACTGCAAACAGAATGTACGGGTAGCATAGTAGGTCTATATTTTATGGCTATGCTACTAAATTAACCTTCATTTCAACCTGAATTATGTGCAGTGTGCTGCCTAATACACTGTCAACGAGTATCGCCGGAATGGTCGGCTGCCACCAAGAATGGTACCAACGAGACTTGTTTGTTTGCCTCTCTGTCTGAAAATCCTAATCTATAGACAATTTTTTTTATCTCAGATAAACACTCCATATCAAATTACTATATGAATTTAACATTGACCAGTGATGCAATAGTAGTGCATTGGTAGACTGATGACCACCCGCCACCCATGGGGTCGTATTGTAGATATTAAACACGGTTTTTATTTATTTACTATTAATGAGCAATGCATTGTAAACTGGCCTTAAATTGTTGAAGATAAATCTATCTGTCTATCCCATTTGAATTGCGCATTTTGGACTTCGCACACGTCCCGAAAATTCAAGGTTCGAATATTAAACACCGTCCGATATTTTTTGTTTGTGCCATCATATCGTAGATTCAGCGAGACTAGCCAAATGATCTATACATATAAAACGAAGCGTCCTGTCAGTCAGTCTGGCTTCAAAATTAATTTCGATTGCATTCGTTATATGGCATAGGGTTAATTATAATTTAGAGATGGCAATTTTGGTTTGTAAATAGGTTATTGTTATCACTGAAGACAATTTTAAGGCATTTTAATACTTCCAGGAGTGGGAACAAAGCCCTTATTTTTACGTTGAATAAAACTTCCAATTTAACGTGTAAGGAGTAATTAGAATCACTTAACTATTTCTTAAATTATCTTATTATTATGATTTATATTTTAGTTTTGCTGCAATATTGAAAACGACGCGAGCGTAGCCGCGAGCAGTTAATAGTGCAGTAACTAACATGTTCTGTTTTGGAATTCATCCGGAATAAAATTTGAGGTTTGCGAAACCTGGCCTCGAGTGCGCGTTCGGAATTGTAAATTTAGGAGGGGGTTTACGAGTGATTGGTTATTCCAGGTGCAACAGCAGGGAACGGCGGGCGGGATCCAGCAGCAGGCCGGCGCTGGTATCACCACCATGCCGTCACTGCAGACCTTGCCGCCGAACAGTCAACACCCTCCGCAAATTAGGTGAGCCAATCCACACTTCCATATTGTGAATGCGATATGCGATGTCTGTCTGTTTAACGCTTCATCCGGTGAACAGATTTAGGATGAAATTAAAGATGGAGATAGTATGAGACCCGGCATCGGATGTAGGATAGTTTTTATCCCGATAATAGGTTCCCTTGGGAGCATTTTAACGGTATTTTTTTGGGATCATTTTGGCACGCGGGCGAAGTCGCGAGAAAAAACTAGTGTAATATAACTTAGGATATGGTAGTTTCGAGAAAATTCTTTAAACGTTTTTTTAATGCTGTTTTTTATTAGTAATATTAGTATTGTGAGATATTTGGTGAAAGGTGGAATGTGGGAATTTTGTGTAACTAACATTCACTTATTAAAAACTTTTTATGTCATCAAATTGTAATTATTCACTGATGCAGCATGTAATGCAGCAAACTTTTGGAGTAATTAATGATAGATTGACGTGTTGTAATGTCATGTATCAAATGGAGAGACTCGTTATTTTTGGTGAATTATTAAATTAATAATAATATTATTATTATTGATGGTTAACAGGTTATTATTACCTTTTTAAAAGAAAATCGACATTGACTATTATTAACCCCCCCGTCCCCCTCGTCATCAAAAGTAAGCAAATCTCTTACCCCTCCCCCCATGCTTACGTAAACATTGGTACTTGCATTCAATGGTTTCTTTATTGATTCAAGAGAATTTTGAGAAAATCTGCTGACGTAATCACCATCTAGACTCCCCCACCCCCCATGTCATCAAAAATAAGCAAAGCAAGAAATTAGCCCCAGATCATTAGTGTATTCAGTCTCAAAGTGGCCAACTTAAACATATAGGCAAAAATTAAAAAACACGTTTCCGACATCTGTGGCATTATACCCCCAATAATAGTTTTTCTCAAAAATCATCAATGAACAGACTTTGATCAGTTAAAATTTTATTATATTTAAATAAGATTGATTGTTATAGGTTTAATAACCTTACGCTGTAGGTAAAAGACATGGCGCACGTGCACGCAGTGCTTTATGTAAACAAAATTATGTATCTGGCGTGTTCCCTATAAATAATTAATTCGAATCTATACGAATAAATAAAATTGGAGTGTCTGTTTGTATTATTTAAATAACCGCTTTTTACTAAATGCATATTGTGGATGTATACACGGTACATAATACCAAAATTACATTTTTTACAATTTTTGTCTGTCTATCTGTTTTGGCTAATCTCTGAACCGTCTGGACCTAGACGAGACTTTCACTCGCAGATAGCTGATGTAATTAAGAGTAACTTGGGCTACTATTATTTTAGAAATAAAATTGTTAAATTCCATGCGGACGAATTCGCGGGTATAGGTAGTTTCAAATATTAGTTACCACCTGATTTTTTTCTCATTTTTACATTGTTTTCGACTTATCTGCTCAAACATTAAAATACGTTTAAATTCAATTTATCAATGTGGTTTAGACGTCGAAACAACGTCATAAGATTTGCTTAAAATTTTGAGTAAATTTTAAATCGCTCCTTAACTTTAGTTATATATTTGTAATAAACATGTAAAGTAAAGTATACCTTTGGATCTTCAGCAAAAGGTATACTTTGCTCTGTGTGCGTTTATTCACTAACGCTCTTGTCGGTACAGCGCGGACTGGGGCCACGGTCGAGTGCAGGTGATCCAGCAGCCGATACAAAACAACACGTACCTCCAGCAGCTGTACAACGCGCAGGGGCCGCTTCTCATGCCCTCGAACATAGCCTTGCACCCCGGCATCAACTCGCAGCAAATACAAGTCAGTTGTTATGCCTTATTGTAGCGTTAAGTGATGGCTAATTGGACGGTCTCGCCGGCTATGGACTGGGTTTGGATCCAGCCCCTTCTTACTAAACTTCCTTTTTAACTTGTGCATATTAGAAATAAACTATCACTGGCTTTGGTAAAGGATAATTCTCAAAGATGTTATCAAAGATGTATGAAACTAATGTTAATGCAACCCCAATCTTACTTCATTGCATTAGGGCAAACCGCATCGAAATCGGTTTAGCCGTTTTTGAGATAAGCGGGAACAAACGCAAAGAAAACAATCCTAAAAGCTAAATCCTAAAGTGCTATTCAAGGATCTACTTATTTAAAGTTTCCCGTGTAAGTACAAATATTCAAATGTTTTAGATTAACTTATAATTCGGCTAACTTTCGTTGCAATTGAAACCATTGCGACAACGACGCGTGTATGGGTCCTCGTATTAGTAAATGCAGATAACGATTGAATTGTAATTTGACATAATTATTTAGGTGATAGCAGCAGGTAAGCCGTTCCAAGGAAACCAACTCGGCCCCCACATGCTCACACAGGGGAAACAAGTGCTGCAGGGGCAGGCCGGTAAGTGTGCACACAAACGTGTTCGGACACAGATTACATTGGACATGTTCAAACCACTCGGTCCATCTTGCGGCCGAATACCAAAACACAAATCACTATGTTTAATGTTATACAACAGTGTTAGGTGTTACGCCTAATAGCAATTTTGAAGGTCCGTATCACTGTCACGGAATAACGGACAGTTTTAATTGACAATTGTAAGTTTGATAGTACTTTATGTTCATTTAGGTGTAGATTACACACAATTAATGACAGAGTCACTCATGCCACCATATTTTATACACCATAAACGCTTTTCACTACCTTCTCGTTCAGTCAACGCACCTCTTGCTATTTTGATTTCAATTAATTTAAGCCATGCTCTCCCTCACTTTGACTATGCCCCTCCCATGGAGGTGTTGTTTACTCATGCCCCAAATGGTAATAAGAACTTCTGCACTATTGAGGTTTGTAGTAAATTTTGCAGGTCTCTCGTACCCGGAACAAGGTTTATAAAAATTTTACAAATGGATATTTTTTTTTTCATATTTATTTCGAGTCTGTCGATTGGTTAATAATGTGAATGTTTATGTGTCGTAATTTTACATCGGACTGTAATTTCTTTTAGTTTTATGTTATGCGAAGTAATAATTGGCAATTAAATTGGAATTTCTTTGAAGCTTCTTCTTGGAGGCATCCATTAGCAGCATTAGTTTGAACTGAACGCCGCTTGTTCTTGTATAATTTATTTAATTTAAGCTTTTCACGCAACTTGGCAGGTCATGCAGTAAAATTATCTTACTTTCTTATTGGCACGTTATTTGTTACATAGTACAACTTACACTTTTATCAGGCGATAATGTATCTATATAAATAAAAACAAATGTTGGTAAGCGTAAAACTCGAGAATGGCTCGACCAATTCGGCTAAATTTTTTTTCGTACGTTCCTTAAGGCACATGGAAGGTTTTAATAATAAAATAAGTCTCAATTCCACGAGAATTAGTAGCAGAAACAATTACCGGTTAACGTTATATTTATTTTATTTTTACATTAACTTTCGACGGTACGAAGTCTGTCTGAAGTCTGAAGAATATTTTATATCAAATTATTTCTGGTTCTAAGTTTAAACTTTTGTGGATAAAACAGCATATTTCTCGAAAGGCACATCACTTATCATCCATGGTATGTTTCCCACGGATCACGCCATGTTTCAATATAATTTAAACCAGTCAATTTAATTGCGTCTAACCCAAACGTGCTATTAGTACGCTTTGTTTTCGTCGCTTTTCATCGTGCCTGCTGTGAGTACGGCTTACGCATTATGTGGTATTAGATTGGCAGTGGATGGTGTAGCTACTGTAGTGTGCCGTTAGACGCGCAGTCACAACAATCGTTTTGAATGTCCTGTTTGTGCACGTAGCTCAATTCCCGGGGTACACGACGATCCCGGCGATACCCACCACGCAGAATCAGACCTTCGTGTTCAGCCCGCTGGGCGTGATCAACTCGCAGCCGAACATTCTGCCGGCGCACTCGCAGGCCTCCGCCATCGGCCAGCAACAGAAACCGCAAGAAATGCACAAGGTAACAACACGTTTGCAGCGGAGACGTCTAGACGTACAAAATAAGCACATCGCTTCCACTTTAAATTCATTTAATTATTCAAATTAATATTGCCTTCGGAATGTCTCATTTTGTCTGAGTGCTAAGACAGATTGCTGAGGGTATTTCCATACCAAGCAATAGATTGAATTCTAGTGCGGATTACGATATAGTTCTCGGTTGAATTCGAGTCAGTTCAGTTGATAGGCTAGTTGACTAATTTTGAAAAACTAAATCATAGTTTGCCAAATGGTCTAATTTAACTAAAATATTAATATTTCAGTTAAATACTAACTGTAACATATTTTATTTTATATTTTCATGAACTATTTGGCGTTTCCGTCAAAAAATGCGTCAAACTGTCATGGCGACTTTTGTAAATAGTAAGCTACCATAAAAAATAGAAATGTTCAAAATATTTTCTTACTGTCAACTACCCTGTTGTCCGTGTGTTATTCGAAGTGGCACTGTGTCAGGTGATCGGCGGCGGGAAGGTGTCCGCGGGCAAGGTGGCGCCGGCGGGGCAGGCGGTGCCGGTGCAGGCGCAGTGCGTGCAGGTCTCGCAGCCGGTGCTCGGCCAGCAGCCGCAGGCGCAGATCATCAGCCCGCTACAGGTTGGTTTGCATACGTCGATCGTGATGTTACTTGGCTATTCATTATTTGTGTTTGCGTTCACACTTAAAATGACCTTTGTTGGCGCGTCTTTGTCTCTAAGAAATGTGCATTCGCACGTTTGCAAGTTCGTACGTAGTAATCGTCGTACCGTCAATAAATTTGGTGATAACTAGCTTTAAGTTCCACTTTTTCGTACAAAGATGAACAACGTACATATGTCATGCCTAAGGGAACCCGTTACTGAAGGTATTGAAATTAAAGATATTATTTATCTTAAACGATTTTTATAACATGAAATAAAAGTGCATTAATTGTAATTCCTATACAATAATACAATTTTTATAGTATGGATAAAAATCTTATCCAAATCCAAGCGTTTTTCTTATACTTGTATTAAAATATTGTAATACAATATCTACTTTGTAAACAAGGGCGATACCGCTTCTTGAATAATGAAAAGTCAAATATTTTTTGCGAAATGTTTATCTCTAAGATTGTACGTGATTTTATTTATGCCTCTGCGAAAAATGCTATTGCATTGCATTGCGATTGGTATTGTATTATGTATTTTATTTACCTTTGCAAGTGTATTTCTGATAAATTCCCTTTTAGCCGCTTTTTAGCTGTTTTAGCTAAACAATAGAAAAGGGGTGCTTGTCGCATAGAAAACGAGGGTGTGTGTTTTTATATAAAAATGCACAACAAAATATATATCAAGTGGTGCCCAAAATATGAAGATTAAAAAAAAACGTTTTATTGTCCTTACTGTACTTTCTTGTACACCACGGCCGCAAATAGGGTAATAAGGTAAAGTTAAGGTAAATAAAAATAAAAACGCATTGTTTAAAAAAAACTTCATATTTAAGCCACCACTTGAAATATTTATTTTGTGTATTTTTTTTAGCGGAAGATTTTATTTTTGTACTATGTATTAGGCTCCCGAATTATCCATTCTTTCTGGGACACCATGTATACAAAGTGATGTTTATATCTTTGTACACAGCAGAATTTTATGTGTATGTCAAAGATTGTTTAAATGCATCAGCACTCACTTAAAGGGCTGACGACAAGAAAATTATTGTTTCAAGCAACCACTACGTCGGTGTGGTTTGGTGTAGTGATGGTCAGTTTAGTGGTGGTAGTATGTGGACGTTATGGTGGCTGTATGGTGACAGTGGTGTGATTGTCATAATAATGTCAAAATATTTTTTTTAACCATTTTTGTCTGTCTGTTTGGCGTAATCTCTGGAACGGCTGGACCGATTTTGACGGAACTTTCGCTGCCAGATAGCTGATGTAATGAGGAGTAACTTAGGCTACTTTTATTTTAGAAATTTTTAAAATTATATTCTACGCGGACGACATCGCGGGCACAGCAAGTACTAGATAAAAATAGCAAAGCGTTAAATAATAGCCATCAAAAATATCGTTTTTCGTGAAATGTACGTGTTTAACTATCATTTCGTAAGTCAAAAATAATATACCTACACATTAAACAAAAGATCCTCCTTTGTCTAAAAGACGCCTACGAATATTATGTAACTTAAAAGAAAACAAAAAAAAAATTTAGGATATTTCTCGTTTTATTTTTAATAAGTTATGATTGTCATTTTACTCATTAGGTAAAGTGCTTTCGATATCAGTTTAAAGTTTTTTGATATCTGTAATGGTTACGGAATAATCGCCTGTGCACACTTAACGATTACACCCTGTATATGCTAACCATTGATCTATTGGCGTAACTCAAAACGGCCGCAATATCGTGCCCCTGGATTAGTAAGTAGAACGATTGGTTGCAGACCGGTGGTCAGGCGATGCAGTTCGCGCCGTGGCAGATCTCGGGCGCTCTGCCCCAGGTGTGGGCCACGGGGGGGCTGCAGGCGGGCGCCCTGCCCGCGGGCGGGCTGCTCGCGCCGAACCCGATCTTCATCCGCGGCGGGCAGCCGGACGCGACCACCTCCATGTTCATCCAGCACTCGCCGCAGAACAGCGTCCAACATGCCAGTTAGTATTCAAATTTTGACCTTGGATAGATTTGTGGATAACATCACTATCACATCTGGGGAGGCGAGGACGAATGTAACACTCATAATTTTTTTTATATAATAATAACTTTTATTGTTCTTTTACATAGATTTTTTTACAATATTAGGTATTATGCGATGCCGCTAATTAGTACCCGGCATATTGTTATATATCGTTCTGTGTGTGCTTAAATAGTTTAAATGCAACGTCGCGTATTAACAGTGTGGTAATGCTGTGCTGCTATGAGCCTCGCGCATGCGCACATCTGTTCTTGGCGAATGGCGTTTGCAATAACTTATTGTTTTTGCTTGTTTCATTGATGTTTTTGTTTTTTAGATGTGAATTTTGGCATTAAGTTACGAATGTTTGATCAGATGTGAGCGTGGCGTGCGCGCCCGCGACTACGACGAAGCCCCGCGCCTCGGACAACGTGGCGAAGGCCCCGCGGCCCCTCACCAACATCTTGCCGTCGACCAGCATCAGACCAGCCTCGTCGGTCTCCACACAGACTAACGCCAATGCTCAGGTTTGTAGCTGAACTAGTTTTCTATTTTATTTAGTTTTAAATTATAGTAAAAATATATTTTTTATCAAACTTAAACTCAAATCATTTATTTCACTTAGATATTTTGAATTCACTTTTGAACCTCATTTTTTGCATTTATCGGTTGAATGGGTCCATTTTACAGCGGCCTATTTCGATTATTTAACAAAAACGACCGTCATTTCGTTGAAGACAATTTTTGAGTCAGTCATTAGATAAATGTGATGTTATGTGAATACTTTTTAGTGTATTTCATGAGCGACTCGCAGATATCGTGAAGACTAATCAGGCAAATGGAATGTCACCGTCTTCGGGATGGGCTCCTATAAAGGACTTTACATGTTTATTAACAGTATGTTATGGAATAAAAGTATGTTAAATCTTGTTATCATACCAGACATATTTAAAGAATTTTATTGACATTGATATGAAATTGGTTAATAATATTGTTGACATTCTTTAAATTAATTTTAAATGTACCACTTATAAAAAATTGCACGCCTCTTGGGCATATACGGAGGAATGTTATGTACCCAAGATCAGAAGTTGTACCTGTATAATGCAATAAAAAAAAATTATGAATTATCAATACAAATGTATCGTATCCAGAAACAACGTGGTAAGGTGAGCGTCCGCTCGCCGGCGCCGACCACCAAGCAAGACGCCGCAAACCAGACTAACAAAGTGCAGATACAACCACCTAAACAGCAGTGAGTATACCGACGGACATTGCGTTAGTTGACGACACGTTCTCAAATGTATATGCCGGTCGGATGAGTATGCGCTAGCCGGGAATCGAACCCGAGACCTCGCTTCTCAAGACCGCCTGGGTTCTACCAACTGGGCCGCGGGGTGTCAATGTCTTAATTGTGTTTGTCTGTGTCGATGGCGAAGGTAATGTGTAGGTGTTTATTTATGTATAAATATTTGTTGTTAAACCTAATCATTTTCGCTTCCAGACTTCTGTTGATGAACTCGAGTGGCCAAATGACACAATTGACAAGTGTTCAAGAGAAGCAGCCGATCCCTAAAAACCCACAATCGACGCTGATGCAGCAGGTAATACAATCAGTGTACAAAACATGCAGCTCAGAAACAGTGATAGGCTTATTTGGATGACTCGCTGAGTTGAGAAGATTTAATAGTCTCATTTGCTTCAATGAAAGGTCACAGCAAGGAAGGATTCAGTCTTTAAATCCCTTTACTACAACTTCCTCAGCAAGATGTTCTAACATTTATAATTTGCATTTTGTAGGCGCAAGCCCAACAGTGGGAGACTTAAAATTTGAATTTGCACGATCATCTCATTAACATATGTACATTATGTAGATACTCCATAAACATGTTGATTATAAATTCTAAAGCACTTTAAAGTAATTACTTATTTAGAGGTATTAAATGACACTACTTAAATTACAACTTAGAACTTGAGAATTGATGTGTCTGTAACTGTCAGCAAATAACACACGACATCAACAATTTACATTGTAATACTGTATTTTATCAATGTATTTCCTTGTAATAACTGCCTATATCAAATAATTCTCTATTTTCACTTTACTTCCTGGGCACAGTTAGTTTTTGCTTTTAATATTCGAAACATCTAATAGACGGTACATTAAGTGGTTAGTTTACGAACTGCTCAAATATTGATTTATTATTTGATTTATTTATTGTGTCATCGTAAAGCTAGCTTCACAAAAGTCGGGCTTAATATTAATTTTTATTTTCTACTAGTGAACGCAGATAATGACGTTGAAATCTACATAGAATCTATAAATAAGTTTTATTCAATGACTGAACTAGGTTAAAATTACGCAATCAATTGTATGGTAGGCCCGTCGTGTTGGGAATTTCCTCCGGAACATTTATGTGTATATTAAAAACCGGTAATCATTCATTTCATCTTAAATCATATATAAATCATATCATATATAAATAAAATAATAGTTGTTTTGTATATTTGTTGTGTATAATAATATTATGTTTGTCACACAGCAACAGCCACAACAGCGGCAGAACCAACAAGATCAACTCTTACAACATAATTCGGTGCCCAGTACTAACTATATTCCAACAGGTAAGATTCTGCGTTTTGTGCTCATTCTACACAATTTATTAGGATAACATTACATCTTAGATATAGATATCTTAGAGTGTATCAAATTGTGTACACACAATAATCAAGATATCTAATCTAGTCCCACATTAGACCTGTAAAGGTTTCAGAGACACATAAACTTTGTTTCTAAGTTATAAAGTCATTAACTTATTTCCATCCACATAATACTATGCTTATATACATTAGCTATACATACGGTTGTGGTAATCAGATATCAATAAATTCGAGAAACATAGTCTGAACTGATAACTTACAAAAACACAAATGAATAAATAACTTTAAAGATGATTATAAAAATGTAATGTTTTTTTGAATATTATACAAATCTAATATACTCATATATATAAGTAAGTCCATGTTGCACATTGAAGTAAAATATGCATTAATTGTATTCTTGTGTGCAGGCTATTTGGCGACTCTCGGGATAGGAGCTCCCCTAACACCGACCATCTCAATGGTTCACACACCCGTAAGTAAAAACAGTTTTATATACATACCTTGATATAATAAACATGATCCAGAACGTTCCGGACATAACGGCCACGCATCGGAGACATCACTACCAAGTGTAACAATGACCATTTGCTACTAGGTGTAATTAATTTAAGTTAAATTAATATCAGGAGTATTTGGTACCCAACGTTATGTAAATACACTTTGATTTTCTATCATATCGAATGAAAGTGGGGGAAATTCTGTAAAAATGTAATATAATATCACAAATTGTCTAGCGAAAAACAGTTTTAAAATAGAAAAACTGTTTTAAAATATTTCAGAATTTTTTACGAGCGCCATTGAGTAAGCACTTTTCAAATTTGTACATACATAAAAGTATTTTCAGAGCGCTATTTTTAAGTAGTCGGATTTCAATTTATAAACTTGTCTGATTATATTAGAATTGAAACATAACATTCGCCCCTATACGTTGTCATGCGTATAGGGACATCGACCACACGGCCATAGACGCCTAATGTTTGATTTTCCGTATAGAATACATCCTGGCAACTATTTGCAACACCGCGATTGGCCACACGAAACGTTGGAAAGAAATAGATTAATTTACGCAACGGGATAGAATGAGACGGCACGACATTTTGACATTTATTTCGGTACTATAACCCAGATGTGTTGACAGAAACATTCGCCGGTTATTAGGCGTCTATGGGCTGTGTGGTCGGTGTATAGGGAGAATGTGTTCATGAACTCCCAATGTCGTGTATACTTTTTAAAGAGTTTAGCCACGACACAATGTATGTTAAGTTATAGTAATAGACTTAGTTTGATTTAATAATGATTCCTGTTATTTATGAAGACGCTGGTAGGCGGCAATCTAGTGCAGACCACTGTAGCGATGGCTGTTCAGCCCACCACGTTGACCCACAGTGCCCCAATGCAAACGGTGAGACATTATCTTACATGCGAGCCTGACACTAACTGCTATAGCATGGAAATGGGATTGATATGCTCTACAAGTATTATTATTATTATAATGTTATGTTGAATTACTAACTTTTACTAACATGGTACGGTGAAATTAATAAAACGCTAGTGAATTGCTTTTAACCCGTCAATCGCTTTAACTAATATAATATTCACAAAAAACATTGTTTAACACTTTGAGAATTCGTTAATTATGTATTTGGATGATATGATTAGGTGGCTATTACGTATTATCTTATATTATATTTATATATCTGTGAATATGATTTTTCTAATAATACTAACTTTTTGGTAATATGAAAAAACTAATGAAAAATTAATGCGTTTCGAGTCTCTTGATAAGTGTACATAAAGGACTGCGCACATTACACCAACTCGACGTCAACTCCACTCCGACTCCACTCCGTTTCAACTCCGACGTTCTGTTCCGCGATCAACGCTTCATCGACGTCAACTCGACTCCGTCTCCACTCCGTTTCAACTCCGACGTTCCGTTCTAGGTACATTACGTCATTGTGTCGGTCGACGCGTGGACTACTCGTCTACGGTGAGTCGTCAACGCAACGTCGACGCGTTGGTCTCGAAACGGAACGGCTATGGGTGTAGGGCGGGGAGGGGCCGTACAGGGCTTTTAACCTTTAAGTATAAGTTCGAAATTCAACCTTACTTTCAAAGATATAAGGCTCATAATTGAATGTTAGCTTTGTCAAGGTTTTAGTCGCGTTTTCGTCTGTCGGTCGTGGAGTCGTTGTACTGTGCGCAGTCCTTAAGTCGACTTAACTCTGCAATGTCTACAAATATGCAACAACAGTACAATCACATATTGACTGGTAAATTATTGTCAATACAGTGGTCCGTATAAGCGTTAAGATTTAAGTGCGAAACCGGTACGTAGTTACGGTGAACCGCTAGTGATTGCGGCATACAAAGTACAGGCAAACTGTGTGATCTGATCACTTTACTTTATGTTACTGTTTTCGAGATGTCTAGTAAAAAAACTGAGAAGGTGAAAATTGCTAAAAAAAAATATTCGATGACTTTATTGTCATTAGGTTGAAAGTAAAACTTTAATCTTAGTTCGTTAGTAAAAAAATAAAACGGGATGCATTTTAGCGTGAATTTTGTATGTGATCCGTTATCCAGTTGGTATTGTTGATCGAAGGCGCAAAGTTAAAAATAATTCAAAATGGCGGCCGAATTGCTAAGGTTCTGTCCCGCTCACAACGTGTCTGTGTGCACAGGTGGCCAGTAGCAGCTTGAACTCCCCCCCGCTGACCATACAGACTCAAGGCACCATGGGACTGATGACGATCCCGCAAGCTAAGCCAGACGAGGAGAAACCTCAGCCCGCGGTGAGTGTTAGTCTTGAAAAGTTCACTGGTCGTCAATGCGTTGGTGAAGGCTAAGTGTTTTTGAATACGCATCACAATCTATACGTAAAACTCGTCCGTTACCGATTGACTGACAGACAACGCACAGCCGAAAAGAGCCTACTGAACGCGACACGCTGAAATTGGCTTGTATGTTCCTTGGGAAATGTGAGGGAGCACTAAAAGAGGGTTTTTGAAAATAACCCCCCCTCCCCCTTAACGGGATAAAAAAGGGGATAAACTGTTTTTTTGGATATTGGCGGGCGTAGCCGCGGGAGGATGCTCTTTTGTTATATAAATTAATATTATTTCTTTATAGCTGTAATACATTGTGTTGACAGAAGATATCGTTGACCCAACTGCCCTCGCTGGACATCGAATTGCTGTGCGGGCTGGAGAGTCCGCCGATGCCCGCCGTTATAACGACCGCTGACGCCGCCATATCGACCACCACCAGCAGTGGTCAGTACATAGACTTTGATATTGACGTCTAGACACGTCCGCCAGAGGTGTCACACGAGTGAGACATTACAGACTCTTGACGCGAGGACACTTGTCTTATAAATATTTGTCTCGGCTGGGAATTGACTCCAGGCTTGCAGGATATTAAATAGCAATATAGCAAAGTCTTCAGAACTAGTTAAAATATGTGAAAGCGCTTCAGAGTTGTAAAACGTTTTTTATCAGAATTATAATACAAATAAAATTGATAATCAACGTACTTGCTAAAAGAATAGAAGAGTGAATTTTTTACATTTATTACAAAATAGATTTATCTTATTTCCAAATCTTAAACCGCACCTGAATCGGTTAAGCCGTTTCTGAGATTGGCGCGTACAAAGGCAAACAAATAAAAAATTCTAACAGTAATTGTTTCGGATTCCATTGTATCAATAATAGTTGTTCTCATATAATGTATCATCATAATTATGATGTACAGACAGCGATCAATTATATTTTTATGACATGTATTGTATTGGGGTTCCATACGCCACATCGAATTACATTACATCGAAGTTCATATATATTTATTTATTTAAAACTTTATTGACCACAATAAAATATTTCGGTACAAAGGGCGAGCTTAATGCTAATTGCATTCTCTACCAGCTAACCATATATGTTATTATAGCAGCCGCGTCGCCGGCGCCCGCCGAGCCGCCGAAGCCGAGTCCCGCGAAGGCGGAGGGCGGCGCGGCGGGCGGAGCGGCGGGCGACACCACCGTCACCGTGGTGACCAGCGCGGGCAGCCCGCCGCCCTCCACCAGTGGCTCGCTCACCACGCCGCCCGCCTCGCAGGTACCACACCGTTCAATACCACCTTTACATATTTCACGTGCAATCTTATATGTAAAAACGTAACGCAACTTTTTTAACAACGTCATTTTTTAAATCCATTTGACATCTTAAATTGACATTTTGAAATTGACGTTAATTTTTGTTGACATTGATCCCAATTAAATAAAAAAAGTGTGTGTACTTATGTACACGCGTTAGAAGTTATACTTCTTTAGCGTAACAAGATAAAAATCTTTTCAAATAATTCATTCATTTATTATGAGAAATATTTTTATTATTTAATTTGTACCTATTATTAATTTATTTAACGGCTGCGCGCGCCGAGCCCGAGGACGTGAGTTGTTGGTGGTGGCGCCGCCTGTTGGCTTGATTGTGAACTACGTGGGTTGCAAGTTTGCTACGTGCGTAGAGTTCGGTGGATTGTTATTTGTTAGTGATAGCGCCGTCTGTTGGCTCGGTTATGAACTTCGTGTGCTGCAAGTTTGCTGCGTACGTCAAGCTCGGTTTACGACATTGACAATAACAAAAACTAAAATGTTGACTATAGCTAACTTCAGGGTGTCGAGCTAACTTCAGGTTGTCGGTTTTTCGTGACGCATCGTAAAAATTTACTCTCATCATTTTTCCCTAACGCGCCAAAAGAAGTATAACTTCAAAAATGATTTAATAGGAAAATTGTATTGTACAACATTGTTAATTTTAATAATTTTAAAAGTAATTTAGTATTGTTGTATAATTATTATTGAATCTATTGCATACCATTATGTGCTTGAATGTACTGGTCTTCTATACTTATGACACCTATGTAAAACTACATTCTGACAATAAAATGATTTGATTTGAAAAGAAGTAGATATAATGTCCCTAGCGTGCGAAAAGTGGGTCAGTCCAGCTCGGCCAATTGGCCAATATGAAAAGTATTCCTTGTAGCTATCTTTTTCTATCTCAGTCGTTCCGTAATTATCTTTCTCACCCATAGTTACAATAATGTCTTCAGATTAACTTCTTCTTGACTTCCGGATGGCATTATTGTAATGTCATCGGTTCTATAGTGTCAATATCTTTGTTAACATACATCAGAGAAGTTATGTAGTCACCCGAAATATGCCTACATACTATTTAGGCATGTAGTACATAGCCTGAAATAAATATGTTTATTTGTTAATATCTACGTATTACTTTCCGAGAGCACGGAATGTGTGTAACCGTATTATGTATTGTACATTAGTTGGCACGTAGGCAACGATTTTTGGAAATAGGCGGGTGAAGCCGCGGGGAAAAGCTAGTTCTTTGATACAGCGGTAAGATAGTTTTCGGTATCCAAAACCTTAAGTTAATTTTTAGAATAGATGTAACACATGGAGGGCAATGCAGGTCATTTGATAATATCATTGTTGTATTGCTGTCGTATAATCCCTTGCAATGAACTATAAGGTAAGTTTAAGTCTCTGTAGAACATGATATGTATTACTCCTAGAATTAATTATGTAGGTTAATCGCCCCGCCCTCTATCCTCCACGATCGCCCGATGACAAAATGAAAGACGAATACCAGTCAAAGAATTCGTCGAAAGGCCATCGGGAATCCCGCCAGTCCAAAGTAAGCCTCAATACGACGTCTCTATAGCTTTGTGATAGTTTTGTTGCATAGACGTTCTGTTTATTTCATCACCCTGTACAGTTTATTTTACGTATTTCTTAAACACACGATTGCATCTCATTATTAATAGATAGATAGGCAGATAGATAGAAAGAAGATATACACGTGCATTGGCATTAAATTGGAGTCCAATTAGGATGCCACAATTTGTTGTCTTATTGAAACACTTTTATGCTCGGGCCACACTAACGAAATCGTCAACGTCAACGGCAATGCCGAACATCGCCATAATTATTGCGATAAAATTAACACGGCAATGTGAATGCCGTTGTGACATTATCGCGTTGAAGTCGTGGCTACACCTACGATCATCGCCATAATTAACGGCATTTCCCGTTAGTGTGGCCCGAGCATTAGACCGATCAATGGCCGTTAAGGTGACTCATACCTGTCATACAAAACTTTATCTATTATATTCAACTCAATTATCTTCTAAATAGATAGTATTGAAAAAAAAATTAAAAATCAGAATATATTGAGGCATTTAATATATACCTGCTTTATTTAAAGAATTACCCAAAATAACTTCCATCTTGTCAGTGTAGCCTATTTCAATAGGAAAACATTTTATTTTTAATTCCATGGTTTTGGCTTGTAGACCACTTTATTTTCTTTTATTTAATTTGCTGTTATTACGTTTTCTTATCTGTGAGGTACGATATATTGCTTAATTATTCCGAATAGTATAAGTATGTATAGTCCCCAACATAGCTGTATTGTAAGCTGTAAATTGTAAGCCAAATCCGTGACAATATTGATACCTAAATGTACATAATTACGTAATAAATGGCGTTGGGTTTATTGACAGTAATTTAATTAATGTGTCAATGTAATATTTTACCATTTCGTAGCATTGTAACTACTTATTTTTTTCGTCATGGAAAATGTTTTATGATTGAGGTTCAGTGATGTCAGATTTAATAAAATTGTCAAGTGAAGACAGTGTCTTTTCCAAAGAAAGACTCAAGAATGTCCGTAATAAAAAATGGATTGCAAATAAATATCAATTTTGGTTTCGATATATAAGTTAGTGTGTGTCCGCAGTGGACTTACCGACTTGAATACCCGCTACATTCAATTGGAAATATATTACTCAACTGGAGAGTGGAGTATAATGATCCGTTGCCCCGCGTTTAAACCTAATGAAACGACTAATTTATAAGTACTTGCATGTGCTAGAAATTCTGCAGATTCGCCATATTATATTTGAAATTATATCTTATGAGAGTAATAAAACAAACCACTTTCGGGAGTGTTAAATTGAAGTCATATTAAATTGCTTCTTCTTGTACCAAATTAACATAATAAAATTATACTAGTCAACCCGCTCTGCGGTCGAAATTAGACCGTAATTCATTCTGTCAAAGGGTAACTTAACATTGACTCTATGAACGATGACCCTATGACACATTTCAATCGTGTCGAACGTATGGCAGTGGGAATAGAATTCCTTCTTTATATAAACAATAGGTGTGTAAAATTTCATACTCCTCCGTCCGCGCAATTTTCGCAAAAAAGGTACAATGTAAAGTTTGTTCACTCACATAGTTTCGCCTCGTGTACATACATGTTCGTAACGTAGAATATTTGTCTATCGAAGTGATTTATCGATATTACTTGAGAGAACAAACTAAAGCCTCAGTCTATTCCAATTGACCAATATTGTAAAATCCTTCAAATCAAACCATGGACAATGTATTTATATGCACATAGTCAATGAGTTATTACGCTTATTTTGTGGCGGAAATAAAGAGGTAAATTACGTTACTTTCTGTAGGTATGACATTATCAATAGAGTGCGTGAATACCTTTTACATATCTAAGCTTTTGAAATTACAATTGTACTACAATAATACAGGAGAAAGTGATTGTCCTAAATGTTTTTATGCAATTAGTTGGAGCATGGCAAAAACAAAGACAAAGACAAGTCAAAAAAATCATCGAAAAGTCATCGGGATTATTACCGTCAACGCGACCGGGAGTCTCGCGATCGAGAGTCTCGCGATCGGGAGTCTCGCGATCGAGAGTCTCGCGATCGGGAGTACAACGATCGGGAGTACTTCGATCGGGAGTACCGCGACCGATCAGTAAGTCGTTACGTACCATGTGAATGTCGCCTAAATGTACGTTGAAATGTGTAAAGCTTTCTGTAACTTTTGTTGCTTAGTCATTCAATTTTTTGTTGTCATGTATATAGTTTTTTTTTATATTGCTTATACTCATATTGTTAGCACTGAAGGTCGCTATGAAAAATATTAAAATAGTCTCTTTTGTACAAAATACTGACGTTTTTCAAATATCATAGTAAAACAGCAAAGGAGACTGGGCCATCTTCATACAATTTTAGGCTAGGGCTGTAACACGATAAAATGACTATAAATATACATATTTTCAAATTTGATGATATTTGGCTGTCAGATATCTGAGAAAAAAGAACTTGTGGTCGACGCCAATGGCGAATCTCAGTTAATTCTATTATCGTTTCGTCATATAATAATCTACCGCGATTTGACGCAGTAATCCATGTAATTGTATCGTTATAATTATGTATTTATTTATAAGTTGGCGTACCTATACGTAACGTAACGTAACTGGGTCCTAAAATATTTTTATTCCAAATTTTGAATTGCTTAGGATTTAAAATCAAATGCATGTAAGTATAAAAGGTGTTACAATTTTAAGAATATTCATTATTCAACAGAAAGAAAGAAAATGAGAAATTGGGATGTGAAATTATAATATTCCTGTCAACTTTTTTTAAAAATAATAATTGGTGTTCTTGATTAAAAATAGTACCTAATTTGATCTGGATTTTTGTACTATTTTATTTAATTTGATCTGGATAGATCAATTTAGGTACTGTTTTATTTAATTTGATCTGGATATATCAATTTAGGTACTATTTTACCTAATTTGATCTGGATAGATCAATTGAGGTACTATTTCTGTTGCTGTATTTTATGTTCAGAGAAAAAGGAATGTCTGTAATCTTAGTGTATGTTAGTTTTATCTTCCATGTATGTTTTTTTTCACTAATTTACTTTAATGATGTTTATGACAATGTTTTGACTTTGAAACGCTAGTATTAAAGTTATTTTTCCAATTAATTATTGTTCTTGTTATCTTTTATATAATTTTGTGGACGTTCTTGCGGAGCATGACTGAGCTTGCTGTGTCTATTGCATTTAGATTTGATTAAAGTCGTAAGAAAAGCATTAAACGTATATGAACTTAAAATCTATAAACCGTTTAAAGATTTTCTTTACTAATATTTTCTTAATTTTTACTAAGAGGATAATAATATTAATAACATTCGCAATCGTAAAATGCAAGACATTTTCGCGAGTGTGAAAATAAGGATGATACGAGCTTGCCCCTTTGTTCGCGTGGAGCTATTAAGGCCGTTAAGGCCAATAGCAACTGTCCTTCAGAAAAATAGTTAAGACCATGTCGAAAATTAAATCGAATCTTAGCACTGAGTAACAAATACATACTATAATGAATTTACGACTGGTTTTTATAAACTTATCCATCCATTACCATCCTGTACTAACAATATTAGATAATATAATAATTGCATTTTTGCGTTTAAAAAACAAAGATACAAATATTATCTGTTCATACAATTGATCTATCGCTTCAAAGATCTATTTTTTATCAATCATCAATTGGTATGGAAAATACATTCTATATGCATTATTGTTAAACCTTTCAATAGATATTGCAGAGGAGTGAGATGATTCACTCTCTATCGCTGTTTCTCAATCGTCCATAATACTTTTGCAGTTCATATTTTATAATTTAGGATAGATAGGTTATAGGGACCAATCGTTGTGATATCCATTATCCAGGGGGCGGGTGAGTGATGAGTAATGTGATGATGGTGACAGGTGGTGACGACGGTGGCGTCGTCGACGTCGACGTCGTCGACGATGACGTCATCGCTGACCGCGCCCGTCGCGGCCGGCGGCGGGATGTTCAAGAGCAGCCACAGCTCGCACCGGCTCGAGCGGCACATCGGGCAGCAGGCGGCGCACGGTTTGTGTTATGGTAGCTATGACTTAGTAGTACATCTTCCCGATGCGGTGCGGGCCGGTGAGGCTTACGGCATATAACCCGTGCGGATCGGTGCACGGCTGTTACGTAACGGTAACGACCCGTCGACGGGTTCGTCCCGTGCTCCGAAGCTCGGAAGCGCTCAAGAATTGCCACTAGCGGTCACCCATCCGTCTTTTATTAATAATTATAAATGAATGCTTGACCACAATCCCACCTGATGGTAAGTGGAGATGTGGTCTTGGGCGGTAGAGCGCACTAACTTAGTAGCAGCCTTGACTCTTGATTTCACTTTTGCTTTCGCTTTATTCGATCGACCACTTAGCAGCGATGCAATGTTGGGCTACGAGCGCTTTATAATATGACCGCTCGGATGTTTTTCATAAATAGATGAAATAAACCAGAATTGTTTATAAAAATCCACAAAACAAAGATAAATAAAAGTGGTATAGATTATGGCTGTGGGAACTGCTGTAGCCGAATGAACTTAGGTAGTTTCAAGCTTTCAACAGAGCTAAGCGGTACCTACTTCATGTCCGAGCGCAGGTTGTTGCTTTATGGGGTACCCTGACGGTCGTGGGGGCGTCTGACTGGGGCAATTGGCTGGGCGTTACGGAGATGATAGGAACGTTCAGCAACCACCACAAAACCACCCGGAGACACTAGTCCTTTCCGAGGTCGTGTCCAGGTAAAGAGGTGACCCTTGAGACCTGCAGACCCGAGACCCTCGAACCGAAGGCCGACTGTCTCTTTCATCTGTTAATTGCTCCTTTTCGACCATCCCATACTTACAGACTGTTTATTATCGCTCGGATTGCTAAACGATGTGGCCTCTCTCCATGCTTTCTAACAGCCGCAATGGAGAATGTTCTGAAGAACTTCCACCAACAACCATCTAAATCCCAAGCAGGGGTCCACTGCTCTATTCACACTTTAATCCCTCCCACGTACGTGTAACGATGAAATTAGGATTCGTACTACAAAGACGAAGAGACTAAAACGTTTTTTGGATACAGATAAAGGGTTGCCGAAAGCGATGGTGAAACCGAACATCCTTACGCACGTTATCGAAGGTTACGTGATTCAAGAGGCCGGCGAGCCGTTTGCTGTGAGTATCATATCTTTGACCGTAGATAATATAAAAATCGTGTTTATAATATACAATTTACACTCGTAACGAGTTGTTGTACGAAATGATTTTATGATGTACGTAAAGAAATGTTTCAAAAAGGTTAATCGCCCGCTCCGCGAATGGGCGGCCGACAAGGAGCAGGATAAGGAAAACAAGTTGCCGTCAGCTGAGGAACCGCCCCGTAAGTCGTTCAATCATCACAATCACACATCATCATCATCATCATCATATCATCATCGTCTTAGCATTACGATATAAAATGTTAAGCTCGGTTCACAATGAGACGATCAATGAAATCGTACCACTCAGGCTTTGGTTTCTAGATTGGCAAGTTTCACACGAGTATAGGAACACCGCGTTATACTTCCTTTGCAAAACTCTTTCATAATTCGATATCATTCTCAGCATTTACGACTCATTATGTAATAAAATTACGACGACCCGAATGGCGCGAAGGTTAACATGTCGGGCCGCCGTTCCAAGGGTCCTGGGTTCGATTCCCGTCGAGGCGAAATTTTGAATTGAGAGTTTGAATTTCTTTGCTCGGTCTGGGTGTTTGTGTGTATGAATGTGTATTTATTTTCTATGGCATCCGCGGAACTGAGCATCCGACTATGAAGATCCGAGGATGCGACGTTTTACAACAAAATTATATTGGCACAAAATTTATTAATTAAAACCTAATGAAATAAAACTACAAAAATTGCTATTATTTAGATTGAAACATTTTAATTCCCCCTTTAATTTCCGTGTGTCATGAGTACCTAGATATAATAAGGTTAGGTTATCGTGCGAAAATCCTTTCTGCGCTGACTGCGCATGCGCATTGAGAGACCCTTTGCGAGTGGCTGGAGAATCCGGGAGGTACTTTTTATTTATAACTTGGAATTAATTATGCTTCAACTTCAATAGCCCACCACAGGGCCCACGTCTCACCTCACAACCGTCCACCCCGTTGCGCGGGTGCGGACTGGTGCGGGTTAGTTGCCAACCCATGTGTCGGAAGTTTTTGTGTCCGTGAACTCTGTCGGCATCACGTACCGCCTGGAGTCCAGTAGCAACCAAGGAATGTTTGTACCACACGTGCACCTACAGACTGATTCAATATCGTTCAAGTGTAAAACCGCAAGCAGGGCTATCCCACGTGGTGGTAAGTGTGTACGTGGTCGTAAGTGTGTAACATGTTTCGATGGCTATGCGCACTAAGCTCGTACTGACTGGGAGGACGCGCTTAATTATGATTGAACTGGTTCACCAAAAAACTGTTTATTTCTTAGGCAAAAAGGCGAATATGGATAATGGTACGAGCGCGCGTATATCGTCGTCTAACGAGAGCGCAGCGGCCGCGGCCCCGACGCCGCCGCCCGCGAAGGCCGAGCCCCCGGCCGCCGAGAGCATGGACGCGGCCGCCGAGGAGCCCCCGCCGGCCAAGATACCCAACGCACACAAGTGGACCGTGAGTGTATCCCGCGACGTTTGTGACCATTGAGCGAGATGTGTATAGACTAATGGATGTCATCTATAGCACTCGTACAAGAAAAGGAACAACTTACGCCAACGACACGTAAAAAAACGGGACAGAACGATACTGTGTTTTGTGTCACTTTGCGTGCCGGATTTTTGAAGGAAAGCACAGTTATTTACAAGCAATTTGCTTGACGGCTGACCGTTGAATTTTTCCTGTGCCACATACAATTGTACTTTCTCGTGCTATCTCACGTTGGCCACGTCCACCAGATATCTATATCCTTCTCTGTCTACGTTAATGACATGCTATTTATATTAAAAACCCTCTTAACCGTTAATGACATGCTATTTATATTAAAAACCCTCTTAACCGTTAATGACATGCTATTTATATTAAAAACCCTCTATACCCAACAGGTCTCGGAGGTGTGCGACTTCATTCGCAACATCCCCGGGTGTGCCGGTTACGCTGACGAGTTCTTCATCCAGGAAGTGGATGGTGAGGCGCTGCTCCTCATCAGACCGGAGCACCTGGTGATGGCGCTGTCCATGAAGCTGGGGCCCGCGCTCAAGATCGTCGCGTGCATTGACACCCTCCGTCCCGAGGGCGAGAAGATCTCCACTGAGTTTGACTGAGGTGAGCTCATTGGATACGCGTGTTTCTCGTATTCATTTGACCTTTTTTTATTTAATTTTATATATCGACGCGGGAAAGCGATCTTGTCGTATCTCGAAAAATGCGAATATGAGTTAGGTATATACTTTATTGGAATCAGAAAAGAATAGAATAATTCCATTAATTGCAAAAAAAAACATTTCAGTGTAAAATTACATTGCTTCAAAAATGATATCTCTATGTGTCGTGTATGACGCACTAACTTAATTAAACATTTCAGCGACAAATTGATTCTCAATTTTGGTGGCCGAACTTTTCGTTTGTCTGGGATTAACATACGACAACTGTGACGAGTTATAATTTTATTATCAATAGACGTACCCGTTCCAATAATGTAAGGTCAAAATTTTCTTTATTTTCAGAACCGCTCGGTTTTCAATGTCACGCGCTAATCCAGTGGCAGTACAGTTTATTAGATGTAATTTTGAAATTGTTAGTATATAATTAACATATAATTATGTATTCTATTATAGTTATCTCATATTATATTACATTCATTTAGGTCAATTAGTAGGCCAACCATATTTAAGGTAGTTGTTCATCATATAACCACATAATATATTACTCAATATTTCATACATATTATCGAATAAGTAAATAGATATATAGTAAATAAGGTACAGTTTACATTAAGGTGGCTACTGGCTAGTGGCCAGAGGCCTGCCGTTAGATGAAGTGTAGGGTTAGGACGTTGACGGGGGCAAATCTTCCAAACCTACTAAATTAGTTAAGGCGAGGCTAGCGCGTAAGTTTGTACATATTATAGCGCCAGTGTGTAGTTTTTAAGTTAGGTTAGGAACGATAAAAACATTAGGTAAGGAATAGGTAACCAAATTCAATATAATAGTATAATTGCCGCACGGCCACACTAAGTGTCACAGGTTTTATTTCGTTTTGTTTGTAAGATCGAATTTTTCAAGTTGTTAGGTTTTTTGAATTTTGCATATTACTTCTAGTAGTACGGAATCCGATTCACTCCATTGTTATTCGGACCTGACCGTGGTTTCTTTACATTTTATACGAACAAACCCCAATTGTATATTGTTTAAACAGTAAGGTACTTGTGGGTTTTAAGGCCTGTTGTGTAATAACGCCTAAGTTACAAAAATTGTATTGTTACAAAAACGAAAGCTATACTATTTCCATTTCTTTATTTTCTCGATGACAGTTCTGTAGTAGTGTTGTGACCAAATAAGTAAATGATATCGATCGCATATATTCATTATATTAAATTCATCAGATTTTGATTAAATTATATAAACAAAGATTACCTGTCGTTATAATTATTTCGTTTCATTGTCGAGTACCTACCTATACCTAGTTATTTTACAACATCTTCGAAAATTTTAAAGTAGTTGGCATTATCAATCAAGAATAAATACCTACGTGTAACATCTTGTAATGAAATAAAATATTAGTAAATAAATTTGTACAAAAGTATCCGGCATGTTTAGTTTCTTAAATTTTGTAAAAAAATATCAGGTCTGTTATCGTGTTACGTTTATCGATATAGCCCATCCCTATCAGTTTCTCCGAATCAGGTATAACCTTGTACGTATGTAAACGTCATATTTTTATAAAATAATGCATACATAATGTAAAAAAGACGCTCGTTCAAGTTTTCACAGGAGCTGTCATCGAGAAAATAAAGAAATGGAAATAGTATAGTTAACAATTCACTGTTTAATCTTTGACACAACTCAAGATGGCGGTCATCGACAGGTACATATATACAAACATACGTAACACAAACCGTATTAGATATTTCAGACTAATTATTAAGTAAATTATGTCTGTCCGTATGTATATGTAGAGGTAAGGTAATATGAAGTAGTAACCAGTGTAAATAATTTAGCAATCTCCGTAAGTGGCTCACCTAAAAATAAATAGATACTTCCCTAAATAATATAAAAACCTTCGTTAAAGAAATAGCTACCTCTGAAAATGAAATACATAGTAACATCGAAAATTGTATCAAAAATTGAACGAACAATGATACAAAGTAGTGATCATTCGCTTTTACGGTTAAAATAATTTATTATTTTTTAAGGTTAAAAATTAGCATGTAAGTATAATACAAATTATTATGGTATATATAAGTATATATAAAACGGTTATAGGTTACATTTATAAGTAGAATAAGTTTAGGTTAATGGCAGACGACCAACAGTCCGCACTTAGTTTATAGAACTTAGGTTAACAAAACTACGCGCTCTTTGAATAAATGGAATATAGTTAAGGAGAGAACGCGCCATAAGCTTGTAAATATAATGGGTCAGCGGATTTAGAGATAATATTATTAGGAATTCAGTTCATCTTTATTTCAACGGTAGATCTTTTTAAATTTAAGCAAAGTCGATTTTCGATAAATTTTCCTACATGGGTTGTCATGAAATTCGATTCCATTTCATGATATCACAATTATATATTTTCGTTATTCAGCAATAGCCAGTGTAATGAAATTGCAAAACACAATAATTGCGATTTTTGGATTTTTTGTCTGTTTATAAGTGTCTTTGTTTGTCATGCTGCCTTTGGTACGTTTATATTTGATACGAGTTTCCCGAAGTTTGCAATATAAATAACTCACAAGAAAATTAACTATTAACTTCCCTTTAGTCCAATCGAAAGTGATTTATGAACGAAGTTTAAATTAAGTTGTTGTTTTCGATCAATTAAAAATGGACGACGTCTTATGTAATTTATGTTAGATTAAGTTTTGTGAACCAGCCAAAGCGCGGCACGTGTCTGTAGCGACGTCGTACCGGACAAATGTCGATAGTTCCGCCTATTTAGTTTTTAAGCAACACTTTTTTAATTTTATTATATTTTCTATGATTTAGTTTAAGGACAATAAAATAAAAGTTTACTTTAGATTTTTAACAATGGACGCACATCGATTTGTATCAGACTCCGTAAACAAAATAATACAACTTAAACTGGATTTACCTGGTCCCATAACGGTAATTCTATAATCAAATCAGAACTTACATAATGATATATAATTCAATTTCACATTATTATCAAATGATTGTAATACGTTGGACCTAAGTTTTCTTTTCATTTCTACTTTTATGTGCGTCCACTGTTCGAAATCTATTTCTTTTTTCAACGATTTCCTTCACAACGATATCAAAAATCGACTCACTAGATGTATAAATGATATAGGATATAGGTTCAGTAGCAATGATGGTGGAATGCTAACCTTCTTAATTATATGCTCACTGCATTATATTATAATATTGTATATTGATATGTAGTTAGATACTATGTTGGTATTAACTATGCTGGTATTCCCAGCTGTACGCAGGTTTGTTAGGTGTACAAGGTAATATCAATCTAGTATCACAATATATATATATATATATTTAATTAAGTAGCATGTAATTGTAGATAATAGTGTAGGTACGCAATTTGTGATGTTAGAAATGTAAAAACTATTATTTTATGTCATGTTCGTAATTTTATAATGTGTCACTCTTATGATATCACTACTACGCATTTGTAATGGAATAGTTCTATTCGTAATGGAATAGTTTTGTATAATTTTGAGAGGCTTAAGCCTATACTCGCGCCGCCCTCGGAAAACAAATTATGTAAGCAATCCGATATTATTTGGCACTGTCAAACTAATTTTCGTGTTTTCAACTTCATTTCTATCAATAACATTAAAATCGGTTATACCTATGACACAATACACTCGAATCACATCCATAACTTTTATATTACTGCGTGTATAAAATGCTTGGCCGATCTAATGAGATAAAAGTAAATAAATAATATGTACCTATCAACATACCTACAGTAAGTTGATCAAAACCATCGAGACTGTACTTGCAGTTTTTGTTGATCGCCTATAAAAAAACTCATACTTGCTATATTTTATTATCAAAAATAGATTTCGACGTAGCATTTAAATATAGATGAGTAATTATTACTAACTACTTGTTTAATCTCTAAAACAAAAACAACTGTATAATTTGACCATGACTTTGTTGTTGTGTCAGTATTTTATTTAAAGAAGTAAATATGAATAAGTGCTGACGAACAAATGGTTATTCGTATCTGCCTATTAACGGGTTCTAGGCAACGAATGTTGGCGAACATCCGTTTTCGAAGATGGCTACAGTATAGGAGTAGTTTGTACATATATCTTATGAGTGTCAGGCAATAACAAAACACACACACACACACACACCGGGCATTGACGATTGTACGGCGATTGATAAATAAACGATTTTGCAACGGAGAATTATATGCACACATTTATCAGCCAAATCCACCCCGCAAACATTGAATGATAAACAAGTCGTTACAATTCATCGTTATTAATTTTTTTTTTGATGTAATCGTTATTTTTTACGATTCGATTAGGAGTGTGTGAAAAACCCGAATGGGTTTGTGTCATGATCCGAAAAAATAATCTTTCGTCCTAATGCGAGTGAACTGTGAGAAGGTACGAAAGACGAAGAAATTGTTAGTTTGCTCAGACTATTCCGTCGAACAATTCCCTTGATTTTTTACTCGCTGAGATAGTATAAATACTAGGTATAATTCTTCGATGTGTATAATATTTACAATACCTAGTATGTACATTTAATTTATAGTTGTATAGTGGTTAGGTACTTTACTATAAATCGTTACGATGTCGCAGTTGCTAATGAGTGCAATCTTAAGTTTAATTTCACATTTTTGGCAATTGATGGATTTATATTGAATATTTGAAGGTGTTTGTTTTCTCAAATATTTACGAAAAATTATGGTGCTACTTTGTTCATGTATATCTGGACATCTAACTTTTCTATTTTCTACATTATTGTGTTTTAACTACAATTTTAATTTTACAATAAATACTAAGTTTTAATTACATAAATAATTAAATTATCTAGTTGTAGTAACTTAGGATAATTCGGTACCAAACCTACATATTATATATTGTTTAGGAATAGAATAAGATAAAGTTTCTCAACATATTTTCATCCAAACTTATCTGTAGTGTTCATTAGACTTCAATGAAGTACACATTCAACGGCTCAATCATATATCATTTTGAACACTGGGTACTAGAATACTTCTCGTAAATAATATTTTGGATGTATTTTTAATATTTTCTCATGAATTTGGGATTATTATATTAAACTGAGCTATATACCTTTGTTTACTTAATAAAATATTTCCGTGTACGTACGTGGATCGTTCGTAGATTCTCGGTTTAGTTGAATTCACAATAAGAATCGTCGAGAGGTTTTGGTCTTTACGCAATTATGACAAGACCACGATGTCAGTCAGTTCGCATTAAATACGAATATGACTCAGAGCTTTGATTATATTAAGGTTGTAGATTAAAAATGTAGACTGTAATAATTAAATTAATATGTAAGTTTGAGATTATTTCGGGAGGTATTTTATTTTGTTTGTAAATTTTGAATCTGCAACAGCTGGAGCACTGCCAGTGATCGCTGTAGTACGGTGCCGCGTAGTCTAGTGTAAAAATGACGCGGCCCGCTCGTAAATTATATTTATGTAAATAAATCTAGTTCAACATTATGTAAACCTTGTTTTTGTTTTTTATTATAAGCATTGGTAAGGCATTACTTGTATGGTAGACATAAAAACTCAAAATAACATAGGATGGTTGTTATAATAAGTAGTAGTTCGGTGTCCATTACGTTATTCTACTTGTATAAGAAGCTAATTAATGGTCATGGAATAATAAAAGCGACTAAGACTGAAATTTGTTTTATTTTAATATACTCCTTGGAACGTGGTATAAGAGATTTATATAATTTTTGAGTAAAGAGGATTTTGTCTACAATAGAGCATTACAATGATCAATAGACGCGTTTAAATCAACTTGACAATGCATTGAAAAGTAAAAGCGAATATTGAGTAATTGTTCAGGTCAGTTGGTCACGTATAGGTCGGAAAGAAACCGTCGCCGCGCGCTGTGTCTTCGTACCGGTAGGGGGCGCGGCCGACTGTTGAGTCATACATGCCTTTCGGCTCATGTTTACGCGATCCTTTCTTGTCTCCCATTGGTCTCAGCCTCGAATTATCTATTTTCTGGAAAAATATAAGTATAACAGTCATAACGTAGTTGTTATAAATCTGCTAGCGACACAGCAACAGGTATTGTTAAGTGGTAACTACGGTGAATATTAAATAATCCAATTTCGCACTTGCATTACAACCTATACCAATACAGCAGGACTAGGGTTAAAAAATCCTACGAGTCGTGCGCAGTATACAGTTGTAATTATTATGTACAACCAACTACTCTGGCAACACTAAGCAGTGATAGCCGAGTGGTTGAACGTTGGACTCTCGAACTTGAGGATCCGAATTTAATTATCACTTGCTTCGGTGAAGGAAAACATTGTGAGGAAACCTGCACACCTGAGAGTACCTATATATAGTTCATAATGTTCTCTGAGGTGTGTGAAGTCCGCCAATCCGCCCTAGGCCAGCGTGGTGGTCTATGGCCTGTACCCCTCACATAGTGTAGTATGGGTTGCGATGATGATGAACTACCCTGGTATGGTCGAAGGAGTCGACGGGCCTGCTAGCTGGCAGCGGGCGGATCATCAGACGCGTCTTGGTGATCGGCGTGGTGGGACCTTTAAACGATATCCAATATATGGATTGGCCTTGATGCTCTTCCGTGCTGATAGAGTACTTCCCGTTGAGATTGCTGAAGTTGTAAATAAGTATTAAAATGTGCGAAAAACGTGACAGAATTGAGAAAATATTGTTCGCTATTCGCTAGCAACGCACGAGACGTGATGTAATATTTTGGTCAATAACACTATGACAGTGAAAATATTTCTATGTAGTAGGTATCCACGGTAATCCGTCACAACAGTGGGATTACTATTAATATTACTAAACAAAAAAAATCACAAGATCTCATTGACTTATTATTACTATGGACGTCGGGTCCGCGCTAAAAAATGTCCGAGCCAAATGAGCCACAAATCGCAAAAAGAGCTACAAATTCCGCGTTAGTCACTAATGTCACTATACGACTGTGCTGACGACTACACATCAACGATGCCGTATTGTGTTTTGAAATCGTGTAAAAACTACGCAAGTAAAGTGAATAAAGACGATGGTCATATCATATTTTCGGTACCTAAGTAGGTACGTACATATTATACACTATTGTTTTATCTTTATTTTAATCTATGGTATTGCTACGAAAACACACTATTTTATTTTAAATCGAATTAATTTCAAAAACAAATCTCAGAATCAGTCAAAATAATCAAAAATATAATAAGTCAATGCAAGATCTGGTAAAAACGTGGACCATATCACTATGATTCTAAGAGTTCGTTCTTTTGTTGACTAGTTTTATTTCGTAAATCCAATGCAATCAAGCAAAGCACAAGGTGCCTTGAACTTTTCATTAACGCCCTTCATTAATAATTGTTAATTAAACATAAAAAAGGAGGAGGTTATTAATTAGTCACATATATTTTTTATAAATTGTACAAGACGTGTGCCATACCTTTTATCACACTCCTTATACCACCAAGCGCCTCCGTGCTCAGTGGCGCACGAGCCGTCTTTCCACTCGTCGTTGTCTATATCATACGTTGAAAACTTCTGGCCGGCGTGATACGACAGCGAATCGCCTGATATAAACTTAGAGACATTAATAAATTCATACCTACAAAAAATTCAACTCGAAAGTTTCCATCGTCAGTTAGTTCAGTAAATTATTTCCCTGTCACTAATTTTACAAATTACAATTGGATTCTAGAAAGTAGAGAGCTATAAAGGAATGTAATAGTGACTCCATATTGGTGAGTTCCATACATTTTGTTAGGACTCGTTTGTAAGTTTGAAAAATTTCCTTTTGAAGTGAATATAAGTGGGTATTGGGAAGATTTCTATCATTTCATTTTAATATTTCATTAATATATTTATAGATAATATAAACAGGTTATTAAGAATATTGAGATATCTAACAACTTAACTACGCAAGTAGAACAGTAAATAATTCAAGATAGGCGGTAAATGCTGACCTGCTGATCCGTGAAATGCCCCAAGTGTACTAATTCTGTAGCCTTCGTGTTCGGGTCCGATAGTAAACACAGAGTACGCAGCAAATGCCTCTTGTCCTAAGTGACTTTCCAGTTCAATCCTCAATTCGTATAACTTTTGATTTGTCAGATAATGTAGCTTCTCCAAACCTAGCCAGAATTCACCCGCCAGGTTGCCGAAACCGTGTTTATATTCTGGCCAACTCTTGTAAAAGTCTTGGGAACCATGAAAGCGATTTTGAAAGACCTAGAAACAACACAAAAATATTTCGAGCACGACAATTTTTTATTGACTTCGGAATAACAAATGTGGCTCATGAATTCATGCGTGCGCCATGAAGGCTGTTGATGATAATTTTGAGCTTCATTGGTTTTAATTATAAGTGATAAGCTAGCATCTAGCCGTGTGGTTGAACGTTGGACTCCTGAACCGGGGGGTCCAGGTTCAAACCTCGCACGCACCACTAATTTTCAAAAATTTAGTGCGTATTAAAATTTAATTATCTAGCTTTAACTAGCTTTGGTGAAGGAAAACATCGTGAGGAAACCTTCACACCTGAGAGTTCTCCATAATGTTCTCCAAGGAGTGTGAAGTCCGCCAAACCGCACTTGGCCAGCGTGGTGGACTATGCCATGTACCCCTCACATTGTGAGAGGAGATCCGTGTCCAGCAGTGGGACAGTTATGGGTTGTGATGATGGTGATGAAGCTACTCGTTGCATCGTTTTCACGAAAATTTGAGAACGATGACGTAACTTTAAAACATGTTTGTTAACAGCAGCCAAACGAGCAGAAGAGCAGCTTCCTGATGGTGATCGGTCACCGTCGCGCACGAACACCAGCAACACAAAAGGCATCACCGATGCGTTGCCAGCCAAGAAAGAAAGAAGAGAAAAGGAAGAAATAATAGAAAAACGAAAGATTAGAAAGCGTCGCTAATGGTGGCGCATTGGTCAAGAGATATGTGTAAGAGGTGGCCCTACCGTCCATCCTCCAGCAGCCGTGTTGAGGTCGCACAGGACGTAGAACGGTTCCATGTCGTCAGGCTTTATTTTGTAAATGCCGGATACATTGAACCCTTGTATTTGTATTTCGTAACAATCGGTTGGGTACCTTTCTACGCGGTCAGCTCTAGCAATCCTGTTTCAAAATAACATAGACACAAGAATGGTTAACTGATAACTCTGTAGGTACCTACATCTGGCATGGCATAGCCAAATATTGCTTATACGGTGTTATAAAAATATATTAAAACAATAAGTAACTTCGTAGTTATTTTTAGTCACTTAACACTTAGGTATGCCCGTAGGGAGGTTCGATAAACGATCCGTTTTGCTTACGGATAGTAGAAGTATCTACGAGGCGTAACCAAAAAGTGATCTTAAAAGAAAAGATTAGAAAGGAACGATTTTAACGACTCGTTACTAATAACTGAAAACGATCGTTTTAACTACTATTACTACTACTACTTACTACTTGTAAACAAACAAGAGAACCTACTTACTTGCAATCACACTTTCTAGTTTTCTGGTCGTGCAGCGCTCTTCGAAATTCAGTGATCAAATTCACAGCATCCAGATTATTAACATCAGCCCTGAATATCGAAACAATTTATGTTTAAATTAAATAAGTAGGATAACTTATATTTAAACCTAAAAGAGTAGATAGAAAAGAGCGAAGTTGAAACTTCGCACATTTTAAAGGATAAAGAATACAAGAACCAATCCATATAGCAAGGAAACGGTTTATCTAGGTACCTACTACGTTAAGTTTCTGACAAAAGTGAATTACAAAGTTTTAATACGAATGCCATTATCACTATTATCAGGGTTTTACTTTAATTTAGGCTGATATTTACTGTTTTAAGGATTCAAATAATTACGATAAGTTTCAACTCACTTAGAGAAAGTTCTGGAATATTGTCTAGATTTCACCTCAGATATTACTGCAGCGATAGAATCAACGCTGGTTAATATGGCCTTCACGTGGTTTTCCAAAAATGTTAGTCGGTTGTCCAAAGTAGTATCTACCCTATAATCCGCGCCTTCGACTGAAATACGTTGATAAACTATATTAGTCGAACATAATACTTTATTACCTAATACTTCACCTTCTTGAATGTAAAACTAGGAACGTACACCACAGTACACTAAGTAAATATAGGTACATTATTATGTAGGTTGGTGCCTCTGGTCGTAATTTCTTAACGATATAATTAGGTATAACATTCACTAAAGACAAATATTGTACCTACACATCCAGTTTCTTACCAATCCTACGGGAATACTATGCACTTGTCAACTATTTTATACAATTTGAAAATGAGCAATCATACCATTATTACCGTTAACATTACTACCCGCCCTGGAACTGCCTTCCAGGAGGTTTTTAATGTGGCCTATATCAGTCTTTATGGTATCTATTGCCGTGTCTACTTTGTCTTCATAAGGATGGGTTTGAACAACATTAAGTATTTCTGTCAAGCGCTTTAATATGGCATTTGTTTTTTCATGCACTTCGATATCCAATCGGTTCAATCTGAAATCAACACTATCGACTTTCTTGAGATATTTTTCGCTCGCAGTAATCGAATCCATTAACTTCTCTAAAACAACCTCATTATCCGTCATAGTTGGAGACTGGACGACTCTTGTAAAATTAACTTTCTTCTTGGAGGAAAGCATTGCATCAGTCAACTCGTCTTCGTACTCCTTTCGCCATAAAGATTTTTCTGCAGAAGGGTTCTTTCGTCTACCTTTTCTGTCACTATTCACTCCATACAACAAAACTGTAAATATTACTAGAACTGTATGTGATAAGTGTATGATATTGACCATTCTGATACCTATCTACTCGACGGAAATGTTCGGACGCGAATGATATTCTCTTCCCATTTTACAATAGCTTCTTGGCGTTTACAATCTTCGATGACACTAAACGAAAACAAAGACACTTAAATGCCTTGCGAATGACTGCCGGAGATGATGATTCGAACAAATTGTTCTCAGTAGTGTTTACATTTACGTCTGTAGCGTAAGTAATTGTCCCCATTCTGAATATGCTGATTTGAAAACATTCATGATAGATGTGTAGATAAACAAAAATTATGAATGGCAATCCTGGGAAAGTACATAAATATAATTACTGACAAGCTTATTCAACATTTTGCCGTAAATTATAGCTTGGTTCTGTCGGTAACCCAGAATTAGGTGCCTACAGTGTCTGTTCCTGACCTGTAAGTAGGTAAATTTCAATTGAAGTCTAACCTCAACATTTTGCTTACACGAAGATTGGACCTATGGCAATTGGCAAAGGCGCCAAGTTATTGGCTCCGTGACAGATTAATATGCATAAATTAAAACTGCGTCTACTTTTGCCGGATTATCAGCTTACTATTTAGGTAATTATAACTAAACAATAATATTTAACTAGTGTACCCATTAATACTGTTACATAAACACTTCTTTTTTCAACTATATAAAAACTTCTTTTCATTTCCGCCACTTTACATTACGTACATTTTTCGTGTTTATTTCCAAACTACGAGTACAATGCTACCCCATTCTAAAATACTCGTATTTCAGTGAATGCCTTGCACAATGTGGGTATGGAGCCGTCGCGACGGCAATGTCACCGACGCGTCAGTGACATTCAAGACTCTTTAAATGCTTGGTTTTAGCCGTATGCTCGTAGGTACATAATAATTATATCGAACTTACGACAGCTTACCAACACTTCCTCTGTCGAAGACCACAAAATATAGGGACGACCGTGTGCTGTTAGAACTACAAAACTGTTCGCTGCGGAGCACCTACCTATACGTTGTGTTTTTATTCCGTTTAAATTGATATTTTGCCAAAATATGCAATCACTGGATTCGGTCGATCGGTACCGGATCCGGTAAGTGTATATTGATGCCGGATCTCCGAATTACTGGATCCGGTTTTCCGGAATGCAATCCCTAGTCACATATCCTGGTACTTTCCCCTTGTTCCTCACGGGCAAGCATCTAATCCCCAGCTCCGTTGCCAATGAGAAAGAAAAATATAACCCTCTAGTCTAGACTTTAATTAATCTAAAGCCGGGTTTTCACAGTACGAGTAGGTACCTACGCTCGGACCGAGTGGGCTAGCTCGTATAGGAGTGCACTCGTATAGTAGTTTTTACGTTACGAGTTCACTGCGGTTTGAGTAACATAATTTGTTTCCTTCTATTTACATAAACATTCGTTTAGTTGCGGCCATCATTTTCACAAAATGCATCCGAGTCAGCTTGAAAAGTTGAGCACGGTCAGAGTCCTAGCCCACTTGGTCGAGCGTACTCGTACCGTGAAAACACGGCTTAAACCTACAATGACTTCCACATCCACTCCTACACGTAAAACTCCTCGACACGATCACAACCACAACATTCTCGCCTGGCACTTATCTTGCTCGTTTCCAGGACACAGGTACACAGGAATAGGCATCGAAATAAAGTTACTGATAATGCTAACTAACAATAAAGTTGTATTAAAATTTTAGTAACAGATTAAAGTAACAGAACAGAACAGACAATTAAAGTAACAGAACTTATGCCCAGACTAGGTACAACGATACTAGGTAATTTACTAATTTACTAATTTGCCTACTCTTACCTCGCATGCTCGGCACCCGGGCTTCATCTGTCTGATCCAGTATATTGTGCTTCAAATTGTCTAAGTCTTTCTTAAGTAGCAGTAGAGCATTTTCTAGACTTTCGGTAGGTGCTGCTTTTACTACCCGGAGGATCTCCGAAAGATACTTTAGGATAGTATTTGTTCTATCGTGGAATGTCGAGTCCAAGTGGTTAATTTTTTTCTCTATCGAATCTATCATTTTCAGATACTGTTCGCTGGCCATCAAAGTATCCACAAACTTTTCTACGACCGCTTCCCCTTTAACACTACGTCCTGTAGATGAGGGCACGCGACTCATATTGTATCGTGTAACAACGACATTATCATCCTCGTCGTCACTGTTGTCTTCGTGGAACTCCGTAACTTGCTTCTTTGCGCGAGACAAAGCAACCGTTAAAGTAATTAAAAATATTAATTTCCACATTTCCTCCATACTTGTCGACATCACCAAGTACAATGAATATTAAACGGCAAGTCGTGCGTGTTTTTACTTTAACATTATTATTATAGAAACATTGTCAGGCTTCGATATCTCATTACTATAAACCCATTGTCTGAATCGATTCTTTGGTGGGAACTGTCCCACATGAATTTAATAACATATTGAAAAGTCTATATTTATCAATGAAAGTACCTACATAAGTACATTCTCAGATTTCCGGTAGTCAGGTACAATGGCATTTGGAAATCTGAAGTATATTCTGTTGTTTGAAACTTGCGCATTGATCATTCTTTGAAACTTGCCCATTATCTTGAACCGATGTGTCATAGGTAGGTACACCGTAAATGAGTAATTTTTTATTAAAGGAACTATTCGCAGAACTTTGCAGACGTCGCATCTTCTGTCTATATTCACAGATACCTACCTCGTTCAGTCTCTTCTTTTGTCCACGGTGATATTTAATAACTTAACCTGACAGAGAAACAAAATAAACTTGAACTACTTACTAAGGTAGGTACCGACTACAAAATATTTGCATTAAATTTATATTTGGATTAAGTTACGTAAATATTATCAAATCCCTGAATTTCTTACTATGCTCGTATTGTTCTTACGAATACGTGTCCGGCAGATGACCTAAGTAAACCGATAAAGGAGACGAACCAGTGGCACGTGGCCACCGTCCCCCGGGGACATAGTAATGGCAAAGGCATCATCAATGCGTTGCCAGTTTGCCACGTTGCCAGCCAAGACAGTAGAAGAGGGGATAGTACTAACTCTGACGTCGCAGCCGAGACGTTCGCCGGCTAACGCAAGCAAATATATCTAGGTGGCTACTAATTAACTCATGCTCATTAAGCTTTTTAAAAGCATGTGTATCTGTACCTACCTAATGGATGGTACATATTATCAGTTTTCCGCAAAGGGTGTACCTACCGCGGCACACTGATGTACCGTGGTCATTAGTCGGTGCGCTCGGAAAAATTATAAACTTACATTTAGTAAATAAGGGTAGGTACCTACTTACCAAAAATACTTACACATGATACATACTGTTACATAATTATGTAAATCACGGGACCGCTCGAGCGAGGCGTTTTGTTTGGTTCATCTAATTATGTGGTTTATTTGGCGGGTTTTTCGCGTTGTTTTGCACGTTTTAATTTATGATGTACCTTCAAAAATTTTCGTTTTCCTAGATGTACCTTCAACACAAAAAGTTGCGGAACAGTGTTATATCATATTTTCGGTAAGTAAACTATTGTTTTATCTTTTAAATTATTGTTTTGCTACAGACAATTTTATTCTAAATCGAATTAATTTCAAAAACAAATCTCATAAACAGTCAAACGAATCAAAAATATACTATGAGCTGCATATATACACGACACGTGTAGTGTAATCGAAGCTTCATACGGTGTTTATTTGTTGCAATCGAAATTAAACCGCGATGTAATGATTTTACTTGCAGCAAAATTGTGTAAAACTTGATTTACTTAAATTACCTTGTTAAAATTTCTATTCTTGTGATGGCTATGATTGGGACATTTTTTTCGCGATTTTAGTATGAGACCCGATGTGTATAAGTAGTAAGTAATAATAAATCAATGACCTACATAGGTACACAAAAATTAGGAAGTCTTTTTAGAGTGGGGATGACATGTAAGTACAACCAGTCCTTAAACTATCGCTACTTCGATCCCGGACACTCCGTATAGTGCAAATATGTAAGAGTATTTATTCTGTGAACACAAGTTCCTTTAAATAAGTATAAGTTACTCAATGACCCCAAGGTTAAACGATTGTACTAATCGTAGACAGAGAAAGATAATTATATAGCTGACGTCTGTTGAGCGTACCAAACATGAGACAGCACGAGTAAGTTCGTGTGGCGCATGGCGTGGCACAATTAAGTAAATGGCTTAAGTTGTTCCTTTTATTGTGAGTGAGATAGAAGACATCTATAGGTCTATACTCTTATCAGTCTACGAGTGATTATAAACTTGTCCTGATAACACTTGATAACCGCTTGTCACTTTGTAAGTTTGTACCTGACTAGTGTATATCAACTGCTTAGTAAACCTCACATTACATAACCTAAATAAGTTTGTACTTTATCAGTGATTGACTAAGCAATTCAAGAATGTTTAAGGTAATTAGTATTAATAAGTACCTACCTAAATAATAAAGCTTTCAATCCTTGGTAATACTGTTGGTATTCAGTTTTAAATTTTTAAAACAAAGGTCCATTATGCTGAATATTTTTAATAACAAACTGAACATGTAGGTATGTACCTAAATATTTCTGAAAATGAAAAACTATGATTACTTATCAGGGTATTGTGGGACTCGTCACCGGGGGCGCATCAGGCCTGGGCCGTGCTACTGCAGAGCAGCTGCTGAAGCAAGGGGGCCGGGTAGTCATTGGGGATTTACCCAGCAGCCCTGGACAAGATGTTGCAAAGCAATTGGGCGAAAACGTGGCATTTGTGCCACTAGATGTAAGGTTTATTTAAGTGTTTAGTTCACTTCTAAAAAGGAGATTAGAAACAAACTTAGTAAATTAACATTGTTTCTTAACAAAGAAATTATTCACTGAAAATATTAATTAGATTAGAGTTAAGATCAACACCTAGCTGAATTCAACCATAGGCATTCTAAAGGCAAACTTGTTTGACCTTTCTGAGCCCATCAGCAAGTACTGCAATATTATAAATTAATAGTGTTTTAAATATTTTTAGGTAACATCAGAACAAGATGTGAAGAATGCCCTGCAAACAACATTGGACAAGTTCGGACGACTTGACGTTTCTGTCAATTGTGCAGGGATTGCATCTGCTGCCAGAACTTATAATTTTAAGAAAAATCAGCCATTTGATTTTAAAACATTTCAGAAGACTATTGAGGTATGCTATGCTTGTTTAAATTTTCTTATTACAATGTTTAAAATGTTTCAGCGATCATGATCACAGCAATCGTGATATAGGTAGTAAAAACTATAGTAAAAATAACAGTTTCGCTATTCCTTACTTGTCGTTTGGTTTTTAATTTCAAACTTTGATGGTCGTCCCGTCATTTAGAGTTGATTCTGTGGTACGAAGTTTGCAGGGTCAGCTAGTACTTAAATAAAAGACGATGTATTTGATATTTAGGCCTGAATGTAAAACACATTAAGTAACGTATTTCGCAATTTATTTTTGGCAATAAAATATTCCTTTACTTATAATATTATTAATAAAATATTCCTTTACTAATGTATTCAATGCATATACAAACTTACAGGTGAATTTAATAGGAACATTCAATGTGATCCGGCTGGCAGCCGGTGTGATCGGCAAGAATGCACCCGATGCAGACGGACAGCGGGGTGTTATCATCAACACTGCCAGTATTGCTGCATTTGATGGACAGGTATGAAACAAAATAAAATTGCTTATTATTATCTGTCCAAAAAACAGCTAGACTTCAGAACTTACATTGGTTTTTGTTTCCATTGAATTTATATTTTTATATGTGGGACACCTGCAATGCTTTGCAAAACCAAAACATAAAATTAGATTACAAAATTTCTCAACTTTAAAAATCATATTTCTAATGCACCTGGTTTCCTTTTCTGCAGAATGCCTAATATCTTGTACCCATGAAATATTTTTTTGTGTAGCTATGTAGAAGATTTCTAAAACACTTGCAACCTCAGATTGAACAAAAGTTCATTAAATCTGAGCTTGCAAATTACAAACTCCAACACGGTGGGCAATGTGGGCGATTACAAGTAGGTACCAACCTATCCTACATAATTCTCTATCTTCATATTAAATTGCTTACCATCCGCAGCACCGTTTCGATGTAAAAGTCGCACAAACATTTATGCTATTATTAAAAAAATTGTTATAGATCGGCCAAGCAGCATATTCGGCATCGAAGGCGGGCGTCGTCGGGATGACCTTGCCCATTGCTAGAGACTTGGCTAAGCAAGGGATTAGGGTAGTCACTATAGCTCCAGGTGAGAGATCATAAATATAATAAACAAATATTAAAATAAAAAATATCCCATGCATGTACCTACCTCCCATTGTGGGATTCCGTCTCAGGTGGCACGGCCAACATAAATAAGACATCACTTAACACTAAAGACAAGAACAAACAAACATAATATATCTGTCACAGAAATATCTGTCGGGAATCGAATCCAATCCAAAAAATAAATGTCCATGCGTATCCGGGTTGGGCCGCTAGTAATAATATAACAATGTTTCAGGTTTATTCCGTACGCCGATGATGCAAATGTTGCCAGAGCCGGCGATCAAACAATTGGAGGCGACAGTGCCGTTCCCGTCCCGACTGGGACACCCCGAGGAGTTCGCCTTGCTTGTCCAAAGCATCATACAGAATCCAATGCTCAACGGAGAGACTATCAGATTAGACGGCTCCCTCAGAATGCAGCCCTAGGCTAACCGTAGAAATAATATTCTTTTTCGCATTCTTATGTTTGCGATTTATTTTTGATAATAGATATAAAATATACATGTTCCAGAAAAGAATGTCCTCTGCCTTTTTTTTGGAATTGCTCTTCTGATTTCGGAGATAACTCAATGGGAAGGAAACAATAGAAGAATATAAATAAAGACTCAGTAGTTTAAACGAAAATATTATTTATTTCTACATTAACGAGCGGCGGCGCCTGGGCCCGCCGCCGGCGCGTAAGTGCGTCTCACAATATTTATTATTAACCTTTAAATAAATACACGTCGATGAACTGCCCACAACTCAAACCGCCATTTACATTATGTGGCCGGCTAACATTATAACGTCTTCAGTTTTAAACTTTATGACACTTGAAAACAAAATCGAAAATATACACGTTTTAACATTTAGCGACAACAATAACTATTACTTTAAAATGTAAAAAAAAAAGTTGTGAGGTAATGAGACGGTACAATTCTTGCTGCGGTATTTAAATTGGCTGCTCCGCATTTAACTGATCTATACATTGACATCGTTACTATAGTAAAACATTACAAGTGACGTTAGTCCGTCATCGATTCAACAGTAGGTATATAATATATAATTGTACATCTAATTTCGGTAACAATGCCCGAGCTGGTAGGTTAAAATCGTGGCAGGTGACAGGAAATTTACAAATCGTCAATGCGAACATTAGAAACACTGTCTTTCGTAAATAGATATCTGCGGCAATGTCGAGATTCGTCTACAGAACAGGTCACGATAACACTACTGCTTATTCATAACATAGATCAATTAAAAAGGAGTTTTAGAATTAAAACGAAGAACGAACGCCCTCAAACAAAGCTATACACGTGTACTTATGAATTACAATTTACAATAACATATACAACGGTCACTGGACCGAGATGCGAGGGATGTGTTCCACTCATGGCGGCTGTGTCGTGTCGCGAGAGCGCGCGCGGGGTGGGGCGCGGTCTCGGTACGCGTTTAAACAACATTCAACTTACAACATTAAAGCCATAACACACAACTTATTATGAACAGATCAACGAGCACTCGAGACGTCCGCCTCGACGCGTCGCCCCCGACCGTGTCAACAGACAGACGGATGCAATGGTGCATTGATATCTTGTCGGCCAGACGTTTCGGATCAACAATAACTATTTAAAAATTGAATGAAGACTTGTATCCTCGCCCTAGTTATATGTACAATTAATAAAATAGAACTAACACGGCTCGCGAAATAAAGTTAGGTGCAACAGAAATAATCGCTTAGGTACTTAAGGCTTAAAACTAGAATGAACCCTTCAGGCTTCGACCTGTCGATTCGCTCAAATTCACGTCCTCACATAAACTTAAACCGATAGAATACTATACACAGACTAAATTAAACAACATCGACTGAGATTAAACCTAACTTATCGTTAATGAACAACAAAGTGGTTAACTTACATGTTGTAACGCGTCGATCGAAGCGCGTCACCTAGCGTTACGATTAGTGTTATTTTGGAATGTGTGTGACGCGTACAACAACCCCATCCGTCAGCCCTGGCGGCCGCACCCCTGTGTACGTGTGTACGTGCCGTCGACTGCGGCCAACCGCCGTCGTGTGAAGCGTGTGATGATGCAACGACGATTGACCGCACCGAGCGAGGCGCGGCCGGTGACGTCACTCTGCGGACCGGACCCGAGCGAGGTTACAGACGCGGAGCAACCCGCGCGCCAGCCTCTGCGCACTTGATCACACTAACTACTTTTATTTATATCTAATTGAACTCAAAATTTACATTTACATAGAACACTCATCGTGAACATTATACTTTTAAAATACTTATAATTTTAATTCATAAATATAGATATTAGGTACTTATAATACACTAAAATACATTACGCCATATAGTACAACCTAGCCTTAGACGTAAATCGTACGTTTAGACGACAAAAGCATATACTTCTAAATTTAATTAAATAGGTGTGTAAAATCGATGTCACTTAATAAAAGCGAAGCGGGGACGTTAATGTTACAGCAACCGAACCGAACAACGAACAATAACTGGCACCTCGTCAACAATTATTGTCCGAGTGGACATTGGTTGCGATGACGTACGTACACTTCGTTAAAACGGTTGCGTGTAGCGCGCTACGAACCCTGTACGATCTCCCTAACTAATGGCACACGACGCTGCGTCACTTCGGCGCTCACACTACAACTACAAACCGACACTTTCCCTTTATATTACAAACCAATCACAATTATTATTATAATGCTTCGACTGAACTAAACGAAAACTGGATTAATTTTAGCGAACACGCGCACAATATAACACACATAAATGTTTGTTCTGTGTTCAAATGCCAATAGTTATGTTTGATTATGAGGTTTTAATTCATGAATTACGTCCTTGCCATTAAATAAAAATATACATAAAATTCTTAATTTATATCCATTACCCAACTTTATCCAGTTTAACCATAGTATAGGTTCTCATAAATTAAAATAATAATTATTGTTTCTCGCATTCATATGACGACATTTAATAAAATAAACATAAGCCATAAAAATACACACATAAAATAATAATAAAATATAATTAATACTCAACAATTATTATTTTGTATTGGTACTGCCTTGCACAATTTTATATTCAAACTATTAGTTTTAGATTCCTCGTATTAGGTATGCATCGGTAATCGACATCAAAAATAATACTGTATATAGACTCATTTCAATAAACTTGCAAATAAAGATATATGTACATACAATACTGCAAAAATGGTAACCTGTTCATGGTATTGTTATGTAGGAACATAACTAATAAAAGGAACCTACTAAAATAATAAATAATAATACAGTTTATGAACAAAAAGAAATTTGACCGTGAACAAACCACGAGAACGCACGGACGTACTACACTAGACGGGTAAGAAATGTCAACAAGTGAAGTGTAGTTTAGAGCTGCAGCGGCCAGGTAGGCGTTTGTCACAAACAGTGTGTAAATCCTTTAGATCCGCCCAGGGGCCAGCTGGGGCCACCGGGGCCCGCGGGGGCCAGCTGGGGCCCACACAGCCTAATGTACCTAACTACGTCATACCATCACAGATTAGCTTTGCCTTCCATAAAGCCTACGAGTGAAGCTGCGAGCGACTTCATTCGATAACAAAAAAAAGTAGACGATTCGACTTGTTATCAATATATAATATTCTAAGCGACCCACCGAAGACAAAAATTGATACATTCATGCAATAAACTCTCGTATTCCGGAAAAACTCTTGTTAACGCAGCTTCACATACTACATAATTAATTTTTATTTACAAATACCTACGACACATGCGGGTGGGAAACTGATTCTACTAATTCACTGTCAGTAGGTTAGCGGCGAAGATACGACAAAACGAGGCCGGAAAACCAAAAAAACGGGCTATAAAATTTAAAACTGCAATCTTTTAAACGGGTCGAAATATTTTCGAGTCGCAATTCAAACATCTAGAAGTTGACGACAACTACACGAGGAACTTCGAGTCGATATAACTTTACACAATATAACATTTAATCCTAATAACAGGTACAAGTTCTAGCTCAATTGGCAAACATTCCGGTTCATCTACGAATGGTGATCGTACCAACCGCGCTTCTATCGAGCCAATGTGGTCAGTTTAAAAGGACGCACCGTACAATTACACAAGTACTAAAGAATTTCAGGGCCGTTATAATGGAAGAAACGAATGCTTTCAATGTTAGCGGATGAAATTAATGTTCACTGGACGGTATTATACACAAAGCGTGGTGCCGTAACGATTTTATTTTATAAATATACAAGCCTAGGTAGGAGCCGCAAAGCCAAATTATACAAAATATTTATCAATAATTAATAATATCTGTCTCATACTCGTTGACGCGGCCACACTATACATTTGCACTTGGTGCTATGCCCACTACCATAATTAACATTCAATTATATTTATATAAACATTCACTGTCAAACACAAACCGTCAATCACATCGGTATCCGTACGCCAGTGTACTACTCCCACACACACAAACCCACCGACATCTGGTTACATTGTACAGAAACGTAAACGTTCTCAAATTAAATTTGTAACGCATAATAATATAGGCAGGTATCACAAGATAATGACATCATTTTTCAATATAATATTCACATAGATTTCCACGATAACAGTTGATCTTTACACTTGATTACGTACGCTACAACATTTAGAAAAATACGAAATCATGTACTTTCAGTTAACATATTATATATGTTAATAAAGAACAATATGTTTTATAAAAATACATCGCCTACCTCGGCCATCGGCACGTAGACGCTAGTACCCATATATTTTTAAAAATCTATGATTTTTAAGGCTTCTTCCACGTATGTTGAGAAATATTTTACATAATTACATTTATATAAGTAGCATAAATCACTGTTATGTGCTACAGTAGTATTTACAAAGAGAACTATAATTTTTGTACTGGTACGGCCGATAAAATTATTGATATAATTTAATACAACATTCAGATAAATATTTTTAAAGGACAAATGTAGTTTTAAACACGATTCAATGATTATAATAAAATTGTTCATCTTACTTAATAATGATATACATAGAGAATTCTACTTTCCAAATATTAACTTTCGATAAAATTTAAAATATTTTAGCCACATATCTATCTATATTTCTTATTTTCAACTTGTAACACATATATCAACAAACGAATCACATACACCGACCAAGAAATAGCTAAAAGAAGTTTATACATTCGATCGCGTACTGCTTTATGTCTTAAAAAATAAAATGGATCGTACAATAATAATAATAATATATCAATAAGTAGTAATGCGAAATGACATTGCGAGCGTCCCCGTGTAACCGACGCCCGCGTACAAACCCGCCACAACATGCTTAGGTACTGCAATAAAAACTAACAATTATACACAATTATCAACGTTTCAACTAATATTAAAACGGTTTTCATCAAATTTTTGATTAAAATCACAGACGCTTTCCTAAAATATGTATTGTATCATTTTTCTTACTACGCACCGGAATTAAGACATGCTCATATTATTATATATATTTTAATGAAGGAAATATAATCTAACTTTTGAAATAACAATATAGACTGCTCAATAAATTAACCGTAGCTACACAAGATAGGTGTAAATATTTTTGTATATTATGTTATAGAGATTAGGCAGATAAATATTTGTTTTATCTGTATTGGGACTAGGCGCGCGAGGCGCAATAATTTATTACATTTAATCACACACCAATATATAAACTAAACCTTATCAACACAATTAATATTTTGTAGTATAACAATTATCTGATGTGGATTCGGAGCGCTGGGCGCGTCGGCCGACCGCGCATAGGTCACTGGACTTCACGATCTGGAAACAAACAACGACTCGCTTGTAACATCTACTACTACCACCCAACAAGCCACAGACCGACCGTCTAGAAACTTCTATATACAAAACGATAACATTAATAACATTCATTAAATGTGCATATTTTATTTATAGTCGTAAATTCGTGATTATTAACAGGTGTGCGGTGCCGAGATAAATGCAGTATGAGAGTGTTGAAATTATTCAAAATTAAACGTGCAAAAATGTGATAAGTGAAAGTGGAGGCAGTTAAATAAAAAAAACATTTGATTGTTTTGCCCGTGTTCTCCTACCCGCATCAAATTATAAAATTATTTTCTGCGATATAGAAGACAATTCCATGGATTATCAGAGACATAGTAATTTATTTATTAAATCGAGCCTAAAGAATATTTTGTTGTATATTCTGGTTATAACTGTATCAACTGAAATAACGTTAACTTTATTTCTATTAAAACATGAATCAAAGTAAACATTACTAATATGTATATCATTATTCGACATGAAAGTAGCAACTAGGTCCAACTTGTTAAATTACGTTTATAATATGTTTGGCAACATATTATTATTTAAATAATTTCAGCATAGTTTAATTCAGCATAGTGTAAATTTCTTGTTACTCACTTTGTTACCAGGTGCGTTGTTTATATAAACAAGATTCGATTCTGCAAGCAAATAAACATTCGATAAATTCACAAATTGTTTTTGAAATGATATAAGAATATCTTAATCGAGCCAATTAATACTATACATGTATTTAGTTTTGTTTTCTATCATGATTATACGTTCTTGCCCCAATTCCTACTGTATATTTTTGGCGATCAATGAGATCTATTCCTGATTAATTTGAACAAAGCTGAGTAACCAAGTATGTATATTATGTAAATAAGTATACGTATACTAATATAATAAGTATATTATACAAAGACCTTATGATACGATATCGTTAAGGACTATTATTTATAATTTGGATGGTTATTTGAACAAGTTAAAAATTGGTCGAGGTCAATTACTGCCCGAGGCGTCTCCTGATTATTATTGGATATTATCTGATACGTACAACATGCTATACACATATCGGTAATCGGTAATAGAATTGATAATATTAAAATTGTATCGATATTATGACTACACTTCGAAATATCGATAGTATTGATAAACAATCGATAGTTAGACACTAGCCGACAGTGTATTGTATTGTCGAAGTTCGGCTGCGCCACATGTGCGCACTGATTCGATCATACCAGTGACATGACAAATATAAAAAACAGCGTTAAGTCTTTAATCTGGCTGAGCCTGCTAAGGCGGCGTTCAGGTGGCTTTTAAAAATAACTAATATCAACTATCCTACTTCTGTAAATCTGTATATTTTAATAATTTGTTTTTAATCTTATTAAAGTGGGCAGCACGTTCGTAAAGGCGCTCTTGTGCAGGACCTAGGAAGGCGCGACTCACTCGACAGTTTGCGGCAACGAGGAGATTCGTTGGAAAAAAGTTGACGGGTGCGCTTCATTCATGTTGAAGTTACTAAATATGTAGTAAACTTTACCCATTACTATTAACAAATAATGTAAGCAAAAATATTAATTTTGAATATTTAATTTTACATAATGCCGAATAATCATTTACCGGAAAGTACTGTACCTATTGGTGTATGTACACTCGTGGCATCAACTCGTGTGGCATAAACTCGTGGTTGATTGTGACGATCCGATGAGATACATCGGAGATACACGATCAACCCATGCATAATATCCGATATTATACCTAATAAATTCAAATATCTACTATTTTGTTTCCGAGAAATATAGCCCTAATCGTGCCTATGTCATATTACATGGTACTTCATTGGACATGACGTCTACTGCACAAACGAATATTGAAACACGCATTAAACTACACCAACAACGAAGCCGACGATTGTTTGATTTTTTGATTAAGTGCCAACTCTTTTTTAGCGGTGAATTATCATCTCTGCGTAGTTGGATACATTTGAATAAAGGTTTATGTTTGAAAAGTTTCAATATTGTAAATTAAAGAGCAACTGTTAACCAAGTTGGATCATGCGCGTGCTTTTGTTTTGTCAGGGAAAACGGTTTTTAAGAGGTTCAGGCGTGTTGCAAGCTAGAATGCACAGTGTTAATATTATCCATTCACAGATGGGGACGCAAGTTTAGAAATAAATATTAACATTTTGATCAAAAAGCGATTACTGTCGGTATCCAGCGAACTTCTGGACAATCAAGCCGCATTCTACAGTAATAATATTTATAAAGTGATGGTAAAAAGTAAGTGTATTGGTAAATATTATTGATTATTGAGATAGCCGCGTGCAGATACAAGTGCGTCTGAACTAAGTGTAGGACGAAGGTGCAATAAAGGCTTCAAATACAATTTTAATATAAATGCTTACGCTTACGCAATCTAGATGGGCGAATGCGGCTCAATCGTGTCGCTCGGCAGGAATCCGCACCTGACACAGAGAGCATACCTCTTGAAAAAATATTTGATTCCCTAAAATACTTATTACACTCTAAATAAAAGTACAGCACAACTGCGATCCTATTTGGTGAATCAACAACTAATAAAAATTGCATTTAACTATTAAGAATGCAAATAATTTACCTGTCTTATAGAACCAAAGGTAAACTGCTACTAAGAAATTCATCAATATATTTCCATCGTCTTAGGTAAGAAAATTATATAAATTTCAGTTCCTTCCTTCCTTTACATTCTTCCTTTTACATTGTAAGTAGCAACACACTACACTAACACTTATCAATGTAGACTATCCCTAAATATTTTCTACTAAATCAGTAAGTAGTCGATCCCTTTAACGTCACTTAACTTAAACGTTACACATATTTTTACTTCCCCTAAAATTATTTTTTTTTATTTAATTTCTTGCGAATATATGTATAAGCTATTTGAAGGGTTCTTTAAAAGACGGAATTTTGAAGAGATGTTTTAAAAAAAACCTCAAATCCCACGTCATTAACAACGTTAAATGATGCTCGGTGTTGTCTTGACGAGCGCATGGTCTTGCTGGCAGTGACCCTGCGCATGCCGGGGCGGGGGTTTATGTGACAGATATCGTGTTGGGGGGTGTTAGTGATGTGTTGTTGTGTCTCCATGCCGTCCTAGTGCGAGATGAAGCTAGCCATACACGCGCAGATATGCCCGACAGACCTGCGTGAACGGCTACCTGACGGGTAAATCTATGTGTCTATGGCAAATAAAGGCACGGATGTGTCTGCCTGTTGCCTGCCCGCTGCCCGTGCTCAAAACGAACGGATCGGGCACGGGGCGGTCAAATCAGAGTTCTGACCGTGCGTGTGTGTGCGCATCAGATGTGCCCGCCGGATTGACCAAAGAAATTCTTGTACGACCACATATTAAAGCTATATTTAGCTCCTAAGACATGACGTCCACTTTCAACAAAGTCATAGTTACAACTAATACCCGAGACCAACACGAGACAGTGTGTGGCGAAGTAACGGATTAGATCTGAGAGGCGTCCGCCGGGCATCTGTGCGTGTATGGCTAGCTTATTAATGTGTAAGCGATAAGCGTTATGTTATTAATATTCAATTGTACTAATGGCACTTGTAATATTGAAAATTTGGTAAGCCCTCTAACTTATCTACATGATATGTTAAGTAAACTGTTTGATACACGTTATTCAGCTTTTCATTTCGTTAAAAAATCTATAGACTTTCACGTCGCCTTCCACAGGTAGAAAAACAATTAGTTTAAAGAACTTACCAATTAATTCGCAGAAAAAGTATATGTCATGCAATAAAACATAATGGCAATAATTAATTACGTAAAAAGTTATATTACTATCTATCGTCACTGGAAAGCGAATACTACTGAAGCATAATTTTGGCCAAAAATGAGTTATATAATTATGATTTTCCGAGCTGAGTCTATTGGTCTGGGTTGCATTAGAACCGAATGACTTTGTACCTATAAATACTCAATAATAAGATAGTTAAGTGACGCTTTTACTCTATGTAAAAGTTGATGAGCACATTACTTTTGTTTACGCACTTTTCAGAGAGAAACCGTTTGGAGTAACGTTGCATTACAGTATCGAAATATTCCAGTCTTAACGGGTCCCACACAGGACTCTACTAGAATTCCTTCGACAATGGTGGTTTTTACCTACTTACTACGATCGGCTTGGCTTTCTGATGCATGTGCTTACGGAAATCTGATATAGAGTATATTAATTAATACACATAATATTAAACGATTACCAGACAGCTCCCGCCGACAATTCCTATCTGATCTCCCCCACTTGATTGTCCCAGGTATCAACCCCAACCCTAGTAAAGCCAACCATTACAATATTCCGTCTGGATTGTCATCAATGAATGGACGCAGCCAAATCGGCCGCATAGTCCTCGTACGTATCGTACGGCAATTCGGAGAGACATAGCAGCTTACTTATGCCAATTCTACATCCATGTATGCCCTCACTTTTTGCGAAGGGAGCGAGAATAATTATAATAATTGTTCATATTGTTATTATATACAAATAAATACGCAGTGATAGTTAAACAAAAACTACATTGCATCATCGTTTTCCTTTCAAAGATTAAAAGTCAGATAGACTAAAGCGACATGTCTCCTGAATTAAAATATGCAAATAAATTCAAGGTCAGCGCGTAGATGACACGTGTAGATTACCGTTAAGACGTTTTTTGCGTAGTTAAATTTGATTTTTGCAACGAAATGCACGCAACATACAGCTCGACCCGAACCGTCACTCGCGGTTGTCGGAACACACTATTCTGTTCTACCCTCAGGTATAGGATATTGGCTGATATAGGTGGAAGTGGGGATAGGTAACAAATAACATAAAATATAAATTTAAAAAAAGATCATAGTACGACTTTGTGTCAACAAAAACTTTTAATCGCTCTCTTGTGCACTTGTTTTTGGCGGATTAGTATTTTTGGTTTTCCAGTGACGATATCAACTACGCCTGAACTACTTACCTAAGTGTACATTTTAGCAATTTTATGTAAGACTAAGAAATAAGCGATTACATCGACAGCCAACAATAACAATTCCACTACACGGTACAAAAGAATTTCAATTATATTATTCATTGCATAAATGTGTAAATGTAACAGAAGCTCTGAGCAGGAAAACTAATTTAAATTCAGGGTAAAATACATTCCGTAAAATAGCAAATCTCGACCAATATTTTACTTGTCAAAAAATTAATTATGTGGCAAATACTACCTGGGAAGACGCATGTTATTTTGATGAGAAGGAAATTTATATGTATTTTCATGTTGCGATGTTAATGATGAGCGGAATAGTAACATACTTACAATATTTTAATGTAGGTATTGGTTACGCAAGAGTATGTCAAGCTCACGAATATACATAAGTGGGTAAGTATGTGGTCGGGATGTAAGTAAAAGCGAGAGCACGTGGCAGGCGTAGAGTTGCCAGTTGTACATTTTTATTTCGTAAAAGATATTGCATTTCAGTATTGTCTGAACCGTGTCGTAAAAATAAATTAATGACACAAAACAGTAAGTAAAAGTTATTATCAACTGGTAACTCTATCGAGCAGCGTCAGTTATTAATATACAAATTATAATGAATGTTATACAATGTATTCAGTAAATGAAGTATACGGTGATATCTCATAATAGTAACGTACAATCTGTCTAGAGTCGATGTGTGCTCCGCATTCCGGTTAACCATTTCGCCTCCATTCGGCCTAGAACGAGACACATTACTGCATTTTATCTGTTACAGGCCCACTTAACAGTGACATGATGGAGAACGTGTCCACATCTCCGAATATTATGATGCAACACTGTTAACTATTAACAATATTTTTTTGTGACTATACAATATAAAAATCCTTATATATAGATAATTTAATTTATTGATATTTCCTTATATTGAACAACGAATGAAATCAGCTTTTAAATGTTATAGAAATGTTGAGGACGATTTGTTAAACAAATACTATATAGCTTAAACGAACCACATCGCAACGCGTTCAGCCATGCTTAATTCTCAATAAATGGAAAGAATTGACAAAGTCTACACGGTTCGAAATCACAGCAGTCAGTTAACATTGAAACTGATATGAATGCTACACTACACACGTGTATTAAAATGTAAATTAAATATTTTTACTAACGTACTACCAAAGGGTTGGTTACATATCATTTACACTTTGGTGTGTTTAAACTACGATTTATCAATGTTGCGTTGTACCGCGATCCACCAAGACTTTTCATTTCAAGTTCATAGGCGGTTGGCGCAGTTAGCGATACGATGTGGTGCAGCGATATCGATCGCATCCTATACATACATCACAACAATACTAACACAATAAATAGTTAAACATGAGATAGAAAATGAGAAAATAGGTGGGGATAATCCCGAGAGTCGCCTCTTACAGACAAAGGATGGGAAAGAGAACGTGGTATCAGGAAAGGAACATAAAAAAAGCATAATAGGCTAGTTGACAGTAAGAAAATATTTTGAAGATTTCTATTTTTTATGGTAGCTTAATATTTACAAATGCGAAAAATCAATCTCATTGATTAAATAAATCATGATTATTTAATATTTTTGAGAAATAAAATCCCGAAATTACAGTCACTAGTCACGTGACAGCGAACGCCAATACTACGCGTGACGTCACATGTTGCAAAACTAAACAAACTTGTCATGACATTTTGGTTTTTCCGCTCATCCAAACAGCTCTTCGTTTTGCAACATATGACGTCACTCGAGTCGCCATTACAACTTGACGCGTTTTTTGACGGAAACGTCAAATAGTTCATAAAAATATAAATTAAAATATGTTACAGTTTGTATTTTACTGAAATATTAATATTTCAGTTAAATTAGACCGTTTGGTAAACTACGATTTATTTTTTCAAAATTAGTCAACTAGCCTGTTATGCAGGGTGAGGAAAAAGATTAAAGAGTGAAACAGCAGTCATAGCTCTTGAAAATTTCATTCAAAGAAATTAATTGAGAACGGAATAAGTTACATAGATGAACAGAAAAGGCATGACGGGATTTTCGATTTCACAAACGTGAATAGGAGTGCGTAAGGAAATGTTATTATGAGTGGAATCGAAGAGGGGATTACTATGAAAGAGTTCGTAGAGGTATTGTGGAGCTGAGATATAGGTAGGTGTGGAGCCGGTTACACTTTTTAAGAGGCTACCATCTCAGTCCTCATAGTTAGCAACACATCTTTGACCGAATTATAACGAAACTCTTACTAACAACAACTAACAAGTATAACTATTACTAACAGTCCCTGTCCCAGTCCTCATACAAACAAACTAACCAACTAATGTTCTAACACCGTCTGCTAACCGGACTAACTATCCCAGTCCCGATTCCAGTCTTGTTCTCTGTCGGTCACAGTTGTCATGGGCGGCAGCGAAAGGTGGTGCTGCATGCTCATTTGCGAACTTAATTCCATTAATCCAATCACATACCTTAGAATAATTACACTATAGAAACGAAGTCCGCGCGGCCGTTTTGAAGCACAAAACGTGTCTCGCGAAAAAAAAAGAATTATGACGATTTGTCCAGTTAAATTGTGTCACAAAATATCTGAAAAGCTATTTACGTATTATTGCTAAAAACATATGATTATCCGCAGCCGAAGTTCGGGAAAGTTCCGGTTTAGTGCTTCACTTTAGACAGAGCCCTTGTATGAAGACTGTCTTTCTATAGTGTAACTATTCTAAGTTTGCGACCTTAATTCCATTAAATAAGATCTTTCAGAACGGGAAGAGAAAGATTTGGTATTGTTAGCACGTGTCACGTGGGGTGGTGGGGTGGTACTGACTTGCGTTTCGCGTGTAGCATCTCCATGAGCAGCGTCTGCGTGGGCGCCTGGCCGGCGCAGTGCCGCTGGTAGAGGTGCTCCTCGCCGCGGGCCGCCAGCGCGTGGATCTCGGGCACGACCATCACCAGTTTACCGAATTTGTCCTGGAAAGCACACACGGCGATCGGTTTAACGTACGTACGTACCACTTGTACCGTGTAGATAGAAAAAAAAAGTGCAATTCAAACACAGTTACACAAAATGTATATTTTTTATCAACTCAAATTAAAGGACTCTTTCAGAATAAAATAATTACAATTACATATATTATAAAACAGATCGGTTCGCTCCCACTGAATTACCATACCAAAATAGGGTTCATATGTGCGCCTATACATGATGTGTAACACCTAATTGTAAACAATATGATCGTAATAAAGAATTGAGAATTGAATTGATAAATGTCTGGATTTTTCAAAGATTAGACTTTTCAAACTTTGAGATGGTAACCGTGTGTGCGGGGGCTCGATCTATTAGAGTAAGAGCCCAGAGCGATCTGACATAACTTATTTTTACATGGATGAAACCTTAATTTCTCAGTAGCGTCCAACTTTTATCAGACGCTTTAAAGCTCGTGAGTGGAGTTTTCAAGCGTCTGACAAAAGTTTTGGCCCATGGAAAGTGTCTGACACTTATGGATACTATTTAAGAATAATATTCTACAAAATATATAATTATATAAATCAGCCATCTGAAAATAACTGAAGTAGCTCTTATTTTTACCTGCCTTTCATACCTGGTACCTGCCCAGGTGTCACTAGGTGAGCTTCCACAAGCACGCAGGGTATTCAAAGAACATGGACGCTACTGAGAAATGAAGGTTACATCCATGTAAAAATAAGTTATGTCAGATCGCTCTGGGCTCTTGGACTATATGACCCCTTGGCGTTAGTGCACTGTATTGAATAATAATAATTTTTCAACATATTTCGCAATTAGTAAACTTGACCCGATTAAATGTTATTGTGTTACACTGACTGATACAACATTAGGTTACGATGGGACGGTACATGTTTTGCTATGTATGGCGTCATAACTGCCGTCTGTCTTACCAAGTCAGTTATCGTGTTGGATATATGAACAATTTCAAATATACAACAAACAGGCGTAATAGACATAGCATGAGTTGTGTGTCTGACGCCTTCACGACCCGGATGGCGTAATGGTTAACACGCCTGAGGGTCCTGGGTTCGATTCCCAGCGAGGCGGAAATTTTAACGATGAATTGAAATTTCCGTTCTTGGTCTGGATGTGTGTGTTCTTGTCTTGTGTGTTGTCCATGGCACTCACGACACAGGGAATCCTGGTGTGGGGCTATGAGCGCGTAGCGTTATTTATTTATTTACCTGTATCGAGGGATAGCAGGTAAGTGTGTAGTCGAGAAGGGCGGCCTGCACCGTCTGGTAACCATCCCGGACGCACTTCACGTTCACGATTCCCCGCACCTCTGAAAACGCCAAAACGGGTTTCATAACTGACCACAGCCACTTGGGTCTCCGCACGGAACATTCCTTGTCTAACCAATAACAAAAACAGCGTGACGTCAAATTGAAAATTATATAAAAATATAATATAACAAAAAAAACAACACACAAATGAAAACAACGTTCGCGTCGAGCCTTCGTTTCGTAACACTATCTTATAAATTTCGGCCAAAATACTGACCCGGATTCAGCAGTAGCAAGAATTTCACGCAGATGTAATCGGGAACGTCGAACTTGAGTTCGGCTAGTTTGTTCTGTAGCTCATTGAAGTGTTCCGCGAGGGAGGGCACGCCGAGGAGGCCTAGGCAGAGCAGGTCGAACTTCTGGCCGTTGTGGAGGGTGGTCTCGTCGGGGAGGCCGTTGTGCATCCGCTGGTGGAGGTGGTCCAGCACCAGCATGTCGGACCACGAGTGCTGCAAAAGTTTCATCTGGTCGTCGACCTACAACAAACGAAATCCGCATTGCAACAAGGGCACCACTGTGTCGAGATGCCGGAGGGAGATATCGACCGACGTTAGTGCAACGTTGAGTAACGAAATAGTTTTTTGGAGAGCGCTGAAATGATATCATTGCATTAGCAGGAAACAATTGAACTGAATTCGCTTGCGATAAATATTCAATTACAATGTTCGTTATTCAAACTATTTCGTTACGTGTAAGTTACTGTTTTTGTGTCTATTACGAGTATGACTTTAATTTAACTTTGACTCAAATAAAATCGAATAAACTAACTATCGGTCGTGGTGGAGGAACGAACGAGAGGGATGCGTGCGTTAGTAGTGGTGTTGACGCAATTTCATCGGCAGAGATATTTGATACGTTTCTATATATTACATTGCCGTGATATTGAATAACGTAACATTAATTTAAATGAAATACCCGCAAGGATACCCTCGTCGCCAACATATAATATCGAACGGAACAGCTATCTGACAAGTCGCGGGCGACTCACGGCGTCGTTCCGTGACCTAAATTCTATCGAGTTGCATTAGAATACACGGGGCGGTGCGCGAGCGCGTTAAATTTGCCGTTTACGAAATGTTACAACTGAATTTTAGAGCTCCGAGTTATTGCCACACCGCACGCCGCTTGCTCAACGATGAATCGAGATCGGACTGTCAAAACCAACTAGCTATCTCACCTATCGAAATTAATCTAACACGATAACGCTCCATTTGGTTACAATTCTCTGAAGTCCCCGAGTGCAGCAAACTATAATTAAATGTTTGCACATAACACGACAGTTTCCCCATCCCCGCAACGTCAACGCCTAAAGATTAATAAATCAATGCATAGTCGATGATGATGAACGTACATAGACTGTATAATAAAGAATTGTTTTGGTACAACAACACGCGCTACGTGCTCAGTACACAATAACTTTGAATCAGGGCAGTAGTTAGCATTCCCTCGGAGCGGCCATCTTAGCTCGATATGTCGGCACTCAGTTACGCTGTATCTGGGTCAAAGTCGCGTGCCAGATAACACGCCATAACACGTGAAATTAATATGTCGCGGCTACATACGAGTACATATCATCATACTATTAATGTAAGTGTCGTCCTTTGGAGGTTATGTTTACACGGTGTGATATTAGAGTGAAATTATAGACAGCACTGCAATATAAATGGTTTACAATGAATGAAAATGAAAAACAAGCCGTTACTCTCGCAAGTTACCTGTAACTCATTACGCAGTTAATATAATGCCTGTATATAGTGTATTTTAATTTACGGAGACCGATAATTGTTCATTATATTAAATATTCATAACATTCCACTCATTCATTTTATTTTATATGTTTTTTTATCACAATATTATTATTATTAGTGTTGGTCGCTTACAGTAACTAACAGTAACAACGGGGATTGAATACAATTTTAAATAACTTTGTGTTGCCTGTGTGTCTATTTTCAATTCAAATTGATAAATGTATTTCGATAAACTGTTTTAAGAGTTGTTCTTATCAAATGCCCCGCGTTAGATAACTAAAATGTAGGCCGAACTGCGTAGCCGGTCCAGCCGAAATGTCGAATGTGCACTGGATTATGTAGAGCGATAAATTTACTCAACGACTTATTGTGACTATTATTTCTTTCGAAACATAACGTTACCTAATAATAATCTAGACTGGAAAAGAAGACAAGCAATTGACGAAATACTGATTATTACTTTATATTCGAAATATGTACGTCCCAGTAATATTACTAGTTTATTGTATTTCATAATGTAGTTTTTTTTTTTAAAGATACGGTTCGTCAGACTGCGAGCCGGTATTTTTGGTTGCAAATTATAAATAAATAAATAACTGGTTTCAAATTATTTGAACCCAAACATTGCGTTGCGAACTTCCATCTGTATTATTCAACCCTGAGATTGTAAAAGCTGCGAGCCGCTCTTCTTTCTGAGACTTACAATACGTTCCTTTATAAACGCTTCTTCAATAGACCCGTTTAATAAAGACCTACTATTATGAAGACGATGAATAAAGACGCTAAATAAAAAATAACAAGCATGTAAGTTCCATGCGACGACGTATAGCAGCGTCATCGACCGCTCAAGTTCATTGCGTTGTTATGCGACTAATCGTAACTGGTAACGCGTTATGTAAGAGAAAGCGAAGAAAGGTAGCACAACTAGTTGCGTCTCCGTTACCGACGGTTACGCGCGCGGTAAAAAGTGCTTTCTCGCGGCAACTCGGCCAGGGGCACTGTGTCAAGTGCGCCGACGAAAGTGCAACGTTGCCGCCCCGCACGCCATACCGTTACATCACATCCGTCTGGAGAAAGCGTAGGTCATCAACACCATTCTATTATCGCGTTACCTCTCCTTCAGACGAACGTCTTCACCGAGACGCGTGTATTATTGTATCATTGTTCACGGTCTTAGATCGACATCTATTACAATATCATGATTCCAACTAGAACGTCTTAGCGGACACGGAAAAAGGTTTTTTTTTGGAACCGTTTCCGTAAATATTTGCGCGCATTCGAGCGAGATTCGCGTACGGCCGACATCGACCTAATTCTAAGAATGGGTCGTAAACAAGCTGCGTCATTTAGCACAAATGAAAATTGCTAGAGTGGAGACTGTCTGCTGGAGTGAGACGAAACGAAGTGCACAGAGCGGCAACGTCGCAAGACCACGTAACCGGCTGCGGCTCTTACGTAATCGTTCGACGACCACAGTACAGCGGCCGCTGCCGCAGCACTCCTCATATTCCCCATATCTCAATCTTATTCCTATCTTAGATTCAGGTCCTGCACGCCCCCCGAAACCGGTTTCCAGACGTGGGTGACATGGGTAAACAATACCAACGTAACATGGGTGACAAAAAATCTTGACCTACATAACAATTAATTAGTGCTGCACAAACTAACGATTGTAAAGTGATGACATAAAAACTCATTAACAGCAGGAAACGCGTCGGACTGCTTTTTACACGGTCATCGACTATAAATTAATTTGGATCGGCAGATCGAGAGCATCAATTAGCGTACGTACCGTACACATTGTGTTCTAGTGTAGGATAGCACGTTTGCGTACCGAGTATAATGGAAACGCGACGGTAACGTCGAGCGGCACGCTTGTCGTGGGAACTTGACCCAATTGTTGAGGCGCGGCGGAGCGCGGACGGCGCCGCGGCGCGGCGGATCGATCGCTCCGTCCGATGCGTCACATGTGCCCCTACTCACACACACACACACATCTCAGTTCTGTCGCACGCACAAATTACACATGATAAACATTCGCAATGTTCAATTAAGAGCTTCATGAGCCCATATGCATTGCGGCGCGAGCACATTCGCAAGCAAATTTGGTGTACACCGGAAAGGGGTTCAGGGAGCGAGGAAGGGAGTGCATACTTATCTGGAAAATTCACCTTTAGATACTTAAAGAACACGGTGTTCCGCGCCCAATCCACTTGAGAAAATAAATTTTGGTCCAGCACTTTGCACATTAACTCAAAGAGATCGACCTCACACTGGTTGTAGGTTTGGCTCTGTAAGAGTCCGAAGAGAGAATTCTGCCACTCTCGATCATCAATGGTTTGGACGAATTCGCGGATCATGGGAGAGACTCGGAGGGTTTCGGTGCTGGTGGGCGGCTCGGCGGTACTCGAGGGTGTGGCGGCGGCGGTGGCGGGCGCGTCGAACGCGAACCCGTCCGGGGAGGCCGAATGTGGCGAGTGGGTCTCCCACTTGTCGTGCGAGGGCGCGGGCGGCGCCTGCGGCGGTTGCGGCTGTGCCGTGAGCAGCGCCGGCCCGGGCGACGATTCCGGCGATGACGTCAGCGACGACACCTGCGGAATTTGAATCTCCTGCTTGACAGGCACCGTCGCGTACGGCGAGCCGAACCCGAGCACCAGCCCACCGTCCCCCAGCGAGCCGCGCAGCGTCTGCACCGCGATCTGCCGCTGCCGCATCATTTGCAGCTTGCGGGCGCGATCGCGTTTGTACATGGGGCCGAATTTGTTACGACCGCCTCGCATGCGGTCCGCTCGTACGGCTGCAACAACGAACAAAACTAATTAACATATTGCTGGCTAAACTTTCCCAACAACAGAACAGTTAGTCTAAAGTATCGCCAACAAATGGCATGAGAGTATCCAAACTTCATCAAGTGTAAATTTAATTTGGAAACATATTTAGAAAAACATGTAGCGGAGAATTATCTCCGCTTCGTGTTTACCTATTAAGTTTACCTATTAATGTAACACCATAAATTCACTATTAAGCAATTAAACTGGCTGAAAATCTATTTATAAAAGCAAATATATATTTTTGTTTAAATGCGATGTTACGTACTAAGCCTAATGTTATTTTAAGTTAACGCTCGACTACAATCCCACCGAAACAACTTAGGTACACTTTCAGCAAACCTTCCTAGTACTCGCCGATTACAAATCTCGACGTTTTAAATTTCTTTATCTTTAGATGTTTACCTACTGAACCATGCAATAATATGTATATAAAATTGCTATGGAATAATGTCACGAATCTCATTAAGTTAATACGTATCTGTTACAATATACAAACTCCCGACTGTTACCAATCACGAAAAAAAAGATTTTACACTCTGCCTACTCTTCAGGCAAGGATGGAATAAAACGTTAAAATTACTGTAAGTACCATTATTTCTGTAAAAAGTTATTGTGCTCTAAATTAGGGCCATTACGCCGGTTTCTCGGCCACCTCTAGTTTGCGGACACTTGACTGAGTTTCGTTAATTAATGATAATAACATTTCTTTCTAAAATAGTTACAAAGTGTATAATTAAAATAGTTTCTGACTGAAAAGTTACTTTAAAATAATCTACAGAATTATAAACTGCTTAACCTAATAGCTATCAAAAATTCACGCGGACGCGACTTTAAAAGCCAAATCTTGTTACGTAGTAATTTTTACCAAAAATTAGAGATGTTATTACGTCATTAATTGAGTGTCTTTTAATGTTTAATAGTTTTTTTCAAAATTTTACTTTATATTTCACTAAAATCCGGTGGCCGCTCACTGAAACACATATCTATGCAAAACTTTAGCGATCAGGTGGCCACCACATTCAGTCTTATTTTGTTATGCTTATTATGATCTCAATGCTTCATTTAAGGTTACAGCATTCACGATGTGGTATTACGAATGCGTAAAGACGCAGGTTTTCAGGTTACGGTCGCATATTTTCTTAATGAGACTTCTAATAAATCAGTGTTAAATAGGTGGTCACTTACAGAAACACTTACGAATTTGTGTCCAGTTTACGACCGTTACAAATTAAGTTCCAGAGGAATTAAGTATAGTCACGAACTAATCCAGGTTTGCCAGGTGGGAAATAGGTTAGCTTCGCTTAGTATAAATGAGTGAGGACAAACCAGCCGCACATAAACTTATTTAATAATATAAGTTCGCAATATAGGACAGAAGCTTTATAACGCTGCAGACTACTCAGCTTTTTACGAATCTGGCTGAATGCCAAATTTCAAACAGTCGTTCTTCGCGATACCAGAAATTTATGTAGGCACGCTCCGCTCCTTCCACGTCAAGACAAGATATGATACAGCCAATCGAAATTACTTTTGATACCTATGACGATTATACCACCACAATATTCAAACCTATCTCTTATAGCATTATAATGATACTTCTTTGAATAATTAAGACAATTGGATCTAACTAATTCTGTGTGTGTGACTGTTTAAGTATATTTCGATCTTTGTCTGTCTTATATCTAGTTGCTCTTATTAGAATTGCATTTAATTTTGTTTCTATTATTAAATACTACCGGATTTTTCGCAATTCGGATTATGTACATACCTATAATAATTAAAGTAATTTAACACAAAATTTTAACAGCAGAACATTGGTTAACGGATTTTTTTTACCATTAGTAGTGCCCTCACTCAAAAATTGTTAGACGTAACCCGAATTTATTCCGACGTTATGAATTTATTTTCACGCGCGTGAATTTTCATTTTGCAATAACTATTTAAGTCAATTATCCTGTAATGTTGTACAGGCTTATTCTAATGTGCCTGCATGAAATGCTTTAGGTGGCTATCATATTTAAGCCGATAAGGATAAATTACTGTATCCCTCAAAATAGCTTTCCAATTAGCGCATTATACGTGACCCTTTTTTAAAAACTTAGGCTTCATTTACATTATTAACTGTTTCTTGCCTGTTGCATACAATAAAGTTGGAGCAATAAATTACTTGTATGATCCAACTAAACAACTTGTAAAATTTTTGATCTTTTGACAACCTTTAACATTTAGGGGTATGAAAAATAGATGTTGGCCGATTATCAGACCTACTCGATATGCACACAAAATTTCATGAGAATCGGTCGTGCCGTTTCGGAGGAGTATGGTAACAAAAATTGTGACACGAGAATTTTATATATATAGAGATTTTATTGAAAGACCGTGTTATCCTACGCTATATAAGTATTTAAAATGATAATACATACTTTGAAATAAGTAATTGTATATTTTATTTCCATAATATTATAATAATCGTCGTCAACAAAACTTTAAAGTTGGATTGATCATTGGGTCAACTTGGAACATCTATTTATTCCGAGATTTAAAAACACATCATAGAAAATTCATCCATTTGTTTGCATTCTTTATCTATATTATGCAAACTTCCTTTGCAAAGCTGTTATCACATCTTTGACTATCATAGCATTTTAAAAAGAATGTCCGTAAGTGTTTACAACTCTATAAGCAAAATACATATAATTTTGACGTATAATTAATTTCCTGAAATATTCTCCATTAATCTATAAAATCACTTCAGATTAACGAGAACATCTTTCCTAAAGGCAAACAGAAACCTATGTGGTGGCAGTTATGTCTACTGTGTTCATCAACGATTACAAATAACAAACGAAACATGGCACCTAATGGTATCAGGCAACTTTAAAGATTTGAGGGTGTGCGAATATGGTCAATGGACATTATGTGGCGATGAAATAAAATCGTTTTAAATCACTATCCAACAAGAACAAGTCGTCCTATTGGAAATGATGAAATCTTGTTCTCAAAGTTATTATGATAAATGTTTTCTGAAATCTGATATTTGCAAAAAATTGCCCATCTGTCTGTGTGGTCTCTGTAAGGTTATAATCGTAGTAAAGCCGGACAGGCTATCGCGCCAAACTCGAGTGTGCCAAATCTGGCGGTATAAAAAACGGAAACTAACCCTAGTACCTTATCACCTGACAAGGTGTATACAAATATCCTTTATTCAGATCTAGATTTGACAAGTAATTTAATTAGTGCTGTCTGGTATTTACAGTAGGTATATTTAAAAAGATGATAATTTCTTTTCAAAACAAATAAGTAATATAATAATATTTCTCATTCGTAAGAATGATATTATGCAACGTCATATTCGACCTCTGTTTTAAAATTTCTTTGCACCATTAACTATCCCACTGCAGTGCTCGAGCCTCGTGTCACAATGTGTAATTTTTGTGATTAACGTCGTCTGCCATCATAATAAGTATTCTATGTACTAGCACATGTGTATATAATCTACCTTAAAATAGCTTGGGTTTATTCCGTACGCAATATTGACTGACCAAAGTTGTGCTATTTTCGAACGTATTGCGAGAGAAATTACGAAATTGACATTATAGTTTTCTAATCCTTGCGTTCACAATATCTCTCGAATAAATTAATCGCTTTTAATGTTTGATGGATTAGATGCGGTTTTTCTAAACCCCGTTTAAATTGTGAAGTGGTTTTAAATACGATATTTGAAAAGAACAATTTATTAAAATTTGTTTCTAATATTTCACAAAATGTACCTCGCCGATTGGGTAACTAAACGTTACCCAATTAGCGAGGAAAATATACATTTTAGTGAAAAATTCTAAGCATTCGACAATTTGATTATCATATTCGGTCAAAATTTTAACGCAAGCTTGTTTAGGTACTCTGAAAGCTAGGCTAAGCTACTTAATTTCAAAATTGTAGGATAGAACCGGGATCGACTTGCCTATTATGCCTTTGTGCAATGGCACGTTCGTTCAAAAGTGAACTCCAAACCGTGCATGTGGAGCGAGTAACCTACATACATAATGTACACGTTGAATGTTATTTCTGTGTAAAGTTCATGTGCGATTGAAATGAGGGAAACATATGACATAGTTTGTGTAACTAAAATTAAATTACCGAGTCCAATGGGTTATGTAACCATCACTTGATGTTTAATAAGGCAATAGTAAAAAAAAATGCCGATAAAATTTAGGAGCGATCTTCAAAGGTGAACATAATTTTCAAACATATTACACATAGCTAACTTTTTATGCTATCCCATTAATTTCTAATATGCAAAATATAGTTGGCGCAATGAATGCAGCGCATAATAATGTTTATGAATGTGGCGTAAATCCTACTTAGTATAATTAGTTGGGTAACTTCAGTTATGTGCAACGTTTGGCAAAATTCTCAAAAGCATTCCAATAGAGTAAGGAGTGATTTTGTTCCATTCAATATTTATCAAGTGCTTGATTACCGACTGTAAATAAATAACACTAAACCTGGAACGGAAGGGCTTTCAGTGTGGTGCCGGCTCGCCCAGCCCACGAGTTAAAAATAACGACCAGTTTTTATTGTAGCCAACGCGCTGCGGAGCGATAAGGATGCCGTCATAGCGCTTTGTCGAACATCGGAGAGAGACGCCAAGCGTAACGGATTTGAGCATTGCTGTGTGCAATTCCAACAGTTTCGTATTGCAGTCTGCTTCATCTAACAATTTATATACCTCACTATTATTGCTTTATAAAATTAATGTAACCAAGCGGACGAGCCTGCTCTGTATGCCAATTTATTAGTTTGATCTGTACTCATTCGTATAATCTTAGTGCAGTTCTAGATACAATTTAGTATCTTGAGAGACATTACATTGCATTCACTTAGATTTTACGGTTGTAAAAATATGACTAAAATAAGGCCCGAAGCGAACGCTTACATGAACATTGAACAAGTTTACATGATCGTCCCTTGACACAATTTGATTAAACAGGTTCCCTTGTAGGCTCGATGCGTGTTTTATGACAGCAGCGTTACGTAATCAAATTCTTTGAAGTACTGAACCTCCTGAACCGAAGAACACAGAATCGATCCGAAATGGATTAGAACAGATTTGCATATTACCCAGTTCCGCAGTAAAATTTGCATTAAGTTTTCTATGACTTACCGGCTTTTCATTTACGAAAAGATCTTCGCGGGCATTTTACAATTACGGGTAAAACAGTTAAAATAAGTTGAAAGAAAAAGTTATATATACAATGGATTAAATGTTAATGTTAATCGAATTTTAAGATCAATTCATTAATGTGAAGTAATCAGACTCTTACGTAATAGTGAACATTTATATTTTTAATCCTTTCTTAATACGAGTAAAACAATCATTCAATCACAGAGATTAATCGTTTCGTTATCAGCAAACCTAACTTAATTTTGAACCAAACCAAACTTGTTGGTATAAAATATATTTTAAGTATGTTAACAGTAATGTTTAAACTTTAAACCACCTGTAGTTTCTGCCTTCTATTTAGATATCAATCGGAGGATCTCTTCAAATATTAGTTTCAATTACACAGCACCATTTAAAATAAAATTATTCAACATAAACAAATTGATTAGCTGAAACACGAAGGGAAGCGTTGTATTTGGTAATTTTCGAACGGCTGTTATAATCTTATTATTTAATACCCGACCTACTCGGCACCTACTACGTGAGTACTCAATAATTTTGAATTTTGAGATACTGAAAAAGTACTCAAGGTCAGTAATTATCCTTCTGAGAAGTCTCATATTGATATTTACCTTTAGTATGTAGGATCATATTGATAGACGCATATTTCGTCACCCGGAATGATGAACTGAAACACTTTTTGATGCACCATTTTCAAATTTCAGATGCATTTCACGGCACCAATCAACATAGCTTGTTTTTCATTTTAGGAGAGCAAATGAACGGTTCCCGAACTAACGCCTAGTATCGTGAATAGTGAATATGTATTTCGTGGGACTTCTCTTCTATCACCAACATTTACGATTCTTTGGTAACCTTTAAGGTTCATTATAACCTTTTAAATTCAGCTTTTAATTTTAGGTTGTTTACATAAAAATTTGCATGAGATGAACATTTACAGCGGCTGCCGCGCGATAGCCGCTTGTTGGCCGCGTACTTTTTTTCATAGCGAATTAAAGTTTAATTTGCTATGCACCAGGAGCCAGGAGGGGACCGCGTTACCGCCGTGCAGCGGCCGCGCTACGATCATGCGTGTCATACATATAAACGCGCTGTAAAGGGCCCCCGCCTCGGGAAAGCGTCAGTCGGTCTCCCTCCTTTCATTACTACTTTGCAGTCTTGCTGACCTTTTAAATATGACCAGGAGCGGTTATGATCCCAAAATCTGACTTCTCAGGACTACATTGTCTTTTCACATAATATTAATATGATGGACCGGATGCGTCCCCTTCAGTTACGGTATTATAGCATAATGTATATTAGCGTAGTACATAGATACATAGATATATAGCGTTATTAATCTCTTTATCAATTAATAAATCAAAACAAAACAAAATAAATCAACTAAATGTGAAAATTGTACACGTCAATGGTTATTCAGCATATAAATTAAGTAACATTAACGTTTTCAATTACAAAAGCCACTATCAAACAATCTGTATCTAGGCACGAGGCGGCGAGGAGAGAACAATAGGGTAGCAGTCGTACCAAGTACGAAAGGTGGAAACCTAAAAATGGGCTTTGCATGTGGGCGAAAAGAAATCATCATACGGTTTCCGCGTAGAGATACGCTTGGATGTGTGCGTGTTATCCACTATTTTGCTAGCGATATCTCCAGATCCCTTCGGAGTCAACGGTTTTGCTCCTATTACACCTAGTACCGGAACGATGATGGTCGGTTTATTTTTTTGATGAAATGTGAATATTTTTGGATCTTACCCAACATAATAATAAAAAAATTCTATGATTTATATTATTCTAATAATTTTCATTGCCTGAAAACACAGATAAAACGACGTGACGTTCGACGTTCAGATTATACAGTCCTTACTTACGGTCTTGCCCTAAACACAATATTTAAGTCAAGACTATGTATTTCGTAAGTAAAGTTTTTCGTAAGTAAAGTTTTTCGTAAGTAAAGTCTGAGCTAAAGCTATCGTCTATAGATCTCAGCCAAAGAGACACACTGGTCTTAACTGATCATTTAAAAAACAATAGGGTGGTAACCACTTAAGCGGTACGCAAAGGGAGGTCACAGAAAAAATTGTTTACGGATGAGATTTTTTTACAACTGAGCAATATTTTAACAAACAAAATGACCGTATTTATGCTCAAACATCTAATGAGGGTTCCCAATTAGCGAACAGAGTACAACGTGGGCATTATCCACTTCAGTGATGGTTTAGTTTAGTGGGTTGTTATAATAATACAATCCATACGATTGGCAGTGAAGAATTTACCCTTGGAAAGAGTGCTTCTATTGATAACTGGCCTCAACGTTTAACCCTTAATTAGGCGCATGGGGTCAGGACAGTTTGAAGTTGAAAAAAAATTATGTTAAAGTGATTGGAAAGCGAACGCGCTCTTTCTAGCTTCCTAACTCCCCACGGGGTATGCAAATCAGTCTGGGTCGGAAACCCAACGCGTACACATTTGTCGCTGCTCTCTTAGGTGCTGACCCCATGCGACCAATTACGTAACAATTTTTGGCAAAAGGTAAGTTCTCATTTTTATGTTTTTACATATATCCATTTTAAATAAATGGATATATCTTAACTTGTATTCGTGTAATATTTAATTTATATACTCTTGTCTTTATTTTTGTAATGTTTTCTTTTTCTTTTAATTTAAATTTCAATATGAATTAAGAAAATCAGTTACAGAAATAGCTGGAAGATTTATCCGATGATGAGGAAGACGTCGCTGGTTCTACTTAGGATAGTGAAATTGCGGAAGATAATAATACTTCTATACTTAGTGCTCATGACTCGGAAAGTGTATTTGAAGAGTCCGAAGATGTAAAAATGTCCCTGAATCATCGGAGGGTACTATTTTTTATCTAGACAATCTATGTGACAATAAAGAGAAAAACGACAACAAACGAATGAAAAAAAAGTGCCAAATAAATGCCATAAGTGTGGTAAATTTGTTTGTCAGCAACACTTCAGGACTTACAGCATTGAATGCAGAATAGAAGAATCTGTTGATGAATATGAATTACATATATTTTTTAATTGATCTCGGCTATATCAAAAATAAGTAGTTTAAGAGATGTTAGAAGTTGATTTTGTTTAAAGTCAAAGTTATTATTTTATGCATATATTTAATGCTTTATTATAATTATAATAAAGCATTTAAGTATTTTTAATAACACATACTTTGTTTTATTAATTTCTTCCACTCCATTTTTATATATTTGTTTGGGGTCAGTAGTGACCCCATGCGACTATTTGTGTGATTTTCTTAATGCGCCTAATTAAGGGTTAAAGGACTGTATTGCAGCCGATGAAAACCACTTCGAATAAACTTTATTTATTTTTAATGGGTTTATATTAATGTAGAATAAATGATTTTTTTCCTTGTAACAATAGTTATGGCAAGATTATATATATATATTATACAAGTTAAAAAATAAAGAGATAGATACAAAATTTGATCGTTTAAAGGTATTAGATTATGATGTAATGGTTAATGACACGAGCGCCCTGACGGATTGCATAATATGACCTCTGGCGGTGAGTATAAAATATAAGTGTGGGGAATAATAATAGCGATCGCTATACACGAACGGACTTATAATTTAAATCGACATGAGTTTAAATCCTTCAAACTCTCGATAGATAAGCTCTAGTACTTACGAACATAAATAGCAATTGTAAGGAAACTGGTAGCATTACTAATTCTTGTTAATGAATTTTAAAAGTAAACAATGTGAAAATAAAATAAAAAAATCTATAATGCAATATTTGACGTCATGAATTCAGTTCATTCAATAAAATTCATAACATGTGACAATTTAAAATAAAAAAATAAATATGCCAGAATGTGCAACATTTTCTTATCATGTTTGTTATTATAGTAGATATTATAAAAAAATACTTCACATTCAATTGAATTCAAAAATTATAACAAAGAAATGTTTATATTATTTAAATCAATCCTATTAAAATAGGAATCGAGAACACTTCCAATGCATTTAATAATCTCCTAATGAGCACGCGATGCTAGCCGATAATGCGGTAAACGAGGTCAGCCGTTTATTACACTACTAAACTAGATCAAGGTCAAGGTCATTTTTACAAATCAAAAACATATCTGCCTCTGTGACAAACAGCCGGTGCGCAGAAATAGACACGTACGTGTGAGTTCATCTCGCATTCTAATGCTATTTGTAGCGGCCCACTTGATAGGAGATGGGTCAAGGTCGACCTTGGCGGCGACGGGGAAACGGAAACCGTTGCATTTTCTCGGACGGGGAACGTGCGTGAAAGCTTTTCCGCGGATCGCAAGAGGATGCGACCTTGGACACTCGTCGAGGCCATAAAAACAAGTTATCGTGTCAACGAGATAAAAAATATAGTATGTTCAGAAAGGACGGGAAGAGGTGGGGATTGCTCCTTGTACCGACGAGCCAGTGAAACTTGGTCAAGGCTGTCAGCGTCCCCCGCCGCTCCTCTCCCTTTGATCCGATCGACTCCGGACGCAGCCGAGCGCGTCGGACCGCCCGCACGGACTCGATCGCGCGCCCAGATAGAGCCAGCACTATAGTTACACAACACCACCGACCAAGAGCCGATACAAATCATCACAAGCGATCATTTACCGAACTGTGTCAAGATCTCACCGATGCATCTGCATACATCGTCCACGACGAAATCCAACAAGATTCCAATTCGGCGTACATTCTGTTACGACTTACGACTCTTTTGACTTTTTATCAACCACCCGTGGCGACCGGCATTGATGCCGGTGTAAGCGGAAAGTTCGTCATTGTTGAAATCTTATCACAGTCTGGTGATCGCCAACGAGAGCACTTTATGTATGTACAACATTTTACGCACCAAAACCAGTTTTAAAGGTACAAGGACCAGCTGAAGCGCCCGCGCAGTAAAATCCTTGCAAGATGGCGGCGCCCCTAGAACTGTCGTAATAATAAGACAGGTAATACCTAAAAAATAGAAAGGCCCGGTGTGCGAGGCCGCTCTGTCGAAACACTCGATTCGGGTCAAGGCAGCGCGCCGAAATAGTCGAGTGGCGCGCGTTTTTATTGTGATCTAACATCTGTCGCGTCGCTCGTGCGTCCCGCGCCCGCTGTCGCTTAGCCCTCGGTCCAATCCTAACCTTGTAAAATACTACTAAAGCATCCACATTCCAATAAACAACAAAACAAATACCTAAATAAATTGTAAAATCAACAACTGCCATAAGTTATAATCATCAATATTAACACGCTTTTATGTAATTATGTAAAACTCTTACGTTACCGAGTAACTGATAGACAACGCACAGCCGAAACTATTGACCGCAAGAAGCTGAAATTTGGCATGTATGTTACTTGGGGAGTATAGGGGAGCACTACGAAAAGATTTTGGAACTTCCCTCCCTAAGGGGATAAAAAAGGAGATAAACTGAAACTTTTAATTTCTTCAATGGATTCACTTGAAACTTTGAATATAGGTTCCTCAGGTGCCGGAAATGATCACTAACAAAGGATTTTGCGAAATTATCGGGCGAAGCCGCGGGGGAAAGCTAGTGTACTACTGGTGTAATAGTAACTAGTGTAATAGTTAATTTGTTGATGAAACTAACGACAAGTAACGTTTTAAAAATTATCTATTTCTTATTAGTAACGTGCCCTCGCTTTGCTTCGGGCTTTGTGCCCGCATTCGAATCAACTGAAACTCATTATCTTCAGATATTTACATTCATGTTTCCCTCACTTATCGATTAAGTGGGCAATTTTTAGAAGGTTATTAGTTCATTAGCATAGTTCCACAAATGCTGTCAAAACTTCTTAATTCGAGAGAAACCTACTAGTATCGGTTAGCGGGTTGGCCGCGGGAACCGATGCGTGTCCCAGGACGAAAATTATCCCGTATAAAGATCCTCCGTATTGGCTACATACCGCGAGAACAGACCTGATTCCTGGGATAAATATTCCTTAAAAAGTCTCTAAGTGTATGACAAATATGCCAAGTATCATTCAAACCTCTTCAGTGGGTTTTAATGTGATTCGTGCAACACAGATAGTCTTATAAAAATTTCAACCATTCTTATTTTTATAATTATAAAAGGTCTATATTGATAACAATGCTTACAAACATTTCCATAAAACATACAATGTACAGATGTGACCCAATTACAGCTTTATTATTAGTACTAGCTGGTGCCTGCGACTTATTCCCCGGATATATTATTTTTATACTCATACATACTTTTACTCCTTATTTTACTCCTCTAGAGAATTACATATCAAGAACCTCCAACCTAAAACCAAAATAAAGCAATGCATATTTTATTACTTCAGATGACAAAACTAAATTAATTTTTATAAGTATACTAGCTGACCCCGCGAACGTTGTTCCGCCATAAAGATTACTTGTAGTGAACAATTTAAAGTTGAGGGGTGGGGGTAGGGAAGTGAAAATTTGGGATTGTGTGTATTTTTTATGCCACATCATAAAAAATAACCAAAAAAAAATTGCCCAAAAAATAAAATGTTAGGGGTGGACAACCCTTTTTATCACTTAGGGGTATGAAAAATAGATGGTAGCCGATTCTCAGACCTACTCGATATGCATACAAAATTTCATAAAAAATGGTCAAGCCGTTTCGGAAGAGTATGGTAACTAACATTGTGACACGAGAATTTTATATATAAGATTGGACTCATTTTACTTTTAACCCCCCGTCGCAAAAAGAGAGGTCTTATCAGTTTCACGTGTCAATGTATATCTGTCTCCGTCTTGGCATCGTGGCTCCTTAACTAATGGACTGAATTAGATGCGGTTTTTAGTGTTCCGTACCAAAATTAAAAAAAAAACGGTACCCTATTAATATCCCTCCCATGTTTGTCTGTCTGTCTGTTCGTCTGTCAGTCACGGACCTCTATCTCTTGAACAGAAATAGGTAGCCACCTGAAATTTTCACAGAGTACGTGTTACTGTGGCCGCTTTAACAACAAATAATAAAAATGTAAAAAAATTAGGTCCCAAGGGGGGTCATCATACAAGTAACCTTAACCAAAGGGTTTGTTTTATCTCATAAACCGTACGAGAGAGACGTTTGAAATTTTGGCAAAGTACATGCCATTAAAGCCTCCATCACAAATCGACAAAATAATAAACATAATAACAATAAATTTATTTCCAAGGAGGGCTCCATACAAGAAAAAAGCAATTCCTCAAATTTCGCGCTATACAGGAATAAATATACTTTATATTGTATAATTATACTTTAAGATCTCATTGTATGTAAGCATGATGCAATAAATTATTATGATTAAAATTAAAACAAAAAATATTATTATTTATTTCTAATAAATTAACAACAAATGGTTCTAAATGTAAAAAAATGAGTTTTAACAAAATAAGGAATTATTTAATAAATTATTAATTAAAAAAACGAAATTAGTAAAAATAAATTCCGGGGTTCGAACTCAAGCCCTCGTAATTAGGTATTTATTATTAAGTTTCCATTGAACAAGCCACCGGGCCACGGCTACCTTGAAATGTAGCGCGAAAATATCAATTATTGTTTCAACGTGCACTGTTAGATGTTTGACATTCATTTGTCACTTTCTTGGAATGGGTGAAATAATTCAGTTAATATTGCTCGGTGGTACGGAACCCTCCCTGTGCGAGTCCGACTCGCAATTGACCGGTTTTATTTCATTTGAAAGCTGACGTGATCGAGATGGTTCTTATTTATTTATTTATATCACTCTTTATTGAAAAACCTAATGCTAGGCAATACAATGGACGGACTCGGTGCCTAATGGCATTCTCAACCAGTCAACCCTTGTAAGCTATAATTAATGAAAATATGTTTAGACAGATCATCAGCTCATTAGACGATTTTTTTAGTCGGGGGGTTGTTGTATTCGAGAATAATAACTCTAAACTTAAAATGAACCCCGATTTTCAAATAATTCAAGCATTTTGGATTGACTTATAATTACAGTATCGCTGTTTTCGTTGCTATGGGCTCAGCTGGCACAGTAAAGTGTAGGCGGATTTAGGTAGTTTGATGTAACGCTTTAGTCATTGATTTAAGCAGAAGATAATACATTTCTAAAATATACATAATTATGTGTACTTACGTAAAACACAAGCAATAAATTTCAAGGACTCAATCACAACTGTGTTATTTAACAGCGAGAGATTCTTACGTTGCAGAAAAATCAATATCGAGGGTTGGCAATTGTGTCATTACCTTTTTCTGAAACTTCTATATAATTATCACTTACTCATAAGATATTTTGCAGGGAGTAAAACAAAAACACTCGTCATTATTGTTTTGAAACGGAAATTGCCCAATACGTTCTATTAAACAAGAAGCTGTATCGTGTCACGTTTTCTTCTCTTTAAACCTTCACGGCTGAAGAATTTACCAGAGCAACAACAAAGTACTGTAGGTTAGGGTTAAAGTTGGAGTCCAAAATAATATAAGACAGTTTTGTATTAATACGAGAGAAAAAAAACACATGTCATAAAGAAGTATGTAAGTAGGTACTGGCACGTAAGCAACAAAAACGATCGTGAAAAACGAGTTGTTTATTGCAATGATCCTCATTTTTGTTTACCACGTAGACTTCATGCCAATCGTATTCTACAAAACGTTTATATAACCGTATAAGTCGAACTTAATTCGATACGTCGATATACTTACTCGTGATTCGCAATCTATTTCATGGCAATAATATTGTAAATTTGAACTTATGAAATTTAGTTACTTCTCGCTGACCTTTGCCGGCTACGATGTAGAGAAGCTACAAATAATATAATCTATCCTATCAGTACACATCATACATCATATCCAAGACGTCAGAAGAAAAAAAATATTACAAGTACGCTAAATACTAAAAACAATACTAGATATACATAACAAGGCCTATCGGCATTAATTTTTTCTACAATTTATTAATTCGTATATTTAACCCCATAACATTTATTTTCAGCACAGATCACAACACTAACTTCATTGGTTTATATCCAGGGTGTGAATGTTTATTAATAATGTTTTACTTTAACGCAACCAGGAACTAAGGAGATAAAAATGCTCGCACACATAAGTGACAGGAAATTAGGTACTCCCGTTCCCATTCCTGTATAAACATTTTCATAACAAATATGTATATTTTATTAAAAAATCGTTTTTGCTGACCGTATTCGTCATTAAAAGACCCCGTAACAAAACCGCAATGTTAAGTTCCTAGCATTAACCATTGGGGCTACGGCAGTCTTGGCTGGAATTGATTTGTTTCTTTCAGTGCTTCAGCCCCAATTATCAAGTATATTACAGTTTTCTATAGGATTTTGATACAGTGTTGTTATTCAGAGTATCACCTCTCGAGGGACGGTATAAACCCACATAATTATGAATATTTGTGTTCTCCTACACATTTACAACTTTTGCTAGAGATACTACAAATTTTATTAACGAAAATGAAAATTATTAACAAGATAGTACGTTACGTTACCTTCAGTATAATTTAGGGTACCGCGGGTTTTCAACATGAACAAGTTACATTTCGCGAGTTAGGAAATCAATATATCGCCGTTATTGGTTTTTTAACATTCTTAAACACCTCTTAACGTTAACTTGGTTCAAAGCGAACTTTGAATAGACAATTTTTAAGCAGCACATGAACTAAATATCGTTGAATAAACAAAATTCTTTAAAATATATTACAGCTATTGCATTACGTAATGTAGCGTGCATGTTGCGATCGACGGCGCGGCGGTCCGTTCAATAAATAACGAAGTTGTCTATGTCAACCCCGGCGGCGGGCGCGCGTCATCACGGAAATCACGCAAGGGAAGCCTACAGGGTTTTTATCTATGTTAGACTTGATCAATCTATACTCATTGCACTTATCGCTGTTGACTAGAGGGATTAAAGAGGTTGGTTTTGACACTGTGTTCTATACATTACGTGCTAAGTACGAGTACACAGAAATGAACCTTAGTAGTTCGGCTGCCGCATTTTGTTCTTCCAGCTGTCGATATTTTGAGTAGCTCGTAATCGCTTACGAGTAGATGGGGCATACTTAGTAAATTCGGCACGCATACTTGTGGACGTGTAATGTGATACGTGTTCGTGTCACATTTGGGTAGTACGTTGCGACAGGTTGAGCGAGGCGTCTTGTGAAATGGCGCTTGCGCAGCTCACTCACCCCACCGACGGCGACGGCTGATTGTGTCGAAAGGCGATACAGTCGCCTGCGCACGCCCGATTTGCAACGACCACCCTTGTTAAGCACTTTTACAAAAACATATTTAAAGCGTAATGCTATTTACATAACGTATTATTCTGCATTTACAGAACCAGCATATTTTCATGTATTGCATGTCAATGTAGGTGGTAGCATAAAGGTCTATTGTATTGTGTGTTGGCGGATTACGTAACACAGATAGTAGGTATTATTATTAGCCCGTCCGCTTTTATTAGAGTCCGTAATTTATTTGACTGATAATTAACGTGAGGCGTACGTACTGAACAAAATGGTACCAAAACATATTTTTTGTGTCATCATCATCACAACTCGATACAGAAATAGAGGGGTTTAGGTTAGTCGTACCGCTCCGCGAATCAACCACGTCGGCCAAGTGGGACATAGGCCAAGTATTAGCAATTAGTCGGAATAATCAGTTCCTCACCTCTTGGTTTGACGCTTACTGAAAGACTGAAACTATATTTTCAAGGAATCCGTTTCGAAATGAGCGCCCTCTATCGCGTGACATTTAGCGTAAAGAAAGTCCAAATGGCAAATATCGCGGTATTACTGGTGGCGTCCATCGAGCCGGCCCGCTGCGCCGGTGCCGGTGGCTGGTGGCATTACACAAGGCTCGGCGCGGGTCGGCTCTCGCAACACCTATTCGGGTCAGCCAACGATTTGTGAGAATTGTGTCATCTGACGTAGGTTCTTACCACGCTACAACACAAGAATACGCCACGCGCAATACGTGTTTGGGTATTCTTTGCGAATATAATGAATAATAAATTTACCTAATTTCCATTAATAAGTTGCAAATATAAACTTAATTTGTTTAACTGATTGAATTGTTACGTAGGATCGGATCTACCTTTGGTTTACAAACACTTTTCCTACAGGCCAGTAAATTACTATGTTTTGTCAGTTTTGATGTTATTATTACTGTATGTAATTACTATTTCGTAAAATATAACTACTGTAATTTATTGTACACCTGTTTACATTTTAACCGCAACAATTCTATTTTTGTTTCCCATTCATATTTTCTGTGTTCCATCTATAATACCTTTGTGGCTTGTATTGTGTTGTAGCAACCCAAGTTGTTGCTATACCATTTGGTTCCCTAAAATGACATATCAATAAAATACGTACTTTACTGGTTTCCTATTAAAGTTTTGTAATTACTTATCACAATGAATAAGAAAAAATATTTTATTGAAAAAATCTATACCATTGAGATTGTGCACTCCAGTTAAATCTACGTTTATGAATATCAAATAAAATACCGCATGCATTTAAGCGGTAAGGGTTGTGAGTTCATGTATATGAATTGTTTTTTCATTAGTAGCTACTGTAACAACCCACGTCACAGTGATACTAACGACGACCTTGTATCGCTCACTTTATTCCTCCAAATATTTTCATTCGAATACGAAATTTACTGCGACTCGCTTAGATGACGTAGCTTTTACCCCCGACGTCATAAGTGTGACGTCAATGTGTGTCTGTGACATCGTATCTCTCAAACGGATGGACCGATTTCGATGCGGTTTTTGAAAAAAAATTAAATTTGAAAGCCAGCTTCCTTGCGGTGGTTCTAAGCTATGTTAGGTTAATATCGGTCGAGCAGTGATGAGTACCAGGTCTCTTCCAAAATTATGTAAGGCATTGTTGGCGTGTGAGTACTCTATTAAGTGCTTCACGCGTGCCAGTATAATATTTGAAAGCTGACGTGATCGACTTGGTTCCTAGCTATAATTTATGAGGATCTATTGACGCGTTTGATGATCATAATCTCATTACAGATTTTCTTAGTCGGGGGTTTTTAATGTAAAATTTTATTTAAGTATCTTACATAATAGTTGTGGAAAATTTAAAAATGAAATTACTATTTATAAATATGTACCTAGAACATTTTATTTTTATCAAATATTATGAATTCATTTAAATCAACTACATTCTGAATCTTCTAATACCCATATACAATGTAGTTTATATTTGTGAGGCGGGTAGGACTTACGAAATTATCGATACATATAATAATATTATAATAACTTGCAAAATAACATGAACAGAGCCTTATATTTTAAAACTAATTCCTTGCCTAAGTCTAAAATTATATTAATATGAGTACCAATTCTTTCTTTGTGATTCATCAAAAAATAAATTAGATAGTAGGCGAGCGAATTGCATGACATGAATAAAATGATGAATATGGTAATATGGTATGAATATGGTGCAGTGCGTTCGACAAAATCATATTGGTGTATTAATTTTAATTTCTCGTGTATGATGCATGCAAGATACACAGTCTGCATTTATTATGCAAACTCGTCCAAATAAGTCCTAATGGCATCTGACTGACAGCTAACGCCCAGCCCTGTCAGAACCAGCGGACCTAGAAGCATTCAACTTTGTAATGGGATTTTTGCATAGTGTGGGGAGCACAAAAAATATTTTAGAAAAAAAGAGTTGAACTGAGAGGTAACATTTTTGTGTTGCGAATAAAAATGAATTGGTTCGTTGTGTACTTGACATTTGTAATTTTCCTCATGAGCGTTTAATATTTCCGCGAACGGAATCGCAGGAATTGGGTTGTACACATTAATAATATTACTTACTAAAAGCGAAAGTTTGTAGGGATGGTTGAATGTTTTTGTACTTAAAGTACCTACTGAATGAACTTTGACATTTATAAACTGGATTGACACATACACACAATAAGTACTAGGTTTTTAATTTTTTTTAAGTTTTCGTGAAGGTAAAAGGAGACATAAGTTAGTATGGCGGTTCTGTTAAGTTCTGTTCTGTTAAAATAATTAGTTATTTAGCTGATATTACAATCAGGGCCATCGTAAGTACTGTATTAACTTTTGCTAGTGTCTTTTGGAGTTTAAAAACGCCTAATATTTTGAAACTGCTAGGATTGCGAACTTCCGACCAATAAAATATAAGAGGGGCTTGTTCAGGCAAAATAATGGTTCGCAGAAGCAGCAGTTTGTTATTGAGAGAACTATAAACCCTTACCCTTAAAATGACAATTATATGTAATAATAAATAAATTTCAATATAATAAAATTCGATAAAAATAAAACGATTAAGAAATGTTTCAGTTAAGTAGATACACTATGAGAAATAAGGTTATCGAATCTCGAAGCGAGGCGAGGGAGTGTTACTTGCAGTAACATTTAACTGTTACTATCATGTCACCGTAGTACTAACGTTAACTACGCGGTCTACTACTGTTACGGCGATGTGGAACAACTTTATATTTCGCAGCAGGTTCATATCGAAAGTGATAGTGCATGCCCCACCTATGATTTATGCTGTTTTATTACGATTTAATCAATCGATATCAATTAGTTACCGGGCGTATCATAAATATAGGTATATTTAGGCCATGTTATGTAATAGAGTCCATATATATATTGACACCTACAGTCGTAATAGTCTCAAACAGGATGACGATAAGTCCTCTGGCGAGCATTTGGCGCACTATCAATCAACGCAAATGCGTTTCTAATCGCGATAAACAAAGAATATCTTAATTAATGTGCTGCTTACAAACTTCCGTCGAAGGCCCGATAACTATTTGGGTTCAATTTTGGTATTTGTTTTATTTTTAGGTTAGGTACCTTTACTGAGCAGTTAAGTTCGTGCAATTTAATGCTAACTACATTTTACTGTTTATTCAGATTTGCGTATAAGTAATAGATGTTGCAAACATCGCAGCATCTGGCGAAACGCGTAATGGCGAGCGGTTCACGCTCACGCACACAGATGCAGGCTCGCGTTGCGTACATGCAACGCACACGCACAGGCGGGCGTCGCGCGCGCCGCATCGCGGCCCCGCTCGCAAGTAGGTCAGGGCGCTCTGCGGCCGCGCGTTTTAAATTTAGAACGATCTGCGCTTCAAACTCCGCCCCACGTCTACAAGTTAACGATTACCTTCAAATTTTCCACCTGCGATGGCTGTCCCCTTCTACGAATACAATCCTAACGGAAGAGACGATGTTATTGTTAGGAAATCGATTAATTGTCACATGGAATGTAATTAATAGTACCAAAGGGCCATTACCAAGGACAGTGTATCAGAACTTCTGAAAATAGCAATGTCATTGAATTTAGAAACATCACCCTCGCCAACCTGGTAAATGAGACAGCAAAAAAAAAACCTTAATTACTCGTAAAATATGTTCAATGCGATTGTATATCGTACAAGGGAACAAACTCTAAAATTCTCGTCATCGTGCCGAGAATAGACATCGTATGAGAAGTTTCGTAATAGTATAAACCATATAATATATAAAAAACAGGGCTGTTAAACCATAGGCAGGAAAATAGGCAGTACAAGTTCACCCGGTGTAGTAATAGTGCCCGCCACGGTACTTAGTACACTTTTCTAACAAGTAATAATTGTTTTAAAATTATTGTGTTCCGGATAAGGTGTGGCTACACATTTTAGAGGCGACCATCTCAGTCCTCAAGGGTAGCAACACATCTGTGACCGAAATATAACGAGACTCTTACTAACAATTACTAACCGGACTATTACTGACAATGACTAACAGGACTAACATTCACTAACAGTCCCTGTCCCAGTCCTCATACAAACAAACTGACCAACTAATGTTCTAACACCGTCTGCTGACCGGACTAACTATCCCAGTCCCGATTCGAGTCTTGTTCTGTGTCGGTCACAGTAGTCACGGGCGGCAGCGGAAGGTGGTGCTGCATGCTCGTTTGCTGCCTTAAGTCCATAAAAGAATCTATATTACTACAGACATGTGTGTTGTTGTTGTTGACCGAGTACATTTTCTTTGTGTTACTGACTCAAATAAGCTCTCAAGGTTAAAACGAGTAAATAAAGCGCGGTTATCTTTAGTTGTACTGTGCGTTTGTTAACCACCGAGGGGCCAACCGCCTGAAACATTCTGCCTACAAATAGGCATGATCCTAAGACATTTTGTTCTATTATACCAAATATTTTAATATTCAATATTATAATTTAAGCAGCGAAAACATAATTATGTAGATAACCTAGTGACTACCCGTAAGATCGGGGAAAATACCAAATGATCATCGCAACATTTGCACTTACAAGTTAACAGAAAAATTGTCCGGTTCCACAAATAAGTAGAAATTCATTTAACAACAGAGTCATCGCAATTTGATTTACTGACAAAGTTTCGATGCCATTTTAGCGTAGAAGATTATCAACATGGGAAAATGAAAACGAAGTTTCAAGTTTATTAGATTGTGACAAACTGACTCTACGAATGCAAGGAATTTAAATTATTATTACTATTGATATTACTCTATTACTACTCGAGAGTTAGGATAGGTCAGGTAGCTATGAAAATCACATTTTTTACATATTTTATACGCAATAAATGGAATATGATGATGATTAGTTTACGTATATAAACGTATTCTTATTTACAGTAGTAATGGTATTAATAAGGTACTGTACAAATTAATATACACATTACTAAATATTTGTTGCATGATAATAAAACACGTATACACACACTAGCAATGGTCCTATCTTGCAGCATAAAGTTTTTACTAAACTTAAAATATTTAATTAAATAAAATTGTAGTCTAGTTGGGATCACGTAGGTCGCTAAATTATCTAATGCGCGTTGGTCGAAACGTACCCACTATATCTTTACTCTGAAAACATTTTTACACTCTTATATTATTTTAGAGATAGCATGTATGAATCACCTACTACTACGTTGTTAATATCGCACGTAATTTCCAAGCGCCTTACCGTTTGCAGCATTCACGAAAATATACAACATAAAAATTAATAAGAACAGTTTACAATAATAGTTATATATTAGTGCCGATACAACATTAACTTTACCGAATGCAATACAGATAATATATTAGTTATAGTTCTCAAATGTAACAAAACAGTGTAACCTAATGTTAAAAACTAACTTGGTTTTGTAAATAAAATAAAATTACAAAATACAAGTTTCAGACTAGATATACCAGAAATACGCAATGTGGAATTATTGACGTAGCAGTTTTAACTCTAACGTTACGCCACATCAGCTCAAAGTAGACGCGGTTAGCCCGAACGAGCGTCGCAAACTAGGTGAAGGTCGCCGATAAAGTACAAACATTGTGCTCTATTGCTCGCAAGTAAGTCGCACCTCGTATCTGACTAATATACCAATAAAATAAACTGCTGCTTCAAATTTTAATATTGTTTCATCTGTCTGTTTACTGCAAATAATTTAAAATAATTCCCTGCAGATCTCTTCTGTCCTCTTCGAATAGGCATCGTGACGGTAAAGTTTTGGACTACGAAACTCATTCTTCTGTGCCTGTCAACGGTGTTAACCAACCTACGTCATGTTAGGCGGTATGTTAGAACCTACTACTGAAACTCCTCGTGTTACTCTGTAGTAACTCAGGTAGATGTAACTCAGTAGTTAAGTTGGAAACTCTACATGCCCAATCTTGACAACAATTTATAAAGGTAAAAATAAATAAAAACTTATGTGATACAGTACTCACCTTCAAGTTTCATGCCGACGTCGAGACACTTTTGGAAACGGCAGAACGGGCATCTCTTTCGTTGCGTTTTGTCAATGTGGCAAGCCCGTTCAGCGACGCACGTATAGACTTTTTTGTTCTGAACTGTCCGCTTGAAGAAGCCCTTGCAAGACTCGCAAGTGAGGAGGCCATAGTGGTAGCCGCTAACTTTGTCCCCGCAGACGGGACACAACTCCTCTATCACGTCCTTGGTGTCGGTTTGGTCGCACACGGTGCCGGTTGCAGGTAGGTAAGCTCCCGGTTCGCCTCCGGCACCTGTTGGGAATAGATATGAAGCATCCAGATTTGCGTATCCAAAGGGTTGCTGTTCAGGCGGACACTGATAAGCGGCGCCTTGAGGAACGTATTGCTGAGAACCGCCCGAAGGTCCGACGCCGGAGCCCGAGCCATCCGGACCCGGACTCAGATCGAACGGGGACATGTTAAGGGACATAAGGCCTGTCTGCTGGTCCATCGTCATGCTCGGCCGCGCGACGCGGCTGCTCGTCACGAATCCCTACGGCGGCGTTCAACCGCGACAACGTTCACAGTCACAGAGTTCACTGGCGGTCTGACCGCAACACTATCTGCCGCTCGCGGGCTGCACCTGTTCAAGCACTATCGATAGAGGCACATAAATCCAGCACATGTTTGTCCCTCGAGAACGAGAAGGAGACGATCGGGCACCGCACTAACACGCGGAGGAGCGGTGCGGCAATCGAGCGTGTTCAAAGATTGTTGTCGGCGCGCGTCGTCGTGATCGCGTCAAATGTTAACAAGGAGGGCGGCGCACGTACCGCTCAAAAGACGTCCCGCGATCGACTGGTGGCCGGCCGGCGACAACGGCGCGCGTGCCGGCGCCTCCCGCATGCGCGCCCCACCGCCACCCGCGATCCCCGCCCGCTCGCACAATGGAAAACGATTAGGAGCCCATGTAATAAGTGAAAGTGAGTCGGTGACCCACTTTCCCGCGATCCAGGTCTATGTTAGTGCGCGTTCGCGCGGTTGCGCCACCGCGCGGGCGGGGGGAGGCGCGGGGGGCGGCCCACTGACCCAGTTGCGCGCGGTGCCGCAGCAGGGCAGGGTTGCCGCGAACAACGAGCTTATGTTTACATTCGCACACCAATGGTTGACGTGCGGTGAGCCTTCACGCAACCGAACCGGTGCACGGTATCATCAGTGCCATGGCGCAGACCCCCCTTCCCCCTCGCCGAACTATACGCCGATGATATAATTATAGATGACCATAATGGTGGCAGGTACACGCAATGCAAACCTAACGCATGACAGGTAGCATGTAGAACATGCCACCACCACACGCGTACATACTCATGTTTTATAACTTTGTCATAAGTTCATAACTCTACTAAACTTATTTCAGCTGCATTAATGGTGCGTCCGCACCGCTTGCGGCTTGCCAAAAACTCTAAACCTAAACAAACGGCAAACGTGTGGATGCATCCCAAGCGCTTACGGCAAACCCCTTTGGTTTGTGTCGAAAACCCGACTTACGACGTATCGATTTCAAGCGCTTGCAAGCCTACACAACCCGAGCCAAACAGTCCATCCACACGTTTGAACTTGCAAAGGGTTGTTGAGGTTTGCCAAGCGTGCGGAAGCGCCATTTAAAGATGATGATGCTCATTTATTTGCACCTTCCTGATTAAACTATAGGTATCTTCGAAAGCGAAAGTTTACCAACAATCGTCGCCTAGCAACCGATAACAGGCAGATACAAATAACCTTTTTTTTGGCAGCACATTTATGAACGTGTTAATATAAATTATATTCTATGAATATTCTCTATATTTTCGTTTTAGTGATTAAGTCACCTAGCAAAATATATTTCTAAATTGCACTTAAAAGCTTAGGTAATAAAAATTACTCATCTATATTACCTATAATGCTACATAGAAATCTATTTCTGATAATAAAATATAGCGAGTATAAGTATTTTTAAAGTTGACCAACTAAAAGTAAAATCTCCATGGTTTAAATTAAACTAAATTACTGTAGTTATAGATATAGGTACATCCTTATTTACTTTAGTCTAGTCTAATTAGATTGGATCGTCTATGCATTGTAAAATATCGACAGAAATCGAACATCTGGCAACACTGAAAGAACATGGATGACTACGAATGCTACGATGCAGTCCATGCCGTTATTACGCAAGATAATATAATATAACATCGAGAATGTAAGGAAATGTAGGTGTGCAGCTTCTTTTGGGATTCTCTTAGCAAATTCCGGAGAAAATGTTCTATAGACCTGAATATAGCTTACTACAAGGTCTGTAACTTAGGTACTAACTGATAAGGATATTATATAAAACTTTATATAGACACAATAATATAAAAGTTATCTAAGTGATTCGAATGTATTGTGTCATAGAACCGATTTTAATGTTATTTATAGAAATTTCAACGAAGTTGAAAGAATAAAAAATAGTAGATTTCACAGTGCCAAAACTTTGATGATCCTAATATCGGTTTGTTTACTACGACTACGAAGGAATGAAACAGAAAGAAAACAAAAGACTTATTTATTAAATTTAAAAGACATCGAACAATTACTCGACTCGAATAATTAATCGCCCCATCTTTTGTTCCACCTGTCCGTTAAGATTTGTTGTATAAAGGGCGAAATAACCTTCGCAAAGCAATCAAAACTACCGAAATAAGCTTACGCCAGGCTTCATATAAAAACGGATAAATTAAATAATGCCCGTATTTTCTTGTTCCTAAGCCCGTTCCTAAAATGTGCATACGCAGATGGGTAGACAGAAACGGCAAGATTCCTCAACGTGCCTTTTAAATCAGAATATTGCTCAGACCAGACCAGATTGCTCTACCTTTGTAGAGTATATTTAAGTCTGTCTAACTCTTAACGTAATTTATTTCAATGTTACGATTGAATGAAATGTACGTACCATGTTAACTGTAGGTACAGTAGTGAAAGAGTCGAAGATAGAGACTGTTTTTTTTATATTTCAACCACCACATTTAATTATATAACTGAAGACTATATTACCATTTATCATTAGGTGGGATTATAGCCAAGCAAGTGAAATTTGTATGATTTGAAGTATGTAATCTAAAAATTTGAGCGCTTTTATTATGATAATTCTGGCCCCATTTATTTGAATCTATGGCTGAGTCTAAAGAAGTTGGTTACGGAAAACTTAATACATTGAGGGGGCTTAATTAGGAATTGGCTAGGGTTGTTTCAATCATATTTTATATCAAACTAGCAAACCCGGCGAACTCCGTTTCGCCACCAGATGGCTTCGTTTTATGTAACATTTCGTTTGGTGTCCCACTTTTCTATTGAAATTTTTCCAGAATTTTCTTTGCTATAAATCTCATGGAGCCCGAGACCTTTCCAACGAATGCAAAACCGTGGAAATCGGTTCGTGCGTTCTGGAGTTATAGCGTCAGGAAGGAAAACCCGACTTATTTTTATATTATAGACTTAAACCTTAATCGATTGTTCAAACAGGTGTCTCACAATCGGTGTTTGAGACATATTTAATATTTATTTAAGATACGAATATAATGCGAACAATTAATAAACCTGTTTTTTTTAATCAATAGAAACGAATTAACGCATACGACAATGACTGACTAGTATGGTCCTACGACATTTCGTCACGGATAATATTTAAGCATAATTATAGATAGGTACAGAAAACAATAGTAGCACGTCGATGTACTTATCGTTGCATTGGGACATAATGAACTGAATTCGAGGTATAACAAACAAGAGGCATTCAATATCAAAAGCGAAATAAATTAAAGATCTTGACCTGGTTTCGGTTAAAATCAGTCAACGGGTCACGAACGAGTGACTGCCTGTGACAGCCTTGCGCCCGTCGTGTAACGCGAGTCGACGTGTTCTAATACTTCTAATGCACAACACACAACATTACACATAAATTACGCCCGTGAATACACATATCATTAAACTGAACTGACTTACAAGTCTAAATAGCCTTGAGCAAGTACTCTCCAGTTAAACTTAACAACGTGTAAATATACTATTTTATATGTATAGCATTAACAGTTGTGGCTTTTTAACGACATATCTATCACTAATTCTCATACCAAAATACCTATATTAATTTAAATTTTTAGTCGATCATCTTCGGTTTAATAACACAATTACATAATATCTTCAGTTGTTTTAAATAAGTCGTGTAATACACAGATTTATCCACCGTGAGCACCGTGACCCACGACCGCCTTTACCCCTGCCTAACCCCTAACTCTACGTAGAGGTCAGGTCAACCCATATCTAGAGCAGCAACGACAAAAATATAATGTTCTAAGTTCCCGTTTCAAGTAGGCTTCGTTTAAAATTTCACACATAGTACGTTTACATTGTCATTCTTATAATAAATGATAATACTTATGAGAACACGTTAATCAACAACTATACGTCTCAATTGGTCACGTGACTAGACTGAAGAAAGCACACATCGCGATCGTTTATAATAAGCCACAATGACTCAATAACTTTCGATTTCATAATCAAGACCTGAATACCGGATGAAAAAGCGACAGTGGAGGTGTGTACCTACCTATACAAAGTATTACAAAGTTGTCGTTTTCGCTATCGCGTAATTGCCGCGGCCCCTTACAAAAGCAAGAGTAGTCTCAGCCGCAGCGTCGCATGCGCAACTTTGCTTTCTTCGCACGCGCTCACTGACGTCATGCTTTCTCCGTGTCCGGTGACGCGCATTGACGTAACAGAACGTAATTCGTAACGGTTTTGTAGTAATAGTCTAACATCTCGATTCCATATTATTAAACGGTCCCTGTCGCCTTGAAATGACATGCGCATAAATGAAACCAGTAGTGCCGATATTATTCCCCGACTTAGCATACGGTGTATGAAAAAACCGGTAGTAGTGAATAACGGGTAAATTTCAAATTTCCATAATAGGTAGTATCAGCTCGAGTTGGGTTGAGACTTGAGAGTAGTTTATTTTTGTATCAAAATATCGCTTAGTATTTATTAATACATATTGTATAAACAGAACACTGTGAATGGATATTTCAAGAAGGTAGGTACCTCCTACTTTGTCCCTGTGGCTCGGGACCAGAATACGAGCTTCGGTATCCCCTGCCTGTCGTAAGAGGCGACTAAAAGGGGGCTTTGGGGCTGCGGGCGGCTAGAGTGGGAGCTCGAACCGCTCACCAACAGCCCCGAGAAGGACGACGGTATGTGTGGCCGCATACCGTCGTAAATAACAGCGACGGCTACCGGGGGAGCAACACTCCCCCGCTGGTAGAGCCCAACATAAGGGCACCGCGCTTGGAGGACTCCGGTTGCGTTCCTTTGGAGATCCCGGAGTCCTCCAAACAGCGCTGAGGAAGGCCACCGGGGGGGTTTTAGTGCGGTAAAAATCCCACATACCCCGGCGTCGCTCCCACGGCGCTAAGGCTTAAGGTTTCCCCCTCGACAAAAAAAAAAAAAGGTACCTCCTACTTATTAAAATATCCATTTATTTAGTTGGTTATACATATGCACGAGGCCGCATCGGGCGGCCTAGTATACTGACCCCAACCCCACGCCAGCCGACCGGGGTGTCACGGGGGGCAGCAGAAGACAGCCTCTGTTCATTTAATGTCTACCTATAGAAAGCTGAAAGGTAAAGTCAGCGCTCCGTATCACTCAACATGTTGAACTGGCCGCTACAGGCCGACACAGGCCTTGGGAACGGCACTGCTCGAGACGCAATCAGACGCACAGGCATCCACAGGCATGGCACGATCCGGCCTGGCCTGTGATAACACGGGCCGTGGGACCCCAGCTTTAGGGCGCGTTCACATAGGACGACCGTTTTACTAGATCCAGTATACTGGATCCAGTAAAACGGAAGGTAACATTCACACAGCATTTTGAGCGCGTTCACATAGAACGTCTGTTTTACTGGATCCGTTTTAACAGGTCAGTATTTCCGTTGTGTGTGGGATTTGTTACTGGATCCGGTATACTGGATTCTGTGTGTGTGTGTTCATACAACTACATACACTATTAGCATCCAGTATTCTGGATCCAGTAAAACGGACGTCCTATGTGAACGCGCCCTTAGCCTGCCGCCTAACGACAGGTCCAGCTGGCAGCTTCCCGCCCAGTATTTTCTTCCTTCTTTCTTGACCGGGGCCGCATCGGTGATCCCTTTCCAATTACTGCTGTCCATGCCGACGGTGACGACATAACACGAGTCTGATACTTTATTCTTACATAAAAAAACAATAAACCATAATTTATTTATAGCTTTATTGTAATACAACGAAATAATCTAGTATATTCATATAAATAATTTGGCGCATATTAATGACGGATCATAACTGAAGCTCGCTGAAGCTTTTTTGTTCTGTTTGCAATTGTGAGCACAAGGTTCGTGTAACGGAAATAGTTTGAAAATCCACTAGAAAAGTAAGGATTTCCAATGATACTTTTGTATGAAAATCTCAATTAAATATGTAAGTACCTAGTTATTCAAACGCCATATAAAAACTATTAAGGTCCGTTGTAACTCGTATGAAAGCCAAAAGGGTCAGCCAAACTATTATAGATAACGATAAACCGCTATAGTTGTTATTGTACAAAAATTGGACGGTAGTCGTTGATCTGGAACATTTCAAAAAGATTTGTTCAATGGTGAACGTTTACTGTAGGTAGGGTAAAATAAAATTTGAAGGTTTCGTTACATCATGTAGAACACTAAGAGATGATTGAACTATTACATAAATATATATTAAAAAATGCGCTAGACCTAGAGCATAAACTATGATATATCAGCTTAACTGTAGGTAAAAAATGAGGTCTGGAAAACCATTTGTGAATACTAAGGAAATATCATAATGCCAATGCGTAATAGACTAAGCCAAACTATTGGATATATCGTAATGTTTCTATTGCAAAAGTTATTGAATGTGAGGAGCATTTAATAATATTTGGTAATATTTTAAATTATTTTATATCTATTTGTTATTGCAAATGGATATAAAATAATTTCCATTCATAATTTAACTTCAAAATTAGCAGCCCTCTTTTGAAATGAACTTTTTTGGGGTAAGCGTGCGTGTGTCAGAAAACGCAATTTTATGTTTTAGATGTAAAGAGGAGGTTGTTGTGTGGAGGTTGTGGCGCCGATTAATTAGGAGAGCCGACCCCACTTAACGTGGGAGTGCGCAAAGAGAAAGAAGATTTTTCTTTGCTAATTAAAATCTCTCTAACTTTGGTCCTATTCGTAGAATCGTAGGATGGATCGCCTGGATTTAACTTGACACTAATCCCCTCTTGATCTAAAAAATAACAAAAGCGCGTCAGCCACATAAAATAACGGCTAGGTCAGAATTAAGATCGATCAATCCTCTACCTGCGTGTGGGGTTGAGGCGGCGCCGTCGACTGGCGCGGCGGTGGGGTACCAATAAGTAAGCCAAGTGCATTGGGTCACTAGGTCAATGATAAACCTTTGCGCTCCCATATGTTTTCAATAATATTATCGTTAATTTTGTAATCTCAGACCTACTATAGTCAAACAATGTTAATAAAAAGACTAAGGAATTAAATGATTTCATACTATTCAGTGCTCAGTTCAGTGTGTTCAGTGTTCAGACACTGCTGTTGTGATATTCCGAAGAGTAACATTATTATCAGAGACACGTTGAGCAGAATATTTGAGGTAGGTTACCTTTACCTAGCCTATGGGACGTAAACACACTTCATAACTTGTATACGACTTTATTACACAAAAATAAAAATAATTATTTAAATGTCCTGTCTCACGAGCCTCAAATATGATTCCCAAAAATACGCAAGGTACAAAACAATACTATCAAAGTTCTCGTCTATATCATGTAGGTGCTATGCCTTCGGGACTTTTTAATTATTAAATGAACCATGATTTACACAAACATGGATAAAAGCTATTAATCAGGCATGTGAAAGTGTTGTGACACACGTCAGTTTTGCCTTTATAACTTGCTCCAGTATGAGATGTTTGGAATAACAAAGCAGCGCTTGCCCAACCCAATAGTTGCGAACAAACAGGCGCCCTGATTCCAAGATACGCCGATTTCACATTCTGTTTTAAAATCAGTTTCGTAACATATTAATTCAGTTTTGAAAAAGCTTTTTATATCGTTGATTCAAATACAGCACAAGACAATTAATCAGTTACATCTGTGGTGTGACTGAATTAAATTGGAAAAATTATGTACAGTGTGAAAAATGAAGACAAAACGGTTTTTTAAATAATTATATTATAGCTCAAACTAATATCTTATTTGTTTTAAGAAAAGAAAAACAGATATAATACCTATAGTTATACAATTATTCAACAAAACAGTACATAGCCCTTTAATTTAGCCTTAAATCATTCTACAGAGACACTCTAAACTAAAGGCTGAATAAAGGCAAAATTAATTCAGAGATACAAATAAACGATCAAAATACGCAAATAAGTACAAGAGGTAATTTTTGTACTTGAAGGTTCCACAGGCATTACAGCTGACTCTATTGTTAACGATTCATACAAAATTTAATTTGTGAATACAATAATTTGCAACATGTTTCATAACATTTTAAAACAACTGTTGTCATGCAGTTGCAAAACAGGCATAATATAGCAGCTTCAGCTCAACCAAATGTTCTAGAAAAAAGGACAAGCCTGATTTATCTCAGCCCGACCCACTTTCCAAATCCGTGCTGACCCACATGCGAAAATCGCATTATTCTGCTTTTGTACTTATTTGGGACGCAAAATGTCCGCTGTTTACGAACACAAAAGTGGATTGAAATGGAACTGATACATCAACTTGTAAAGATGGAAATTTTTTCCAGAACAGAAAAACTGTTTACCGCGCTAGGGGCTCGGGTAGCGCGTTCAAGTTTTACGGAATTTTTATAATGCCAATAAGACCAATCGCTATTATAATAGGGGATTGAGTAGATTACATTAAATTGGACATAAATCTATTATTATTATTATTAAATTGGTGAAAGAAATATTGGACTGAAGCAAAAACGAAGTCAAAGGATAATTCATAGATTAGCCAATAACTAATACATAAATATCAGATGGAAGTACCGAATTGATGGTACAAAACAACAGTATCATGGTGTTCGATTAAATTAAGTTAATGTTAAGCAATCATAGACTTATTATACTATAAGACAATGTAAGCAATGCTTAATTTTCAGCTATTTGCCAGATGTCAATTAATCAAAGAACCTCGCGGTGACGTTTGACATAATTCATTTAAGTTGTGGTTAAGTTAAATATTGTAACAAGCCGATAATAAAAATATGATTGAAAAATAAGCCCAATAAAATGTAACATTTCAATCGACCAAAAGTCCAATTAGTCTGTAATGGATATTCCAAAATTAAAAAGTCAGCAAATGGTTGATATTGATGTGCTGTAGTTATGTATTTTTTTACCTTTGATCTGATCTATATTACACGCGGGTGGGTTTTTAATTTCGAATCATGAAACGGTAACGAAGCCAAGTCTGTACATTAATTATACTTTGGAGGTTTAATCATCGTGAAAGGAGCCTAGCTTACAGCCTATTTCCGGTGTTTTAAAGACATAGTAGTACGCTATCAAGGGGATGATATGTTTAAATAATTACCTCATGATTATTTTTAATGGTTCCATAGCCGAACGGTAAAAACGGAACCTTTATAGATTCGTCATGTCTGTCATATGTCAAAGCCACTTTATTCCGAAATTATTAAGACGTTTGTCCGTTCGAACGTCACAGCCACTTTATTCCGAAACAATTAGGACTACACAGTTGAAATTTTTAGATGTACTTTGTGAACCCCTTCACGACTTTTATACAAAGATTAAAAAACTAAGGGGAGTCTCCCAGTACATGAAACAGAAACTAAAATTTATTTTTTCATCAAACCTATGCGTGCGAGGAAGGTAGGTAGATAGATTTTAAATAATTACATTAAGGTTCCTAAAATCATTTTTAACGTAAATTAGTTAGTATCGTCAGCAGTCTTTGAGATATGGAGCATTTTCAAATATCACAAATTTAACTTTGACATTTATACAAACTCTATGAGAAACAAAGTAATTTTTTACTAGAGAAAAATAATAGTGATGTTTTGGCTCGGCGGAGGTACCTAATAATAATAAAAGTCCAGGTCAAGAGTACCCTAAACCGAAGAGCATGTATGAAGGGAATAATACAAGTGGACGAAGCGAAACAAGTATGTAAGGATCGTAGCAAGTGGAAAGAAGTGGTTTCTGCTTCTGCCTACCCCTACGAGAGAAAGGCGTGATTATTATGCCTACGTATGTGTAACATTACGTTATTTTTTATAAGAACGCTCCGTAATATTTTTTACATATTTTTTTTAGATCTTCATTATCAGATATATGCATATATAACCGATTACATATATCACTTGGTCATTACATAATAGTATGTTGTAGCTTGGGGATGAATAAAAAAATAAGGCAACTCACATACCGCACCTTTAGAACAGACATCGCATAACTCAAAATTTTAAGAAAATGACTGATCCATCTATAAGAGTCATTTACATATATTTATACTTGTAAACATTATATTTTATACGTATAAACATGTGTATGCGTCGTTCTATCTATAACAGTCGATATTTTTTAAACTTAAAACTGAACGGGGAGCAGGGAATGGGATATATTTTAAAAACACAAAATCGTGCCACGATACAAAAATTTAAAAACAGAATGTGTTATACAGGTGAATCATATTGTCTCTTGTATATCGCCACCGTCTTTTATCAGATAAGGATAACTGCCAATCTAATTGTACAAAATACAAAATCTAATTTTTATTATTTTGGATGACAATTGCTTAATATTATTAGTTGTCAGGTAGTGTGTGGCCTGAAGCAAAGCCGAGTTGATTGGACATTTTTGTAGGTACATATTTATTTATTAAATAAATGGAAATTTATTTGTATATTTTTTAATTTGTTTTTTTAATAAATGACATATTCATCAGTCAATGACTAAGAAAAATGGTTATATTGTGGAAGGTAAACAGATAAATGTTTAAAATGGGAAAATATTCTCAAGGATGATATAACAGTACAAAGTTAAATTTGAACAGATTGTGCAAGTCATCTGGATAAATTACAATAACGGAATTGGTATACCGAATATATTTGTAACTCGTTTAAAAGTAGGGTAATAATAGGGTGCTCAGTGAATCAACAAACAAAAGATTGCACAATGACGTACATTATCCGCTCGCTGTATATATTAAAGTAAATCAGTCTGAAGAGAGCCTAACTTGGTGCAATATTAACTATAATAAGGCGTCGACCTACTTTTTATCAACGCTCCTGTCGACGTGCGGAGTAAGCGTATGCGTCATACCTTCACACACCCGCGACTATATGTATATATTATGCTTAATATAAGAAAAATACAGACCGTATAGTCCTTACCAATAATATTTTTGAAATAAAACTGAAATAGTCAGATTTTGTAGTGAAAACTTCTATAGTATCGTTGTTATTAGGAATTCGATGAAACGGAAATGACGCGCAAATGAAATGAAATGGAAACGAAAAAGAGACACATTTTAACGTGGGAGAAAATGAGATAGGAAGCATCGGCAAAATGGCGGCTTACGTAAGCAAAGCAAAACATCAATATTTGGACTGACAGTATTCGTTTTTTTCAAGTTTCACTTCTAGCACGTGTGAATTGAACACATTTTGTTTTTTGGAAAGAACATTTTTACCTGTAAGATTTAATTTTATGGGACATTGTGGGAGGAGACACTAACATCAGGTGGGATTGTTGTCAAGGATTACCTTAGCATCGTATAAAAAAATATCCCCCGAGCCCAGCAGTATGATTGTAATGGCGTGTTGAAGAAGAAGGGATATTCATGACGTCATGGATAAAATCAAAAGGCAATGTCCATTTTCGGCTAGTCGTGGAGACGTTGCTTAAAAAATCTATCTGTATTACATAAAACAAAGTCGCGTAACGTAAGTAGTTAGCTATTTATAACTCGAGAACGGCTGGACCCATTTTTATGATTATTGTTTTTTTCTGATTTCGTTCGCAATTGTTTGTTACTCCAAAATACAATAATTCTCATTTAATTTATTATGCTTTCCGCCAATCAGCGTGGTGGAGTACACTCCACATATTTATTTATTATAAAAAGATTCAAACTATATTTTATTAACAGGAAATATCGACGGGCATGGTCGTTTCAATAAGTTCATAAATGTACAGACGAAAAAAAGCATAATTATTAGTATCTGCCTGTTATCGGTTGCTAGGCAACGACTGTTTGTATACTTTCACTAGCGAGGATGGCCCCAGTGTAGTAAGTAGCATTAATGTGATTTAAAAAAATATACGAGTTAAAGAAATATGAAAATGGCAGATGTATAATTGTAGACAATAAACGCGGGAAGCTTTTGAATTTATTGCACTTTGAGTTTCCATATAGTTTCCATAAACTATAACTATAACTATTTCCATAAAGTTTCTATAGCAACACTACTACTGTAAGTGATTTTCAACTGTGGATGTGGATTCACTTAGCATATTGATCTTATTTACCTCATGCAATATCAGCCGCCCAATTAAATGAATCTTTATACATAATAAAAGCGTATTAAAAAGAAATTGCTGTTCTTTGTTAAATTTATTTAAGTATTCAAATAAATCAGGACAATAAGGTTTTACATAATAAGCTATTCAATTTCTCAACGTCTATTTTAAATTTGGAAAAGTAGAACAGATCTATCAAAAACTCATTCCAATCTGAATGATTCAGTACTTATATGTCAAAACTTGCGGGACTTTTCAGGATACGCATCTGTTTTTTAGCAGTTGCTTAACTAGGTTATCAAAACAACTGTAAATTAATGATGTAGCAAACCCTGGATTTATACATGATAATATATAAAGAAGCAAGGCTTCATAAGCAATCGTTATTCAAGGCAAATTTTTATTTAACGTCTACATTGGGCAACGTGTGGAAACCTGACAAGTGATTATGAATATTTGACGAAATTTAAATGTGTTTAATTTAGGGTGATTTAATTTAGGTGATGAGGATGTAGTTTTAATTTCTTCTGTTGTTATTAAGTGTCATAGTACAGAATATAAAATTCCAGGTTCCAGCATATCGAATATGAAATAAAACAATTTTTAACAAAAAAATAAAAAGACTTCAAACTGAAATAGACCAGGGTAGATAATTAAAACGGAGATAATTATTACGGGCGATCTGAGGTAGGGAAGGGGGGCGAGGGGGGGCTTAAGGGAAAAAACGGTTTATCTCGATTTCCGGAAAAACTACAAGTCCGATGGAAAAAAGTTTACAGGCAAAGTTGTAGGTAATAAAAAGATTTACAACTTTTGTATTTACACTTTTTTCACATAACCTCAAAATGTATGTGAAAAGTTCAAAAAACCAAGTTTCTGGTTTTTTATTTTTAACTTTTCCAAAAAAATATCCACGAAATTTTGTGAAAACCAGCTTTTTTATCTCAAGTACACTGTAATTTTTTTGATTTAAAATATTTATTTTTGCACCATATATTGACTTAATATCTAAAAAGCACCCTAATTTTGAGAGACGAAAACCACAACAACCCTAAATTTGATGAGACAACAACAATAAAATGGATCTACAATTGAGAAATATGACCGTAACAAACAAAATGACCGTATTCATATGCTCAAAGCTCTAAGGAAGCTTCCCAAGTATTCAGCAGAGTAGGTACAACGTGGGCATTATCCGACTTCATTCAGTGATGGTTTGATGGGGTGTTAGCTATGAAGGAGTGACTGAGCCATATTTTTATGAAAAAGGTATCAAAACGACCCTAAAACGAAGAATGAAGAATTTTTCCATGGAAATAGTGCGTGCTTCTATTGATAATTGGCCTCAACGTTTAAAGGACTGTATTGCAGCCGATGGAAACCACTTCGAATAAGCTTTATATATTTTTAATGGGTTTATATTAATGTATTAAAATAACACACTGTTAGCAATAAATGTAACGTGCAATAGAAAAAATGTTTTTTCTTGGTAAAAATATTTAGGGCAAGAATATGTAATTATAACAATAATAAATGGGTGAAAATTAAAAAAAAATAGTTTTTATTCTGTTTAATGTCGATAAAAATCAGTCTAGTGTCCCTCAATTTGTTATGAGCACTTTATGAAGAACTGCACTGTATACTTAGTGGTCTTTAACAATTTGTCGAGACAAAGTTTAGCGGTAAACAATTACGTCGACAAAAAAAATTGAACTGTAACACAAATGCGCCATTATATTAGTAATTCTCACGTACATGTAAATAAGAACAGCCTTGGCCTGGTTACCACGATTTTAGCGGTGGGTATTACAAAATGCCCAAGTGATGTGATGCACTGGCGTTAGAGAGGGGACTGAACACGAACTCACTGAATATGTACATTAATATGATATGGTGAATTGTATTTATTTAACCCACGCAAATTAATATCAAACCGCACAATCTAAATTTTAATAAAACAACCGACTTAAATGATGAGGTCTAGCAATTACCTATAATGATACCAAAAAGAAATATATTTAATAATGTTATAATTTATTTCAGATAAGTTTATTTATTACGAAGCAAAATATGGATGAATGGATATTTTGCTTAGTAATAGAGAGATGAGAAGACTTGTGGGAGGCTCCCTGAATCTCACTGTTCCTGTCATCAGATCTGGATGAAAAAAAATGGGACCAAACGGCACCATAGCTATATTGGCTCCAATAGCTGCTGAAGAGGTCAATGCAGGCATACACATACATACATTCGCTTTTCAATTCCGTCATTTGTAGCTTTTATTTCTTTACCTTTTGTTCAGGTTTACGTGTACAACGAACAAAGCCTCATTTTATCAGTAGTGCATACATCCTTAAGTAATATCATGAATATCATTTTAATTTTATTAATTGACCCAATACAATATTAATGAGCATTTTATATTACTTTGTTAATTAGGTTACATATATAATTTATCAAACGTAACAAACACTGAGATAACCAACCACATTCATTGTACGGTCTACTTTGGAACATATTTATACTTTACTGCAATAAGTTAAAAGTTTATCGATATTCCTTGCATTAGTAAGATTTTACAAAAACATTAAACTATATCACTATAGCCACTAAGTTATTTACCAATATTTATTATTTACTAGATCATTCGCTTCGGCTCTACACAGGTACTAATTGTCACTACAATAATTTTATTATATTTCATTTATTGTTAGTAATTTCATTGATCGTTCCATTCGGGATAGTATACATAATATTGAGAGCAGATTTATTGCGAACTCGTGTTCTTCTTAATTTAAAACTCCAAAATCTTACTTAAATTTAATTAAGTTGTAATTGTATTCTTTTGTTAAGTTAAATTGTCACAAAAATGTCTGCAAAAAATCCAATTTGTATAAAAATATATTAACTGTACTATTCCTAAACATAACCTCAGCAAAGCCACGGTATATTTATTAATATACGTAATTTACGTGTTGAACGTGTTGAAATAAGCTAAATTATAATAACAAAAATAGCTGGTAAAATAGGCAAACATAACAATGAAAACGGTAAACTTTTATCACAAGTCAAACTAATTGAACATTCTAATTAATGGTAACAATAACCAGTAAAATTACTTTTTAAAATTAGAATATCTTTAACGAGTATTTGTTTGGGGACGACCTACATTGCGAACATTGATGGTATTATCTATTTGTAACGAATGTACCTAATTAGGTATGTACTTGTGTTCTTAATGGTACTTATTATTAGTCAGGCGGGGAGGTAAAATTTGCATTTACTTAACATTTACATTAATACTTTGTACATTACATTGAAAAATACAAATTTACACCTGGACAATGTGTTTAATTATAGTAATACTTCTACTTTTCACTAATATCCTATTAATATTATAAATGCGAAAGTTTGTTTGGATGTATGAATGTTTGTTACTCTTTCACGCAAAAGCTACCGAATGGATTTTGCTTAAACTTTACAATAATATAGCTTACACATCAGAATAACACACAGGCTATAAATTATAAAGATATAGTGTGAATTATCCAAAATATATAACTAAATCTTTCAAACGCAAGGTATAAATTTTCCGAAGCGAAGCGAGGGCGGGTCACTAGTACCTACATTATAAAATTATACATACATACATCCTTAAGACATCTAAACTTAATAAAGGAAATTTGTTTTTAAATAAAACTACTAGTACATCATCATCATCATCACAACCCATAATTGTCCCACTAGTACTCACATTTTTACAAAAAATTTGTCATTCAATAATGAATTGGGGTACTGCACCCAAAAGTCAGCGTTGCCCCGCTGTATGGCTAAACTACTTAAGAGGAAATGCTACGGGTCATTTTTCCATACAAACGTTCTCGACTAATCCCTCGCTGGTTTTTGACTCTAGATCAATAATTTTTTCACACAAGAATAATATCATCATTATCTATGTCGGTACGTTTTGATTTTTTTGATATTTTTGTTTTCAAAAGTTTTAGGCTACTTCAAACAGCGCTTAAAACGGTCAAATAAATATGCCGCAAACAAACGCCTAGTACACAAATTATATAATAATTAGCACCTCCTTCCCATTCAATTTCCAAAATTTCGTTAAGATTGCTTTAGTTTTGGCGGGGGGATTAGTCGAGAACGGAACCTCGATTTTGATGATTTTTGCCTCGGGTTTTTACACGGAGCTGCAGTTGTCCCTATCGCACTGACATACACGCCGCTCGCAAGCGCGACAGAGATATTGAGTGAAAAAATCCCAAATTTGAAAAAGGGTTCGCGTGGTATTTCCTCTTAATTTATTAGGCAAAATACCTAACAGCCTGCGGTTTGCTGTCTCTAGGACCAATTGGTTCGATATCTCTTTCATGGTCATCAATACTTAACGTCAGACGACACAAACCCATAGCTTCAACAATAATGTTGTATTGCAGTTGAATTGTATTGTATGCCCATCCATTTTTCACAAAAAGAACTATTTGATTTATCGCCGACTTTAACCCGGATTGATCGAATGACTGACTGTGTCCAAGTAAAATTAAACTTTTTTGCATATTTATATAATTTGTAGGTACCTACTTGTTGTTAAGAAGTTTTATAAATAAATAATAAGGTTAGGCTTTTAAATATTTTGAAACTGAACCGGTGAGGCAGGCGGCAGTGGTAGCGCGAGAAATAACCGTCCAACTGAATATCCATTGTATCACGTCATGACCTCTAATAAAATAATTGCCTTTTCCCGGTTTTTGACCAAAATCATTGATCAGTAAAATGGATGGATTGTGTCAGAGATGATATTATGAAAGATAAGGGAGTCAGTGTAGAATCGACGGCCAATAGGGAAGAATGGAAGAGAGGAACATATTGCGCCGAGCCCAAATAAATCTGATGATGATGATCTTACTAGCACCCAGCACGTTGTTCTGCAACATATTATTATTTATTCTAACCGCCTCACTAATGAATATGTTGAATATAATACCTTGGACTTTGGCTTTGACTGATCCCTTATGTTACCACATGAGTCTAAAAGAGAAAAAATATCGTTAAACTAAAAAACACGGTTTTATAATAAATCGATATAAAAATTAATTACTTACTAAAAGCGTGGGTGCTTTATAACATATCTTTCGTACTACAGTTAAAAAATAATATTACGAAAGATATGGCACAAAGTGCCCCACACTTTTATTAAGATTATTTTCTACTTTCGATTTATTATAAAAGCGAGCTTTTAGTTTTTTAACTACATTTTATTTAGTACACTATCAAGCTGCCACGAATGTAAGCCCAGTTATAATTTCTTTATTACCTACTACTTAATTTTTTTAATCCTTGGCTATTCTCACAAAAATGTACATCAACTATCCTGTAAGTATATATTATATAAAGTTCCTGTTGGCTTGCACCCATCATCACGTAGTCGAGAAGATTTGATGAATCAATACATAAAATATATCGATTACTGTGTATCGAACAGACGTATAAATATACGGCATAGTGGAAGTGGCACAAGGCTGTTTGTAGAAACGGTGCGCGGGCTTGTAAGGAAACAACGGAAAACAACAATTTGACTGAAATTTATATATTCCATCTGCTTATATACAGCACAAAAAAAGATCGATTAACAGATACTAAAGAGGCAACTTTTTAGATAATAACGTAGATCGTTTAGATTCAATTCAATTGAGAATAAAATGAGTATTATTTGGGAGTCTGCCGGTGGCAGCGTTGCCTAACACGACAAGGTCGGTCGGTACAATTGGGTAATATGCGCCAGCCTCAAAATATTGTTGATTAAACTAACACAACATACATACATTAAATATAATTTAAAATTAAGAAATAATGAGTTTTGGTTGGTTGAAGGGTTATGCAATTTAAGTTATGGTCTGAGGAACATAAAATGAGATTTAAGTAAATTTCAATAACCGTTAGGACTTACTTAACTTAATTACTTAGGGCAAATTTATTATTCGATTAATATTTTGTAATGACTGACCATGATACAATTTCTTTTATACGATGCTAAGTTAGTCCTTGACAACAATCCCACCTGATGATTATTTTCCTCAATACTAAACTTTCCGTTGATGAAAACATGTTACGCAATTCCTGTTTCAAAACCGAAGTGACGAAATATTTGTTTTAGTCCCTAAAAAGTTTCTTGCCATAATATAAAAAAAAAACAGTGAAATCTCATATCTTAATATATCTCTGTATTTAAGCTTTTCTTGTGTTCTTTTACACTCAGTTATTAATTTAAATAGAACTTTCGTTTTCTACAGCCGCATTTTAAAACAAACTTGGGTGACGTGGGCGCTCATCGTTCGCGAGTTGCGACACCTACACTTACGAGAACTCACCCCAAATAAAGTTTAACACTTTGAATTAATAATTCTTAGTCATCTATAATAATAATATCTCCGGACAACTCACACACGGTGAATTGATTCCAAACTAAGCAAAGCTTGTATGGATCAAAACTCAAAATATCTTGTACATTGCACCTGTTGTCATTTTATTTGTGCATATATTTTTACCAAGTTACCAAAGTACTTGTTTCGCAAGTTCCCGTGGTCCTTAAGCATATGAATCGCAAAAACAATACAAAAAGATTACGTAACAGTTTTAGAGCCTTTGTTCTCTTGTTTGACAGAGAAGCTGGAGATAATTTTTCACGTTGAGCCACGCGACGTCTCCGCGAAGCGATTCATTGGTACGCATATTGCGCCATGCGCTGTCCCACTTACTAAGATAAATTGAAATTCAATTTCGCCAAAGGGCAATACTCCAGCAACAAACACTGAATACTAACTGCAATCAACATGATTTCAGCACCCATATTTAATGTATGCATGTATTTGGTCCTATTGTGATGGGTGTATTATATTTAATTCATTATTTCATATACGCTTGTGATACTCCTATAAATAGTTAGACACTATGCAGTAGATTTTGAGACAGTTAAATCCTTACATGCATCATTTCCAGGACTTAGGATACTTCTCGACAATTGTTGTGTTAAAAATATATTTTTTAATAAACTAAGCGTTTGATGCCTGCATAAATGAACGGACACAGTATTTTTAACATTATGTTCTTTTATTTTATCATTCAGTTGACTTAAAAGTTTTGGCGTTTAAAAAAACCTGTTTAGGTGCCAGTTTTATTTATCACATGAAACAATCATTTAAGAAAACGTGTTAAAAAACCTTAGTACGGACCGCAGAACAACTTTAGATATTCTGATCGCAACTGTGCCAGGTCAACTGTTGCGCAACTGACGTAACCTTCGAAATGGAAAAGAAACGCACGCGCGGGCCGCAGTCCGCCGCGCCATATTGGACATGAGAATCACAATTACTTTTTAAATATTAAACCGAACATTCTGGTGAAAACATACAACACTGAACTAATAATTTTTATCGGGCGAACCTAGTTGTGCGAGAATTGGCGATTGTTTTTATTCAACAACTAGGTACTTAAATAATTTCGGAACATTGATTCGATCATCATAATACTTCGTTACTTTGTTCAATTGTATTGCTACCAATAATAGATTTTAGCTGAGATATGAGCGGAGGTGCTGATCTATTGATTAGTACAAAGTAACTATGTTGAAAACATTAATCGCAAAGTTAAACTCAAACAAAGTAAATCTCAATAAGTGATATTATTTGCACTTTTATCAATTTTGTGTGAAAATATAGCAGCTGCAATTCTTTTTAATAAAATATTTCCATATTTATTAGAGGAACCAAGTTTATTTCAAACATGCTAGCTAACATTATGACATAATAGAGATGTTTTATTTTGTTGACGTCTTATTCAGGCGGGGAATACGTGAAAAGTTTAAAATTGGCTTTAAACTCAACAGGAAAACCTAACATTGTTATTCTGTTAGTTCAGTAGGTCAGTGTCTGTACAAATATGTTGATGTAATTATTTATTTCACATTTACACGCCCACTATTAGATAACACCAATCGACAAATATCGAGTTGCCCGCGTTACTAAGGTCTCGTCCTTGCATGCCGAATCATATTTATTCGTTCAATTTGTACATTTCAACATTGTAATTTTTCAAAAACTAGCCAACAACAAAACTATTATATAGTTTGAACATAGAGGGTGAAACACATATTAATACCAATTTAATACAGTTATTTATTAAAGAACCCCAATTAACAATGATTTTTAGAATTACAAATTAAGATGCGGTTTTCATAGATTTAATAATATTATATTTTAACCTGTTCACACATAAGAAATGTATGTCGATATAAATTCCCGTCGAACGTTTTTTAGAGAGTCGGTACTAGGGCGTGGGATTCTAGCCGCGCAGCGAGGGCCATTTACTAATGATTTTTTTTTTATTTTATTGTAAATTACGGTGAAAACAAAACTCATCGGTATATTTTGTTGTAAGGAATAAATAATTAAAAATTAACTTTCTTTTTTTTAGGTGTTTATAGCAACAACAAAAAAATGCGGAGGAAAGCAATCTATAACAATCACAAAGCCATAACTGATCCAAGTTTCTGAATAAATTGGTAAGTGTTCCCAGCAACACTACTTATTATGTGGCAGTCTCGAGAAATATTATAGAGTGAGGTATTTATAAAGTGAGTGCAGTAGCATTCTTGAACTCATCCTCACTTACTGCCCGATTGGATTATAACTGGTCGTGATGTCATTGGAAGTGCGAGTCGGGGCACGAGCATTGAAGACTTTTTTACTATATTTTTCACATAGATATCCAAAACCAACAGTCTAGCTATCTTGGGGGCAGTCTTTGACTATAAAATAATTTGCACTTTGACCCCCAAAGTTTCGCACTCTGATACCTGAATCGAATCGAAAAGATAAGACAACACAAAATCACTTTCACCACATGTAGGAGAGTTTCCGTAAATTCTAGCAATGAAGAATATTCCAATAAAAAAATGTCCAGGGTGAAATAAACTTTCTTTGAAAGATTAGCTTTCGAACTTAGTCTAAATTCAAAAAAATTGCGCTTAATGCGGCAATTGTTGAAGTGGAAAAAGCCCACAACGATGTATGTTAAAATATTTGACAAAAAGTTTTAAATAAAAGGATGTGGAGTTTGAGAAGCTGTAGAACAAGTTACGTGGCGGTACCCTACAAAACGTTTTATGAGCTTAAGGGAATAAATCGGTGTTCTAAACAATTAACAGAAGCACTTTGCCCTATTAAGAAAATGTAGATTTGCTGAGTAAAACTCGAGTGCAATCTCTCGGGACCTTGGCGCGGCGGGGTGGAGGGAGGCCAGCATGGCCGCGGATGACGCGCGCCCCACTGACACACTGACACACTTACCCAGTGACAGTGGTACTCCTTTTGGTTCGTCGAGGTCGTTCGGTAGGTCCTACGTGTACGTTTGTATGTGTGGAACCTTCCTAGTAATAGCCAATACTTAGTCATATTAAATTTATTATAAGTACGCGACAACTTCCCAACGTTCCGGCTTTCAGTTAATCCGCATACTTCAAACTTTTTCATACGTTGTGAATCGAAACACTGTTCAACATAAGTAAATATTATGTAATATAAATTTAATATTTAAAAACAATACATATACCTATCTATAAATTGTAGAAATCAAGCTCTACTGTGCAGTTATTGCATATTTTTTAAATACGAAATTTAGATTCGCATACGACTTTTAACATAACATAACTAAGACATGTTCCAAATGTTTTTATATCCACAATACTCGTAATTTAACAACGATTACAAAATAAATCTGCATATTATATCCAAGCATAAAGCCGGGTACGTCGCCGAACTGCCGTGGGCACAGCGCCCAACAAGCGCTCATTGATCGTTCATTCCTCGTCCTTTCAGTAATTTTTAAATCAGGTCACTTCCATATTTGTATAAAATGACGCTATGCACCAGATGCTTGTTCCCATATGGTTTGGACACCTTTAACACTGAAAACACCTGTACCTACACTTTTTCTACGAGATAATTGACGATATATTAAATTTTTATGTCAAGGTTTACGGTTGCATATCGGGGAAAGGAAAACATTACAATTTTTCAACCTTGCTTAATATTTTTCAAGTTTTCATGGTATTTCATCACATGCTAATCATATAGCATAGTTTGAAATGTTCGTTAACAGCTTTATGAATCTGTCACAGTACTGGGTACGAAATATGAAAGGAATAAGGCCGGTACCAATAGTTGATGTATTTATTCACCCCACACATTTATTTTTTGGACATTTTTTTTTATTGATTCAGCATAAAAAATTCACTTCCCTACCCTTACCCAAAAATATATATGGTGGAACAACGTTCGCTGGGTCAGCTAGTATATTATAACATTGTATTATTATTTCTGCTCACGCAAGTCGGAAAACAGCTTAGAGTTCGCCCGGGGTAGTACTACCGCCCGCCACGGTACTTGGTACCATTTCTACCGTGTAATAATTATTTTAACAGCAATTGTGTTCCGGATAGAAAGGTGTGGAGCCGGCTACACTTTTTGGAGGCGACCATCTCAGTCCTCAAGGGTAGCAACACATCTGTGACCGAATTATGACGAGACTCTTACTAACATTTACTAACTGGACTATTACTAACAACAACTAACAGGACTAACATTTACTAACAGTCCCTGTCCCAGTCCTCATACTTACAAACTAACCAACTAATGTTCTAACACCGTCACCTAACCGGACTAACTATCCCAGTCCCCATATGAGTCTTGTTCTAAGACGGTCACGGTTGTCACAGTTTAGAACGAAGTGAATGAACAGGGGAATAAATACGAGATTTCCATTTACCAAAGTCAATCATAGAGTAAACAGATGATAGTACCTACTTATTTCTAAGACTATAACTTAATCGAACTTTATTTACCACGTTTTTATTTGCGTCGTAATCTAGCAATCAACGTCGTGGGCCCTAGGGTACACAAGTAGTAAGGAAGTTGAGTCCCTTAAGTGATTTTTATGTTCACTGACTGGCCTTGACACGTAGGAAAGTTACGAGATATTAATAACATTTTCGGATGTACCACCACTTGCTGATAAGATGTGATTACATATCGACGTAACCAACATATAGATATACCGTATATGTGTATACCTAAATGCCTTGAATAAGATTGTCGAAACGACTCTTTAGAATTATAAGGAATTTATGTATTTAGTAATAATATGAAAGTAAAAGAAAAACCAATGAGTCACCAAGACCGGATACGCCGGCCACAGCGAATGTCTGCCATATAATATTCCCTCATAAATCCTCTATATTGAGCACGTTATTATCAATTTAAACATAATATTAATGATTATTGTATCAGCAAAACTTAAATAGGCAATTTGTTGACATAATATAATGCAATCAATACAAATAAATTAAATTTTAGGTGTCAGTTAGCAATATTAAAATAACCGCTTTTTACTAAATGCATAAATGGATGTATAATTATACTGTACATAATTATACAAAAATATATTTTTTACAATTTTTGTCTGTCTGTTCGTTCCGGCTAAACTCTGGATCGGCTGGACCGTTGGGACTTTCACTGGCAGATAGCTGATGTAATAAGGAGTACCTAACTTATGTTACTTTTATTTTACATCAATAAGTTTTGTTAATTTCCACACGGACGAAGTCGCGGGCACGGCTAGTTTGTCATAATATGATTATTGATCCTCATCTATAGTTGTGCTAACAGCTAACACCTCACCAATTTCACGTTCGTCCGCTTTAGCGACTGCCGAATGATTATTTTCTAGCTAGACTCTGATAAATATTTTTAACAATATATTATTCACATTATTGTTAACAATTCAAAATGGCCGCACAACATCTTTTGATTGCTGTTTGGTTTTCAATGTCAACAATTCCCCTCGTGATTATTAACTATTTATAAAATAATACTACAATAGAAGTGGTTGGTTCAGCAAACGAATAAGAATACCTATGTATGTATATCTTAAAATAATTTCAAACTTTCTGCGACATATTGACTGACCTCTATGGGGCTAAAAATAAAATACGAATATTATAATAAATGATTATGTATATATGTCTGACATACTACTAATTTGCATGTTTCTTGACATTCACGAATTATAGTACTATACTATACATAATTATATTCACACTCTTTTTACACCCTACTCTACTATGCATAAAGCTTATTGACGCGTACACCTGGCTTATTAAAGAGGCTGAAAATCAGCCCAAGCAGTAATATCACGCAATTATATTTCCAGCTCATTTTCGCTTTTGGTGAACCACAGCTCGATAGTGATTTTTACATCGATAATTTTGCTGTATAAAAAATATGTACGTCGAATATTGACATTCCTATAAATAGTATTACGTTGTTTACTACACAACTGCTTGGTAGGTACTTGTAAGTATTAAATCTAATAAATAATTTATTTAACGAATTAGCATTTGATAATCTTGTGATCTACAGAACAGACAGTATGTTTTGATCTCTATCGACTACAAAGCCTATTGACATACTTTAAAAAAGTCAATAAATACTATAATAAATACTAAATAAATTAATTAATAAATAAATACTAGTCAGCTTCACTTAGAGGTCACATGGTAGCTATTTAAATTATGTAACTTAAATGAATCATAATGTTTAACACAATTTCCTACAGGGTTCGGAAAGTCAACTGTGCACATAATAAATAATAACTTAGTGTGAGTATCAATTAGTATGAGTCATAATATCACTTTAAAATAATAATAAATAAAATCCATGTGTAATCATAATTTGTCTGAATTTAAATTGATTTGAATATTATCGTATTCTAAATATTCATCAATTTAGAATTTTAAAACAGTGCCACGGTAGGTAGAATCGATCCATTCAAGAACGCAGTGGCCTCGACACAATTAAAGTTTCTGCAGAACAGTATCTGCATTTTCCTTATGTTTTTTTTTCCCGTGCCACTGAGTGTTTTATTTGAAAACAGCATATAATAATAAATAGCATTCTAGCTGTAACCCAAATTTAATATAATTTTTATTTTTGTATTTTTAGAATTACGTAACCTTCACTAGAGGATTAATTTATCTTGCCGCGGGTTATATGTTTATATGTAACCTACTTACTTTTATGAAATAGATCGTGATTTAAGTATATTACATTGTATTATGTATACGATCTATCACATAGATGTCTGTAGGTAATGCAGCTTATAATAATTGCTAATAATATAAAAATTTAAATAGATCTTTGCGATAATATTGCAAATATGTATGTTAAATTCTAATTAATAGCGGATCTCCCCTAAAACGCATGGTACCTGTTGTTTTGGTTTCTTTAGTCTAGTAGGTACTTCCCGCGAGTAGCTCTCAACTATGTATTTTATTATATCTACTAAACACACTTAATATAGTTACCATTTATGTGTGTTCTAAATCAGAATAATTACTGTTTTTTTCTCCGACATTCCGTTAACACTGAATAGATGTACATTAGATCATAAAGATATTCCATCAAAAGAAGTTACATACTTCAAGGTGATCTTCCACAATGCGAATAAACAAGCATTATTTCGACTTTACTTTTCAACGTAGAGTTATAATTTCCTTAAGAATTTCCCCAGCACTGGGTCAAGGCTTAAATAACGTTTTAACTAATTTAATACAATCAAAGTAGTAAACAATCAAAAGCGCGCAATCTTCCTTAATCATCGGTCCAGCAACGACCTTCTCAAAGCCAGATAACTTATTTCACAACGTTTATAAAATCATTTATGTTGCATGAAAGAAATAGGTAAAATCCAATCGTTTTTAGTACCATCTCTTACGTGTAACTTTTTCTCTGCGAAATAACAACCTTAAAACTAAAGAGTACAAAATGGGCGGACCGGATGGTAGTCTGTACTAGTCAACACTGGGAGCTGGTGAGAGAATGTAGCAGCAGATGCATTCAATATACTAAATCAGACATACAAAATAAATCCCCCACAACAAACTAAATAAAGCTAAGCTAAAAATACTAAAACTTTAACAGAAAAAAAGTTTCCTCTAATAGAGTTAACGCTCGCATTACAGCAAAATATTGATATTTTATTTTAGATATAAATATAATATTATTTTAATCGTAACGGTAAATTATTATTATACTAATCGTTTGCAAAACAATTAATTAGAGCGTTGCACGTTTTTTATGTTGCAAACAGTTTTATTAGATATAATGTTATAAAAGAAATATATGGTACTAGTGTAGCTACCTAAACTCGCGTCACGCGTGTACACGTTGTTTCATGCAGAGTTTTTTTATGGTTGGATTTACTTTATACTATAAAACGAGCAATTGTGCAAATAGCCAACAAACAGATAGACGATAGACAGTCACCACACTCACCACCCCTATTACGATAAAACCCAAAATTACAAGTGGGGGGATTTTTGATCAAAGATTTTTATTACGAATTACGATGTTAAAATATTTTTAGAAACATTCAGTATCATGTACAGTATACTTATTGCTTAAGAAAACAGAGGATCTCATCTGTAGCTTCATTTTAAAATATAAATAATTCAAAGTTTAAATTAAGTTTCACCACGTTCTTCCTAAAATCGCCACCTACAAGATCAGTTTTGTACTTGAGGGTTTCTAAAACGTTTCTGAACTAATCGCAGAAAATGTGAAAAGTCTGAAAACTGAGTTGCATTAATTTCAGTCCATAGCTACGATTCCATATTGTGGTCGTCGACCAGTTTTGCAACTGTGTCAAGTAACTTCCACTCAACTTGGAGATCTGCGCATCAGCAAAGCGGTCAAGATGTTTGGAGAGCCTACTGCTTGCCTGCTGGATATAAACTGAGTGTACGGACTGGAAAAATTTAGTTAACGAAAACTTGTAGGACCAAGAAAAATTAAATAGAGAATTACCCTTTTAGCTTTTAACTAATAGGGTTATTTTACACATTAATAAGTATGATGATATGTCAATATATATATTATAAGTTATATTACAACCTCATTTTTGAAACAGGAGGTTTTCATAGAATTTTAAATGTTCTGATTGTGCAATAGAATTTGCATTGTTTTATGTTTAATGGAGAAGGCAAAAGGGTCAAAATTTTACTATCAAATACACCTAAAATCCGAGCTTAGGTCATATACATTACATAACTTTTTATTTCACTTCAATACATGCAGTATTTCCGAAGTTATAAAGACGAGAAGTTCAAGCCCTTTTTTGAATTTCCGCGCTTACGCTATGACGTCACGAGTTAGTTCGGCCGCGAGCACGATACGGCGCAAGTATAGAAAATATGGGTCTATGCAGTTCAAAAATCTATAACTTTCTTATTTCTATAGATACAGACTTGAAATTTTGCATAGATGTAGTAGATAGTATGTGAATTATATATGTTATTTTATTATTGATAACTAAGGTTTGCTCGCGGCTTTACTTGAGTTTAAATTAACATTTCGGTCAAAAATCCCTATCAACTACGCGCGACTACTGAGAGATGACGTCATCGAGTAGTGACCGCCCACCTGCGTTTTTAAAAAAACCAACGGCCGTAAATACGCACTTTGATCGTTAATATCTCAGCCATTTATTGAGATATGGAAAAAGTAAAAACACAGTTTTTCTTGTAATTTTTTATAGATTTATTTGAAGTGTAAAAAAAAATTCGTTTGCCTGGTCCATTGTGCTATTTTCTTTTTAAAAATACTTTTCGAACTAAAACCACAAAAACAGCTTTAATTTTAGAATGTTATCAACTCCATATCAATTTCATTGTCGACTGAAGTTCCGGTTTGTTTAAAGAAAATAACCCTTTTAGCTTTTAACTAAAAGGGTTATTTTCTTTAATTTTATAGGACAGTTTTTTTTAATTTTATAGGACAGTTAATGTAAAATTAATTTAGTTAAGTTGGTAAGCAAATATAGGAACACGATATATACGATGCACTTCTATGAATGAATATACATGAAGGATAGGATTAAGATTAAGGCTAAATTCAATAAAAAATAGGTTTAGTCAGGGAGTTTCAAATTGCAAAAACCTTTAACCGTTCTACAACGGAAATTCCTGGACCTCTTAATTTTCCAAATACCACGGATTGATTGCTCAGTTTATCATAAAGAACAATACCGTCACATAATGGCGTGCCTAAATTAATGAGTATGTACAGAACCTAAACACAATGTAAGAATATTCTAGAGAGCAATCACAACAAACTGGTTACTAAAGTGTCGGCATAGTATACAATGGATATTAAATTAAGTGCCCGCTAGCAATGTAATGACTGTACATTATAATCTAACCTAGAAATGTAGAGCAGCTGGGTCAAGATCAAAACGGAAAATAGGTCAGAGGGAATCACATTCGCTTCGTCCTACTCGAGGCGAGGGGTGTGTGGGGGGTCGGTAGTCGACGAGTGGGACTGTGGGAGACACAGCTAGCCGTGCCCTTGCTCAACGTAAAATTATAAAACGTTTTGAAAATATGTACACATATACACAGTTAACGCTTCCATATTATCCATTCCATCGATGGATCATAGTGCTTACATATAGCACGCACATTATGTTGCGTATTCTCGTTGACCCTTCTTAATGCCCAATTTTGAGTATCGACGGAATTTAAGATCCGAAGTGACAGATTTTATATTTCAAGAAGAATTTGAATGAAATGATAAAAGGTGTGAGAGTAGGTCGGGAAAGGGCTTATAATGATCCATTTCCTTGGCTCAAGGTTAATACAATCCTTTTCTTCAAACCGAAGTTGTAGCAGTGTGCGACGTAACTAGCAATTAACCCAAAACCTAAAATTATTTTTAGTGTATAATTTAAAGGACAATGATCATTAAAGTATGGGGATGTGGGCTAAAATGACTTCAGATTTATTATTGTGTACAATATGATTTATTAATTTTTGTTGTATCAATCGAATTTTACTCTAGTAAAACAAAATATTATGGTGTAAGCTAATTATGTTGGGATCCCTTTAATCAAATTTTTGATGCAGCACGTGATTTAGATGTAAAATCGTAGTAATCATGAGTATAATGAATGAAGTTGTCATCTATTACGCGAAGGTATGTTGCAGTGTTAATATCGTAATTTTTATTATTTTTGTATTACCACCATAATGCTGAGCAGGATCCTTTTTGTAATGTATTGTACATAACATAAAATATTGTCATACCCTTAGTTAACACTCAATGTACTTTATATTACAAATAAAGAGAGTATCTATCTATCTATCTTAATATATATAATTCGAGTGTAGGTAAGTGTGTATGTCACTGAACTCCTCCTAAACGGCTTGACCGATTTGGTTGAAATTTTTTGTGTGTCTTCAGGTGGATCCGAGAATGGTTTAGATTCACAATTGGACCCGGTAGGTGGCGTTGCTGTCGATATATCACCAAAACATTTTTTAACGACTGGACCGATTTGGATGAAATTTTTTGTGTGTGTTCAAGGGGATCTGGGAATGGTTTAGATTCACAATTGGACCCGGTAGGTGGCGTTGCTGTCGATATATCACCAAAACATTTTTTAATTATAAAGCGGTACGAAGTACGCTGGGACAACTAGTAATAATATAAATATAATTCTAACCTCGGTTTACCTTTAACAATAGTAACGTGAGTGGGTAATCGATTTTATGAATTAAGCTGACGAGAAAAAGTTATTCTGACGCCCATCTTGGCCCATGGTACCATACGTCAATAATCATTGTCCTTTGGAATAATTTCATCATGATGAATAATTACGTGTATTGCGTGCGCATCACAAAACTTACTCTCATAATTTTCCGCTAACGGAAAGAAATGACCTTAAAAATATAATGATCACAGCACAGTAACTGTTAATGAATGTCCGCGAGCACTCATTGTGCTTATACGAATGTTATCTTTATGCCAGGGTTAATGTGACAATGTTACATGTTTTGACACATGATTTAGGTACACAGCACTATAATGTCAAACCTAATTACAGTACAGGAGCCGTAGGTGGCAAAACATTCTTTACACGTGATTTTGTAACGGCGCGTGACGATTTAAACCATCGTCCTTCGAATGGCGTCCATTGCATAGTGCATAAATACATGCCATGGTATTATGTACGTGATTAATAGTGTAATGACACTAAAGAAACATCATTTGACTCGATGCTGATGTCTGTATTGCGTTTCGACCTTTAACTTAGGTATTTTCTAATTGATTACGACGATAAAAATGGCATTATAGCGACAATGTAATTCTACGTTTCATAATAATTCTACGAGTACCTACGCTATCATTTTATGAATGAAAGCGAAATGTTTTGTTAACATAATACCTATTTAAACACATTTTTACGATTAATTAATAAAATGTTTCCTAAATATAATAATAAACATATCTTCACGTATCTACATAATATTTATAATTGTGGACGTAAAATATATGACATAATTAATGGATTATTCCTTAAACATTCATACTCTTAACACGAGGAAGATACTGTTACGTAGACCTGTTTACGATAATAATAAATCGATATGATATCTACATTACAAAATAATTAAATAAAATACACTCGCGGGCATCAATTTATATCACCTAGTTGTAAGGGCCAAAGAGCAATGCGTATATTATTAAACTAGGTATTCATCCGCATAAAGTGGGTCAAGTTCATAAAATCCAGGGCAGAGGATAACGAAGAAGTGCAGTTGACACTATTTTATGTAGGTTACCGACGTATTACATTACCGTGCAGCCGCATATTAACTTGTTTAAACAGAGTAGTGATTTGTTTGTAATATCAATCACTTTTAGACGGTTGTTTAGTGCGATGCCACACATAATGCCGCTCCATGCTACTTACTACACACTATGAAAATGACGTGAGTCAACAAGGATGTTTATCTACGATGGTTTTAATACCTAATTCAAGAGTAATAATAAGTATTGACGGATACAATTCTATAATTTCAGTACATCTGCGACTGCAGTATACTTTTTGGATGAAGTATTACTTCTTTGATCCTCCTTGAGTTTTGAATAAGCGATAATAGTTGCACAACCAGCCTTGTGAGAAATAGCAAGCGTCCACTTTCAGTCTCCAGGATGTGAGTCTGCTAATCTTTTAATATCTCTTACCTTTTTGTGTCTTATCTTTGCAAAAAACAAAGTCAAACAAGCTACCTACTTTGAATGGATTTTATTCCAAACTCGCTGATGTTTTTCAAATGTATCGCAGTGTCATAATAATATTATCTCACACAAAAGCAATTAGGTCACGGGGTTGGTATGTATAAATCGTCATAATATATTGTGTGCAAATAACGAAAAGGGTATAGTGTAGGTGTTTTGAAAAGATTTACCGAGAGGCTCGGTTCGAACGAGCGCATAAGTAGGCGAAGGTCGGCCGCCATTCATTGTAGTCGTGAGCTGACGTTACACCTATAGATAAGTAGGGGCAGAGGCTGTAGCGAAGCTGCAACTGGTATTCCATTATGTTTCCAAATGATGATGACATATTTTCAGTTTCAAACATTTAAACAAAAAACCAATTACAAAATTGGTTTGGTACTAAAATTAACATGTTATTTATAAACAAATTCATTCCTTTTCCCATTTACCTAGTTTTTAATTTCAGACTTTCAATGACCAATTTCGTTTTAAAGTTTCCAGAGATTCAATCAATACCGTCTGAGAATTTAAAGGAGTAGGTACCTAACTTACAATACGAAACGAAAGCTTTATGCTTCACAAAAAACGAAAGCTTTAAGCTATTATAAACGGTTCTGCAATCAAATAATGAAGGTTTATAGTTATTACCCTTTTACAGCCGACGAATTTAATACCCGTCCAAATTACGAAATTAAATCTAAGATATTGTTGTAATTAAGGGTTGGGAAAAATTATGTGGCGTTGTTTTACGAGTAGTTCACTTAGGATTTCTACATCAGTCATTTTCAATTAATATTTTGTTGCTGTGTCATTCTGCATACTTCATTATTACTAAATCCTATAATCAAACTTCCATGTTATTTATGATATATTCGATGTATCCATGAAAGTTAAGAAATGTAACATCATCGCAACCGATAATTGTCCTACTGCTGAGCACGGGTCTCGTTTCACAATGTGTGGGGTACATGGCATAGTCCACCACGCTGGCCAAGTGCGGATTGGCGGAATTCACACACCTTCGAGAACATTATGAAGAAGTCTCAGGTGTGCAGGTTTCCTCACGATGTTTTCTTTTGTCGTTATTGTTTGGTAATTCGAACCCAGCTCCCCTGTTCGAGGGTACACACGTTCCAACCACTAACTAATTGGCCCGGCAGCGGGCAGGCGCTTTTCTGACATGTCGTTAACGACGCCAGTTAACTGTGTATGAATTAATCATTTCGGTTTAAAAACAGCAAAATCTAAATAGCTTATCTCCAACTTAACAACAAACTTAAAAGTTCAATATCATTCATTGATGTTTAAATAAATTCGTTATTATAATCACCATTAAAACAATTTAAGTAAAGTTTCTTAATAATTAAATAATTATGTTTTTAATAAGGCACAGAATGAAAGTTCTTTTAAATATGTAATTACCCAACTAAATCAAAATCCACCATCCACGCTCATATTATGATTAATTTCGCGCCAAAATCAAAATCTAAGCCGAGCCAAAGTAGGTCCAAATATAGCAGTTTATGTTGGATACTATGGAGGAGTGGCCTTTTAGAAAGATGATACAATGAACACATCATGTGTACCTGCAATTGAATGCTAATCGTATAATAGTCACCTTGTCACATTTAATTTAAATTACTTTTAATTATACGACGAAAGAAATAAGAGGTTGTGAAAACAACGTAAACAATATCGTTTATATTTATCTTCTCATTAAAATTCAATATCAAAGTATCACCTCGGGCATGAAGGCCTATGAGGTAAGAAACGATTTACTTTATTTATCTAGATTTATCAAAACTAAAATATACTTTCATATATATGTACATACCGTTTTTTATAGGACCTTGAAATAATTTATGTTGGTATATTATATAATTTAAACATCTTCGTCTGTTTAAAATCCAACCTTCGTCTTTGTCAAGTTTGTTAGGAATACTTAGGAACCACCATCTTGGACTAAATGCAAATTACGAATAGTAATATATTTATTGGTCCGAGCACGCTGTTTAGCTAGCGTGCCAGCAGTAAATAACAGACACGTAATTTGCAAAATACAGTTTAAGTTCTAATGGATGTTATTGTAATAATTTATTAAATACAACTCCACGCAAAATTGCTGAATTGAAAACATGAAACAACTCAATTTAAAGTACGGCTGAAACCCCTAGCTACTGTGGACTAATCTGCATAATATGAACCCACATACATATGTTACTGTTGCAACATGATTCGAGACTCGAGCGTAAATACATTGTACCACTGTTCAATATCAATGGTTCAAAATAAACGCAACTCATAAAGCTTGTAGCGTATAATTTGGAAAGATACCTTGAGACTTAAGGTTATCCATGTAACAACAAACTGATCAAAGGTGTAGGTACGAATCCATAATACATACTGTACACAAGACAGTATATGGCTGACCACACGACACGCCTATTATTAATTAGCTGATGAACCGTGTCGAAAGTCGAAGTTTTTGAAAACTTCGAATCCATGCCTGGGTTTTACCAAGAAAAGAAAATGCTGTAGGCATAAAACGAGTACTGGACGATAAATATCGACTGCGCACACTCAACGTGCTTCAACGTTATGACACTGACATCGTACTTGTTTTCCTCGACCTAGTCTGCTGCTGAGCCATCTAAGGAGAGGTATCGAGAGCAGGGCCACTCAAGTTGATAAGTTAAGGGGACTCTTGTGGACCTCATATAATTATTATTTTAATCTCAATAAAACACATTTACTTTGTATTTTTCACAATGAAAGATAAATAAAAATTTGTGGGATCTGGGATCTCCCGCTCAACAGCCAATATTTGTCACCGGGAGATATTGTTGTCAGGAGTCCATGCTCGGCAAAAAAGGCGACATTTGGGACTCGCAGACACTTGCTACGGTACACACAATACGCGGCGGCGATAGGAATACGGTGGTTGTTGTGGCAACTTCAAACATTGCCAATAACAGATTAATAAAAAATAATAAGAATAACTCGAGTACAAGTTATACTTATTCTATTTTAGCCCGCCAACGACGGGTGCTGTGAAGAACAGCGACGCACGAGGCGTAACGCGATTTGATTGGACGGACCATTGCAGCGACAGCGAGAAGTTTTGTTTTCAATCGCTACTCGAGATGAAACTTGGGATTCATTCAATAGCCATTAATAAACAGCACCGCACAAAGGCTTCAATACATTGTAATCCGGATAGATAATTTTCCATTCAAATCACAAAAAAAGGATAGAATGTCACGCTGGAATAGCAAAATAACATCATTGCTTGGACAAAACTTTAAGCAGATATCTAGGGGTACATTTAACGGTAGATTTAACTGGGAACATTGGTGGATAATGTATTGTACTCGTAGTAGAGAGGTCATGCTTCCGACGGTCACCTCTATATAAATTACCTACATGTTAAAATAATGTAAACGCACAAAACGCGCTTAGCTTAGCTCTAGTTGTCGATAAACGGAGTCTCGAGAGCCAAATACACAAGACTGTGACCAAAAGTGATGTTAGGAATTAGGAAATAACAACATACTAACTTTCCTGCGTTTTTAAGTTTCGTCGTATGTTATTTATGTATATAATTTAAAACGGTGTGTTAAAAGATTCTTCTGTCTTTAAATTGATTATCAAATATTTACAGACATTAATTCAAAAACACGAAAACTACACCAAGTATCGTTTGTTGCGACACTCCGAATCGAATTAATTACCTCGCAACCGAGCGTAGTATTAAAAAACGGTTTGCGCAAGAGTCGATCCGTACCTTGACACAGATAGTGCTCAAACTGTCGTTTTGAATACACAAAAACCGGACGCTGCCTTCACTATTTTAAAACGACTCTTGTGGAACTGAACGGCTGCAAGTGAATCATATAAATATAATAGGTGAGCACGCACCTGTGTGTATTATTCTTAATATATAAGAATACTAGCTGTATCAGCAAACTTACTACCGCTCTATATTCAACAAACTCTATCTAATATCTAATAGCTGTATATTAAATAAAGTTGTTTCATTTTTGTGCCAAATAAAGAAAAATGTTTTGCAGTTTCATTAGACACGCAGGACGTTATCCAAATACATGAATCCTCTTAATCAAACTATTAGTTTATTAACATACATATATTTCGAAATTGTTATAATTTCTAACTAATCCTAATCGAATCTAAACCTAATAAGATGTTAACAACCCTTTGAGTCCTCCCATTTTTTAAACAATTGACTTTCATTTGAACCAGCTGTTGTATTTTCCACCTTCCTTTAAATAAATAATAACATAATGATAATCTAAAATTTTACCACAACATAAATTGACTTCAATGACTGGTTGGTTTTACAATGTTATTAATGCTACCAAAAATAAATATTTTAAAATATTTGATTATTTCCATCCGTTGAAAAGTTACTTTTACATCACATTATACTTTGGAATGCAAAAATTCTTGATTTATTGATGAAAAAACTAAAATCGCTATTCGTTTGCCTATATTGTTTATAATATTTAAGAAATATTCATAACTATTTTCAATACACGATATTGTATTTGATTTTGGACTTTCTATTGTGTGGAAGTATGTATTAGGACTAATAACTATAATTTGATAAAATCTCTCCCCATGTTCATCATTAACTGCATCTCAATTGAAAGGGAAGTAATTTAAGTAGGAATGCAGAAAACGGATATTCAACGACATGTAACAATCTGAAGCCCAGTGATCTAATATATAGTTGTTTCAGCGACAACTTACAACCTACACAAATGTTTCGTGATATGAACTTCAATCATATATTTTATTTACTAACAAACTGCTGACGCTGCGTTCGCTGCGTCAAACTAAAGCTATACGCAGTACACAATTTCATTTATTGGAATTAATTGCTACATTTAGTTTACATACACACATACATATAATCACGCCTCTTTCCCGCAGGGGTAGTCAGAGACCACTTCTTCAACATAAGCACAGTTAGAGTTGTAAGAGTTTAAATTTTCATCCTATTATGTTGATGTCTTAGTAAAGTAATAAATAACAGTAAAGTATGTCAAATAACAGAACGGAGAACAAAGAAAACGCTACCATTTTTGCATGCAGTTGCAGTGACAAAATGTCCAAATTATTTAAATTTCAAAACCATCGTCCCACTTTCTGTTACTGGAAATGTCGAAAAAACGAAAAAAAAACTTTGCATAGAATATCGAATTTCATTGTACTCCATATCAAAAATCGCACCAGACACATACATCACAGGGAAGTGTCACAGTCATACATAAAATATATATTTAAAACAGGTGATAACAGGAGACAACAAAGATTCTAGTCATATGTCATTCATGTCATATGATAATGCACCATATTTTGTGTTTTGAAAGCAATCAGGGGTTCTAATATCATTCACTATTACGAAACCAGAAATTGTGTCAAATTGTATATTGACTATACATATAAACAATCATACTACATACTAAATTGATGGAAATATAAGTGAGATAGTTTTTTCAGATTATCTAACAACTCATCAAAGTATCATCACGTACATTGGTACGAAGTCTAGATCTACAGATTAAAAAAAGACAAGCCTCACTTTAGTGATTGTTATCACAATACGTTACAAACGTCCAGTCCCAGAAAAAAATTGCATGAATTATTTAAAATACATCATAATTATGCCATAGGTATTTTTATAAATGTAGGGTTGCTACACATCTACCAGGGGAAAGAAAATTTTGTGAAACTACTGTTCCTAATTAAAAAAACGTAGGTTTATCCCAATAAGGAATAGTAAATGAGAACTGTGTTATGTTTTGAGAGGCATTTACGAAATTAAAATTTTGTGAGCTTTGTTTTAATCGAAAACTATCAACTGATTGAAATGTAACTTTCTAAGTTGTAAGGCAACTGATTTACTTCTGTTTATAAAAATAAATAAAATGTAAAATTATGTTTTTAAAAATTTGCGTTACAAAAAAGGGGAAAACCCACAAAACACGGTTTTACTGTAAAGTGACGCATCAAGTACACAAAATAGTCAGCGCGGCCACTGCGCGCTAAATTGGAAATATTATACATTTTTGTTATTTTTCCCGATAAATGCTAGAATTCTCTTGATTTCGCAAGTTACCCTTCATTCATACAACTATAACGACGCGACGTTACGAAACATCAAGGACTTAGACGCTACAATACATTGGGAAGCCGTATAAGAAATTACGTAGATACGTCGCATAAATTAGTTTACATGCGTGTACATGTCATTATTGAATGAAAATTGGATCATACTGAACAGGATCATAAAAAAACGCCAAAAAGAAAATAGTTTACGTGTTTTAATTAAGTAAATGCTCCCGCTTCCCTTCGACAAAACAGTCTTATTAGCCACACTCGATAAAAACCCGATAAAATCCAACGGCACTAACTATATCTCTGACCGTCTCCGCCCCAGTCTTCATCTCATACTCACTAAAGAACTGACCAAGTAATATTAATCTTTAATAACATCCTCTACTAACTGGCCTAACCATTGGAGTCTTGTCTGGGTCGGTCACAGTTGTTACGGGCGGCGGCGGATGGGTGATGCTGCACGCGTGTTTGTTATCTTAAATTGTTCTTAGTAACAGTACAGTTACTAATTGTTAGCAAGAGTCTCGTCCTAACTCGGCCACTGATGTGTTGCTACTCTCGAGGACTAAGATAGTCGCCTCTAAAAACCGGATGTAACCGAATCCACACCTTTCTAACACAATTGTTTCTTAAAACAATTATTACACGGTAGAAATTATACTAGGTATTGTGGCAAGCGGTAGTACTACCCTAGGCGCACTCATATGCTCTACCACCTTTCATACCTCTATAAAACGGCCAAGTTTTTTTTTTTTCATTTTACTCAAGATGTACTTAGTATATATTATGTAGAGTTAAGGCAAGCAAAATCATGCCTTGTGGAATCTGGGTCTTGGCTCTTCCTGAAATATAATATTTGTTCTTCGAAATCATAACACCTATAAACATATTGGTAGGTACATAATACGTATATGCCCGTAATTGGGTACCATTTTCACTTAACGTAACTCTAAAGGCGGCAATAAATTAATTTTGCAAAAATCAATCATTTCACGAAAATAAATATGACAAAACTAAAACAACTAAAATAAAGTAACTTATGAATTAAAATGAACTTATGTCGCTAGTACAAATAGAAATTTATTAGTCACGTTGCGCATTATTCCTGTAATGCGTAGGACAAGGCTATTGTGCGCTTAACTATTAATAATAATATCCAGGTAATAAATAGAGGAAACGCAATTTGCGATGTGTATCAATGAACAAAAAATGTACGTAAAACATTACACTGTTGGCCTCATCTGCAATATAATTGAGGGCTCCATCGATAATAAGGAAAAACAAATTGGATATATAGACAATGATATTCTCTGCCACAACACGATATCAAATGCAAATTCGAAGGCTTCTGCGGTTTGATATAACCCGTATAAAATGTAGTTTATGACATAGTGTATAGTGAATTTATGGAACCTTTGCATACAGAAATAGGTTTTCAAGACAAACTTGGTTAAAGGCAAATATTATACAATACGAGTATATATCATTTGAGAACAATGTTAAATGGAAATATATCTCATATCGCACCCTTAGTAATTTAATTGCTTAATTCAAAAAACGTGAGCTTACAAAAAAACTACTCTTTTACATTCGTCAGAAGTGTTTCCTATAATTAATATGTTATTACGTGTTTGTGATGAATAGTGATGATGATACAGTTGTCAAGTCCACGTTAAAGGCAGGCGGAGGTAAATGATTAGTGTGGTTCATATAATTTTTTTAAAAGTTTACAGTAGAAACTGATGTTACAGTCAGGGTGCCACGTATTTTGCGCCAAAACGTGTACGCTGCCTGCGCGCCTCACAGCTGAACAAGGTTGTGTTATTACATAAATAATGTAACTTTATGGATTGCTGGAGCAACTCTCACAAGCAATTTATCCTTGTCGAAAGCAAACAAGTCACAACTAGCTGCTGTATAAATTCCCGCGTGCACCATTTATGTGTAAAATATTTCCATGGACCACTTATGAACCTAATTTGTGCAATTAGGTTAACCTCCAAGACTCACTTTTCTCATACGTACCTACCAAACGCCTGAACGCATTAAATAATGTAGACTATTATATGTTAATGTAGCGACTTTCAGGTATGCCCCTTTGTTTTTAAAATAATGTATTTGTTTAAGTGTTGTAATTTGGTGTTGCAGTAAATTGGGAAATTTTCAGCATGAAAGTATGTCGCAGTTGTTGGCGTCGACATGTGTGTCAGGTCAGCGGGCCGAGCGTCATCCGGATTATTTTTATAGGTCCATCCCAATGTGGACAGATTTAAGTTGTGTATATTGCTGAAAATCATTGGGCTACAACAGTTGTGTTACGTTTAGATCAAGAAAACTCATCTTATATATAAAATTCTCGTGTCACAATGTTAGTTACCATTTACCATACTTACTCCTCCGAAACGGCTCGACCGATTCTCATGAAATTGTGTGTGCATATCGAGTAGGTCTGAGAATCGGCTACTATCTATTTTTCATACCCCTAAGTCGTTGTCCACCCCTACATTTTTTTAAACAAAATTTTTTATTTTAATTTTTTATTGATTAAGCATAAAAATACACATATTCCCATCTTTATATATATATCCCAAATTTTCACTTCCCTACCCCCATCCCTGAAATTTAAATCGCGCTCTTTGTATTGTATGAAAAATATATAATTATGGCGGAACAACGTTCGCGGGGTCAGCTAGTTTTTTATAAAATGTTTCGCTGACATGACAAGTACATATATCTATCTACCTATATAGTTTTGACAGTATTGCAATTTGGAAATCGCTGCAGTGTAAAGTAATTTCATTCCAGGGTCCAACTTTTTTAAAGTAACCACGAATAAGTAAAGACGAACGGGTGGAATGCAAATTTTCCGCCCTCTTTCCACTTCAGGTACCGCGTTCCCCTAAGAGCCTACCGTACCCACGCATCCACGTCACACGGTGACGTCACGAAGCCTGAATCACGCTATCGAAGTTTTCTACACCACTCGCATATATTCAGTATAGTTCCACTTCCAAGTGACCAGTTGGGGCTTATCCACCTCCCGGGCATGTCGTCTCGCCCGACGGTAGATCGCTCTTTGCCAATACATTATTTTCTTGTGGTTAGTTTTATTTTTGATCAGACAACGACGAAGTAATTTTTCTTATGAAAATACCATGTAAAAACGAAGATGCTATATAAAAGAAACGTTTTATTATAATAAAACTTTATTTTCATAACAAATTGGTTCTGTATAATTTCGGTAGGTACTTACTAAATATCGACTCTGCGACACTCGTCCAATTATATTATCTCATTTTTCACATTATAGCTACTGAACTTCAATTTCGAAATGGGTTATTCATTTATATGCTATTTTTGATGCGGGAAAAGTTTAAAAGATTTCGCAGTTCCAAGTACGACTTCTAATGTGGCAACTGCAGTGCAGATATATCTTCAAGAGTGAGTGATACTTGGACCAAAACCGCTACTCGATACAGGATATGTTGTGCTTCCAATATTTCTGTTAAGGGTATTTTGACTTAAAGATCGATGCATGTGGACTGCGACAAACAAAACAAAGTGGAAGCGGAACTATGACAAACCACAATAGAGTTAGGAGGATTATAATGTAAATGAAAATACAATCTCAATTCATTAACATGAAACTGGGAAAAGAAAAGCGGTCTAAAAGTGGGCACCGTGTAAATAATGCTAAGAGCATCAAAACAGTGTAGAGTGCCGTGTTGATGGGGGGATTTTGATATCTTTTAACAATGCAATTAAAATATCAGAAGTAAAAGTCACGTCGTCACGAAAGTCAAAGTCGTCACGAAAGTCGGGGCCCAGACTGAAATATCAGCGCTGTGCTCACGCGCGGCTAAAGCTGAGGCTGGGCCCATTCGCCGGTCGTTACGCTGCAGCACGGACATTTGTCAAATAGATTGTTCTGTATCTACCCTTTTTTTATTTTTATTTTAGTTTTATTTTCTCACTTTTTATTTGTATTATTAATGTTGTATTTTATGTCTACCTATTATAAGTCAATTGTTTAATCCATGTCAGCTGCGGCTTCAACGGCGAATAAATATTTTTTCTTTCTTTCTTTCTTTCAAAAGCTAACAATTTAGTTTAATCGATAATTTGTCAATGGGTTATAAAAATAAATGACAAGTGTTATTTGTGAGTGTTTATAAATATCGTACACACTTGTACGGCCTAGTATTAAAGCTACCTACGCTTATGAACGATATAAACGATTGCTACTCTGACGCGTAAGTAGGTCAGTGGGTCACAGACGAGGTCCACTGATAGTATTCGAGTTGTTGTTTCCCAAACTACTCAAGGTTTTCCACACATACGAACGAGCCTTGCGTACATTTGTGAAATGCTCTTGAGTAATATTTATCGAATTTTGGGGAATGCATTCATTGCGATTATGAAAAATTACATAATCATTGTTATCTTTCAACTGGTCTGTAATATTTATATACATGCAATTAAAATGGCATTTTTAGATGGCCATGATAACGTTAACATTGAACTGTTATCTGTAAATGTAGCAGAAAATGTCATAAGACAAAAAAATCATCAGTAAACTCAATAACTCTTAAAACACTAAACTGTGCGTGCCTCGAGTTATTTCATTCTATTTTAATGTTAGTCGAACTCACCAACCTTGCTCTACATTCAAGATTACAATTAAAAAACCGGCGAGATGTAAATCGAGTTTCACTTGATAACAATATTTTAAATACAGTTATGGCTAGGCAAAATAATATATTATAACTAATACGCTTACGGTGCATAAAGTAAAATAAAGGATACAGTATTAATCCGTTGAAGTTTCACTTCTACTGTGTGTCCCAGCACACATTTAGATTTTTTTATTATTTACGTTTATTTATGTATAATATTCATTATGTTTTAAAAATAATAATTTATTGAATAAAACAAACCAACGAAAGTGACCAGAACGAACAAATTTCGAAAATTAAGCGTGTGCTGCAACGCAGGCAGTTCAGTACAGCGCATGACAGTTTAGGCAGACGTGTGCCCCCTCCGCATGCTGCGACGCAAGACGCAACTCATTCGCATCCTAGTTAGTACAAAGAATAGACGTTTGACAAAATGTTCTGTCATTGCAACAAAACTATGCCTCGACGTGCACGCGTCGCGCAGATATCTGTGCCGGCTCTACAACGGGACGCAGTGCAGGACTCTGTTCTGCGCTGCGTGGAGCTGCGTCGCCTGCGTTCCAGCATACGCTTAGCCTAAACGTCATCGTATTTGAATAGTTTGACTCACGAAATGTGCCAATCTATTCTGATACGGTACGGGTAACTTAATGTCTGAGTAACACAGTACAGGGGTACTGTGTTACTCAGACATTAAGTTACCCGTGCAATTTATATCTCTTGTTGTTGGCTTTACTTTCAATCAAACCTTTATTGACACATGATGTCAGAATAATCAAACTGTACAGATACACACTATTATATTGCCGAGGAAGAATGGCTACAATTAGCGCCAAGCGGCATGACAGCTTAAAAATCCATTTTGCAATAATTGAGAAACCGATGAATTTTACATTGTTTTAACAATACGACTCTCACAGTCGTGTAGTGTTCGTGTCACACTTGTATCGAAATGGACATGTAATGCAGCGTGGTGGAGTATGCTGTAGGCCTCCTCAGGTATGAGGAAAGACCCGTACTCTGTAGTGGGCCATTAATGGGTTGAAGCCAAGATGGATAAAATAATTCTGTTAATATCGCTCGGTGGTACGAAACTCCTAGTATGCGAGTCCGACTCGCAATTGAGTTCAATGGACCGGTTTTATTTTTATTTGTTGTGATAACGGCCACAGCAACACGCATTATGTAAAAATTTCAGGCGTCTACCTATTTCCGTTCAAACGTTCTTATTAACAATTACTAACTGGACTACTACCAACAACTAACAGGAATAACATTCACTAACAGGCCCTGTCCCAGTCCTCATACTAACAAACTAACCAGCTAATGTTCTAACACCGTCACCTAAGCGGACTAACTATCCCAGTCCCCATTTGAGTCTTGTTCTAAGTCGGTCGCAGTGGTCATGGGCGGCAGCGGAAGGTGGTGCTGCATGCTCGTTTGCTGCCTTAAATCAATAAAAAAAAAATAGGAATCTGTGTTTGCTACGTTAAGTCCATAAAAAAACTATAGAGTCCCGTGACAGACAGCGGGTGGATATTAACAGGGTTCCTTTTTCAATCTATTTGAGCACGGAACCCAAAATAAAGTTCTTTGTATAAAGACAACAAAAAACTGATTATTATTTAAATTTCCCGCCACACAGTCGCCAAAACGAGCCACTTAAATTGTGCCAACTACACAAATAATAAACAAGATTATTCTTCGTGAAGTTGCACACTTTTTTCACGGTCTATCAATTATAAAATGATTGTTAATTGTGCTATTACCTATTCAAAATTAATTTGATCCATTACCAGCACGCTCTTATTGGTTGTAATAGCAGTCTTCAAGCTGTTGTCAACTTGAACTGTCAACAATAACACTACATATTTAACTTTGTACGTGTAGTAGACACGTACAATCCAGATTCAATGCATGCTATGTATCAAAATCAAAACTTTTTGTATAATCCTTTTCCTATTAATATTATAAATGCGAAAGTTTGTATGGATGTATGAATATTTGTTAGTTTTTCACGCAAAAACTACCGAATGGATTTTGCTGAAACTTTACAATAATATAGCCTACACATTAGACCTAGTGTGAATTATCCAAAATATATAAGTAAATCTTTGCAAACCTAAGGAATATGTTTCCCGAAGCGAAGCGAGGGCGGGTAGCTAGTAATCAATAATTATGTAATCGTGACAGTGAACTAAAAAAAAATTGTTTCTGGTTGAGGCTTCTGATTGTGGTTTTTGATTGTGCGGCTATTAGATATATTTATGTTGGCTAAACCAAAGTACGAAATAAATTCTATTTGATAACTAGTTTTTCGGTAAGATTTGCATTTAAATAACAAATTCCGGCTTTAAAGGAAACCACTCAATTTGCAAATACAGCAAACTAGCAAGGATGCTTCTTTTTTCAATACATTTGTGGGATCAAATTTCGTTTCGACTCCTTTGACACATCCCGACAGGAATACGTAAAGTAACACAGTATGATAATGTGAATTGAAACACCACATGGTAGCCACAGACTTCAGAGATGGCCTTCATGTTGTTTACATAGTAGTGATGCAACAGACCTCTGCTTCTGTTTTCGCAACGCTATTTAACATCAATTTCCGTTTTTGTTTGTGCAACTTTTATAAAGGGAATTTGATCGGAACTTGATGGTTTAAGGGTATGGCACGCGGGTTGCGTGAGCCGAGTTTAATGTTCCAGCCTGCGTTATGTGACACCTGGACACACAAGTGCAACCACAATAGAGAAACCGAAAACAAGTTACATTTGGAATTATTTGTTAAATTAAGTTTTTAACAATTACCAGTAGATATTTAAACTTCTGCATCCGATTCCGACTCCGGAACTCAATGAATGCAGATTTTCGCCACACAACTACGTACATAAAAGAAAGCTTGTGCTGTGGCTGTCACTTGCAATCCCATTTTTTTTTTCAGTAACTTTTTGCTTAACCATGTACGTCGAACCGTTTTATCTCTGGCGAATTAGTTTTAGATCAAATTTTTGTCAACATTTATTAACCGAACATAACATGTTTTCTTAGATTTACGATTGTTATTTATGGGCTCCAAATATTTTAATATTTGTATTATTCAGGACAGACCGATTTATCAAAATAGATCTTTTTGACTGGTTTTTCACGAATTCGAAGCGATTTTTTCCATGATAAATTTATTATGAGATACCTAAATTATCCGTCATCGGCCGTCAAAACTACTTTTTTTATATCGGATTTGTTAATACATAATTATGCCATGACATCTGCAACGTAACAACAATTATTAAAACGAATCAGTAAAATTGCACCACGTATTTGCTATACTAAACTTAATAACTGTGTGTCCGCAGATATTTAAATTTTTTCGATGAATTAAAACAGTCAGATCCCGAAAGTGGAACGCTTTAAAGTTTATTCACATCGCATCAGTCATATGGTTCTTTAACCGATTGACACGTTCATTGTGATTTTATTTCCATATATTAATGCAAATGTACAACAACAAGTCCGCATATTTTACACCTTTTTTTCCAGAAGGATACATTGACCTATATTTTCATTCCTACCGATTCCAACTCAGGATATCTATATAAATAAAAATAAATGTTGGTAAGCGCCAAACTCGAGAATGGCTCGACCAATTCAGCTAATTTTTTTGTAATGTTTGTTTATGTATGTATGTATGCACACGGAAGGTTTTAACAATAAAAAAATATCTATTAAATGTCTGAATTTCACTGGAGTTAGTGGCAGAATTTTATAACGGGAGAAACGTTATAGGCATTTATTTAATTTTTACTATTAACTTTTAACGAAACGAACGTAGTCTGTCCGGGCAGCTAGTCTTATAAAAGTTTCGGATGAATATTAATAAATGAATTAATTACAATATTGATTATGGTCCCGACATTGTTCCCAAGTAAACTCGAAATGTTTTCTGGGGAACGCAAAACAACAGTTGTTCAAGTTAATTTCTAACAATTCTAGGGTCGCTAGTTGTAGCCGTAATCAGTCGCTATTTTATTTTAACTGCATCAATGAAAAATTATACTGATAATTCTGAACAACTTACTTAAAAATAACGCTACATGTAGTAAGTCTAAGATGATTTGATAGTAGCGACCGGTGGTAAATTAATGCCGTGTCACAAATATACTTTCCTTAACAACAGCATTGAATATTCAATTTTATTCAATTCCTCCCACCTCCAGATTGCGATATCAGGTTTCAAACTACCAGAACGTTTATGAGCTCGAGATAGTTTGGTGTAGTAGATTATTTTCGCCAACTTTTAAAAGGATTTGCCATAATTGCCAAATTTCTTATGCTGTTTACGAAGTTAGGTTTTGTTTGGAGATGGAGATTAAAGCAGAGAAATGTTGTGATGTAATTAAGAGAGTCCTTACGATCTATATACGCGAAACACAGATTCCTAAGTAAAACTAGGAATTTCTTCAACGCCAAGGAAACGGCGAGTGGAAACACGTAAAGTAAAAAAATATATAAAATTTATACTTGTCTGAAGGTGGTATTATAAAAAAAAATGTCTAAAAAATTATAAAACAAAGTACCCGTCACCTTAATGTTGTTCAAATATTGGCTTCAACCCATTAATGGCCCACTAATGAGCACGGGTCTCTCCTCATATCTGAGGAGGCCTAGAGCATACTCCACCACGCAGCTCCAGTGCGGGTTGGTGGAGTTCAAATATTAAATTGCGTAAATTAGATTTTTTGCAAGAACTAATAAACATGAAAGTATGATTTAGTAGCTAATTTTGGTTTGATAGGTACCGTTAATAAATTATGTGTTTCATAAAAAAAACAAGTTGATAGTGTTGATATTTATAAAATTTAAATATACGGACCGCACATAACGTAGAAGAAACGGAGCTTTGGCACCAATGCTAAATGTTCATTTCGCAACACGTTGTATTCGTATTTGGTACATCTATTTAGGTTAACAATCATTCTAAAATTATAGCACATCAACGAAACAATTACAGGTACGCGTACGCAGACGTTCAATCTAGTTCTATGTTTGGTTTACATATGCAATATGATAACAGCGTGAGCACAGGTCAATGTTTTCATTGAGAACGAGTTTTCGTCGTAGCGATAATTGCGGTTTATGGAGAGTATGGACACTTACTGATTGTGTTGGTTTCATCGTTTATCTTTTGTGACATTAGTGCTATATTCATTTGAAACCTCCGCATCATTAATGCTAACTCTCTTCTACATTGAGATTAGTTTGAGACGTCCTTGTTATTAACATTCCGATACTAAAGTTGTGCATGAAAACCGCAAGTCATTAATTTAAATGCCGTCTCTACACTAATGCTGACTGGTAATGATTGCGAAACAACACGTTTGTTTACATCCGTCTCATGTTCTTAATTTATGGTCACCAGACTCCTACTTGGATATGCATTTAATGATAAAGAGATAATAGTGTATAATTGAACATACTTGAACGAATATATTCCAGTTAGAAACAAGTTTATAGTTCATTTTTCTACAAGTAAGGCCATTGTTACTTAGCAAAAAAAATCGGACCTCCGTCTTCATTAAACACTATTAAATTTTTTTTTAAATAATTGCTCAAAAATCTGTGGCTTTTTGGAGCCCTTCAAATATTATACTTAATAGGAACACGTTGTTAAAGTTTTTAATAGTCGTTTATTTTGTAATATTGCTTTGAAGTTAACAAAAATTTAAATTTTAAAAATTGTTGTAGGTATATTTAATTTAAATAGTGTTATTAAGTATGGCATAAGCGGTCTTAGCTTATGCTCAGCAAAATCTCAGGGTGTGCTCAGTGCGGTGCGGCGCCGCACTGTGTGGCTCCACCCTTAGGTTGTAGAGCCTAGAGTTCGCCCGGGGTGGTACTGCCGCCCGCCTCGGTACTTAGTACCATTCCTATCGTAATGGTATAGTACGGCCGACGGTTCTAGGCCGCTCTGAAGTTAGGCTTTCGGATATAGTGCTCAGGTACTGTACCTAGGCCGGCCATAAGTTCTGTTACAAATGAAAATGCATGTTTTTTTCAAATGAAGTAATGCAATATTTTTAAAATTTAAACCTACATATTTATTAAGGAGTGCGCACATTACAACGACTCCACGACCGACCGACGCCAACGCGACTAAAACCTTGACAAAGCTAACATTCAATTATGAGCCTTATATCTTTGAAGGTAAGGTTGAATTTCGAACTTATACTTAAAAGCCCTGTACGGCTCGCCCTACACCCATAGCCGTTCCGTTTCGAGACAAACGCGTCGACGTTGCGTTGACGACTCACCGTAGACGAGTAGTCCACGCGTCGACCGACACAATGACGTAATGTAACTAGCGTCGGAGTTGAAACGGAGTGGAGACGGAGTCGAGTTGACGTCGATGAAGCGTTGATCGCGGAACGGAACGTCGGAGTTGAAACGGAGTGGAGTCGGAGTGGAGTTGACGTCGAGTTGGTGTAATGTGCGCACTCCTTTAGTCTCAGCAAAAAAAAAAATCTATTCGAAATGGCCACCTTTAGCTTTTATACAAGCCTTTAAACTGTTTGGCTACGAATCTATGGATTTACGCACTGTTTCCAAGGGAAATTTCGCCACTGCTTGCTCCAAAGATTTTTCAAGACTCAATGTCGCTGTGTCGGTTAGAGCAGGCCATGTCCTCTAAAACTGACCATAATTTGAAGTCTAAAGGGTTGAGATCTGGGCTAGATGAGGGCCAGTCTTCGGCTTTTATAAAGTCCGGACGTTGGTTTCAAGCCAGGCTTGGGTAGTTCGTGCCTTATGACCAGGCAGAGTCCTGCTGGAAAGTCCACGGTATATTTTTTAAAAGTGTATTGCTCAGAGGTTTCACAACATGATCTAAGACTGTATCTTGATACACTTTGGCTGAAGTTATCACTCCTTTTTCACAAAAATGTCGTTTTATGACTCCTTGATAAGACACGCCCCACCAAACCATCACTGACGCAGGGTGATGACCACGTTGTACCTTTCCAACCACTTGAGCAGCTTCTTTAGAACTGTGAGCGTACACTTTATCATTTTGCTTATTGTAGTGTTCTTCAATCGTGAAAATTTTTTCATCGGTAAAGAGGATATTTCTGTGCCTATCACCTGCGCATCGCGACAGAAGGCGTTTTGATCGATCCACTCTATTTGTAAAGATTGATTTAGGGCATGTGTTGTTTTGTTTTATAATACGCGACAGAGTCCTGGCGGGAATCTTCATTTCTCGCGATAAGATTTTTTGCTTCCTAATGGGGTTTCGACGAATTCTGGCTTAACAGCATGAATATAGCCTTTGTAGTTCTAACAGCACGCGGCCGCCCCGATCTTTTCTGGTCTTTGACAGAGGAAGTGTTGTTGTATCTGTTGATAGTACGATATACGATCATACGGCTGATACCAAACTTTTGAAGTGTCTGGAATATGACCGACGGCTCAATACCCACTTTGTGCAAGGCGATCACTGCAATCCTATTTGCTTTAACATCCCATTCCATATTGTAATTTGATAAAATGAACAAGAAAAAATATGTGGATTGGCGCAAAATCGAAAGAAGTTTTTAAAATAATATACGTGTTTCAAATACAAAATAATTAAAAAGTTGAAAAAAAAGAAATTATTTTATGTAACAGTATTTATGGCCAGACTAGTTACTTTAGAGAGAGATAGCGACACGAACACTGAGCGTGTGACTGAAACAAACAATGCTCAAAGTGACACCCCGCGCGTCTCGCCACCATTTCGACCCTAAAATTGACTTCTGTGCAGCGATCCGAACAAAGTTCTGACCGGCCTAGAACCGCCGGCCGTACTGTACCTTTTATTAGTAATTGTGTTCCAATTAGAAAGGTGTGGAGCCGGCTTCACTTTTCACTTTTTTGCGAACATCTCAGTCCTCAAGGGTAGCAACACAGGACCTCTGTGACCGAATTAGAACGAGACTCTTACTAACAATTACTAACTGGACTATTACTCCCAACATTAGTTGTTGGGAGTAATAGTCCAGGAATAACTATCACTAACAGTCCCTGTCCCTGTACTAACATAACGAACCAACAATTAATGCTCTAACACCGTCTCTTAACCCGACTAACTCTCCTAGTCTGTCCCCATTTGAACCTTGTTCTATGTCGGTCACGGCTGTTACGGGCGGTAGAGGAAGCGTGGTGCTGAATGCTAGTTTACTACTCGTCTCGGAGTCTGTATTTATGCGAGGATCAAAGGATTTCATGTTGGCGTTCAGAGTTCGAAGCTTGGCTCTACATGAGATCTGGTAACCCTAAGGCTTCGGTCAAACAGCCGACGGGGCGGGACGGCGACGCGACGCTGGCGTGACGTAAAGAATTGTAACGTATTAGCAAGTATGAAATATGTCACACAGAGCCGTCGCGCTCGGCGGGTCGCGTCACGTCGCGCGCAGTACAACGGGGACTCTAGCGTCGCGTCGCCGTCCGGCCCCGTCGGCTGTTTGACGGAAGCCTTAGTCCTTACTTCTTAAATCGACCTGCATCTCTTCGTGTATCGGTCGCAATGTCCTGAAGCAAGTAATAGATCGGGCCCCGGTTACGTTTTCGCCGGAAACGCGTCGATTATGGGTTTGGTTCTCCTAATCTTCATAGGCAATGGGCAACAGTGCCCGCACCGTCTGTTCGCATGTCGCCGATTAACATCCAATTCTAACCACAAACTTATCGTTAAGTTGCTGATATACATACATAGGTAGGTACGTAAGTTTAACAAATACAAATCAATGAAAATCCCAACGCTCGCAATTAAAAAGGTTTTGGTATCCAGTTCTGTTCACTCCACACGTGAACTTCGATGATTTTTGAGTAGGTGTCGCACAAAAGGGTAATTTGGAAGGGTATAATGGGTCCCGAATGCTCAGTCCCCCTACAATCATTTACATATTAGGTACATAATATTATAATGTTTTCTCCTGAATGGGATCATTAAGGCGATGTAAGCACCTATTAGCAAAAATTATAATTATTTTATTTTTTACATCAGTTAAATACGTACGGAAATAGTGGATGATAATGGGTTTGATACCCACGTTACGCTTGTTACACTCCAAGCAGAATTATCGTACGCCCTACTTCCTAAAATACCTACCTACACAGAATGTTCTCGTCAGTCCGACTAAAGAATCGCGTACTAGGCCGGGCATTCCTAGTCTGCGATATATCAGAACGCGCCTTCGAGAGCCTCATTTCAATGAACGCATCACGCAACGTTCACGTCACATCAGGACGATTACTTCATTCTGTGTAACAAACGGCGTGTTGTAGTTGACATAGCTACGCAGGTACATAATATGTAGCCTCACTGACTGACAAGTTGACAACTGCACTGCGTACCGTAGACGGGTACCGCCAGTGTCCGGACTGTCCGGTGTCCTACTGACACCGAATGAAATCAAAAAGCGAAGCTCGATGGAGCCGCGATACTAACAGAATACCAAACGATATTATTACCATCGTCCGTGCCGCGAATGCGAGTCATTCACTTCACACTCGTACGAGCTACTATGAATTTCCGACTATAATATAATAAAAAAAACTCGGTTTACTCAGTCCATTCTATTCTGTGTAGGATAGCGCATAAAGATAATGCGACGTTGCCACCCCGTGCAGCCGAACATACGAGCAGGTACCCCTGTCTCTACTATAGGACTATAGGTATCTGTACTTCTGTAGCCTCCAATACACACAATGTACCTAATTAAACACCTTTTTTTTTCAATTAAGAATTTGGCGATTCGTTCAGGCCTTATGTCCCAATAACTAGACTTCTGCTCTTAGTAGAGTCTAATACGATTCATAGATACTTATTTTCTTATATATAAACGTTCACAAGCACAACGATTTTGTGAAGTCGGGCCTTGCATCCGCATCGTATGAATTACCGTGTCGAATATAGCATCCGACTCGGACTGGCAATGTAGCAGTAAAAAATAGATAGGTAATAGAACTAATGTGTACATACCATTTGAAGGGTCCACATAGGCTATTTTTAAATCCATCTCTATAGTTTCTGCGGGTTTGGCCTCTGCAATGCTCATTTCGTATTCTATGGGAGCCTCTATTACGATATCACTCTTCGCCTGGCTCGTGGAGGCGGCCAGACCCTGCGCAACACTCATTTTTGGAGAGTCTTCGTGCATTCGGATTGTGAGGCGAAACAACTGAGATTTGTCGCCCGCAAATTTTATAAAATACCATCTACACAGACTACACAAATATCATATTTCAAAATTTATTCATGTAACCTATTAAATCTTTGCAAAACACAAAATGTAGGTCTCTAGGCCACTTCACTTAAACTTTGATATTCCGACCGACATAACTCGGGTTCAGTGTAGCTACTGTACTCATGACTGACATTGAAATAAGTCGGTAAAGGGCAGAAAGATATTAACCTAATTTGAAAAAAAAAACAGTGTCAATGGTCTATTTACAATTTTTTTTTTATAATATTAGCAATCAAACAGAGTCATAATCATATTTAATTGGGCATCAAAAAGTGTAAATTTTAAAAATATAAACGTAAAAGTACGTTATAAATTATCAGTCTTTAATATACTAAAAACATAATTATAAATGATATAAATTGACTGCATTTGCTTATGAATACGCTGTGTTGTGTAATAAATTACCGTTTCTATTGCACAATCCTTTCACAAGGGCTTCGAATGTAGGTCAATTTGTACAAGTAGATTTCATACAACGTAGAGGTATATGTAAAAACACAGATTATTTATAAATAAAATTAAATATATTTTTTAGCATTGATAAGGAATAATAATTCTATATTAATTATATTGTATAAAATAAAATAACTTCAATTTAGACAACATCCGGTGCAAGGATACTGCCATCTACAATTGGCTTTTTCATAATTTGACGGAGAGCCCTTTAGTATGTAGTAGTTGATGTTTCAGATAGATGTCACTAGTCTCTTTACAAATATGGCTTACAAGTTTACAACTATGTAAGCACAGGTTAACAAAGAAAGTATGTAAGACTTTATTTGTATGATGAGGTACCACAATTATTTACTGTCGCTTTATGCCCTCTATTTTATATTAACAGAATTTGTAGTATTATTGTATGAAAGTTTCAATAATTTCCAAATAAAATATATTTTCTGCCTAAACCAGTAAATATTAAATTATATTATTTATTGGGTAATATGTATGTACTGGCACAAAATTTATATAATTATAATTAAGAGAAATAAATAACAGAGAATAGCTTCAGGTTTACTTTTAATACTTATTCATAATATTACTTGAAAATTCTTACTTTAGGTAAGTAAGTACTTTCATTAATTTAATGAACGCGTGTCTTGTTACGCCATCTAGTGAGCCACAGCAGCATAACGTAATCACGAGTATCACGACGAGCGTACAACTACAATGTAATGAAAGAATGAAACCAACATTGCCAGATTGCCAGAGATAATTTAATTAGTTTATTTACTTTTGTTGTCCTTCAATGAGCATAATTATTTAATCTGGTCTGTTTTTAGTAATGAAAAATATAGGTAAGTCATAGACATAAATACTAAGTATTCATTTTATTAAAAATAGTTAAGCTGAATATTTTTACATGCCTTATGGATATGGGGTGACTCAGTGGCGGATAAGTATAAAATATTATTCTAAGCGCTTGTACGCACTATGCGGTTAGCCGGACTGCAGCCAGCCGTCCGGCTGACCGGAATCAAAAATATGTATGAAAAATTGGTTTCTATACTATACACACTGTGCGGTTGGTCGCCATTGATGTTGTACGTGTTCACCGACGCTCGCGTATTTTATTGATCATCATCATCATCATCATCACAACCCATAACTGTCCCACTGATGGGCACGGGTCTCCTCTCACAGTGTGAGGGAGTATAGGCCATAGTCCACCACGCTGGCCAAGTGCGGATTGGTGGACTTCACACACTTTTGAGAATATTATGGAGAACTCTCAGGTGTGCAGGTTTCCTCACGATGTTTTCCTTCACCGAAGCAAGTGATAATTCAATTTTAATACGAACATAATTTTTGAAAATTAGTGGTGCGTGCGGGGTTTGAACCCGGACCCTCCGTTCGGCAGTCCGACGTTCAATTCAACCACACGGCTATCACTGCTTTTTTGATGATAACAAATAATTAACAATGAATTTCGATGTACCAGTACCTTTTTCTCTGTTTCTTTTTTTATATACGACGCGAGTAAATATAATAAATAGCTGTGACTTCTTCAAATTCCATCTTGGAAATGGAGTCGATCTAACCGCAAACGACGACGGTTACTCATACGCACTGTCCAGTTAACCGGACTGCGGCCAGCCGTCCGGCTTACCGCTAGCGCAACCGCGTCCTCCGGTTCGACTCAGTGGCGGATATATATTTTAACTAGTTGTCCCAGCGTACTTCGTACCGCATTATGATTAAAAAATGTTTTGGTGATATATCGACAGCAACGCCACCTATCGGGTCCAATTGTGAATCTAAACCATTCCCAGATCCCCTTGAACACACACAAAAAATTTCATCAAAATCGGTCCAGTCGTTTGAGAGAAGTTCAGTGACATACACACTCACAGAAGAATTATATAGGTATATTAAGATATTATTCTGATTATACATACATAGGTACCTACGTGCTTAGGGGCGCGAGGTTGTAAGGGCGCACACGCGCACGGAAATGTTTATAGAAAGAAAATATAAACGCAGGTATAACAGATTAGTTAATTTTATAGAGATGTAGAGCTTTAGAAGCAATTTCATAATCTAATAGACGTTTGGTAAGGTACGACTGCAATATTGCGCGTTTGCTGCACCTACCCCGCGATTATGTAGTTAGACGAATGAACAAAGAAGTCAACTGAGGGTAAGTTAATATGGTGTCGGGGACTGCGACCGACACGTAAACAAAAACATTTCACGCTTGGTTATAGAAGGGATGTAAACTACACAGTTGATTGTTAGTTAGATAGTTGTTGAGGTCCATGAATATCATCGTAAAGAAACTGGGTAGTAGATACATAGCTCAGTGACCTCCTGTGGAAACGTTCGCCAAAGCCCCGTTTGTTGGTCAGCGCGGTCTACCACGACCGAACGAGGTTCGGTTTGGGTCAAGGATGGATGGAGCGGAGATATTAGACCAGATATAAGCATGACACCCTGAATGACTCTGACTTGATTTATCGCCCTAAACGTGTACATGATCTTCATTCACCAATACTACGGCTTCGCTATTAAGTAGATGCGGCTCTTTTGTTTGAAAGCTTCCGTGATCTATATGATTCATAAATATAATTTATGAAGATCTTCAGCACATCACAGATATTCTAAGTCGAGGGTTTTTAAATTTATTGTGCCAGTACCTAGTTAAAGTGTCGTAAGTAGTTCAGTTAGCTCGTTGAGTGGGTCAAACGTCTATAAGTACTGGGAGTTAAACGGTTGGCAGGCTACCACATTACAACTACAGGACTCTGCGTGTTCTGTTTTATTTTTAATTTATTTAATCCTATAGAACCCCTTGATATAATTTTTCAAGGGCCGTATATTAATTAATTATTAATTATATTAATTATGGCGTGTTCCGGCTGGGGGCTTGGTTGGCAGTTCCCCATTCTTTATTTCTTTTTTGTATCAGTCTCTGTGTTGCCGATGCCCGGGCGACGGTGACATTTTACCATCATTTGACTCGTTGGTCTGATATAGCCATAAAAAGTAAACAATAAAAATTTATTTTAAAATCATTTATTGTATACATGTATTTAAAAAAATATACATATATTTACATAAACACCGTTAAAAGCAATAAAAAAGCTATTTTTAAAATATGAAAAGTATAATTGTACCTACATAATACAAGGTGATTTTTTAGTCACTTGACATATGATAGGGAGTACTCAGTATTCGATATCATTCCAGATATGTAATTAAAAAGGGTGCTGTAATTAAAAATTTTGACGTAATTATCCATCCATAGGTGTGGACAAACTGAGCGCGCGGTTTAAACTATTCTACTAAAGGTCAATAACCCCGCGCGCCGTACCACAGACAGCTGTGTTTCGGGCGTGTCCATACATTCCGAGTATTTTTAGATAATTTTGATTGCCATTATTGAAATAATTATCGTGTAAAATTTTAACTTTATATTTTTAATCATTACCTATGACCATGTTCGTTCATGTCCTCGAGTATGTCAAGTGAAACAAAAATCACCCAGTAAACATGGGCAACATTTAGGCATTGGTCTGCTTAGCTTCGTTGAAAAGCTCCCTCGAGATAATGAGTCTCTGGATTTGCGAGGTGCCCTCGTAAATCTGGTAGATTTTAGCGTCTCTCATCAGTTTCTCCACAGGATACTCGGTGTTGAAGCCGTTGCCGCCAAATATCTGGACCGCATCCGTAGCGGCCTTATTCGCCACGTCAGAGGCGTGGGACTTAGCCACCGACGCGAGGACCGTGTTCTTCTGGCCTGAAGAAAAAACAATTTAATATTTAGTACCCGATAACCGTTATAAACTAGACCCTTCCAATGTGAGACGGGCGTAACATTTATATCGGTCTTTACCGATATCTTTCAGATTCTGTCTACCAATGAATAAAGATGGAATTATATTCTAGTAATTTGTTTACGTCGCGCTCAAAATTAAGCAACAGCGGCCGCGGTCGGTAGTTGGATGAGTGACTGCTAGTGGCAATAATTTATTGGACGCTTCCGTGCTTCGGAGGGCACGTAAAGCCATCGGTCCCGGTTGTTACCGTTTAGTAGCAGTCGTTAAGTCTTGTTGGATGCGTTCGATAGGCATAAAAAATTCCAACAATTAGGTTGGTCACTAACCCCTCCATCAATCGGCACTGGAGCAACGTGGTGGAGTATGCTCTGGGCCTCCTCACGTATGAGGAGAGCCCCGTGCTCAGTAGTGGGGGCCATTAATGGTTGAAGTAATAATTTTTTGTCGTCTGTTATTTTTAAGTTTAGGAAATAGTAAACAGGATACACTTGATAAACATAATTTATTATCTCGACGCAAAAAGAGGAAATTCTGTAATGCTCACAAAATAGAAAATGTTCATCAGAACCGATAAACTTTAGCGATTTAAAAACTTGATGTATGTAAACAGATTAAATTTAACGCTGTACAAAATTTTCCATTGGTCTTAGGACCATGACTTGGATTATTCGACTTTTTTCTGATTCAGAATCTGCAATAAAAAAATTGTCATAGGTGTCGGTTACAACGGTTCCGCTCTTTTGCACTTCATATATTATAATGTTAGTTATTTAACCTGGGCTTTTGTGTGTTATGCCCTTTTGCAACCTATCGTGACATTACTATTAACTTATCTTAATATAATATATATCAGGAGGGAGGGGGGGGGGCTTGAAATTGTGTTTGATTTTCTATTTGTCCGTGGACTGAAAAATGTTAAGAAACTCTGAAGCATAGGGTACCGTGGTCAACCATCCAGGCGGCCTTCTGCCAGGCGAGCCGCGCGGTCTCCACGCCGACGGCCATGTCCGCCAGCATGAACGCGACCGCCTGGTGGTGCGCGATGGGCACGCCGAACGCCTTGCGCTCGAGCGCGTACCGCGTCGCCTCGTGCAGCGCGCGCCGCGCTAGCCCCGTCGCGCCCGCACCCACCTCGCACACAAAACATTGTGTTATCACAACCGCACAGCCAATACACTCCTAATGTTTGATTTTCCATATGGAAAACATTCAGACGACTAGCTGAGGTGAGACGAAGCGGGGTGACTGGTTAATTAAACGCTGTGATCGGCTAATTCAAGGCCACACGAAACGTTGGAAAGAAATAGATTAATTTAAGCAACGGGAAGTATGAGACGGTACGAATTTATATCAGTACTATAATACTGATGTGTTGTTTGAAGCCATTCGCCTGTTATTAGGAGTTTATTGGCTGTGTGGTCGGTGGTTATCACCGACATACAACACAATAAAGACAACTAGAAACCCAATAACAACTCAACAAACAAATTTAAAATTGTATATTTGTACTACTTTTCCCCGGCGGCTTCGCCCGCCTATTTCCAATAATCATTTCTTAGTGCTCGCATGCGTCACATGAGGAATATTTATAATAAACAAAGTTTCAAGTTAATCCATTGAAGAAATAAAACCTTTTCCAAAAATCCCCTCTTAGTGCTCCTCTGCACTCCCCAAGGAACATATATTAGCCTGGCTGGTGTTCAACACTCAGGAAATTAAATTGTATACATACACACAATACGATAACTCTTTATTGTACACCAGAAAATCAAATATAACAAGATATGGTCACATCTTAGAATAATAACACTATAGAAAGACAGTCTTCATACAAGCGCTCTGTCTAAAGTGAAGCACTAAACCGGAACCTTCCCTAACTTCGGCTGCGGATAATCATAAATGTTTTAGCAATAATACATAAATAGCTTTTCAGATATTTTGTGACACAATTTAACTGGACAAATCGTCGTAATTCTTTTTTTCTCGCGAGACACGTTTGGCGTGCGTTGACATGAGCTGCCCGGTGTTTGGAGTCATTTCCTACTCCAATTAAGGTGCTTCAAAACGGCCGCGCGGACTTCGTTTCTATAGTGTAATTATTCTAAGGGTCACATACATAGAGAAACGATATACAAAACGTGATCTTATCGCTGAAAGCGACCTCTTCCAGACAACCTCTAGGTAGAAGTCAAGGACAGACATAATTATGTAGAAATTACACACCTCAGTGAAAATCTAAATTAATTAAAAATAAAGTTACCGGCGGGCGAGTCTTGTCGAAGGCGCCCATCGCAATCTTAAAACCGGCGCCTTCGCCTATGAGCACGTTTTCCTTGGGAATGCGCACGTCCTCGAAGGTGATCCCGCGGGTGTCGGAGGCCCGCTGGCCCATGTTCTGTTCCTGTGGACACAGAGTCAGCACACGTCACGATGACCACTCACAGAGCACAACGTAAAGACGTCTTTTAAAAAACTTTTGTTTCAATAAAACAAATACGAGAAAAACGCCTTGTGTTGTATTAGATTGAAAATAACGCAAAAATGAAACATTAAAAACACTAAAGCCCCGAAAATCAACTGTGACATTAAATTCTATTAACTGTGACTTTAATTGTATATTACTATTATTATACATTCTTAATTGTACAACACATAGTACACAAGTAAATGATATGAATGTATAGCAATGGTATCAACGCTGGATGCTGGGCTCTGAGCCGAATTACAGAGCAGTCACTGATTAACATCATACAGTCATCATATGTGTAATACATCAAACGGTATGATTCACAGATGTGTGTTACCTTGCGGCCAGGAGTCACTCCAGGCCATTCCCGCTCCACTATGAAGCCAGTAAAGGCCTTGCTTGCAGGGCACTTGGGGTCGGGGTTGGTACGCGCCAGCACAAAGTACCTAAAAATTAAATCAACAAATTATACACACCCACAGATGGTCTGTGTACACACCACACTTGTACACTTACAAGGTACACTTGTAGAGAGGAGTTGAAATTATTAATTTTATCAATTATTAATAATATTCACCCGTTCTGCGGTCGAAATTCGACCGTAATTCTGTCAAAGGGTTACTTAACATTGACTCTATGAACGATGACCTTATTTCAAACGTCGTGTCAAACGCGATTATGGCAGTGTGAATAGAGTAAGTTATATTAGTGTGTGTATTGTTTTATTTATTCTGAAAATACATAAATATGTATAATATATGTATAAATATTATCATTCTGCTCACACTCCTCTATATAAAATATAAGTGTGCCAAATTTCAATTTTCGTAAAAAGGGTACAAAGTTTTTACTTCACGTATTAATATAAACAGACACTTAATTACCAAATTCTCATTAAAAGTAATTATAAATAACAACGTTATCAAATTAGTAATAATAATTAATTTACAAAAAATATCGTATAGGTACTTAGTCTTTTCTCAGGCAATTGCCAGGTTGCCGCATGTCTTTTTCCAAGTTTAATTAAATTTCAGCCGCATAGACATGTTTTAAGTCACATATTTCAGTGAACCACCGTAGCCCCACTCGTAAATAATTAATGACCAGATAATGTAAAATCAAATCGATTATAAAGTACTGGTGAACCCGCCACTCTTTACTTCGGGAAATCTATTTTTTCAACCCTTTTCTCCATCCGGCTCTTCAATGGAGAAGGCAAAAGGGTCAAAATATTACTATCAAATACACCTAAAATCCGAGCTTAGGTCATATACATTACATAACTTTTTATTTCACTTCAATACATGCAGTATTTCCGAAGTTATAAAGACGAGAAGTTCAAGCCTTTTTTTGAATTTCCGCGCTTACGCTATGACGTCACGATTTAGTTCGGCCGCGAGCACCATACGGCGCAAGTATAGAAAATATGGGTCTATGCAGTTCAAAAATCTATAACTTTCTTATTTCTATAGATACAGACTTGAAATTTTGCATAGATGTAGTAGATAGTATGTGAATTATATATGTTATTTTATTATTGATAACAAAGGTTTGCTCGCGGCTTTACTTGAGTTTAAATTAACATTTCGGTCAAAAATCCCTATCAACTACGCGCGACTACTGAGTGATGACGTCATCGAGTAGTGACCGCCCGCCTGCGTTTTTAAAAAACCAACGGCCGTAAATACGCACTTTGATCGTTAATATCTCAGCCATTTATTGAGATATGGAAAAAGTAAAAACACAGTTTTTCTTGTAATTTTTTATAGATTTATTTGACGTGTAAAAAAAAAATTCGTTTGCCTGGTCCATTATATCCACACCAAAAATCCCATTGATAATTATGTTGCTTGATTTTGACGTGTAGGGTGTTACCAGACCAATCGTTCGATAGTCGATCAACAGCATCGATCGATGGTGTAATGGATTAGGGCGCGTTCACATAGAACGTCATTTTTTCCTGGATCCGGAATACTGGATACTAGTAGCGTATGTAGTTGTATGAGCGATTTCACACAGAATCCAGTAAAAAATACCGATCCAACAAAATAAACAGCAATCCGTTTTACAGGATCCGTTTAAACGGATATGTTATTAGCGTATGTAGTTGTATGAGCGCTTTCAGACAGAATCCAGTATACCGGATCCAGTAAAAAATCCCACACACAACGGAAATACTGACCCGTTAAAACAGATCCAGTAAAACGGACGTTCTATGTGAACGCGCCCTTAGTGGACGTCGATTGATAGTTTCTAACAGATTGGTTAGTAGAATGGTATCGGTCGATCAATTAAAGCTACCAGACCACTCGATCAACTTCGATCGACGTTAATCGATGCTGTCGAATGTCGATCGACGATCGATCGATTGGTCTAGTAACACCCTAAGAAGGACAAACAAATTTACGCAATTTATTATATCAGATCTTGGTTACGAAAAATATACAATGTTACGAAAATTGTTATTACATCATTTTTCACACATAAAATTGAAAGCCTCATTAAATCGGAGTAAAAATAGAAAAACTATTTAGTTTTTGTATGAAAATAAACAATTATTAATAAAATTTTCCCACACAAAATTGTAAGTTTCAGTGGGTAGCAGAAAAATTACGAAAACGATTTAATTAAAGAAAATTGAACAAATTATGAGACGAGAAACATTTAGCAATGTATCGTTGGCCGTATTGGGGCGGCTTACAATAATACAGAACCCAATCGCAAGCCGGTTGGCCACAATTTATAAAGACTTTGTGTACTTTGGCTATAATAAGTCGGCAAATATTGTGTCCTCTAAGAGCTATCTTGGCGTGCGCTGCCGAAAACATTCTAAAATATTTATCAAATTCTTATCAAAATTGATACAATTAATTGTCGCGTTTAGTATTTAATGTAGATAAGCTTTCGTCTTTTACACTAAGTAGGTACCTAAGTAAGTTGGATGAGTAGTTATCACATCACGATAAGATTTAACATTATATGACGGACCATATTCCACGCGGGCAAAGGCTAGTTAGTGATTTGATATCTACGGTTATTAGTACAGATTATAAGAACTACTTACGAGTATCAGTCTAAAACAAAGTGCAAAATACCTCATAAAATAGAATGCTATAAGCTTCACCTTTAGCTTAGATACGTTTCGTTTTTAATGTAAAAAGGTGACGAACGAACAGACGAGACAATCGATGTTGAGTTCCCGTCACTCGTGGACACCAGTGAGACCATCGGCGACGTGTTGGCATACGAGAGCGGCGGGTCCGCGTTGTCTGTTGCTAGCGAACAATACGGCCATTGCATTAAGCACCGATATAAGGCCATTAACCTCAGAAAGTTTCCAATAATGACATTAATTTGTAATGAGGTAGGTAATTATTGAATCGTGAGTACGTCGAATATTCTACCTTCGATTAAATGGTTGTTGCCCCGAATGCAAATGTATACGTTATTTTTCTGGCCCCTTATAAATTTATTACATTTATTTAGTAACAATTCGAAAGAAAATAATTTGTTTAAATATAAACATTGGGATTGCAGTAAATGAAGCAGCCGAAATAAGAATAATTTTATTATTTAGGTCTCTAAAAGTAACTTTGTCCCAAATGACTCTCTACTTTTTCACCTCTAATTATTTATATACTATTTGAATGCTATTATAAAATAATTAAATGTATGAATAAATCATATTATACCTACCAGTTCGTCAATTTTAAGGATAAAAATTAATACTATTATGACGAATTGCTGTAATATATTACCGTATACTTAATTTTAATTTGATCAGTCATTTATGAATTAATATTCTTATATACGAATGTATAGGTAGGTACCTGTACTTACCTGTACATTACATATACTACATATACCTACTTATCTAGTGAACCGCCCTCGCTTCGCTTAGCGTAGTTAGTACACAGCGCCATACAGTCTTTTAGCCATTAAGGGCAATTTTTGTTGTTTTTAAAATACTATCTTGTTTTTATCCTCTATTTGACACTTAGGACTTAGGACCCTAGGATTATTAGTTAAAAATTGTGAATCAATTAAATGATTGTTTGTACCGAATAGTATTTGTATTCAATTGCAGGAAAATTAATGGAAGTTTAATAAAATCTCCATACAATCTTTGGTCCTGTATTGCGCACCTCTAGGATGAATTTGTAACACTTCCCTTTTTATATTCGACCAAAAGACTAAATATCAAATTTCACGACCTAACTACACTTTCTTAGAGGTGGATATTAAAAAAACCCTCCCTTATTGCCTTTTCATCTGGCGCTGCGTTGATGAGCCAGTCCACTAATATCTTATTACTTTAAACGAGCAATTCTTGTATATATATATATACTCGGAATCGGCTCCAACGATTTTCATGAAATTTAGTATATAGGGGGTTTCGGGGGCGATTAATCCATCTAGCTAGGAATCATTTTTAGAAAACGTCATTTTATTCGTGTTTTTGTAGTCCCAATTTAAACTGAAAAATATGACTGTTCCTGACATCTATTGGCGATTGGCGAATAATAATACTACTATACTAATACTAATTGCTTTAACGACACAACAGCAGAATAGATGGCGTTGTTAAGTAACACGAAGTCAAAAAACACAATTTATAAAAAAAAACCGAGCTAAGCTCGGTCATCCAGATATTAATAATTATGGATATTAGTGCCAGGCTCATCATTGGATGTGTACGTACGTACATACACGTACGTACGAGTACGTGTGTACGTTGTACGAATAAGAATACCTACTAATTGTTATGTTCCTACAGCTACACAGTGCATTATTAGTATTTCATTGGACTCACCAGTTGGCAACTCCGCCGTTTGTGATCCACATCTTCTGTCCATTTAAGATCCATTCATCACCCTTCTTTTCGGCTCTGGTCTTGATGCCAGCAACATCCGAACCCGCGCCAGGTTCAGTAACACCGTACGCCTGAAGTATACATTATTTTTAATACGCTTTTATTATAGTTTAACTTCTATGTCTCAATGTAAACGACGGTTTTTCTGTTCCATTGTATTAGTCAAATATCATTGTGGTAGTCCACTAATAAGTACAAATTGTATTATACAATTCGACATCGATAGGATTTAGATACCAATATTAATATTATACGAACCGGGGACATGCACTTAACCGGTTTTGGCTGTAATGACAATAACAGATATAAAATCCATGTTTAATAAGATCTTCGCAATTTAAATTTAAATTAATAATAAAACCAGGGTTTGCCCAAACTAAAAATTTTAGCATCTAGATAATCTTAAATGTATACAATACTCACAGCAACCAATGGTTCTTCAATAAGCCTGCCGAGATACTTCTTCTGTTGTTCCTTATTACCGGCGATTATCACCGGGGTTTGCTGGAAAAGTTAGCGAAACCTTTGTAAGCCTCCATATTGTAACAATAAATAGATATTGTAGAAAGCGTGAAACTTAACAAAATCAACAGTTAGTATTGGCCAAGCTACATAAACATATAACGTGAAGAGTGATAGGTGTTAGAAAGCCGTGACTGTGGTTGTTAAAAAGCTTCAGAATAATAATTCAGATTGGGACAAGAAACACCAACACAAAACAATTTGATGGCCCGTGAAAATCATTACGTCATTATTTGTTTAACAACTCAACATCAATTACAAAGTAGTACCTAACGGCACACTATGATACCGCACGGTCCGCTACACCGACAGACGGATATGCCTCCTGTCCGCATGCAACTTATTCGCATTTATACGCTTTGACACGTTTGAAATGTATATACGTTTATAGTGTCAAAAATAATGCTATCTGCTTACACATTTACTGTTTGATACATTATGTGGTTTTCGCCCTTATATATTCAGTTTTGAATAGTAATATGTCAATGGTTTTGAATTAGCTGATACATTTACAATAAACGATACGATATAAAAAAGACAACTTTTTTCATTGAAGCCCTACTCACTTTACACACGTACAAGATAAGATAATAAAAATTATTTTTCGGTGTTCGGTAAAAAGGATTATATTTATGGCTCTAATTTGCTGATAGAGATTGTTATTACAGGGTATCGACATATTTTAGAGCCACGGGTGAAATTTCTATAATTACCGGACGAAAGTCTAAAAGAGATAGGTAGGTACCTAAATGATTTTGAGTTTGAAACATAATAATCTTTTTCTAGTTAATGTACATTCAAAAACGACTATTCGAATAAACATGATTATCAAAAAAGGACATTCGATGTAGCGTTACTAGACCATATATTTTACAAAAAAGAGTATTGTATCATCGCATCGCACTTTTAGGAAATTTTAATTAGGTTTTAATAATTAAGTTTTTTTAGAAAAGTGATTATCTGTATTACAAAATTTAATTAATCGTCTCGGAGATTCATCTTTTGACAAAATACGACGCCTATATCAGAAAGAAAATGTGCGAGCAGGATAATAGAAATTTAAAGATGAAATTTATGTTTCACGACTAAATAGAAAAGAAAGCACAGTAAAGGAATGTATGAGCAGGATAGAAGAAATTTATAAATATGTTTAAATTTGGAATGTTGGTGTTCGAAATTAGGGGTTTATAAGGCGATCTGAATCTCAGCATGGGCAGTTCAGTTTCGAAAGCGATACCGGAAGGAGGGCGAAAAGAAGAAGAAAGAAGAATAGTAGTAAAGTGAAAGTTCAGTAAAAGTGAACTGTGTCGTGCGGCCATTGCAGTACCGCGAGTGTTACCCTGTGCAGTGAATAAGAACACCATCTATTGAAACCCGCCTTATTCTTTTCCTGTCAAAGAGATATATATCACAGGAGTGGGTCCTTAGTCCTTACCCACTCCTGTGACATTAATGACGAGATTAAATTACCATCAGTATCTGGCATTAAATTAACGCCAATTAAGTAATTTAATAATTAATAAAAATAATTTAATAATATCTATATTAATACGTGAAGCAAAAACTTAGTACCCCTTTTAACGAAAATTGCGCGGACGGAGGATTATAAAATTTGGCACACAAACTTAAAGAGAAGGAGTGCAAAATGGTAATATTTTTTAAAAATAATGCACAAAAAATACATTTCATTGTTAATATTCACACACTATTGTTCACACAATGTTAGTTACTCTATGCACACTAACATGCCGTTGACACGACATGCCTTTGACACGTGAAGTGTCAATGTAAAGTTACCGTTTGATAGAATTAGTTACGATAGAATTTCGGGCACAGAGCGGGTAACTAGTTCTATCCACGATTAATTTACCAACATATCATAATATTGTTAAATCAATGGTAAAAAGTACAGATTTAAAACCACACCTCTCATGCACGCAAATCATGATAAATAGGTCACTCACGCCAAGACCACTCGCTTCCATTGCTGTCATAATACCCGTGCATCCGAAAGCCAACTCTTCACCAACCAAGCATCCGTCAAAGACGCCCAGGTCCATGCCGCCTGTGGATTGCATCACCAACGTCACAAAGCATTGAACAACTGCTGTGAGGGCTACTCCACACGGCGTGTAAACTCATGGTCTCTTTCGCACGAGCTTGCGACTTACGGACCAAGGAGTTTTGTGGTAGGGTTCGTGGGTACCAGTGACCTATTATCTCTAAAACTACGTGCCTAGGGGCGCGAGGTTCTAAAGCGGCGCGCGTACGTAAACTAAACAAAGAAAATAATTAACATACAATACAAAAATCCGTTTAGTTTCCACATTTTCTTACGTACACTTTATAAAGGGGTGCTGATAAGGTGCTTTCCTAGGGCGCTCTTGACATTTATTCCACCTCTGGGCGTTACTAAGACTTCTGTCATTTTTTGATCCCAAATTCCCAACTGATTGAAAGTGGCGATGTAATATTGGGTGGTAACATAGTACAGGCTTATTCGGCCTTCACTAAGAGTCACATTATAAAATGGCATGCATTACAAGGTAGGTATTTAAAAGCGTGTTAGAATGATAAAGTATTTGAATCTCGCACCTGCAAGGGCCAATTCGTATCGTTAGAACAGCCTCTGTAAGAAGGCCGACTGCGTGGTCTTAACTACGTGGTTAGGATCCGTTAACTCGGAAACCGTGATAAGCAGGTATTTTATTGCTCAATTAAGTTGGACGTCGATTCATACATTATCTATTATCTAAACATATAAAACTCTTCCGTTACTGACAGACAGATAGACAACGTACAGCCGAAACTACTGAACGCAACAAGCTGAAATTTGGCATGTATGTTCCTTGAGGAGTGTAGGGGAGCACTAAGAGAGGATTTTGGAAATTCCCACCCTAAGGTGATAAAAAAGGGAATAAACCGAAACTTTTTTTTCTTCAATGGATTCAGTTGAAACTTTGTCCATAGTAATAAAGAGTCAATGAAAAAATCATACAAACGACTCCCCTCGCCTACCCTGATACCGACATAAATGTATACCTATAAGATTCTTAAGCGATATACTAAAAATAGCATTTAGGAATGTACATACCTAAATATACTTCAACATTAAATATTTATAAACAGTGAATGCACAACACAAAGCTGAACGAGAATGTCCGTAATCTTATATAGTTTAATTTACCATCAAATAAATTTTTACTTAATTAATTGTTTAGATGCAGACCGATTCCCCGGGCCGTAAGTGACAACAATTAGCCAATGAATTCATGGTAACAGAGTGCGATTATTTTAAGCCGGCCTGAATTGCATAACACTGAAATAAAGTGTAGAAGCCACTCACTCCTAGACCAGTACCGCCAATAGCTGTGCATATGCCACTGCAACCGAACGCTAATTCCTCTGCTGTTAGACATTCCTCGAATACTCCCATATTTCCGATGCCTCCTGTAATATCTTCGAAACTTAACATTGTGCCCATTCATCTCTTAAATCATCAAATACATAAATATTATAACCAAAGCACATAAATGCTTTACAGAAATGTAAGGATTTTGTTCAAATAAACAAATTTTACCTACTTAACTTAAAATTTAATACCATTAACAAACCATACACCAATACCAAGTACCAAACGTACCAAACGTTTTCTAAAAGCAAGTAGAGTATCGTTTAACACAAAAACGTTGGAACTGGTCATCAACAAACGTAACGGAATTAACATGGATCTGATTACGAAAATGAATTTTGTTCTTTCATAAACTGAATAACACCAACTTGGATGGATCGCAACCCAGAAAAAAGTATTTTATTTATTGAAGTAAAACTTCTTTACGCTCGGTTGACTTGAGAAGTAGCCGGTGAATAGAGCGTTATGAAAAGTGTGATCTGGCGAACGCGTACGGTGATAATTTTGTTATTTCATTTCGATCTTGAACAATTTTAAAAATTAATATTGTGTTCAATACTTGAAATATTCTACGTTTAAAGTGAATAAAATTGTAAATTAATTTTGACAAGTAACACTGACTCAACCAATAATTTAAAATTTGTTGAATATTAATATATGTATATACATGTATATATTATACATATAAAACAGTTTTTTATTAATTGGGGTTTTCACCTCAACATTACTGTCAGTATTGACAGTACGTTGTACCATCGGAAATTCAACGTTAATCAATGTGTTAAAAAAGAGTATCGGGAGATATTCCCTCTGCTTTTTTTATGCGGCCTTCTCTAGTAAGTACGAGTCTACGAGTAGGTATTATCTATCAAGACATCACAGAACAAGATTAGCTATTGATTTCTAAATCACTAGGCAATTTATTTTAAGGTAATACGGAGGTTACACCATAAGGATCAAGGTTGTCCAAAGGTCTTGGGGAGCAGGGCGAGGCCTAATCTGCTGAATAGTCTGAATACCAACATGATACGAAATGTATTACCTATAATAAAATATGTAAAGTACCTACTATTTATTGTTAATGTTTTGCCATATTTTATCTTTCGTTGAGTGAACTGTCAGTTCCTAAGACGAAATAATGATTTTAATTTAATGTGTTCTGATTTATGACCTATGTTTTTGTAAGTAACATGCTCGTTGACCTTTAAATAGTATAGTAACCTTTAATATCTACAAATAAATGCAATCAAACCGTTACCGACATGACACTGACAATACAAAAAACTTCCCACTTAACAAAATAATTTCAATCAGCATTCAAAACTCTGCATGCTTCGATATGCGGCACCTATAGAAATATCTTTCATTATATAGAAATATGATCAAAGTTTAAATTAGAAGCTCACTGCAACTCCGGTGACATATATGGCAGCCATTGTCCCTGAACAACCAAACGCAATTTCTTCGCACACCAGGCACCCCTCAAATACTCCTAAAGCTAATCCTCCTGCGAAGATTTTTATAGGATTATGAGGAGAAAGGTATTTTAAAAAGAAAGCTAGATTGAAATATATTATACATTTGAATTTTTGATTTTTTTTTAATATACATATTTTCAAAGAGTTTCCATACAGTCGTAACAAATGTATGGAAATTCGTACAAGATAAAACACAGGAGTGAATGTATAGTAATTAGTGTATAGCAGCGGGCTTAGAGTAGGTACTAGTAATGAAGTATTATTAAATACATAGTCTTGCCCTAAATCATTTATTCTACATTAATATAAATCCATTAAAATTAAAGTTTATTCGAAGTGGTCTCCATCGACTGCAATACAGTCCTTTAAACGTTGAGGCCAGTTATCAATTGAAGCACTCTCTCAAAGGGAAAATTCTTCACTGCCAATCATATGGATTGTATTAGGGACTCCAAATTGTCATGTCATTTAAAGCAAGCCATACCTACTCTCTAAAATTGACCATTAATGATTCCGGACTAGATGACAGATGACGGCCAGACGTACCTATCAATAGCCCGGATCACAAACATTTGACTAATACCAAGCGTATGGAGAGTTTAAAATATTGTATTTGGCTCCATACCTACTTTGTGTAATGCAATCACGGCGATTCGGTACCACAACTAACTTTTATACCGCTCTTCGTGTAATAATATTTTTATATTGTGGTCAATAAAGTTTACATAAATAAATAAATTTAAAAATGACAGATTCCAAATTCAAATATATTTTGTTTATTTTTAATTGTAACAGTATTTATGGCCGGACTATGTACATAATAATATATGCGGCACCTATAAAAATATGATCAAAGTTTAAATTTGAAGCTCACTGCAACTTCGGTGATATATATGGCGGCCATTATTCCTGAACAACCAAACGCAGTTTCTTCGCACACCAGGCACGCCTCAAATACTCCTAAATCTAATCCTCCTGCGAAGATTTTCATAGGATTACCAATTAAACTAATCATAATTTTCGAAAGATCTGTATGGTCATTTCCAAAAAATTTTTAAAAAGAAAGATAGATTGAAATGTACCTACCTATGAAACATTTAAAATTTTGATTGGTTTTTAATATACCAATATATGGAAACTCCTACAAGATAAAAGGATTTCTTTCATTCTCCTTAAAGATAAAAGGAGGTTTTCGAATTAAATTGTACACCAGTAGGCAAAGGAGTAGGTACTTGTTATGTAAGGAATTTAAGATGTGTATGTAAGGTATTAATAAATATTATAGTAGGTACCTACGTAGGTACTATGCTTTAAATCGATATCATTATCTACATTACGAATAGCGATTGGTTTAATCAATATAATTTTAATTTAATAAATATTAGCCCGAACTAGAAAGAAAAGAAGACTGCTATTGTTACGTAATTTAAAATTTTCAAAGTTTATTTTAGTACTTATCTGCTTTTGTAAAATCAGATTACGTGTACATAACTACAAATAGGGTTTACGTGACTACCTTGCGTACATATTTAAGTTTAACCCAGTTACTTAGATCTACTAACACCGGAAGGAAACGGAAAAATAAGTTATACCTAGTGGTTAACGAACCATCAAAATAATTCAGTCATACAGAAATTATAATATGTAGGTATGTCTTTTGAGAAATTATTCCCAAAATTGGACTTACAAGGCTCACGTTAATATAATATTTTGTTTTGTTTTTACTGTTATATTTCATAAATATTCTGCTAATACAAAAAAATCTGGCTCTAAATAATATCCTGATTGGTGGTATAAACTTCAACCGCCTTTCTTTACGTTAAGATCTATTTGTTATATGTATTTCTAGGAGCCATCCTTAAGTAATAAAGACCAGTGAAAAATATTATCTGGTAGCCTCATTAACAACGTTTGACTTTTACCCTATATGTTGTCGATTGTGTGGTTTCTTCTTATCTTATCTAGAGCATACTCCACAACTCTGCTCTGAGGGGTTAGTGGCCAACCCATGCTGGTGTCGGAAGTTTTTATGCCGTCCGACGTCCTCCGACATGGCTTACCGAAAGTTATCGTCGTCTAACTGGGACCTTATGCTGTCAAAATCACTACAAAGGCCGTTTGCTATTAACCTAAAAAAATGTAAAACACACGCGAGCAAGATCGTCGGATGCATTAATATTATCATTGGATACCAGTTACACTGTTGTAATGAACGGAGTTGTGAGAAATCGGAGGTTGAAATAATGAAAAGTTTAATAACATTACCGCAATGTTCAGGGATGTGGCCGTTCATTAGTCCCACTTCCCAAGCCTTCTTAACAATGGGCCAGGGGTACTCGCCGGTCTTGTCATACTGTGCCGCAACAGGGATGATCTCCTCTTTAGTGAATTTGCGAGCCAGATCCTGTAGAGCTTTCTGTTCATCGTTCAATTCTGAAACAAATATTATTCTTTAAATAACGAACAGCGCCATGCGTTATACCTACAACTGTTTATTTCGGTGACAAAAAAATACAAACATCTGCTACATTTCCACGTAAGATAATCCGTTCAGAGAGTTGTTTTTACAATTTAACTTCACTTTAAAATTATAACATGACGACGGGTGCAAATTAAAAAAAAGTTCACTGAAATTTTGATTATTGCAGAAGACCACTATATACAACCATTATTTATTCATAAGAAGTTTATAATTATTACTGCTGACTTCTCAACCAAAGAACCTGCCTCATAAATATTCAGTAACTTTTTTATGCAGAAAAAAATATGGTAATTATATTACGTTTTTACTAAAATAAATAAATTGCTTAGTCAATATTTCTTCTAAATCATGTCATCATCATGTCAAGCACGCACCTCTAATTTTCAAAAATTAAGTGCATATTAGAATTTAATTATCACTTGCTTCGGTGAAGGAAAACATCGTAAGGAAACCTGCGCACCTGAGAGTTCTCCATAATGTTCTCTAAGGTGTGTGAAGTCCGCCAACCCACACTTGGCCAGCGTGGTGGACTAGGGCCTGTACCCCTCACATTGTGAGAGGAGACCCGTGACCAGCAGTGGGACAGGTATGGGTTGTAATGATGACTAATATTGTATAGCATGTGTGTGAATTTTATGAGTTTGTCTACTATAGGCACTGAGATAGATTTGCTCATTCCAGGAGAAGAAGGAGGAAGGATGAGTGGAGCTATTAGGGTAATTTTATAGACCGAGTCCCACCTTACGCGCGCTTAAAACACAAAGAGCGCGATTTAAATTTCAGATTTTTATGCCACGCAATAAAAAAATAACCATAAAAAATATGTCCGAAAAATGAAAAAAAAAATTAGGGTGGACAACCCTAATTATTACCCCAATATTTAGGGGTATGAAAAAGAGATGTTGGTCGATTCTCAGACCTACTCGATATGCATACAAAACTTCATGAGAATCGGTCGAGCCGTTTCTGAGGAGTATGGTAACTAACATTGTGACACGAGAATTTTATATAATATAAGATTCTAGAAATATAATAAAGTTTGTTCTGTGGCAAAAACGAATCAGATTTCGAACGATTTTTAAATTACGATAATCAACATACAATAAGTAATTATTATGTTAATGATAATTAACTAAACCGATAATTATAACCAAACTCTGAGAGAATTGTGTCAAGCTGTGCATTGTACCAATTATAAAATCTAAAGGAAAAGCTATGCTAGGTACTTAACAAAATGAACAGACGGGTTCTTTAAATCAAAAATTGGAATTCATATAAAACAACTATCAAATATTACACGAAGCTTACTTCAATACAGAGCTAAAAAGTGGTAAAGATGTATCATAACAACATTAACATTTTAGTGAAATTGAAAACAGCTTCTTCCAATACTATTTTGTTAAAAAATATAATATTTAACTATTTGATGAAAAGCGGCAATAACATTCAGGAAGTAATTTTCTTTATATTTAAATAAGGTATCCTGAAAATATAGCGAAACAAATTCAGGAATTAAGAATATTCGTAAGAAATATTCATGAATTCATTGAAGTGGATTTATCGAGTACTAGCTTTCCCCCGCGGCTTCGCCCGCCAAAAATCCCTTAATATATAAAAGTAGATAAAACCAGAGAACTTTCATACAAAGTTTGCACTCCCCTTTTACCCCTTAAGGGATGATTTTCGAAAAAATATTTTATACAGGTTTCATGACTTTCAATGAAAAACCTTCATGCTGATTTCATTCTAATAACTTCAAAAACGGCACAGTTTCATACTAATTTTGCACCCCGTTTTTACCCCATTAAGAGTTGAATTTCCAAAAATTTTGAAAATTTAATATGGTGGTTAAGTATCTTTGAATTTTCTAATTTTCTGCACAAGCTTTTTAATTTTTTCTTTCATGAATATCTTCTCCTGACAATAACAAACATAACAAAAAAAGAATTAGCGAAATCATTCAGGGGTGATGCTGTGACCAAGGGAAATAGGAAACAGGGATTCATTTTTATACATATTGATTATAGAAATATAATATTACGTAACTTAAATATTGAGTGGTATTCATAAATGTTGTATTTTTTTTTATTCTGAAAGTGTTTCGTGCCTATTGAAAGAAATGAGAAAATAAAACATTTACCGAAACAGATGCCTGTTGAGGGTATTTGCTTGGCGGCAGCAGCCCCTGGAGTAGAGGTTGAAAATTTTCTGTAAACCGGCCTGGAGGCTCGTAGTATCTAAAAATAACAATTGTGTGAATGTACATTCACTGATTTCATGCAGATGTGATATTGTTACATTAGCTTAATCTATTTATATATAAAAAAAATCTTTAATAAAATTGTTTTTGTTCATCTAGGCCGGAAGTATAAAAATTTATTGAATTAAATGTCATGTTACTAGCCTACGATTGGAGCTGTATCACTTTAAGTGAAAAGAAAATTAATTATATGCCTGTCTCCTGCTTTTGATATTATTATGAAAATGACATATTATAAGCTAATTTAGAAGACTTGTAATAAATGTTCAATGTAAAAGAAGAGGGTAAGAGTAGTAAATAAGGCCAAAGATAGTCTTGGTTCTTGAACTTTGGACTTTAGTATTAAGATGATGTTGGCTTTGCAATTTATTATTTGCTATCTGAAATGACTAAAAAAAGACCCTTAAAATTACTATTATCGCTGTTAATGTTCTAACTTTTCTTATTGACAAATCTTTTGGATTTTTTTGTAATATGTATTCCAAATTACTTACTTGTGCAAAAGGATTCATAATGACTTACTAGAAAATTATATTTTTAAATATTTTAAATTAATAATTATTTTATTTGACACACAACAAATACAACTGGACTGGAGGCTAGGCTGCGTAACAAATATGTTAAATATTTATTTCTTTCTCTTAGGTTGCTTCAAATGACGAAGAGAAAGAGTGAGAGTAATTCAAAGTTCTCTGTGATTGATTTCCTTAATCTATGAACGAACATCAGTAGTTCAGTAGTTCAGTACTCTATGGTCTGTCGTATCATAGTCACAGAGTAGGTAAAAATGTTCAGATTAATAGACATACACAAACAAACAGACACAGTTCTCCGTTCTTCGTCATAATTATGCAAAAAAACTAGTCCGCGAGTATATAGGTTGGTAGGTACTACAGACCTACTAGTATCTCATTCTCTACCTAGTCTGTGGAGAGAGAGTAGAATACAAAAAAGTACTCTGTGGAGTAGAGCTAGCGACCATAAACGTAGTGGTTATATTTTCTTTGGCGACCATAGATTAAAGCTAGCGAGTACCGAGTAGCAACCTAGCGTTCAAGTCAAGTCAGTCAAGTCAGGTTTCGTATTTGTTCGTAATTTCGTATTCATTGAAACGAAATGAAATGTCATGAACTGGTCTTCTTTTGCTCGTCTTATAATAATTTACTTAAAAAGAACGCTCATTTGGAATAATGGGTGGATGTAGTGATAGGCGGATAGGAGTGCATTAAATAAGTTTTGATCTATTGGCCAGTGGGTGTGTAAAAGTGAGGAGAGACGTGAAGTGTACCACTAGGTCGAGTGAGCGAGAGAGGGTTGGGTGTCTTTTCGTAATGTGGCATAGTCAGGCCGTGTTATGAATGAGGAAGCTCTGTTGGCTCGGGCCTGCGAGGAGCGGGAGCGAATCTTCCAAAGATATGAGCGCGGGCGAGAGAATCTCGTCGGCCAGATAGATCCTTGGGAGGATCCTGAGTTTGAGGAATACCACAAAACTGATAGGTATATTGTCAATAATTACTTTGTGTGTTCAACAGAGATTTCAGTTCCTTTTGATTTAAATTACTGTGAACTGCTTCCAAAACATACATCTTTTAAATCAGTGACCTACTTACCTTTTTTTATAACCTTTGTTAAACAAACCATAAGTTTAAAGTTAAAGGTAGATAAATTTATAATAATTAATTAGATATTCCGATCTATGTCACAAACAAAATATATGTAATTTAACCTGAATCTCCCACCTTTTCAACAGCAAAAATAATTCTATCATCAGTTTTTGTTTTGGTTTAAAATTTGGTTGGCATTATGTAGCTGTTTAGTGTTGAAAATTTGTTTATTAGCAGAACTAATTTCTACTCTTAAAAATATGCCTACAAAAGTAGTAAATTCTGTTAAAAATATGCCTACAAAAGTAGAATCAAATAAGCATTTTATATCTGAATTTACATGGACGATTCTAACAGTGTCTGCTCGTTTCTAATTCATAATCATTTATTCATATAGGTATATGATACACGTAGGGACAACTTTTTTTTCGTTTAACATTTGTTTTAGTTTAACTTTTAAATGGTCAGACTGTGTATAATAGTTATTTCTTGTTGAACTCATAGCTCCATGTCTCTGGTTGTGCATGAGTAAGACAACAAATGCTTTGTTTTTTAATAATTAGTTGCACAAAATAGGTTAATAGCCTCGCAGTAGATCCCAGTTCTTCCCACAAGATGTCTGTTCTTAAACATTTTTGAACTAGCTTTGAATGCCATAAACATATGTATAATACGCTATATCCCGCTATTTACAAATTTTTTAACACTTGGAGAATGTATACCTACATCATATTTTTTCCAAACAAAATTACTATTGCCGCAGCAAACTTGTTAAGGATGTGTATGTATTGAAAGTATATGTAATACATAGTAGTACATACAAATAATGATGTTATACTTAATGAAACTTGTCAATGAGAAGCAACTTGACGTAGCATCATTTTTAGGGTTGTCAACAAGGAACCCTAACAGTTTCGCCATGTAAAAATGGTGAACCTGTGGCTTTATGGATAAATTCTTTTTTTTCTTGTAAACAGCAAACAAATGACCAGGCTTCATATACATACATATTATGTATCCTCTTGCCCAACTTAATGGTTGGTTAAAAGGAAAAAGTTAAAAGGAAAACTATCACAGTTAGGGGGCATATCATGTTAACAAATGGTTGATCAACTGACATACATGGATCCTAAAAAATAATTACTTGATGTTAGTCTATTTAACATGTTGACTTGGGCTTATCTAATAGCTATCTGTACTATTCCTGAGTATTTCAAAGAATATTCAGGGATATATGCGGGCATATTTATTTTTTATACTTATTTCCATAGAAATGCCTTTTGTTTTTTAAATGGGTTGCTGTGCTGTTTTTCACTTGCTACTGCAATTTTTCTTAAAAAAAGCTGTTAAAGTATGATTTGCAATATCATATAGGTACATTTTTTTGTAAATTCATTACACTGAAAGGATGTATTGCCGCAGCGCAGTATTTTTTAACTAGACTTTGCTGGCGTCTTCACTTGCATGGGAGTAGGATTTATAGCTCACTATTTTCAATATAGTGGCTTACACATAAAAGGGAGACATATGCTGTGGCGCATTTATATTTAGGACTATTTAAGACAAACAATTCAATGATACATTATCTTCGTGTAACTCAAACTATTTAGGCAGCACACACATGATTCAGATTGATCATTGTATTTTTATGCCAAATTACAGACAATCTTTATAAAGGGTAACAAACATACAAATAATTATGTACATACATACTCACAAACTTCCACATTTATAATATTAGTAAAGATGTATTTATAGCAGAGCAGATGTTCAGTAAACTGTGCATACACTGTAAACATTAATAAATACAACTTTATTATATAAATAGTATATACCTATTTAAACTAATAAGTGTCAGTCAAAATTTGTCATAAATAATATTAAGTCAAGTCATTTAGTTGTGCAATAATTGTGTGGAGCCAGCTACACTTTTTAGCAACGAATATGTGACCAAATTAGAACAAGAATCTTACCTACTAACAACAATTAACAGGACTAACCACGACTAACACTCCCTGTCCCAGTCCTCATACTCACTAACAAACTAACCAACTAGATAATGTTCTAACAATGTCTCCTAACCGGACTAACTACCCTAGTCCGCATTTGATTCCTGTTCTACGTTGGTTACAGTTCCCATGGGTGGCAGCAAAAGGGTGGTGCTGCATGCTCTTTTGCTACCTTAAAAAAGTTATTTACCTTATATCTCATTTTTGCGATGTGATGAAAAATATGCAATCAAGTTCATTTTTTCTTGTTGTATTTTAATTAAGTGCAGAAAAAATATCCGTTGCTGTAAAAAAATTGGCTTAGTATTTAATTTTTATGCATTATTTTTCAATATTAAATCATTACTAATTTTCCTGTATTAAATTATTACTAATTTTGAAGTTAATATAAGATCAATGTAGGGTCATCCCAAATAACAAGAGTTCTTTAAAAACACAAATACATATATTAATTTTCACATTTTTTATCATTATACTCAGAATCATCTTATGTTGGTTTGGTTCATGAAAACACGTTATACCTATCATCTATAATTATTTTGAAACATGCACATTAATTTTATCACCAATAAATGTTTAGGTTCGAACTCAGTTGTAGCTTTCAGTGATTGGATTTTACAATATTTCTTTTAGGTATGGCTTCATCCATGACGAGCGTTTGCCACAGAAAACGGCGCCACAAAAAGTCAACGTTGAGGTCGAGAGGGAAAAGAAATGGGTTAAAATGTTAGGCTCTTGGGACTCTCCCACAACAAGAGAAAAGTTGCATAGAAGAATATATAAAGGCATTCCAAATTCTTTAAGAATTAAGATATGGTGCAAGTTGTTGGACGTCAATAGAATAAAGTCTGATAACATGGGTAAATATCACGAGATGCTGAAATTGGCCAAGCTATGGTCTACGGATGTAAGACAAATAGACTCAGATGTAAATAGACAGTTCCGCGAACATCAGTTTTACAGGGAACGATATTCGGAGAAGCAGTGCTCTCTCTTTAACGTTTTATGTGCTTATAGCATGTATAATTCTGAAGTGGGCTACTGCCAGGGTATGTCGGGCTTAGCCGGTGTTCTCCTTATGTATATGGATGAAGAAGATGCATTTTGGGCTTTAGCGGTGCTTTTATCAGACAAGAAGTACGCCATGCATGGATTGTATATAGAGGGATTTCCGAAATTAACAAGATTTTTAGAGCATCATGATAAAATACTTATAAAGTTTATGCCGAAATTGAAACACCATTTTGATAAGTTTGGATTGGATGCGATCCTGTACTCTCTTAAGTGGTTTTTTGTCTGCTTCATTGAACGCGTACCCTTCAGTCTTTGTCTCCGGGTATGGGACATCTATTTGCTTGATGGGGAGCGAGTAGTTACTGCCATGGCTTACACAATACTCAAGCTCCATAAGAAAGCCATCATGAAGTTGAATGATATGGATCTTATTGTAAACTACATTCAGGTATTCAATTGTTTTAAATTTCTTTTTATCATATAGCACCAACATGCATGATATTTATGCCCTAAATCATTGCAGGTTAAACTTCATAAGGATTTTGGTTATGAAGATGACGTTGTGATCTACAATCTTGAGCGATCCATGGAGGAACTGAAACGGGCCAAGCTAGACTATCCTGGGCCGTCGCCACCGAACGAACTACCCAAGCGGCAGTTAGGAGTTTTCGTTGAGCCAGATAAAAAATCTAAAATTGGACAGCGAGCTGAAAATTTTTCCGAGACTGAAAAACAGGCCAGGGCAACAGTGATATTAAGGTAAACACAGATACTAAATAAATCACGGTTCTGATTATATGCCTGAGAATGTTTGTTGAGAAAAATGATCAAAACTGCAATGCAGTAGAAGGTATTGGTCAGTAAATTATCTCATTTTATAGTTTCTGGTTAATTCACTATAGATATGGGTTTAGAGCAGGGTTTCCCACCCATTATTTCGCTGCGCCCCCCCCCCGAACCAAAAATATTATTTCCAGGCCCCATTACAATGTACATACAAGCTTCGGGGTCATGTTGTGACTTGTTAATTTACATGGACATTTACATTATTTTTCGGAAATGGTAACGTACCTAGTAACGTAGTAGTAGTAGTAGTACCTGAAATTTATCTACGCCGCCCAGGATGTGCCCCACCGGTTGGGAAACAGGGCTTTAGAGGGTAACTCGTTGTCGTATATCGTGTCGACAATCATGCACATGGAGAGATTTGGACAAAATACCTACATGCAATAGTTTATGATCATCGAGATATAAGTACTAACGTACTAGAGAAGACACCGTAAAGTCCTACTTTGTCTCGTTCAACTGTGGCGATCGCGCCTCACCGTTGCCGCACCTCACTCAGTCGCTCTCTAGCTCTTTCGCGCCTAGTACTTCCGACAATAATAAATAAATTCATAGAAAATTCGACGAAAAATGCCTTGGTGTGTGTTGAGATATTGTACTAATAATTCTAGGAACACGGCAAAGTGCAAAGGAATTACTTTTCATCGGTAAGTAAACTAATTTCCTTGTTTTACAAATTAAATAATTACCACGGCTATATTGTATTGTTTGTCATAGACTAATCAAACAGAGTGCAATGTAGGTAGATTAAACTGACATTACGGTGAAAATATCGTATGTTGTGTTTTTAATGTTGATATTAATATTTAGTTTTTTAAACTATCGCACTTTAATTAAACAGATAATTATTAGTCTAAACGGGACTTAGCACGAACCTTTCATTTATATTTTTTTTTCTAGTCTCCACGAAATATTATTACAGTTACATTACTGTAAATACTTTGGAGCATTTTATTCACACGGAGGTATTTACGTCTTTGGTTCAGCATTCATTTTGCCAAACAAGTACACTGAATCATAGAAGTCATTTGATTCGGGCGATTATTATTAAATATACTTCTATTCGTTTAAAACATGAAGCAAAAACCGATCAAAGCGTTGATTATTTCACGAAAAGGCAAAAGATGACCAAACTCATATTATTTAAGGGTAACTAAATAAAATATATCAAAAAAAATTGTCTATTATTTATGAAATAAACCCTGTAGGCAAAATACCTACGTTGTCCATTCTGTAGCACTCCTGTCATAGTCTATAGGGAAGACATGTTGTTGCACTTTGTTGAAGAAAACGCGTAAGTGCTGTGATTTACGTGGCGCTTAAGACCTTTTTGCCGAGAATAAATAAACTTCCGCAGCAAATTTAGCGCTGTGGTAAATTAGTTTTTGGTTTCGACGAATTGTTATTATTTTAGCGCTGCAGCGAACTAGAGATTCAAATTACGAAGAATAGGACAAGTCAGTTATTTGACGTAGCTTCTCTAGTACTTATATCTCGATGTTTATGATATTAATTTCCCCAGCCTACTGAGTCTTGGGTTTAATGTCCAATTAAGATTACCCTCTTATATACCATCTGATTATTGCTTGATAAGTTTTAAACACAGAGAGGTCACGTATCTCAGCTATTTAACATGGTATTACTATTGAATACCAGTCTAGAAGTAACAAACTGTATTTCTAATACATACGATACAATAAACAAACATGGTGTAGATTGTGTGTCGGTATTTTGTTGCATGCAGGTTTATTATGAGGTTTGGGCATCAATGTAAGCTGTGATAAATCGAAATCTCTACAAATATTCTATAACTACTTGCTAATAATTGTCTATTGGCAAGACGAGATAAACTAAACTTCTCAAAAATGTATGTTGATATGGATAATCAAGGGATTAAGTAATATCAAATTCTTATCATATTAGCTGAAGCTACCCGCTTTGTGTGAGTTAATTCTTCTAATTAATATAATAAATGTTATTATAAAATGTTATTCAAATAAGTAATGATTTATTTTAAAGGAGAATAGTAATTCGATTACATAACAACAGTACTATACTAACCGAAGCGAAAATATTTATAAAAAGTTATATAAATAAATTTTATGATTATAGAGTGAAAATTAAACCACTGAAAATGTCAATTTCAATAATAAATTAGGGAGATTAGTATTTTTAAGAAACATGTTATTTTCAGGCGTGAAAAGGCAGTTCTGGAGTTGCAGGAGCTCCGGGTGTCCCAAAGTGATACGGTTTCAGGTAATTTGGAGGCCTCACCCCCCACATCGCGAACATCCTCCGACGACAGTCTAGACTCTGATCAGTTCACACACCTCTGACTCGTTCCTAATATTGCCTCAACAACATAGATTGTAAAAATTGCCAATTCATTGTTACCTAGAATCTCAGGTACGAAAGGTCAATCAGATCAACATGCGACATAATAAATTTCTGATGGTTTCAAGTTAAATAAGCAACATTAATTATTATTATTAATAACCGGAATACCATACATTTGATAGTAACATAATTAAACCAAGCTACTTTACACACATTGTGTGATCAGTAGGTATTTATACCTACTGTACGAAAGTAGAAATATGAGTACAAATATTTTCTACTTTATTCATCTTTTATTACTGAAAATGATTGTGTTATTGTCTACTTTCTGCCTAATCAAATAATTACTTTCTTTATACACGGCATGTTTAAAAAGTTATTAACTCATAAGGTTAAGAACATGGTCATTTACTAATAAATAGATAATTTTACTTTTACTTATATTTTTCGTGTAAACAACAGCATGTCAACCTAGATTACAATGTGTTTGACATGACATGTCGACAGCAGAAAAGAACATAATAATTATGATGGATAATTATTATTACAACATTTTTGCGTTTTCTAATTCAATAGCTTAGATATTATTACAACATTTTTTATCGTTGTAGTTGTATTTAAAAATCAGTGGATTGTTTTGATTTTAACTGCTTGTATCTGTCGAAGGCGTATGCATTAATTTTAATAATTGTGTGATAGAAATTAAATTTAAAATTTTATGATAAACCTACCAGTGAACTCACAATGTAAAAAAAAATATTTTTTTTATTGTCAAATTATCTTCAAACAATAATAATATTACGTAGGTAAAGCTATCTAGCTCTAGGGATTTTATTATTCACATAATAAATATTTAAAATAAAATAAAAAACAAAACAGGAAGAGCATTTATTATGATAACTTCGTTAAATAGGTCACATGCAAATAGCAGCAAATCTCTGTTCCCACTTGTCATACATTTTCGAGAGTTGTATGCTAACTCGGGTCAAGATGTGATTGGCATCAGAGTGAATTGTATTTGTATTGCACACAAATATTCTTATTTAACTGAGGCTCATTCTATGCTTTATACGAATTTGTTAGCTATTTCATTTGTCGAACATACCTTTCACAACTTTGTATGCTCTACAAGATTTCAAATTATTGGAGCTATGGACTTGGTTGTTTTATACACTTTGTATGTGTTGGAGATTTGTTATCATATTCACGGATATACATTATACATTTTTATATCTCTGTGGGAGTCAGTCGAGTATTATGTACATAAAAATGTTGTGATGAATTAATGCTGCTAGCGCTAAAAAAGAGAATGTTAAATGTATGTCTGGAACAAAATAAATGAATTAATTTATGTGTCGAACTTAACCTTGTTCAGTAGGGAAATGTGCTTCTGGAGTTCTGACTTTGACTGACAGCCAACCGAATGTTTTTGTTGCATTTAGCCATGTATGAAACCTAGTTGCATTTAAATTTAAATTTGTTAGACTACGTATTTACCCAAGTACAAATTTAGTTAACATTTCATCAATAGAACTCAGTACATGATTAATTATTTTAAATCTCACTAATTTGGTCACAAAAATCACAAAGTAGTAATATTGCGCATTTTATTGTGTACTCGTTATAATATACATATCTAAACGGCATATGAGTGATGAAATCTGTGATTGGTTTAAAAGCAGGTATCGACACAACTATTTCAGCATTAAAGCAGATATGTTTTTGCGTGTCTCGGTCAGATTAATGATGAGGTACAGGAAAATGTGACATGTAATTCAGGACAATTGATATCCGATTCATGAAATGTTTTAGAAAGGTATGATGTAGGTATGTAAGGTATGACGCGGTTTACCATGAATTTATATTAAATTATTCATGGTAAAAGCGTGTAATATTTTTACATTTCTTTTTGTTTAATACGCCAAATGGTTGGGAATATTTTCAATTAATCGGTTAATCTTGTATGTGTGTATACTATGTATGTATATAGAACTTAACTATTAGGATAATAGGCTAGTTGACTAATTTTGAAAAACTAAATCATAGTTTGCCAAATGGTTTAATTTAACTGAAATATTAATATTTCAGTAAAATACTAACTGTAACATGTTTTATTTTATATTTTCATGAACTATTTGACGTTTCCGTCAAAAAACGCGTCAAACTGTCATGGCAACTCATGTGACGTCATATGTTGGAAAACGAAGAGCTGTTTGGTTGAGCGGAAAGACCAAAATGCTATATCAAGTTTGTTTAGTTTTGCAACGTGTGACGTCACGCGTCGTATTGGCGTTCGATGTCACGTGTCTAGTGACTGTAATTTCGGGATTTTATTTCTCAAAAATATTAAATAATCATGATTTATTTAATCAATAAGATCGATTTTTCGCATTTGTAAATATTAAGCTACCATAAAAAATAGAAATATTCAAAATATTTTCTTACTGTCAACTACCCTATTCAAAGTGAATTCCTCAATTACATACTATACACATATAATATACTATGTATTGACATTAAGATTAATGATTTATTTAGTTACGTTTATCCGATATGAAAGAGGCGTAATATTCGTATCTGTAAACAATACAATACCTTCCTTTACGATTTCATCTCAGGCTATAAATAATTTTATTTTTCTAATCCCCAGTGTTTCAAGCTCGGCTTGTAACACGTGAATTATTTATAAGAATATAAATTTCCACATACTATACAAAATGTACGCATATTATAATCGTGTCTGAGTTTTGGTGCGCAGTTTAAGCGGTACAATACGGTTTTCGGATTTCATTACTCGCTATGCCTGTATCATTTTATCTTGTGTGATATCACCTGTATACGAGTGTCAAACAAATGGACGGTTTTGACACTCGGCATTGCTTGCCAATTTTGTTTCTCATTCTGTTTAATGGCTCGAATTAGTATAGTGATTATTTTTGTGTTAATGTGCACCCGCATGGTTTTAAGGGTGGTAAGGCTGTGGGTTTATGTTTAAATTAACACGACGGAAACAATTATGCATTTAACACGGCGAGTCTTAAGACCCGAGGAGATGTTTAAGTTTGTTTCATATTAATTTTGTTATGTATGGTACTAATTGGATGGCTCCTTGGATTTTAAGATAACTATTGCTTTCGCATTGTTTTGACTCGAGGCAGGCACATGCAATGCATCTAAATTAAATTATTAATAAAATACCCACCTGTATTATTTCACTTATATTAATCCCAATGGCACGGTTATTTTAACATAATTATACATTTTCTTACACAATAATCCAGCAATATTAACTACCTAATATGTTATTTATTAGGTAAAGTTTTGAATCTCTGCTCACTACCTGAACTTGTTTTAAGTCGCTGTTAATTTTTACTAAGCGCATAAACCCACGCCTATCATCCAGTTTTTTATCGTCCTCAAATTTGCAATACCTATTTATTTTAGGATGATTAAAATTAGTTGTAAGTATGCAATCAATCGTACTTATTTACATAATTATGGAGGTTAGATAAAACACTGACCGGAAATAAAATGTTTCAAATCATTTAGTATTTTATTAGTAACACTGAATAACGAAAATACTGTTGCACTGATAACACTAAGTACCTACAATGACCACGTTAAGGACCGTTTAAATGTTCTGATTTTATTTTTAGTTTTGCCGCCCGTGGTGGTGTGAGGAACACCAGTATATTAGAGCATACAAATACATATCGAAATCAGTAACGTATGGTACGTTGTAGCAACTAGCCGCCACGTAACGTGCAGTGAGTAGACCTAGCACAGCAGTGACGTCGCTTCCATCAAGTATTTAGTATTAGCACATTTGTGTCATTTTACATACCAGCATTTCGTTAACAAACACTGGTATTACATACGTTTGGACGTTGTGATGAATGTAAAAAAATTGTTGCGCGTTAATTACACAGATTTTTTGTCACCAACTCTCGCACTAGGACTCTCTGTGGGAAATTAAGGTCCACCCTCACATTACAAAAGTCAATTATTATTTACTATCTTTACTAAAAAACAAGTTATGTATTCAAAACCCTTTCTTAACATCGTATTGTTACGATCGAACAGTATCGTGTCGCATTACCCTTATTTATTCAATACATTTTTACTTCAGACACCCAACCCCAATCCGGCATTCCTCTTCACACCTCGCAAGCCTCGATGAATATGCTCCGGGAGAGTTTGATCACCAACTCCGACCTCGCATCCTTCAGCAATCTAGATCCCCACAGCTACCTTATTAAACCTAATAAAAATAGGCATATACGAAAATAACCAGGAAACTTAATGTGTAAATAAATAAATAAGAAGTAACGTTGACTCGTGTTTTTTTCATTTTATCAATAGTATCGGTACAACGGGTAATGAGCAGAGGTTTTCGTTTGTTTTCATCCACGATTTGCATGTGCGCTTTCTGGCACTTCTGAGTTTTGCGCTTCAAAATGTGTGTGTGTGCATATGGGTGTGACGAGAAAAGTAAGTAACAATTTGCATGTATTAATAGGGATTTTTTGCGCTTCTCATTGGTTTCTTTTTCATTCTACGAAGTATAATATGGATAAATAGTACGAACCCTTTGTCGATAACAGTTTCTTCTATTAGTGTTGTGACGCTTAAAGATCCGACGTCAAGTTACGTGTGCAGTAAGTGAAATGATTGATGCGCCAGTGGGTCTGTCGACAGAGCATAGCGGCGTGGCGAGCGGCGTGCGGTGCGAGGACTCGGTGTCGGCGCTGGGCTCCCGCCGGTCGCTGGCGGACACCAGCGTGACGAGCACCGCGGATCTGAGCGTGTTCTCCAGCGGACGCTCGCACGCGCCGGAGAACTCGTTGGACACACACAGCAACGTCAGCGACGACGCCACTGGGTCAGATGGGTGAGATGTCTTGGTAGATTTAGATTAACACGATCACACTGACTCTTGGATAGGTTGGACCCATATATGTAGTTCATTCCTTCGTAAAACTTGTCGCATTGTCGCATTGTCGCAATATGCTGCGTGTATGTTATGAATATTATCTTGAAATTTTAATCACACAATTAATATCATCATCGTAACCAATAACTGTCCCGCTGGGGGACACGGGTCTCCTCTCACTATATGTGTTTACAGGCCATAGTCCACCACGCTGGCCAAGTACGGATTGGCGGACTTCACACGCCTTTGAGAACATTATGGGGATCTTTCAGGTCAGCAAGTCATAATTAAATTCTAATACGCACATAATTTTTGAAAATTAGAGGTGCGTGCTGGGGTTTGAACCCGGTTCCCCCGGTTCGGGAGTCCAACGTTTAATCACTCGGCTATCTCTGCTTAATATAATTTGACTAAATCATATTCACTCGAAGAAAGGGTAGTTGCCTACTGTGGAAGAAAATTGTCTCACGTTAAAGTGCTTCGGGGTATACATAGGTACCTCATTCGGTGATATTTGTCAAAAATTTAATTTAATTTTAATATATGTATATAGAAATTGTATATTTAATCACTTGAGTAAATTTGATACTAATCTAAATTAAAACCGAGACATTTCACCCACCTAAAACATGAAATTGTCAACGAAGTAATGTATGGAGTGGAGATAACACGGTCTTTACAATCTCTAGTATTATAGTCTACACTCTGAATTCAGAATTCGAGCCACATAAAATATTGTCACAGTATGTTATGTAAAAATCTAATCGACTTTAGTTAAGTAATCTATTACTACTTTAATTGTACACCGTAAGCATAATTTAACTTAAAATTTAGTAATTTTTGAAACCCCCATTATGAACGTCTACTGAACTTTTTTTTTATTGAATATAAGTTACAGCTTGACTACGACAAATATCATTATTATCAACTGTAAAATTTCTATTTAAGTACATAGTAGTATTTTTTTTAATTTTTCATTCGTTAGGTAATTTATTTAATGTGAAGTATATTCAGAACAGTCTCGTCTTGGAATACCATATGTAGGGTATTCATATTTTTTTTCGATGCACATTCTGGTAGTAGTCCACAGAAATTTAATTCAATCGAAAGAAGGCTATTTGAGTAGAGATTTAGCGATTAATAGAATGAAATATAATGTGTCAGATTCGTTACTTGTGCTTCTCTTCTGCTTAGTGCATATCCTGTGTTACGGCCGGGTCCGTATGTCGGCTCAGTATCTACAAAGCCCGGCTATTATCACTCTCCGAGGTGAGTTCACCGGCCCTCAAGCGAGTCCACATGCGTAGTGTTGTCGCTTGAAATTCTCTCCATATGATGCATTATGATCATTTCATTCAAATTTCATAGTGCGCTTACACAATATTATGCTGAGCTGTTTCGTGCTTGAAGTCGTAGCTGAACTATGTAAAAGATCATGACAGGTCTATTCGCACTTGATACAGTGATACGGTACGAGTGAGGTGGACAGGTGGTTCCAACGTAGCATGTTTCAAATGCCAATTAACCCTTTTTACTTAGGCTATGCCGGAGTTAAATCAAATTCTAGGAAACCTTTTGTGATACGTGTGAAAGCTTTAAATGAAATTATATTCGCGTTACATTGAATCTAATGTAATACTAAAATATACTTTGTAATCATGCGTACCTTAAATAGTTTCAAGACATTATTCTAATTGTTGAAAATCCTTTTCCTTCTTTAGATCTGTTTGTCTTATTGTGTGAAAATAGTTATTTCTTGTATAAAATAATGCTTAATAGTCTTGCTGATTTGATCTGTACCACTGGCCAAAGTGTACAATGAATGTTAAGGCCATCAGTATGAATGAGTGGAGAAGGTTCTTCACTTGTTACAAATTAGGCTCCACATAAACATCGATGTATCATATTTATGCTATTTTCAGTTCATTGCAGCTGAATCAGATCACCCATAGAGAATAAATTTGTGGACCTGACACGGATTGATTTGTCATCAATGATGACCATAGATATTATTTAAATGGGAATAAAAATAATGTCAATGATAAAAATTAATAAAAATAAAAATATTCATCCACCGTACTGATATCTGCAATTCACAGAACAGAAATCTATTACACGTACCTACATTTATCATTAAATATATTATTATGTATTATTGATCAATATACTAAGTGAAATACCAACTTGAAATGGCAAATTTTATAATTTCAGCTCCGGCATTTGCGGTATGAGTATCCAAATGGCGTCGACCGGCCAGTCAACGCCGCGCGCGACGCCGCATCCGCCCTCCGTGTCGCCGCTCTCCGAAGACATCGTTCGAATCCACGTCACCTACAACCCACTCTCCGCCAGCCCCTCCCACTTGCACCCCGTGTCGCCCGCCAAATACAAGTACGAACAACACCACAAGCCGGTGTCCCTCAATTTCTATACCACTAATGGGGCCGCTAACCTCCCCTCCGAAAACAGAATCAGAATTCAAGTGCCATCCGAAGAACTCCTAACACCCGTTGTGGACTCCGGTAGGATCATAACACATCGCCTCATTGAATCTCAACCTGAAATTTATGATCTGAAATAGAATATCGACATGGGTTTGATTAGATCTGTCAAAGTTTTGACTTTTCGTGGCGCCGACGAAACGTTTGAGACTTGATTTTCGTAAATACAGTGATAAATTACAAAAATCAGTTTGTCGGTACTTTAATGTGAAATTAAATTCTAAAGTATTTAAATTGAGATAAATTACATGTAATACATTCCACAAGTTTCGTTGTTTCCTATGTGCCACGAAAAATTCAATTTTTGTTATACATTATTGATGTGTGATTTATTGATATGTCACTATAATTTACTATGCTATGTGCGAACTAAATATGTCTTGTTAATTACACCAGGCGAATACTTAGTTTGCACTTAGTGTAAAGATATATTTAGTTGTTTATAGAAACGTATGCCTTATTTATTTTGTGGTATGTTTTTACTCACTGTTCAAATTTAAAAATGCAAATATTGTCCTTGCCATAATTGTGTTCAGTTTTTGGTAACTTTTTGGCCGAATGTAACATGAGATATACACTGAACGAATCAGTATTTTAAAGGATTCATTTCGATAGTATGTAGGTATTATAGAAATCCTTGTACCGATAGATTGCCGTCCATTTGTTTGTTTGTCTGTCTGTCAGTGTTATTAATTTAGAGGGTTAACTATTGCAATGTAATATTTAGAAGCATTGATGGTGTATATCTCTCCAATATAAATATTCTGTGAGTACATGAAACCGTAGATATTAATTAAATTATGAAATTTATTGAAATTTCTTTAAATATTTTAAATGTAATATAATCGAATCGTAAAAAGTTGATTTTTTGAAATTCAACAAAGAAGTGATGTTGGCTAGTGCAGCCTTAAATCAGGACATCTAAAGCTGATTTCTATAATTATGCGGTACATAGTGTTACATAGAGTAGGTTGTACATGTACATATATGTTAATTACTCATGTATTTCTTTTTTGTATACATGTGGTAAAAATGTAATTGATTGGTCTCTGTACATGCAAGATATATGAGGGAAACTCTTAGAATAATAACACTATAGAAAGACAGTCTTCATACAAGCGCTCTGTCTAAAGTGAAGCACTAAACCGAAACTTTCCCGAAAGCGGGGAATGATTCGGCTGCGGATAGTCATATGTTTTTAGCAATAATACATAAATAGCTTTTCAGATATTTTGTGACACAATTTAAATGGACAAATCGTCATAATTCTTTTTTTTCGCGAGACACGTTTGGCGTGCGTTGACATGAGCTGCCCGGTGTTCGGAGTCATTTCTGACTCCAATTAAGGTGCTTCAAGACGGCCGCGCGGACTTCGTTTCTATAGTGTAATTATTCTATGGGAGAACTATTATTGGGGTCTTCATGGACTCGATGGAACCAAAACAATGATTGTTTTAATTTATGTCTGTTTCTCTGTGCCTTTTTTACGCGCTAATCTCAGAAACGCCTTAACCGATTAGGTTGCGGTTTTCACTCATTTATTGTATAATTAAAAAAGTTATTTCAGTTCATTGAATTACGTCTAACGATTTGAGATTTGAGAAGCGAGGCAGGGACGAGTTTACTAATGTAGCATGAAAATATTAACAAAATTTAAATAATATAGAAATCTTTGATCAAGCTGTAGTTGTTGTCTAAAAATTTGCCGAACATTATAAGACCCAGACAGATATAAGCTCTTTAACCAATATTGTTTTAGTCAGGCTACGAAATAACATAACATATAGATATGAATGAATGAATACCTATGAATGTCATTAGAGGTTTAGGAAAGTGTTTTACTCCAAACGCGTCGTACAGTGAACAAAATGGTCGAAATGTATCCTGCGACCGACCCTATTGTAAACAGTTCTTTAGACTGCTAATAGTTTATAATACTTGGAATATGATATCGATTATTTATCAATTTTCTGCATATACTGGTCTACGAAAGGATTATAAATAAAAAGGTGATAATTTGTTAATGTATCACATTCAGTTTAAGTTAACACCGTTTCAGTGTTATACGACTTTAAACAAATATAATCCTAGATCATTTATCACATGAAGGTTACACCTCCACTTAAAAGTATTACAATTTATCTCATGAATTTTAATACTTAATTTAACTTTAATTTTAATTCTAATTTTTATAAGATGTAATTTTTATATGTGGTTTTGTAATTGAAACGATAGAGAGCATTTCAAGAGCAATATAATATTATAGTGTTAGTACAGCTAGATAGTTCCCAGTTCGTGAATAGTGTGTATTACCGATAATTTAAGCTGTTGAATAACGCGTTTCTATCTATGGATATCTCTTAGAAATGTTTTACCAAATTATTACTGATTAATCATTAGAGAAGCGTTGCTAGCAGTGTTCATATTATAATATTGCAGGTAAACATTATACGTGTTTAAGACATAGTAAAAAGTTATACAGTTAATACAGAGTTTATTACATACGAATATCGACAATAAATGCAGTGTCCCATCGATGTACTCATAGTAATTAGAATCTCACAACTTATACTGTTCTCAATACATTAAATGTTAACATTTATACATTTGTGTTTTGATATTGTTGTATAATTGGTAAATGTTTGAATATTTTTTGTTCAAAAATTATGTAATTTGTCTGTCGTGTGCGTGTACTAATACATGCTTGATATTATTATAATATAATGTAAATATTAATAGTTTTGATAAAATTTTCGTTTTAGTCGAATTATTAGCTGTTTTAACTGTTTGATGGTCGTGTTGAAATTGTAGTGCGGATAATTATTTACCAAATGTGTGAAAAGTGCAATTCTCACCAGACAATTCACTGATAAAATCCTTGAAATGCAGCTTTTCAATTTCAAAAATATATTAAAAAATATAGCTGCCTCACGGCTGCGTTCGGGGCATGAACTCGGGGGTTTAAATAATTACAATGAAAAAATAAATAAAAATAGTAATCATTAATAAAACTCTATTTTAGATTCGAGAGCAAATCTAGACTTATCCTTTCGTTACCTCACTGTGGTAACATTTGTATATCTGAAATAAATTATTTCTTTGTATTTTTAATATAAAGTAAACAGAAAGCAGTTGTACCCACAATATTGGATATTGTTATCAACATAACCCGCTGATTATTCCCTTGGCTAATGTTTTAGTAACAATCTTTACTTGGTCTAGTGTGAACTTCACCATACATTTGTGTAACAGGTAACCCCAGTTTATATAGTAACTATTTAAGAGATAATTGAAAGTGAGTTTATTAGCCTTATTCTTCTAGTGAAATTACTTGATTACGATGTTACTAAAATAATGTTTCAAATACGTAGCTTAATTACAGATAAATAAATCAGTGAGAAAAACGACAAAATCAGTGTAACTGTAGTTTGAAAATTTTAGACATAAAGTGTAACTATATGTAAATAGACGGCTGTTACCATCTTTATTTCTATTTTTTTATTATATTGGTATTAACGTACAGCAACATAGATACATTACTTTGTTAAGCCCTATGGCGAAGAGCCTGGAGTAATGATTACATAAGCAATAAGTTAATGCCTTACCATGGTCATGGAAACACCACGCATACGTTTATTGTAATAAATTGAGTGTTTTAATGGACCTAATAATGTTGTCCGGCCTATAACGTGTTCCGTCTCTCCCCATAACCTCTGGTGAAGTAGTAACAATTGACGCTACAATGTGACTTGTTACTGTTAGGCAATATACTTACTAAAGATTATGGATAGGTTTTGGAAAAGGCCGCGAAGACATAATAAATAGCAAGTTAAAATCACCATTATTGTCAAAATCTAAGCCAGGAGTGAGTTCGAGTAGCGCTCAAAACTAAGTCTAATTATAATTGGGCTTTGTAAATGTTAACGATGTTCACTCATTTATATAGAACTTACGTTAAGATCACTAGTAAGTTTTTATCGGACTTTTAGTGAACCATATTCATATTTCATTATCACATTACTACTCAGGTTATAACAGGTTCTTTAAAACACGCATTGCTAGATGCAGAAGCTTAGATTTTGTAATAATGTTGTAAAAGGAAGCTATTATAATAGAATTTAATGAAGAATTTGAGACATCTTTTTGCACGAAGGCTTTTTGCACTTCTCTAACTTAGACGGAAAAATTACTTAATATGTAACATGATACCATTTATAGGTATAATTATTCGATCCGAAAATTTTTTTTTGTTATAATGCCATAAAACGTTATTTTTAGGTTTAGCATTTAGATAAAATTTTATACTTAGTGGATTATTGTCACAAGAGTGCTTATACTGTAAAAAAAAATAAGCATATTCCTACAAATAAACGTTATAAAATTGATCAAGTCTCCATACATGTATAAAGTCTGAAATGGAATTCGATATTCACAATGTAAACGGTGTTGCCATTTCAATTAATGAACTGCAACATTTTTAAATTTTCTTTTAAAACTTTCATCTCGAATACCTTTTCAGAGTTTAGTAAAGTATAAAATAGTTATAACACGTTAAGAGGAATTAATCCGTTTGATGGATGTTGCCTTACCGTAATTGTGAGTGAACTCAATTTGCCTTCATGTACAAATTTGATAACAGTTGTAAATTATATGGTTTAGTTCTAATATTTCCAAACGAGTAGTAGGTTGATACAGACGATACTTAGCATGTTGGTTCAATATAATATAGATGCAGTCGATAAACAACATTACAAAATAAGAGCGCTAACGAAAGTGAAATGAGAAAGGAAGAAAAATATGTTATGAACTTACGCTAGCAAGGTCTTAGCACTTGTTAATTTCTAACCTGATCAGAGTTCTAGAATAAACTACAAAAGATCTTTACTTAAACCCAAATGTACTCAATACATTTTGTATTTCTGTGATTACGTTTCTGCAATTTGATTTCCGTTTATCGAATATATAACTGCCTATAAATGACTGTAATCGAATAAGACGTCCAAATTTATTTTGACAAAAATCAGTGCCATTTTTAGATCTAGAAATTGTCTGTAATAAAGTCATTAATTTATATTTTGAATCAATTTTTAACGTATTTTGTATACTTATGCTTAGAATTTGATCCATATTGTATTTAGAATTATTCATTTTAAGATTTATTATAACGTGTATTTAATTTTTTTTTATTTGCAATTGTTTAGTCATGGATTCGGCTACGTGAATTTTATCTGATATTTGATTTTAAATAATTTTGCAATAACATAATGCAATCATAATTTGGTGGTGGTAAAAAATATTGAACCTATGAGACATGTTAATAAAGTCTAATATTGTCTAGTCGATTACATATTGCGACCTCTCCTTACGACTACCATCATCCAGTAAATATACAATATTACAAATATTTAGTCAAGCTAACCTCATTTTGTAACGTTTTCTGATTTTATAACAATTTATAATTATTTATATTTAGATGGTATTGTTATATTTATACATAACACATACATCACATGTAATATGTTACAGAAAATCTGTTTTTATCGAATGCATATTTGATAACAATTCTTACAAATCAAGTAAGCATTTTACTGAATAGATGAGTTTTTTGCTTAAATACGGCAATAAATATCGCATGTTAATTGACATGCGATATTTATTGAAGCCATTTGTTTTTGAGTCCAATTCATTTAATAATTGACATTTTGATTTAACGATAAACTCCAACTGTACTGTACGATTGTTTATTTATCAAAATATTTCTGATAGCAAGCCAGCTTTTTCTGTAACATAATAACATTCCATTGACCTATAAATTAATGGAATTTAAGCAATGTAGAAATGAGGGTAGGCATTTTTAATTGAACCGATTTTAGCTATATCCATGGATTTAGGTTAAATTGTACCTATCCGTAAAAAGCATAAATAAAATCGGTGAATATTATAACGATTGTTTCTACAGGTTCTTAAAACTGTAAACTGTAAAAGACATTTAATTTAAGTTGCATATTTTTTAAAACGTTTTTATTAATTACACTAACAATACAAAACATTTGCTGTTTATTTCACACCTAGTCATATTTAACGCCTTTGATTTATTTACTCTATAATCAAAGTTTTACGCATATATATAATCATCTTATTTCTGAAAATTTTGTACATATTGGTACGGATATTCACCCTGAGGTTTTAAATGATAACTACATTAAAAAGTCAATGCCAAACACGTTACACTAGCCAATCGATGTAGGGAGCAATTACCCTACATGGAAAATATAAAGCAAAACCTGGCAAATACGAAGTCAGATGTTTGACCTAACATTTTACTTTACAAAGATACTTATTTGGGTACAGTAGATTACAGAACTCAGTGTATGATGAATGAAAAATAAAATGTGGCTTTATTTACCATATTGGTATATTGCACGCACATTAAAACATTCATGTTATGTACGTATAAATAGAGTTACGGTATTATAAAAATTGTGTACTAAAATAATTTAAGTATATATTTAAATAGTACGTTGATGATATATTGTTAATAACTATACAGAGATTGATAACTTGTGTATTTAACTGTTATATATTTTACTACGCGATTGTCTATCATTTTACCATACTTCAGTTAAGGAAATAGGTAATACAAATTGTAGGTATTGATACTTAGGAATGTATTTCAATAGTGAGAATAGTGCCTGTATATATTTTTTACTTACATATAGGTTATGTATGCATAAAATATTTGTTCTGACAGTTTTGGTTAGACTGTAAGAGGTAAAGCAATGAATAGTTGAACATTATATTGCTATAAAACTTATGTACCCACTATAAAATGATTTATTATGAATAAACAGTATTGAAATATTTGAGGGTACTTAAGCTACGTGTCTTCGCTGTTTGTTAAATAGGTAGGCTCCAGAAGACCATAGTGGTATAGTTGTTTTTGTTTTAACTACGAAATACTAAGATAATAAGTATTAAACTAACATGTCGATGAGTAGTTCGACTTTTATTTTAATTAATAACACTGAAAATAATATAATTAATCGAAAAATATGTCACGTACTGTATTGTTGCGTCAGTAGGTATATGGATAAATTATCAATTAATTAATATAGTTATTATATTAATAATTATAACAGAAATTTAACAGTTAAGTAATAGTGTTAAAAATCAGAAATATTTTACAATTTGAAAGAATTTAGACTCTGCTTTATAAATAACTGGTACACGCTCGGTTTAACTTTCTGGTAGGCAACCGATTTTTAGTCTGTGAAACGTATAAATGCATAGGTACCTACCTAATTAAAGATCGTATCAGTACCCACAAACTGAATAGGAATTCTTTTAAATGAAAATAATTCGCGGAGCTTGTTCCAAACCGTTTTATTCAATGCCAATATTGTCATAATCAAGCCCTCTCCCTTTTTTTAATCACCAGTCTATTCACGAACACTAAGGACGCGTTTATATGACACGCATAATCGTAGCGCGGCGCCCCTGCGGCGGCTGCGTAGTTCCCTTCTAGTGCATAGGAAATTAAACTTTATTGACTAGGCCGCCGCGCAGTTAAGAACTGCCAAGAATTTGTACGTGGACTAGTCAATAAAGTTTAATTTGCTGTGCACCAGGAGGGGAGTGCGCAGCCGTCACGCGAAAACTATCGCGTCGTCTAACTGGAACTGGGGCCTTACTCTTATCTCATCTCACCTCGATCGACCTCACCGCACCTCACCTGGCCTCACTTCACCTCATCTCACCACTTCCTGCAAATTCTGCTCCGCTGTTGTTTTACGCAGTTGTTGTAAGTAGGTAGGTACTCATCTATATATATATATTTTATAAATGGATACATAAAATCCGAGTCCAGTTTATGTTTTAGTACATAGCATTAAAATGCTTGACAGGATTCCTGTCCCGTAAATAACTATAAGTCTATAACCTACCTAGTAACTTGTATTGCTCAGAGTAGGTAACAAATTTTATTTATACTTGAGTATTAGTTAAGTTTCTCAGTGAAGACTTTAGGCGTTTAGGTACCAGTTTGGTGACATGGAAAAACATCTCCAACTCCAGTGCTCTGTAGGTAATAAGTTAATACCTACCAGTCTTACCCATTTTTCGCCTTTGAGTTAGGCTTTACAAGGATAATCAAAGTAATGTTTGTATATTATATTATACCTAGTTCAATTCAAGCATTCATCAGGTAAGAAGGTCGTTATTAGTGTTTTAGTTAGGTTAAAATATTATGCTAGTTCTACTCGCAGTCTGTTCTATATCCGTACTAATATTATTAATGCCAAAGTAAGTCTGTCTGTCTGTCTGCTACCTTTTCACGCTTCATCCTTTGAGCCGATTAAATTTGGTATGGCTATATTACCTACATTCCGTTGGGATCATTTTAACGGTAGCCTGTCGTATTCCGACTGCACAGTGGGGGAAGTCGCGAGCAAAGACAAGTTTTTAATGTTTTAAAATTGTGTTTACTAGGCAGTAAGATAAGTATATTAAAATTTCTTGAGTAATAACATTTAGCTTACTAAAACATGTTATCCGTCGACATACGCTAGTTTAGTATTTTTTTAGTATTAGAAATTAAATAAATAAATAAAACACGTGTTTCCTTTGATCAATCATGGCAGTTTTAATTGTTTTTATCCCTTTATTTTTAAGTTGACACTCAATGATTTAGTTACTTATTTCGGCAATTTTAAATGGTTAACAAATGACCCAAGTTGGAAGGGGTTCGAATTCAGTAAGTTAATCATGTGGGTCAATTTTGTCTAAGGTACCCTTACATTTTTGCGACGATCTACCACCGCCCAAGTTGCTTCATCGACAAGAGGAAGGTAAAATGAAAGAAACAGAATAAACTTCTAATCTAGTGTAACTGGATGCGGTACATAGGTACCATCTACTGTTTTTCTGAGCGTCCTGGTCTTTTATCTAAAGAGATATTGTATATGTATATTGTATATCTGTCAACGCTTAGACGGATTTTCATGGGCAATAGCAGATCTCAAAGACGTGTGACTGGACTGGATGGCCCAGTGGCTATCACTCGTTTCACGCCCATTTGGCGCTGACCGTAGTGAATATTCAAGGAACTAACTGTGATGCGAACTACATGGAATACAACATTTGACTCATAAGTTGCTCTTTCGTGTGAAAGGGAATCACTTTCGTCCTATCCTATCAGAATAGATGGCGCTGATCGCGCATAGACTTTACATTGTTTTGGAAACAAGCGTAGGTACTTACAAAATGTTCGTCATACTAAATAATTATATTATCCCCTGTGGCCTAAGGTGGGAAGGTCCGGTTCCTAGAACCGGAGATTGTGGGTTCAAATCCCACTAGGGCAGTGCGACGTTATACAACTTCAACGTTTATGTATTTTTATTCTAGCTTTTGTCTGTCAAAATTAATATAAATAATATAAATTAATATAAGCTTAAAATTTATATAACAAGGAGTCTCTTTGCAAGTTATAGTTAACAGAAATAAAACCAAAATTATAGTAGAACCTGTTTACTGTTTATTTATTAAATCATTTTAAACTAATAACCGTGCACAGTATCACCTACGTGGCTGGTACGTGGCTATATGCCAAACATCTCACACATACAATCAATAAAATCACTTGTAACGGTAAAAACAATAAAATGTAACATGATGTTAGTGTTTAGGAACTTGTTGTTTTTACATTATATTTAAAATATATAATCCTTATATATCGTTAATTATACATATAAACTGCTTACGTTATACTAAAATTAAATACTTCGATAATCAACATACCAAAAGTTTGGTCCCCATTCGTAAAAATTCTTTGTCATGGAGAATAAGTAGGTTTGGGAAAAGTTTAATATTGCGAAGTTTACGAACGCTTTAGTACCTACTTATTACAATTATGTATAATCCCAAACAAAGAAGCTATTAAATTTGTTTTAATAGATTATTGTGAAACCCAAGGTTCATATGAAGCTTATTTGTATCACAAGATTGCATTGAGAGTTAATTAATTATATTGACTTATTGTAGCAATTCAATCATGCACCTAAAATGCACACCATTCTAAAATTATTATAACTACAATTACTGCACTGCACTACACATAAGTAGATTATAAACATTAAATGCAATATTTAATCTAATTACTTTCCATATAAAAGTCCTCTGTATATACCTATTATAAATCTATGATTATAAAAATTACGGGGTCTTTTCTATGCATTAAAACCGGTCCTTCGATGTTTGATTTTCTTTGGATACAGCACTCAGAGACTATCTAAGGAATTTTGATGTATCATACCATCAATATTTTGATCTCAACACGGTTCATACGTTGAGTAGATATTGGTATAATTATATTATATGCGTACATTACTAACTACCTTGAAAACCGAAATTTGTTCACGTTGAGGCATATTGTCACTCCAAATTAGGTTTTTAGGGACAATGTACTTATATTAAGTACATAATTGTTTTCGCCGGTAAAAATTTAATGTGGGATATGGTACAGTTCGTATTATAGGTAATTGATCTCGTATACGTCAGGTAATTTAATAAAATTGGTGCCCTAGACAAGCGTTTTAAAACTATGTAATTTATCTAATAATAAAATATAATAAACGGAGGCACTTTTGTGGCTGGAATAGTATCAATATGTTTTGTAAATATCTACAAATGCTAATTTGTTTTCTTCACTTTACGCAAATATATGTTAAAGGTTCCTATTTAATTGGTTATCTACCTAATTTATCGAGTTCTTAATAAGTTTTGCATTTTTACATGGTAGGTACCCTAACTTTTAATGTTTTCAACGTTAAGGGGGAGGTCGCTTGCCGGCATCACGAAATTATGGCGTTCGAAAGTATTCTATTAAATGCTAAAATGTTAACCGTAACTTAATACAATTTATGACTACTAGGGTATACAAACCCCTCTTCAGAAACTTACTGTGAAATACTTTAACGTGGTTTGCAATCCTTGAAAGTCGAACGGGTTCAGCGATTCCTTCTCAACCGGAAACGCGTCCTTGTCTCTCTTAACACGCTTTTATTAGCTTGAGACGTATTTTAGTATGTTAGTAGTTTTGTATGTAACAGAAACTTTGAACATGATTTTGACCCCCTTCAAATCGTCGGATTAACTCGAAATTTACTATCCAAAAGCTACTCCATGCATTTGTCATAAGGTTCTTTTTATTGTAACGTAGGTCTATCACCACCGTGACCGCTTAGTATTCATGGTAAACCATGTTAATTTACCAACTGATTACATAAAAATCTTGGTTCCTTCTGGATTAAAATCAGGATTAAAATAAATAAAACTGGATCTTCACATTCCCAAAGAATTAATTGGGATAAATTGCAGATTTTCAACTTGATACCTACATATTTAGAAATGTTTTCAAAACTCAATCTACTCGCGCGACGCCCGGATAAGCAACTAAGGTAAATGTCCCATATTCCGGACTATTAAGGCACTTTTGACTTTGAGGTTGGTTTTTAGAAAAAGTAGGAAGGTTCTAGGGATAAAAATTGTTTTATTCTCTAGATTGGTATTATAAGATAAATATTGAAAAATATTTTGCGTCGTAGCCTTTATTTATAGGAATAATCGTTATTTTGCTGAACCTCACGTTTGTCTCTAATTCCGTACTAAAATTTGGCGTCGGAGCTAATTCCGGTAATCACTGTACGTAATTCCGTACTATCTTTAGCATACGTTTTCTGTGACCTAAAATCATCATACATGTCTTTAAGAATATACTTAATGAATTAAACTACCTAATTGTATTAATTTATACTTTTATTAAAATTATTAAGTACGATATAGTTGTTCTTTTGGATAAATAAAAAAAAACAATTACCATAAAACTTCTGCGACAAAATGAGAGCTGCTGTTTACTAAATAATCACCATCGTGAAAATTTAATTAAAAAAAAAGTATAATTAACGAAAATTCAAAATTACAAACAATTTTACAACTTTTATTATGACAAAAATCTTAAAGAACATAAGTTATGAGTACTTACCTATTCTAAGGAACATCAATTCATAATAATATTAAGATCAGGCCTGGTTGGCTTCAACCCATTAATGGACCACTACTGAGCACGGGTCTCTCCTCATACATGAGGAGGCCTTGAGCATAACCCTGAGCACCACGCTGCTCCAGTACAGATTGGTGGAGGGGTTAGTGGCCAACCCATGGTTTCGGAAGTATTTTATGCCGCCCGAAGGCCTCCGACATGGCCTAACGACTGCTACCAAATGATAACAACCGGGGCAGACGGCTTTACGTGCCCTCCGAAGCACGGAAGTTCCCCAGAAATTTTTTCCACTAGCGGTCACCCATCCAACTACTGACCACACCCACTGTTGCTTAACTTTGTAGATCAGTTAAGATCGACGCAAGCCGCTGGGCTATGAGCAGGCCTGGTTACCAAAGGTAAACCTAAAATATAAAATAAAATCGAGGTTATAGTTATAATGATAATTGTGAATAATATTAAAATGTTTTAAAATGCAAACATATCGTTTTAAATTTTTGGATACATTTTGTGATTAATACAAAAATCTTGAAAAAATTGAGATTTGGCGTTTTATGTTGAAAACCAATGTGTCTGCTTCTTATTACTATACTACGTAATACCGTACGGTATACCGGAATATGGGACATAAGCAAAAAACTCTTGTCCCTTATTACGGCATTGAAGAAAATAGGTTAAATTAAAAAAATTAAATAAAATATCTGAATATATTAAAAGTTAATATAACTATTATGTGCATAACATCGATATAAATAGTTATCCTTATTTACTTTTTGAAATAAACTTAATTTAATTTCGATAACATACTGTATTGATTCTTTAGTATAACATAAAATGTCATAATTTCAAACTCGATTTTGAGAATTATAATTAAAAAAAACATATACCGTAATTACGTCACACTAATCTGTTATCATTACTGAATTAATTTATGTCATATTTATGTAAGTATTTAACCCCAGTTTGGAATAAAATCCATAAACACATCTTACTAATTTACCCTTATTACGTAATACAGCACGTATTTATGTTCACCGTTTCACAGTTGTGAACATAATTCCGGCAGTCATATTTTCTCTCAAAATATGGTTTGTTATAACTCGAAATAACGCTGAAACCTTCTGTTAATAAGTAACAATTAATAATATTACAAAATTAAATTAAATTAACTTACCAGTGTCACATAAGATCCTTACGAAAATGCACTGTCGCTTTACGCTCACTGTTAACAACATAGTACTGAAACGTCGCGGGGGCCGCTACTGACTCTTCGGAAGCTCGATACGGCTTTAAGAATGATTATTTATATTCAAACATCGTGTTATTTTGATTTTATATGAACTGTAGTTGTAGTGACATTCAATAAATTATGGATTTTACGGACAGTTTTCTTATTTTGCGACAAAAATCAAAATGTTACGGATTAATGTACTAGCCCGGAATATGGTACTTTTACCTTACGTAAACAAACCGACATTAGGGTCATCAAAATTTTGGCACCCAAAACTAAAAAATTAAATGTTTGTGTTTTCAACTAAATTTCTACAAATACCAATATGGTAAGTATATATTACACTTATTGCACAATACACTCGAATCACTTCCAAAACTTGAATATACGAGTAATTGCATTATACCAAATACTTATACATAAATAAAACATCCTTATCAGTCCCCTAATCCCTACTCAGTTCCCTTATCAGTAACTACACTCAGGTTTTTAGAACATTTTCTATGATTTCGATTTCTGATTTTTCTAATTGTTAATCCAACATACAATAATTATCATTTAATGTAGGTATTATGATTTTCGCCAATCAACGTGGTGGAATACACTCCACGTATAAAAAGATTCAAACCATATTTCATTAAATTAAAAATACACTACTAAATTGGAATTTGACTAACTACGATCATAAACGCAAATTCATACATCCAAAGAAAACAAAGTCGAAAAAAATTATAAATTTACAATATTTGATTCAAATAATGCAAAGTACCTTAAGTACTTACGTAATATCGAACAGAACAGGAAATATTGATGGAAAATAATTTTAATTTTACACTGGCATTGTCTTTTCAATAAGTTCATAAATGTGCAGACGAAAAAAAAGGCTATTCGTATCTGCCTGTTATCGGTTGCTACTGTTGTTAGGAATGCTAGGCATACTGTTGGTAAACATACGTTTGCGAGGATGGCTTCAGTGTAGTGAACAGTTTTTTATATAAATAATTAGAGAATGCGCACAGTGTAAAAAGGGTTAGCGCACGATTTAAAACAATTCCTTAACTTGGTGCATCGGTATACACTATTTAATATACTTTTATGTTTTGTCTATATGTATGTATCTATCAACTAGTATATGAAAGCAATAGTATTCACGCAATTGTATAACTTGGGAATGCAATTGAAATTTCATAATTATACTACATATTCACAGACATCCAAAAAGAAGTCTTCGTGCAAAAGCAAAAACCTCTGCAAGCTTTTTACACGAAAAAGCAATTTAGTTACATTCATAATACTCGTATCACATCTGAATCATATTATGCCCATCTCATTTGGTCTAATCATAAAATCAATACTTAGTATGAATAATAAAATCAATTCATGTAACGCTAGGCCTTATCTTCTATCACACCTTAATACCAACTTAAATATTACATTTATTTTGTATTATGAAACATATAAGTCTATGTGTATAAATCCAATATACTTGCGATAGCATCTTTGGTACCGAACACAAGGGCGAAGAGGCCGAAAATGGTAACGAGGATATTTTTCCATACCAGGAAATAGTAGGGTCCGAAGCCGACGTCCCAATAAGTGATGATTTCGATGAAAGCAGGGGCAATGAGCCCGAGGAGGGAGAAGCAGAATGCGCCGATGATCCCCATGAATGGTGCTATGGTGGGCACCGCGACGGCCAGCAGCACGCACGCGGTGGTGAGGATGGTCCGCATGACGTAGTCGGCCAGGTCCGGCCGCTTGGTGAACTTGTCCTTGATGCAGTTCCATATGATTTCAACGCACACGAAGAATTGAAGACCGAAAGTGCAGTAAACGGCGATGGCGATAGAAACTTGCACGGTTTGGGCGAGGCTGGAAACAAATGATACATGTTAAAATCATAACATAACTGAAGTATTCAAATAAATTATCATAGTTACGTTTAATTCTCGTTGGCAACGAATCAGATTGTTTGAATAAGTTACGAATTAGCCCTCAAGGCATCACGACGGTAAAATAATTATGGCTGCAATACACCCCGTATTTACGTTTGAATAAAATATGAGGTGCTCGTCTGCCAGTCGGCCGCCTGGCTATAGGCTGTAATTACACTAGATGTCTACTATAATCACCACAATTCATATTATAATTGTCTCATTGATCTACAATTTTGAGGAAAAAATAACTTGTAATAATAATATTGTGCAGGTACTTTTAAGTCCAAAGGTTTTACCATGATGTACCTATTTCTTCACTGAAGTAAGTTATTCATGTTTAATGCGCTTATAATTTAGAGTTTCGTTCACTATTTTAACTGGAACCTAGGAGTCAGTGACAGAATTTCTCACCACTAATCTTCCATATCACAAATAAATACCCATAAGACTTAAAGTATAACTACATAGGTTGATTGTAAAGTAAATAAAATACTTACATTTCGTAGATTGGAGGATCGCCCTCTGCTGGTACCAAGTTGAGGGTAATGGAGTCTTTAACATCTTCGCCGAAACGAAGGTAGCCCAGGAAACCCAGCAATATGTACACCATTGTAACGCCAGACATTCCTCTGTTCAGTACTCCGCACACCCCGAGCATGGACCTTGGTGTTTTCATGGCGTTCTCCAGCGGCATGACGACACCGATGGCTTCCATCGCAAAGATTGTCAGGGAAAAGAAAACCGGCCAATCAGTTATAGGCTTGGCCGCTTGAACTTTGTCGAAGTCAAGGTCGCCCGTGCCCACTAAGAAGTAGAAGGTGATTCCGAGGCCTACGCCCATGAAAATGTTGGCCAGCATGCTGACTGGGGCCAGGTATTTGAGATTGCGGATCCATGACATAAAAATGAGCGGGATCAAAAGTGCAATGATGTAGATTCTGATGTCGATGGGTCTCTGTAGATGACTTATCACCACCTATAAAGAAATAGCACAAATATAAGGCATGTAGGGGAACATACCGTAGCTGCCGGTTCCCTCGGCATTAATATTAAACAGATAATTAACAATTAACAAATATTCAACAGTGTGCATAAAGGCATTAGTGTGTGTAGAGTTATATTTAACGATTTAATGTATTTCTTATGCATTTTTTTCAAATATTATCATTCTGCACTCCTCTACATAATATATTATGATACACTGATATTATGATACACTTAAAATACTCTTATTACTACACTACTACTTATACTACACTCAAATTTCGCTATCTTCGTAAAAAGGGGTAAGTATGATATTTGTTTACTTTGATGTTTAATAACAAAGTAAAACTGTAGTAAAGGAAAATGATATTTACCCTCTGTATATTTTCCGCAATGATAACAGTATACACTGAGCAGGTACCGAAGTACGTTGTAAAGAGACTGACGAGAATGAAGATTCTGTAAAACAAGAATAATAACTAAAAATAGTTTCAATTTCAAAATATATTTGTACTAAAAACTGGCGCATTCCATCTCATGATTCCTTGGCTAATTCAAGGCCACACGAAACGTTGGAAAGAAATATATTAATTTAAGCAACGGGAAAGAATGAGACGGCACGAATTTATATCGGTACTATAATACTGATGTGTTGTTTGAAACCATTCGCCTGTTATTAGGAGTCTAGTGGCTGTGTGGTCGGTGTTTTTATGCATTAATTTTATTATTTAATGATTTTTAATTTGCTCGTGTTTTTTCTATATTTAGTATGTATAAGTATGGATATAATAGGGTAGTTGACAGTAAGAAAATATTTTGAAGATTTCTATTTTTTATGGTAGCTCAATATTTACAAATGCGAAAAATCGATCTTATCGATTAAATAAATCATGATTATTTAATATTTTTGAGAAATAAAATCCCGAAATTACAGTCACTAGTCACGTGACAGCGAACGCCAATACGACGCGTGACGTCACACGTTGCAAAACTAAACAAACTTGACATAGCATTTTGGTCTTTCCGCTCAACCAAACAGTTCTTCGTTTTCCAACATATGACGTCACACGAGTCACCATGACAGTTTGACGCGTTTTTTGTCGGAAACGTCAAATAGTTCATGAAAATATAAATTAAAATATGTTACAGTTAGTATTTTACTGAAATATTAATATTTCAGTTAAATTAGACCATTTGGCAAACTATGATTTAGTTTTCAAAATTAGTCAACTAGCCTATTGTAGAGTTTCCATAAACCCACCTAAAAACGTTAGACCAACCACGAACCCACTCAGGCCCATTATCTAAAGCGGCTTCAGCCACTTCCGGGAAGGTCATGTGTGTTCTTCTCGTTTTTTTGTATAGGACGTGGGCACATTTAATCTGTAACAAAAATACTTTCGTAAACACAACACTTTAAATGAAACAAAATAATAATATAGTGACACTAACACTATCCGACACCGATTACCTACGTTGTTATAAATCTACTCCGCTAGAATATTTAATTTTCTTACATTACATTATTACTTGTGAAATGGTTTGTTGGTTTGCTTGGCTTCTGCCTGTTGAGAGCTGTTAACAAGCTTGGACTTACTTACTTACGAGTATACATACAATTCGACCCTCTTTTCGTAATAGATAAGGAGATACAACACTGATAAATGTTAGAATAATGATTTAAGATTTTAATAAGTAAAAGTTTTGTTAGAAAGTGGTCGGTGCAAACCCTTCGAGCAATCGCCTATTAAAGAACGATTTTTACTTCCGTAAATTGGCATATTATACAGCAGCTAATCCGCATGACAAAATCAAGGGCAATCTGTCCCCCTGATTGAAAGTAATACATTATTGACGTGTTTGAAATTTTGGATCGCAAAAGGCACGCTAAAGAAGTGGCATTGCGGTTAATAAAATAAATTGGCACATCGCAAAGAGATCCAATGGTGTGGTATGTTATTGAGATTTCAAACATTTGGGTGTTACGTCAAACTCGCGCCAGCTTTGTAGACGATTTCAAAGGTGTGAAAATATTTTGAAACCTTTCTATCCATTTGTTCATAATTTTCCGCCATGAAACCCCAATGAATACTCCACCACATACATACATAGACACACGAAGTTAAATCAACAACGCGCCAGCATTAATAAATCAGTATTATCTAAACGCAATGCAACGCAAATTAGACAGGAAAAATATTTTAAACTTTAAGCTGCTTCGCATTAGCATTTACTAATCTAATACATATGTATATAAAATTCTCGTGTAACGGTGTTAGTGGTCAAACTTGGACGAAACGGCACGATAGATTTTCCTATATTTTTTTGTATATTTGGTAGGTATGAGAATAGGTCGTATAGTACCTAGGTGTGTTTCATACCGCTGGGTGATCAGGTTGTTCCTATCAAGATTATTTATTGTATTTTTTGAAAATATTTTTTTTTATTTTTTTATTGATTTGACATATGAAAATAACATATAACCCCAAATTTTTACCTTCCTACCCCACCATCAATATTTGATCGTGCTTTTAGTATTTTTGTATGAACAATATCCAGATCATTCACTACAGTAATTTATAAATCGCTAGCTAGCCAAATGCATTAGTTCGTTCTATTTTCAAAAACGAGTTCTTTTCCATTAGGCGCACCACAGCTCGCACAGACAAAATAACTAACTATTAATCATAATAAAATAATATAAAATACAGATTATAAAATATACAAATATAATATCATAATAATTAGTCGCGCACATGTGCAATGTTATATTAAAGTCATACTTACAAGAACATACGCGCAGTGGGTGCAAACAACAGCTACGAGGATAGTGAAGAAGATGCCCAAGATGAGACCAGAGCATTGGAAAGCCTTAGGCATGGCCAGGATACCGGTCCCGAGAGATGCCTTCAGCAGATGAGTAAGAGTATCCATATTTCTGAAATAAAGACACGATGATTTAAATTCTCAACACATCTTGGATTTGCTACTTACCATCAGGTGGGATCGTAGTCGAGCAGAACGTAATTTTAACGTAGGTAGTTGGATTTTAGACAGACAATTCAAAAGCGATAAATTAAACTGTATCCTTAAATAATATTAAAATCCAAAAATTTTACGAATTTAACTGTATCACAATTAACACAAAACTTGAAGCGTATTGTTCCCTTATAAACAGTAGGTACTTTATCGTTCATTTTGATAAACCCGAAACACGAGTTCACAACAATCCAACAATAATCCAAGGATTATATCACGGGTCGATGACGTGCCACACGAATTACGTGGTAAACCCACCAGTTCATGTTTGTTACAATTTGACTGTTAACGTTATTAATTTAAAAACGTTATTAATTTATTAGTTTAATTCATGTATCTTGGTTTAAAGTTTCAATAGTTCGATTTGTCAATTGCGTAACGGGTGTAACATAGGCCACCACCAGCACCACCCAGCAAAGCGTTACCGCTTAGTGTTACCACCATCGCGTTAAGGAACATAACTCCCTTTGGTCAACCCTAAAAAAGTGTAACCGGACGGGATCACCACCTTTCTATCCGGAACACAATTGCTGTTAAAACAATTAGTACACGGTAATTATAACTGGTGCTTCGTACCGTAGCGGGCGGAGGTAGGTACTACCCCGGGCGAACACTAGGTAGCTCTACAGCCTATTAGGTTAGTAAGTTAGTTAGGTTAATAACGTTGGTTTATTTGTTTTGCTTGAACAATAAACGTACCGTCATAATAACCCGAGACTTCATAGGTACCTGCTTCTAACTATTTGAAATTGTTATGTCTTATTTGCGTTGTAATTATATTAACACACTTGTAAAAATTTTGGTGAAGTTTAGTAGGTACCCACTAGGTACTAAGTTCTATAATACCTAGTGTCATATTGTAGTTAAGAGATTCAAGATGCAGAAAGTCCAGTGCATGCGCCATTTGTAAAGCAACCCTGTTTATCCTCCGTAGGTACAAAGTATTTACTGTTTATGTAAGGTGCTCTTCGCTTATATAACTTTAGTATCAGCGGATTTAGGCTTAGTACAATTACGCAAGATCGCAATATTATCTAATAAGTACCCTACATACCTATTATAAATAACTGGTTATTCAAATCAACAATCATCATCGCATCCCATAACTGTTCCACTGCTGGCCACGGGTCTGCTCTCACAATGCGAGGGATACAGGCCATAGTCCACCACGCTGGCCAAGTGCGGATTAGCGGACCTCATATACCTTTGAGAACATTATGGAGAACTCTAAGGTGTGCAGGTTACCTCACGATGTTGTCCTTCAACGAAGCAAGTGATAATTAAATTCTAAAACGCACATAATTTTTGAAAATACTGCCTACATCATTAATGTATGAAAGGTATAATTAACAACGAAAACGTGATAAAAAGGATTAAACAGCAATACATTCGACTTACGTCGTTCTATTCTAAAATACCGACTTAAATCTACTTTCAAAGGTGTTAATTATTAGCGTAACATGACTAATATGAGACAGTACTTACGATGTTGGCTTATCCAGTTTCCTTTCTGCGAATGGATCGAAATCCGACGCTTCGGCATCTTTGCTCATGTTGTATCTGCAAGAAATAATTCACTTTATTGCGGATACTTTTTCACTTAGGTATGTTTGTAATACGAATACGACTCCATAGCGTACACAGGAGAGTTAGATAAATATTTAAAAGCCACCAACTACATACTTGAAACACTAAGAAATGATGGTAGGAATGAAATATAATATTAACAGTTTTGGCACTTTGATAGGTTACCGTAAATTTAGATTACCTACTTTGACCGATTTAATGCTAAATAATGCAAATTCGTTTAAGGTAAAGAGGTCACCGATATACCTATTAACACGGATATTTAAAGTTCGTTACACCTATTCGAATAAATATCGATTTGCCGTGGCTAACAAAGAGGCCATACATACGGTTTCGACCCGGGAAACCTGTTAAAAACCGATTATGTTTACAAATACTTAATTACAAGGATACGAGTACACTGTCTTACGTAAAGTAAAAATTGTTTATACTCTATTCATAGACACAATACTGAATGTCATACTCGTAATAATCATTGTTAAACAGATGTGGGTACTTATAAATAATTTCATAGCTAACGTCTCGTTGTCCCATTTTTATTACTCGTACCTGAGACGGAATATTTACTGATAGTGTATGAGATGAAAATGTATCAATTATATCTACTCGCGCCACGCTCGGAAAAGCAACTAAGTACGTAAACAAACCGATATTAGGGTCATCAAAATTGAGTAACATTCAACATCCATCAAGGATTTATAACTTACGAACGTAACGAGACCCAGCTTAGAACCAACCTTAATTAGACCGTTATGCTATAATCACCGATAACAAGAATTTAGGATGATATATCCCGTATTATGCCTTGTGCACCGCAGTCTGGGTCACTATCAACTGTTCTAGGCTATATTACACATTTAAGTTAGTCGTAGTGTGTTACAAATGTAAGTACATATTACGCTGATGTCACGCAAGCCGATTTATTAGTTGTGTAATTGGCTCGTAACGTACTATAATGTTACTAAAACCTTATGAAATAGCTTCATGAAATAACTCTCCTGCAGGAACTAACACATCGCTCTATTGTTTAGGTATAGCATGACGTAGGTATGTGTAAATATTTAATGAAAGCGAAATCATGGATTGTTTAATATGTAAGAATATTGCTACTAGTAAAAGTATTCGTAAGTGCACATTCGCAAGTACATGACCTACTGTGAAATTGAAAGTGCTGATATATTTTTATTTATAATTATCGATTCATCAACTAAATACCGACATCATGTTCTAGTTTCTCTACAATCGAACTAATAAATTTTACTGAGATGTTATGTACTCACTTGCTGACGATTTTCTCTTTATTCTTTTCATCTGGAGATATGAAGGTCTCCAACTCCTGAGCAGGAGGGATTCCTCCATTTGATTCCTGTGAAAAAAAAAACACCAATAGATATACACTCGCATGTACTATAGTTCTGGTATAATTGTATGAAGGAGTACAGTAGGTAAGTATAATAAGAACTATTATTATTTTGTTTACTCTATTCGTTTACTGGAATAGTGTATGTTTTTTACTATTTTGTAAGACGCGGAATAACTTTAATTGGCTCAACTAGCTGTAATTTAGTGAAGGTAGTATATTATATTTTAATTTACATAGCTGTTGTTATCACATATAAAATAAAGTAAATAGGTAACTAGTATAATATAAGCCGCGTAATATTAGTATAAAATTAAATGGCGGACAGAAAAATAGTGATAGCAGTGATAGCCGAGAACTGAACCGGGAGAACCGGGGGCCCGGGTTCAAATCCTGCTCCTACTGCTACTCCAGTTTTATGTGCGTATTACAATTTAATTATCACATGCTTCGGTGGAGGACAACATCGTGAGGAAACCTGCACACCTGAGAGTTCTCCATAATGTTCTCAAAGGTGTGTGAAGTGTGCCAATCAGTTGGCCAGTGTGGCGCACTATAGCTTGTACCTCTCCCACTCGCACTGTCAGAGGAGACCCGTGTCCAGCAGTGGGACAGTTATGGGTTGCTATGATGGAGATATTTGAGTCTCCGCAGATTTGCGCAGTTTTACTTGCGATGTTTTACTTCACTGAAGGAAATCACAATTATTAATACACACATAATTTTGAAAATGAGAGGTGTGCAGGATTTGAACTCAGACGTAAAGTATTACTGCTTATAAGAAAGAAAATACAGGAGGTACTTAATAGAAAAAAATGTAAAGTATTTGCTTAAATCCCACGTAGTGGCTAATGTTTTTAAATATAACACATGCCTCCGAAACAGCTAACTGTTCAGCCGTTTATTAACAGTAACATTTTACTAACACCTTTGGTTACAACTTACCGAACTATAAAACACTTATCATCCGTTGGGACTGTAGTAAAGCAACGACGCACTGTAAGTTAACTTATAAAAATGAAGGTTACGTTGAATACTTACGCTAACCATGTTGGCCAACGTTTGCTTCTCCTGGGTGCCTATTCCTTAAATCTGTAACAAAAAAATTAAGGTTAATTATCATAACATCGTCACAATCAACTTAATGGTTGTTTTACATTGGAAGGCAGTCAGGTTACGATTCGGATGCTGGCGAAATATCACCGATATATTACCGACCGATTGCTGGTACTCTCATGTAAAATACCCTTCCACAATATAAGACCCCTATGGATTGAACTGGGTGGTACCTACAGAGTCCAACGATCATCATCAAGAGTTAACTAGTGCCAGAACCTCATCCGCAGTTTATCAGTATGCTCCACGAGCGGAATTTAACTTTTTGTAACTTAATATTATGTTACGGCTTGACTACGAACCCAACTGATGGCGAGTGGCAACGTAGCCCTTAGACGGTAAAGCGAGCCCTTGACCTAACGGCACCCACATTACCAGTACCACCCATATTTTGGGCACTGGTCAACTACATATTACTACCTACTTGTGACTCTTGTGAGGACTAAATATTACCTCTCATTTCTAACCGTCCAGTTTCTTTTATTTTCACCATATAAATATCATACTTGCTTCGTAGGTACTACTACTACTATACAGTATGTATGTAGGTACTTATCTACGTTCTTAATTGTAAATAAGTGCGATATTGGATTGGAATCCAAGCTATCGGACTGCATAATCTGGATAGTAGTTGCGTACAAATTGATGTATCTACACGAGCTCGCCCTTGGTAACTAGGTATCTACCTACTTATCTAATCATTACTTGCACTGTATGTTTGTATGCTTTCGTTACATAAGTGAAAGTCTAGAAAATTATACGATTATTGGAAATCTTTATTAGATTATAAACGGTGAAATAATTATATCACAATGAATATTATGCTGTCATGTAGTAACTTAGTAAGTAATGGACATTGAGTAGGTAGAATGCGTTGAGTAAGGTGAGCACGTACTTAGTAAGTCTGAAGATAATAGAAGTAATCATCTACAATACGTAGCGATATTATGGGTCCAATTTCGTAAATCAACACAAAAACGCAATTTAAGTGAAAATTGTCATAATGTATAGGTAGTAAGCCGACGGTTCTAGGCCGCTCTGAAGTTAGGCTTTCGGATATAGTGCGCAGGTTTTGTACTTTAGAGAGAGATAGCGACACGAACACTGAGCGTGTGACTGAAACAAACAATGCTCAAAGTGTCACCGGGTTCGTCTTGCCACCATTTCGACCCTAAAATTGACTTATGCGCAGCGATCCGAACAAAGTTCAGAGCGGCCTGGAACCGCCGGCCGTACTATTGCTGCTATACTACCTAATGATGACAATACATGCACCTACATGATACTGGTAAATCTACGTAAAAACCTGCAGTTTGAAGATCAAACAGCATCGAGTAACGATCCTTACCTTACTACATACTTAGTTACTAAACATCGCAATTTAAAAACGGACTATTTCAAACGAAATAAAGTCAATACAATACAGCGATCATTGCTTGTGTAATTCACGTAAATAATTAAAAAGAACCTAATTACTTACAAGTAGATAATTCATCCACTAACGCATATTATAGATACTCGTACATATAAACACGAGTGCCATTAAGGACACAAGGATTACTGCCTTGTCAGTGTTTATATATTGTAATCTACTGGGTCTAATTTCGCAGTCGCACATTAGGCCCACTCAACTCCCCCCTCCCCCGACACCTGAAAGACTCGAGAAAGCTAAAATTCAATTATGAGTTTTATATCTCGTAAGGTAAAGATTGAATTACGAACGTATACTTGAAAGTCGTGTACAACTCGCCACACAACCATGACCAACTCCGTTCCGTTTCCAACGCGTGGACCACGCGTCTGCTTGGATGCGTTGTTCATTAACACATAGATCGTGATGAGCTTCACTGAACATTGAGAGTTAATTTTAAATCAACCAGTTCAAACATAAAAAATGTTACGTCAGTTTAAAGAATCACACCTAACAATTTTCGAGTGTGAGCACCTACTAAGGGACAGGTTTCCCGAAGCGAAGCGAGGGCGGGTTTACTAGTTAAAAATAATGTATGAAAACTTTTAATAAATATTAATCGAAAGTGTAGATTATCGTTTTAATGATAGTACCTACCTAATATAAATACATAAATATAAACTAATAATAAAGTTATTCAGTTAGTTATCTTAATATTGTTATATGTAACTAATGACCTTCAAATACCTACCTACTTTTTATTACAAACTGACCTCACACTTCATTTACCTAAGTCTGAATAGAATTAGGAAATGAGAAATGTTAGCAGTGTTTAACATGATTGTGTAAATTTAATTCGTCATATTTTTTAAAATTTATAATTTTTTATCTTTTTTATTACTACTAAAACAGCACGATATAAACGAGTTTATATAATACTAATTTAATGTATAGGTAATGTTACAGATTTATCTTATCATATATGTAATCTGCATTTTTATTTGTTTACCATATTAATTAGCGATAACCTTATCTATTTGTATATTTGTTTCTTATACGCAACACGTACCGAATACTCGCTGCGAATTCATTAATCCTGAAATATTGGCAGGGCAATCACTATATTAATCATTCATGTCATACCACAAGCCTTCCCGTAAAGATGCTGTAAAAGATTTGGCGCGAATAGCGTAAATCTCGATTGTCTGTTATCTGTCCCGCCTACCTGTAATTGTATGTCATCTAAATCTAGTAGATAAGTAGAACATTCGCAAAATAAATTAACGAAATATTAAATCCAGTAACAAATTATGTATAGTAGTAATTAATAATTATTATCATTAATATCAAACAAACCCACTCATAGCATGTTGACACGACACCGCGCTAACTTGCAGGAGACCGGACAATTATTCGAATCATAAGGGAGAGCACACATGAGCCCAACTACGTGAGTACTATAATACTATTACTCATAGATAATATGTAGATAATACACTAATCTATATATTACTTAATCTGTGGCCCAACTACTGTCATGCGAGTACACAATGCTAACAGAGCAGCGGCCTAAACTGGGGGTAAACCAGTCATTCGTTACCTTCCCCCACCAATCTAGTTGTATTGGGGGAAATTCCTCTAAAAACTACAAATAAATTGATAAAACAGTAGATTTAAAAGTTCAATGTATATAACAACGTAGCAACAAGGAAAATGTCATGTGGGCAAATCATACCATTAAAAATAAACGATGACGAACGATACTTCACTTTGTGGACTTCTAATATAAAAATACTCGTTTACGAACAGTTTGTTATGTAAATAACGTTAAGAATCGAAGGTCGAAATGACAATAATCATTTGATTATGAAAAAATTGAGAGCTGTTATCACTGCTATATCTAGGTACGTACGTTACCTAAGAAATAAATGATGTGCCATTGCAAATAGCAATCTTATTATGTATCCAGATACTTTTAATAACTTATAAAACGATAGACACGGCGGACTTTGTTTAATAATATAAAACAAAGTCCTCCGCCGCGCCTGTCTGTCTCTCTGATCGCGAGAAACTCAAACTACTGAACCGATTTTAATGCGGTTTTCACCAATATACAGGGATAGGTATACGAGTATAATATATTAAAGTTTTCTGTAAATTGGTTGAAATATGACGATAACTATTGAGAAAGCCGTAGAAAGGTAGAAAGAGGTACCAGGGCTGATTTTTTCCATCAATGGATGTGACAGAGTTATAAATAAAACATTCAATCTACAATTCATCAGCTATAAAATCTGTGCACACGTTCGATTCCCCCGTAGAAAAACAGCTGTTTCATTTGTACTTCAGACTAAACGAATAGGTACCTACAACTTTTTTCAGTGTTCAAGTTAATTTTGAAGTGGTCACGAATAGGCACGAGCGCACGACATATTTTCATAAAATCAGATGTACAAAGAACGGAGTATTGCATTATTTATTCATATTATTATTGTAACCAATCATGGCAAAATGCAGAACTCAAATTGCCTTAATTTCAGCCGGAAATAAAATATGCCATATTGATTCAAATTTGATCGTAATGTTTACACGGTATCGTATGATTGGATTATAAACATACCTAAGCATGAAAATGTACATGCTTGGTCTTTAAATGGCCTACCACGGGGCTCGGGCTCTCCTAACGAGTCAAATTGTGGAGGCCTAGAGCATGCAACACGATGCCACTCCAGTGCGGGTATGCATTTATATATCAGAAGTTTAATACTTCCACCAACAATATTTGCGCAAAAAACTAAACATTCAGCTTATAGCATGTATATGGGTCGGGGGTTTGGGCTTACTACCCTAAAGAATGGGGTTAGATTAGGTTCCCCCCATCATGATAATATCGGCGCCGTAATTTCTCAACATGAATCCACGCGGCCGCTTAATGACCGACTCGTAACTATTTTCAGGGAAAAGCTAGTACCACACGAGTGAGTGTTCACGTAAATAATGCAGACAAAGTGGGCTCAGTAAATGCATTGCAATTTTATCACGCGTCCTTCTTCAAGCTTCATATTTCTTTGTGCGTTTCGGGGTCATCGGAGACATTCTATTGTATTAAATTGTGCATTCGAGAGTGATATCCGTTTGTTGTTGATATGCACACGTAGGTAGGTCATACTTAATGCTAAACGTCTCGAACGTTCCGCAGGACTTGTGACGCACGCTTTGTAAATGATAGTTAGATATTACTGGACACACCAGTAATATCTAACAACGTGACTGCTAGTGATAAAATTTTTAATAATATTTTCGTAAACAGAACGTAAAATTATCTATACTAGACCAAATTTGATAATAGTCGCTTCAGGAATTCGGGAGCAGCCCTCACCATGTACCGATACGTTCGATTACAATGTGGGTATTGTGGGTGTTTTTAGGGTTGCCAACATTTTGTTGTCTGAATATAGTTTTTTTAATAAAATATAAACACCGACTGCAAATTATTATTCATGTCCGTCAGTACTCCATTCCTTAATTTAATTTTCCACTATAATAATGAGATGTTTACTATGCATAATGTTAACGATGACTCCTATGTGTGATGTATAAATAATAATTATGTTACTAATACATATACCTACATATAATCGAAGCGACATAATGTGTATTTACGCAGTTATCGCTCGGAAGTATCTCGCGAATGTTATTAGATGTCCTTTGACCTTGCCCACGATACTGTTCAAGTGTGACTCCGAAGTGGCACTAATCAATTTGATTTAACGATAATATGTATTGTTAAACACAACAAGCAACAGAGGTCATGTAGAATAGACAAGATCACACAAAACACAGTACTACTGTAAAGTGACGCGTCAAGTACCAACATAAATTAGTAGTAAAAATAATTAAAAAACAACCACCTACTTGAAATGTTACAGAAAAATAGAATAATTGTGTGGTTTTATGAAACCACGATGCAGCTTTTTTTTGGTTTGAAGGCATTTAACTATACAATTTTAGAAAATTATTCGATTTAGGATTAAAATTGCGTTTATAATCGTAACTTAATTATTGAAAAATGCGAATGATAATGGGAAATCAATAGTAGACAAAATATTCAATTATCAAGTTTAATTTCCATTGGCGTACTATAGTAGAATATTAAAACACGGTCAGGTGATGCGAGCTATGAGCGCCGTCATATTATTATTTGCCTTGGCTGGTCTGCCACGCGCCTTTCACTTTATTCTTACTCCAAGGCAGGCGGTAAAATTTTTTTGGGGCGATAGAATAAAAGTTTCACTTTAAATCGTTGAAAATGTAAAACAAACTTGGGGTAAGTTTTGCTTAACATGTAAGGTTTATTTATTTCAATCAGTTCATAAATAGAGAAGTTATGTCAGTTTAAAGAATCACGCCTATTATACTCCGAATGTGGGTAATGTGTCCCGAAGCGAAGCCAGAGTGGGTTATTTATAAAAATAATAATAATAATAAAATAAAAATGAATAAAATAAATAAAAATGGTAAAACCACACATCACTTATCACTAAACTACGAGTTTCGACTTCTTCAGTATTATCGTGTTTTGTTATCGTTATACATAAATATTTTTATGCTCGATAATTAATTTTTATGATAGATAAATTGCGTATTTCTAATAAAGTATTGTTTTTAAGGTATTTCAATTAACATATTTTTCAAATTATGAGTCATTAAAAAGTAAAAAGTAGATGCTAATAATACCATCGAACATACACCGTAAACTTCTGAAAACCTACACTAACAGTTAACAAATACCTAATTATATTATACTAGCTGACCCCGCGAACGTTCTTGCGCCATATAGATTACTTGTAGTGAATGAATACAAAAAGCGCGATTTAAATTTGAGGGGTGAGAGTACAAATATACGAACTGAATCTGACCTCTTCTATCGTGTCGTTGGTCCGAAGTGATATCTGCTGAGGCAGAAGTCACTATTTACGACATTCCACGCACAAATTGGAGCCGTGCTTTTTTATGACAAACGCCTTTTTTGGCTTGCAAAAAGACGATTAAGATCAGCAAAAATATTGTAAGCGCCAAAAAATATGATTTGAAAAAATAAGTATTAAAAAACCTGTTGTGTTTTGCTTCACGTATTAATATAATGACGATTATGTTAATTTATTAATAATTAACGACCCCGTAGTCTAGTTGGTAGTGGCCCTGCCTGTGAAGCGACGGGTCCCGGATTCGATTCCATATTCCGTGACATATTTATGTGATAGACGGGTCATGAATGGGTGTAAGCCTTGTAAGTGATGTGTTATTTGTGGTCCACGCCTCCTTGCCACCCGCGACACAGGGAATCCTAGTGCGGGGGCAGGAGTGTGTTAGCGTTAATTAAGAAATATCAATTGGCAATTAATCAATTTATAAATATCAATGTAAATCGACCAAGTAAAGTCATGAGTTAATTGAACATAATAAATACCTAATGAAGGTTAATAAACACTTATATTGGCTGAATTGATTTTTTCAGTATTGGTAATAAAAATCCAATTTTTCATACGTTGTTATTAGGCAAGAAATGCAGTAAAAGTTACAATGAAAACTACATAAATTCTTTCATGGCTTACAACAAAAACTGAATTGGCCAGCGGGCACGAACTTGTTACAATGGCTGTGCGCTCGATATTTTTTGTGCCACAATCACACTATTAAAAAAACTGAAGGGAAAAGTTTACTGTTGAAATAAGTGGTTGGAATTGATACATGTACCAAGTACATTTTTTGCAAAATAAGAGTGTTGGTTTATAAGTATCATCTATCTTTGCACTACAGTGCTTAAACTTATAGTAGATAGTCGCATAACATCACATAAAAACCCCGATTTAATTGTAATCCCAACCAAAAAAGTGGAAAATAATATTTTTCTGCTTTTTTTTACTTTTTTATTATACTCGTAATTACTCTAGTATTTTAATCCCGCGGGACCGATTAATTTACTGGGATGAAAAGAAAAATATTCTGTAGTTTAAATTAGATTGTAAACTATTTATGTCAATTTTCGTCTCTGTTCACTGTTCAGCCGTTTTGCGTGATTGAATCACAACAACAAACAAAAGAAGAAAGAAAAATGAGCATTTTGCGATACGCTTTACTGAAAAACCATCACGCCTATAGATTTGTGGTAGGTGATATAATATATTAGGGGTTTCATATTATTAAAAATAAGTAAATACACTCATATAATAATATATAAACTTTACCATACTTCGTTTGCGTGTAAGTCTGTTGTGCGCAGACGCGTGATTTTATCACAATAACAGTCGCTACACGAGGCGTCTAATGGGTGCCGCTTCACCTCCCTTGAACCGTAATGTTTTGTTATTCAAAACACGGGATACGATGGTACCGATAGCGGGCCATTCGATGAATACATGCGCAGATCTTCCGTCACGAGTCTCAGGAGCCACGCCACCCCATTCGATAGACCATGCTCGCCCTGAATACCTCATTGGGGCTATACACTACAGGTAATAATATGCGAATGCGCACCGATACGCCTTTCTCCATTCGGCCTTTACTAAAACGTCCACGTAAGACATGGTATTGTTATCACAACTAACACTTTTGTTTGGAAATAAGTACTTTTTTGGCATTTTCTTAGCAAATATTACTATTACAATACAATAGATTTAACGGTCCAGCGGTCAAATTCTAAACATGGAACGACCTGCCGTGAAAATATTATGATGTCCGACGATTTCAATATCGATTTATTAGCATCAGGCTATTGTATAAAAGAGGTATATTTTTGCAAAAAGTGAAGTGTTCTTTTTAGATACAGTAAGAATGTTAATGGAGTAGCACTATCAATGTTGATTTCTCTTTTGACAACCGACATCACAAAAGGAGAAGATTCTCAATTCGGTTGTACCTACCTACATATTTTTATTTAACTTCGCTCACTCAGGACTCAGACAGCTCAGCTCCTCACTCACTCAGGACTCCAGGAATATGTATACTTCCCTCTCTCACATTTAGTGCTAAAATTAAATTCAAATTTCAATTCAGTGTTGAAATTAAATTCGAGCAATAATACCATATCTAAGGGTGAAAAAATAATCCCCTATGAACAAATAGGTATCATCGAAATCACTTTTTGTTTTGTTAAAATTTTAATTAAACTACACGGGCAGGAGTTATTTTCGCAAAAACTTTACGATTTTAAGATTTGTACGAAATAGCAGTTAGAAAATTAAGATCTATAACCGATATAATTAAGAAAAACATAAGCCGTCACGTGCATGAATCTTTATAATTATGAAAACCGGAACAAAATACGTTCCGCGTCCGTAGTTATGATGAAAATGGATCACAGACAGGCAGATACTTCGGTTTTTGGGTTCCGTATCTAAAGGGTGTCAAACGGAACCCTATTAATGACGGAAACGGGTAGACAACTGAGATTTTCATAACCGTGGTAACCGTTACTAGATTCGGAAGGGGTCCTCATACCAGTAACATTAAAAAATATATAATAAAATTGGTGATTCGTACATTATATTTTGACGGGTTTAAATAAATATGTATTATTAATTATGTCTATATACATACTAAATGTAACTTTCCTTTTTATTGAAATTCGAACTTAAACTTTGCTACTGCCACGCCATCTATGACTATGTGAGCGATCGGTCAATGCGTTTTATCGACACGGCCCATAACATCCATAGTCAACCATTGTGTTCGATAAAGACCATATCGTACAACGCCACAAGCCACAGACGCCCCATTTTCTGATTTAAAGCGGTACGAAAACGTCAAGTCTTATCAAAATTGTCCTAATAAAAAATCTTGCCCTTATTAAATTTGTTAAATTACGTAAGTAGGCAGTTAAGTGACCTGCCCGCCTCTTACAAGGGAAACGTTACCACTAAGAATTACCATATCATACCATTTACATAATTCATTCTACAACATGATACACAATACCTACTATTATAAATGAACATAACTATTTCTCTCTACGTCAATTACCTACATTTATTTTACATAAATGTAAACATTTTTATAAGCTAGTGTGATGTATGACATTATAGATTATACTCGTAATAATTGATGTAACTTACATAATCACCAAATAGTTCAACGCATAAATTAAGTTCTACAACTACAATGTTTTTGAATATAAACAAAGAAAAATAAAATCTCCACGGATTTAAATGCTTGGGTGCAATTTTATTCGGCGTTCATAGTAATAACGCTTTATAAGTTCATACTGTTTTTATTTTATCGACCGTTATCTGAGTTGTCTGCAACGGCTGATACTGATAGTATTGCTGTAAAGTGGAGGAAATTTTCTTATACAAATATAATGTTATATAGTATACTAGGTGTCCCAGCGAACTTCGTACCGCTCTATAATTAATATCGGTTAAGTAGTTTAGGAGTCCATCGCGGACAAACACCGTGGCGCATAATTTATCCATATGTATTAAGTAATCATCATTAACGTAAAACAATAACTGTTTCATTGCTAAGCACGGGTTTTTAACAATGTGTGGGGTATAGACCGTATAGACCATAAACCACCACGCTGGCCAAGTGCGGATTGGCGGACTTCACACACCTTTGAGAACATTACGGAGAACTCTCAGGTGAGTTTCCTCACGATGTTTCCTACATACAAGCAAGTGATAATTCAAGTCTATTACGCACATCATTTTTCAAAATGATGCTTGTAGGGTTCTAACCCAGGCTTCATTTTCAGCACACAGCCGTTGAAACCACTTGGCTATCATTCCGTGCTATATGCCTATTACCTATATTTTTATACTATGTAGTAAATAATATTATGTACCCATATTGAGTTTTAGAGGCAATTTTGTGGCCTAAGACTGTTGGTATAGAATGACTGATGCCCCTCGGGTTAGTGTCATTGTCGACGATAATGTGGTGGCTTGTGGTATCGTGTGGTATTTGCGGTTGGACTTAGGTAACTAACTACTCTTGTTACGCCAGGGCTTGTTACTCTCAGGTCTTCAGGAGTCTTTACTTCATAGTAACAAGTAATTAATTTCTAATACGCACTTTTATTTATTATTTTATTTTATATTATTTATAATACGTATGCATATAATACCTACTATATTTCACATATTTAATATTTTTTTATCATTGACCGCACTATTAAGCAGGCAATAGTTATTTAAAAAAATAATTTTGTTTGGGCGTAGTTTCATGTCGTATTGTAACAGAATAATGACAGTGAAGTTTTCGTAGGTAAGTACCTATTTATATGTGTGTTACGAGGTTACGACGTACTTTATATTACATACTTACCTAATTGTTTCTGCATTTGTAAGCAGTAAGCACACAATGCGTCTCAATTTACCAGTGAATGAGAGCGTCAGTTTGGGATCCTAATTCCTTCACAATGAAGATAATAACCACTACCTTTAGGTATTGTTAAGTTACGAATGTTTTGCGGTCCCGTCTTATCTAGCATGTACCTATATAATATATAATGTGGCTGTTTCTGGCGTATAAATAAAGTGAGCAAGTAAACGGTTATACAACATTCAACAAGTTTACACTTAAATACAATTTCATATTACAAATGGAATAACATAAGTTATTCCAAACAAAAAATTGTAACTTATACGAGTAAAATCTGTTATTTTAGATGTGGTTGAACGAAAATGAAGTAGGTATATGTGTTCGATACGGTTTTATCTTTTACTATTAAAAATATTGCTAATCAATCGTCCGGTGTTTTTAAAAATGGAACTTTTAATAAAAAATATCTGCGCGGACTTTTAAAAATTTAAGTCAGTTACCCTATGTACATACATGTACATGATAGGTAATTCCAAATGGTCGTACGAACAGACTTTCAAAACGGTTTCGCTAAAAGAATGTAAATAGGCGTAACAAATACGTGTACTTATCTATATAAACGTACTTATATTGTGCAAATTATGATCGTCACGTATTGCAAATAGTAGGTACCTACCTACAATACAAGATGATTTAATTTACCTTCCTACACAGTACACATACAGCCCTATTTACGATACTAGCTGTTAAACGCGGTTTGGCCTGCGTGGGCGAACTTTTTACTGATATTCAAAAAAAATTTCATCCCTTATTTAATCCCCATTATGATGTAGTATCACAAAGTCCGTTCTTAGCCAACGAGCTATAAAAGTATTTCGCTGTACCTACTTAGCTGACTTATTTGACAATCTTCTTGGTAATTTTAATCTTCACAGGTCAAACAGTTGTCAAGATTTCGTATTTACTGAGTGGATCCTAATGATTTTATATAGATACATAAACAATAGGTACCATAAAAAAAATTAGCTAAAAGTTTTATATAAAAAATAAGTTAACGGAATGCGCATAGTACAGAGTAAAAGTAATATGTCGGTGATAAGAAAAGTTGTTATTTAAAAACCAAATAAATTGAAGTTGTTCCGTACTCCAATAATAGACATATCGCTTGTCCGGAAGAATACAGTATTAAGTCAAAATTTGGCACTAACAGATTTAATGATACAGTTCGAATAAAAAAAGTACGTTCTACCTTTTGAATGACGTCGAAAATCGTTTGCTCCCTGAATAAGCAAATTACGAAAGTTGTGTCAATATCCCTCTCGTAAGAAAGTACCACAATATTTGTAGTTAAAAGCTTTAATCGCATCTCGATCATCTCATCGAAAAAGTAAGTTTTTAGAGTTAATACAGTATTCTACAGACATAAATACCACTACTGGATACATATTAAAAGCATTAATTTACATTTCCCGTTTTATGTCATATTACATGTCCAGTAACATTTGAGGTTTGTTTGCGGCCGTGGGCTATATTACCTGCTTCCTGCTTCCATATATAGCTAATTTTATTTTATTTAAACAAAGGTTAATTTTTGATGAACCTATACACAACTACCAGCATAGCGTATGCGTTATGAACGGCACTGGATAATAATATGACGTTGTTCATTAGGTGACCTTTCACTTTAGTATCCGCTAGCTACATCTTATCATAACATATTATGAGGTGTTATTTCAGTTATTTATGATATAGGTACCTAAATTAATAACTTACATAGGTTTAAAAGAGGTGGGCGAGGTGGGCTTATTTTCCACGCGCATCGCATTCTCTATGTTAACCCAGCAGTGATGATCAAAACATAACAAAACATAATTGTCCCTCCACAATATCAGGATATTATGGAAGGATTATTATTACGACTGTTATCGAGAGAACGAATTGGAAAGGTAATGTTATCGTTGTACAATATCTATAACATTGTACGAGGAGCGTGTCTCAGCAGCGAAACGCATGCGGTGTTCGGCCGACCGGTTCTAAAATCTGCATTCGCAAAATAAATAACAAAGAAAGTTTGTTTCAAAATAAATCGACGTCTGTCGCCTGCCCGCGGATGTTATAGACAGATGAGACATGGTTAGGAAGTATTGTAATGGGTCTCTGAACAGTAAAACCTGCATTATCTAAGATGGGATGTTGTTAAAATCCATAAGAGATTTTGGAGTGAAAAAGCACTAAATGCGCGTGAAGATTCTTGCATAGATTTGAAAAAAAAAATCATTTCTAATTTTAATTACCATAAGCCTGTTATATCGGTTTTATTTTATTGGGTTGTTTAAATTACGAATAATAAAAAAATTCTTCCATAAAACTATTTTTAACAACTCAAAATGTATGTGAAAAATACGTGACATCAATCGCTTCTTGCATGCAACAATATCAACTTTGAATCAATAATTCAGCCGTTGCAGTAAGTAATACATATATTACAAACGTCGATCTTCAGCGCCTAAGTGAACTTCCTAAGAATAATGAATGAATGAAATTATACGTTGTGAGGTTATTGCCCTCACTTTTTTGGTTGCATTATATGTATTATATATCTTTAAACTGTTTCCAAAAATATATTTTATTTTCTGGTTGTGCCTATAGGCCTTGGTGATTAGTCAGGTAATGTAATACATCAAAATTAAACATGATAAATATGAAATTTTCAATAACAATGTCCATTTGTTATCGAAAAATTAAATTAATTAAGCATCCATTTACATGTCGTTAACCGACAAAACTTATCAAGGTTACTGATATGTTTAAGCATGATGTATTACTACGATGTTCACATCCTGTACACCTAGCTGGATGGTGACGACATAATTATATTGATAAATAATTAATAAATTAATGCTTCCTGGTATTCAACACCGGAGAAAAGAAACATGAGTATGATGAATTTGCTTCGTAAGTCTAATAAAAACGTAGGGGAAAGTGGTTACCCTTCGTACACTTTTTAGAATTTATTTTTTTACTTTGTGATTAATTGTCAAATTTATTTAGTTTATGTACCTGAGTGTAACAAATATATTGTAGTTTGTTACAAAAAAGTCCGAAACTATTATGTCAGAAGGTTAAAGAGTTACAGCTATTTTCCTACGACAAGATATTTGTACGAACGTACCCCACGCATGGGGTACGTTCGTACAGTCATACAGGGTAATTAAAAAGCCAATTAAAGTCATTAAGTTTTTATTAAATATTATTAAAATATTTATTTTTCAAATAACTAACATGTGACTTGACTCATAGTAGATAAAACTTTAGAAAAATAACAAAAAATAACTCCGTTTATCCTTAGTTCCACTTCTCACACTAAAATCCGATCCTTCAGATTCCTCTGAATCTTCAACGCATCCTATTTTCTTAGTTTTCTTTTTCTTTTGTCTTGTACTATATTGTACTTCATAAAAATTGTATTTTGATATACTGGTTGTTAATAAAATCAAAAGGGAAGCATTCGTACGCGTACGAATGTGCCCCCTGTGTGGCTGTCCGAATGCACCCCATGCCTTTGCACAAAATTAAAATACAACTATAAACAAAGTCTGATTTAGTATGCGAAATATAACAATTAAAGCTCAAAATAAACTAAGTTAACATTAATCAAACAACACCATTTTGTCAAAAACATAATAATTTTTACTTACAATTACGTACTAAACTTAGGTAAAAAATTTACTCACCACGCGCGAAAACACTTTACGTCTTGTAAGCTGATACACCATAATGCGACTGTCACGACACTCCGCTAGCAACATGGTGGCCGGTATGTCTATGCACACAAGCAAAGGCGTGTTTGTTTGTCGTTTAGTTTTTCTGTTAAACTCACTGTATGAATGTGCCCCGCGTACGAAGGGTGACCACTTTCCCCTAAGTATTTAAATTAATAATAATAAATTATTGGTTACTTTTATATAAGGAAAATTTTTAGCTCAATCGATATTAGGATACGGTAGCGTGAATTAACAGCTGCTTTATGCGGTTTTTATAATACAGTGTATCGTAAAGCTGCTATGTTTTTCGTCGGAAAATAATATCCTGTCTATTCGCGATCTCCTAAGAACTAAAAAAATCCTGAAACTACTTTGTATTAAACATGTTAATCTTCATAATTAAGTAATTTTCAGTTTTTAAGAATCACCTACAATAAGGTAATAAACATAGGTTTTAAAGCTGAAATAAGAAAACACTCTGTATTTTATTTTTCATTGCCACTTACCATCAGGTGGGATTATTGTCAAGCTTTAACTTATGTAAAAAAACCCTACACCCTACATCCTGTGGGAATTTCAAAAAATCTTTCTTTAACACCTTACTTCAGCTTTCTAGCTCAAAGGGTTTGAGCTGGACAATGATAAGTCAGTCAGTCACTACTTCTCTATTTGTATATTTCTAAATTATCGAATTACAGAAATTGAAACAGAATATGCTAACTTAATTGCGCACTAATCTTGTTATCTAAGCTTATCTAATTTTGCTTCAGGGTTTTCCCATTTTCACCGTTATTATTTTCATCTTATGACTCAAACTTCTTTAAACAAGTATTAAGTAGGTCACTGTGCGTTTGTTCTTGTTTGACACTTTAATGAGAGATGAGTAGCGTTCATGTATTTTTGGCACCGGTGTGAATATAGAATTGCGTAGTAAACTTTCTAGTATACCTTCATAGGGCAATCATGATCAGGTGAGATGAGCAGGTATTCAAGGTCGATTATACTGTTGACGAATTTGTTACAGATATCAATGAGAGCATAGCGTACTAGTGATATGTCATATCAACAGCATTATGTGGTTTGGATAATAGCGTACACAATGTTTAAAAATAATGTGCGTACACGAGTTCGGATTCCGTCACAAAATATGGCGCGTGTTCGCAATCGATCAGATGTAAATAATATTCTTGCCTCCGCAGGTATCTAAATTTAGAATAGGTGTGGATTTATCAGAGATTACAGCCTCACCTGGCTAGCAATTCAGATTGAATACTTCTTGCGCGATTGGAAAAACGTGTAACGGAATTTTCGCCAGCCAATGTAACACAATAGATAATTAGATATACTCGTATTTATATTCGTCCAAATACTGAGGCATGTAGGTATTGTAGGTGTATTACAGCCGAATAGAAAATCAAACTTGAGCAGATCGAACAGTACAGAGGAGTTACAAGTGGAGAGAGAGAGAGAGAAATGTTGTTGAGGTAAATTTATTAAAATTGCCGCCTTCTAGTAATTTTAATGTGGGCGAACAACAATATTTTACCCTTTTAATAATTTTCAATAACTGTCTCCGCCCCGTTGGCTCGCGGTATCCAAGTCATACGTGACTAAAACTGCTGAATATAATTTCGTTTAATTTGACAAGTCACTGTAGTATAATAAGAAGAATCACCTGACATAATAAATGTGCATCTGTGAATAATAGATACGTTGTACGCCATTAAAGAGCGAATCAGATAAGTAAATAGAAGTAGGTACATAATATATCTAGTTTACCAAATACTAAAAATCTATATTTGGTTATAAGTTTAAGTATTATGATAACATAGCGAACAACCTTGGGTATGCTAAACAAAACTGGTTTTGTTCTGTTTCATTTGCAAACAACGATAAAGTGTAGAGACAAGGAAGATTAAAATATAAACTATAAAATTTAAAACATTTCGGACTGCAATTTTATCTTAGTTTAGAAAGTTCGCAAAGGTAACAAAGCGTCAATTACTTTGGTCAGCTGTTTGGATTCGCGACTAGTGTTACTTTTAGACTAATAAAATAAGGTCAGCTAAGCAAGTGTGGCGAAGTAGTTTTGCGTGAGAATAATAAATTCACGAAATTGCTATTGAGCGAAATGAAAACAGACTACTAAGGTTAATTAAATTACGTGGATATTTAAATATGGTGTTACGCTTTGCAAGTTCCTCGCCGCAGCGGAAGAGATGCGTGTAATTTATTAGTTATGGTAAACGAAGTTCAGTGTACACTTTGGGGTACTGAGCACAGGTCTCTCCTCATATCTGAGGAGGCCTAGAGCAGTGTGGTGGCACACTGCTCCAGTGCGGATTGGTGGAGGGGTTAGTAGTGGCCAACCTAATTGTAGGAATTTTTTATGCCTATCGAAGGCATCCGATATAGCTTAACGACTGCTACGAAATGGTAACAACCGGGACCGAGGGCACTTGGCCCTCCGAAGCAACGAAGCGGCCAAGAAATTTTGCCACTAGCGGTCACCCATCCAACTACCGACCGCGCCCGCTGTTGCTTACTTTGCCGATCACTTAAATCGGCGCAAGCCGCCGGGCTGTGAGTGCTTCAAAAGTGTACACTAATGGAATTAAATAATGGTCTGGTTTCGAAATCAATTACCAGATTATTCAGGAAAACTCGATTATTTACTTCTTCCACGTTTCCTTTTTTACTACCAGACGTCACGTTTCAGAATCTTCACACAGTTCCACTAATTTTTGAGCGGTGATTCGACAGGATATCGTGACTAATTCGTAGGTAGTCGAGTAATAGTGTAATGTAATAATGTATTTAACATATCTCACCACAGTAGTGTATCTACTCGGTGCGTTATATTTAGACCATCACGGTATCACAACCTTGGTTTTCGCTTAAACACCTACTGCATAACCAGTTGGGTTCAATTTCATATGACTTTCATCATTGAACTTAACATAGTTACAAGTCATAGGTAGAACGGTAAAATATTTAAATATTACGATGGTCAAACTAAGTACAATTTTAAACTATCTTATAAATCGGCCGTGGGTCCCAATAGTAGCAATAACTTAGATAAACACTTTGAGACGATTGTTCGCGAACTTTCTAACCAAAATTTAAGCTCTCTGAAATATTTTAAAATGTATTTTTGAGCTTTTAATTCTCCTTAGTTTTAATAAAAACCATAACATAATGTTACATTGTATTTTTAAGCCTTTAGGCCAACGTGAAGATAGATTATCCGGTAGGAAGCGCTCAAGCCCGGCGACTTGCGTCGATCTCAAGTGATCGACAAAGCGGGCGCGGTCGGTAGTTGGACGGGTGACCGCTAGTGGCTAAATTTCTTGAGCGCTTCCGTGCTTCGGAGGGCACATAAAGTCGTCGGTCCCGGTTGTTACCATTTGGTAGCAGTCGTTAAGCCATGTCGGATACCTTCGGGTGGCTTAAAAATTTCTGACATTTGGGTTGGCCACTAACCCTTCCACCAATCCGCACTGGAGCAGCGTGGTGGAGTATGCTCTAGGCCTCCTCAGGTATGAGGAGACCCGTGCTCAGTAGTGGGCCATCAATGGGTTGAAGCCAAGCCAAGCGATCACTATTATGGTCAGTACTTATTATATCCCAAATTACTGTTAGAAGGAAGCAATGAAAGCGCTTTTTGAAGAAGTCCATGTCATAGCACTGTGGGAAGTTCGTTCCACAGTTGCACGTACGACATAGAAATTAAATTCGAAATGTAGACGATCACCAGGTAACCAAGTAATTAAAATTGGTTCTCATCATACAAACATTAAAAAGGAAAGAGACCTGTCCAAGATAGACCGATTCTAAGCCGTTAAAATGAATAGTCTTATAATTTCAGTTCTAAATCAACACTAAATACACACACATAAATATGCTCAAGGGCCGAAAATTCCACAAGATTTCAAGCGCGCCTTGAAATCCTCGTCCCCGACCTTCGAAATTCATTTGTGTCGTCGTGGCCACACAATTTACTCCAACGAATCCATCTATACTCTGCTAATCTGCTTTAAAACTAATGTCACCACTTCGCACACCCATTCTATTTCTTGTGAAAATTTTGGCCCTAGCATAATTATTTGCGAACAAATTAGCTGGCCTTAATTTTGTAAATAATTGTTGTACGTTAATTAAGGAGAACTTGATCGGTTTTAAGAAATAATTGCCTCAATTACTACTTAAACAATTTTACTTCAAAGACTTCAGTGAATTGCTATTATTATTTACAAAAACATATCCGGGATCATTTAACATTTACACGGTATGCATTGTACTTCTTATCTAATCCAAATTTTAATAGTCCCCCGAGTATGAGTAAACAATATCAGTGATAAAACGCCTCCCTGTGTTATGCATGTCCTTGGTTTTATTTCGGATTTTTCGGAACTTCCGTAGTAGGTTTGGGAAGGAAGTTTAGTTGTAGTAGCACAATTCAATCACAGATAATATTTATGATGCATGATTGAATTGAAATGCGGATTTGTTTAGTGCGCAATACTGTCGAGAATCATCACTGTCTTTATTTTATTATGCCTGATTACGTATAGGTATAATTATTTATATAAAAAGAGATACGATGAAACTAAGCAGAAAATTAATCCCTTTTGTTATTTAATACATTGCAATAAGAATTTATTGAGTATGTTTCTAAGTTATTGGATAATAAGTAGGTACCTACAAGGTTAGAGAATACAACCTAGGTACAATTTCTGGTGCATGAACTCGTAATTAAAATACCAAGAGTTGAAAGTAGTTCAAACTTGTGTAGTGCTAATGATGTGTAACTGATACAATAAGGTGCTGAACCTCAGTCGTTCTTGCAAGTCAATGACCCGTTGACGATTGTTAATAGATTGTCGTTGCAGTAAAAGTACTTCTTGAGTTTGACGCAGTGTGGGGTCGGCTGCTTACGTGCTCTTCTGCTAATTTAATGCACTTTCTTTCACTTTATAATGATGATTTATTAGCAAACTTTACAATTTAAATTATGTCTATTATACTTATCTAAATTTGTATATCGATAATGTAGATTATAACATTAATTTATAACTAAAATTATTTGTGTTATATTTTTGTTATTCAAGATAGTCAGCCACTCAGTGCTCAGTGAGCTTAACTGAAACGGATACCGGATAACTGATGTTATTATTATTATTTTAATTTATGATACTGCTTCACTATTACAGGTAAGTATTGTAATTCAGTTGAACTGAAAGAGACGTTTTATTTTAACCGTAACGTATTTAAATATTTTATGGATATTATAATTATGTACATAATGTATATGGCAGTAGGTAATTAAAAATGTTATAATACGTAATTACCAGAACAAGTACGTTTAATAATCTTTAACTAAGCTGAAGAATTTCAATTCAAGGTCTTTCTTAAGCTCTGAATTACATCTATTAAATATTTTTTAGCAAAATTACCTTATGTATTTACATAAATATAAAATATTAAACCAGCTACTTTACAAGGCTAGAATAAATAATTATAATGACAAACTTATGAAGAAAAAATAGCATTAAAATATCATCCAAATTATCCTGTTAGTTTAATTTTATTTTACCTAATTTTATTAGATACTAATAATTCAAACAATTCGTTTAAATTATATAAGGAAACACTACTAGTTTGACACTTCGAAAAAAGCGCGTAACATGTTTTTACGCTTTACTTTAGAATTCGTAAAAAATGACTGAACACTCACCTGAATTAAACGGGTCTGAATCAGCAGCTGGCCAGTTGTAGATGTGGCTTGTAGGTTATGATATAAGCGAAACACCAAGCCACGTGTTTTTAAAAATAGAGAGGAGCGTGCGACCCACCCGCCCGCTGGTTAAAATCGGAATGAAATGAGCATAAGCGTAAGCGAAGCGAGTCGGTCGAGCCGCGAGCGAGTCGAGTATAGCGTTAGTTAGCGACAGCGACTGAGTGCGATGCGTAGCGGTAGCGTCTCGCGGTTCGCGGCCACGGCCCTACCGCTTATAATGGCGGTATAATGGCCTAATGTGGCGTTAATAACAAACGTTAAACTCCCTTTGCAGGAATGAGCATTCATTCCCAAATACTGCGTTATTCTCGGTGCGTTTATAATTATTGTTCCACTGCCTGCAAAATACCTTATTCTTACATTCAATCATTCATTTTGAAGTGAATACTTCTTTAGTATCGTTGTGATTTGGAATTCGTTGAAACGGACGTGACGCAAATGAAGCATCGGCAAAATGGCGGCTGACGTAAGCAAAGCAAAACATCAATATTTGGTCTGACAGTATTCGTTGTTATGAAGTTTCACTTTTAGCACGTGTAAATTACACACATTTTGATTTTTTCGAAGTATTGCACTCAAATTATTTATGTCATGAAGGTATTTTTAAATAATGATATTTAGGAAAGTATTTCTTTTGGATTTACCAACGTTACGATTTATCAAGGATTACAGCGATTATTACAAGGATTTACAACGATTTACCAACGTTTTGGAGTTGCCATATTTAATTTTAGGCGAGCAGAAACGGCGAAATCAACTACTTGGCACTTCTTTTAAAACGATGACCTACTATAGGTGCTTAGTAGGCATAGAATGCGTCTATTGTTTAATATGCGGAACTTTGGATGCTAGCCATGCTAAGTAACTTTTATCCCACGCGTACCTAGGCCGGTATGGAGTGTTTCGCAACAGCCGCGGTATTCGGGCAGGTATACTGCGCGATATTTCTCGTTACCGCCGCGCCGGCGCGGCGCAGGGTACCGCGTATATCTGAACAGGCCCTTATAGCTGCGAGCGACGCCTACGAACACGCAGCGCGAGCAAGCGAGACCGATTCTTGCGTCATGAAGTGTATGGGGAATGACGTGCGATTGTGGGACATAGCGCCGTGCGGCCGTGCCTGGTCGATAAGTTACAGTAAAACGATAAAGGCAGGTGTTAAATATCATCATATTTCAATTCACAAGTGTTATTACCGTTACATATATAACATACACTGAAGTTACACTTTTGCGGCCTTGTTGCACATAGCAGATGATGTTTGTGATAACAACGATTTCTATTAATATTTAGTTGTATAGGTAGTATGCGTAAACTAAAAATGAGTTCGTGTAGGTTACTACTAGTAGGTACTTACGAGTAGTTTTTAGGACCTTAGGACGTCCCCCGACTAAAGCGGATTTAAACCCTGAATATAATGTAACTCGATGTTTGTAATTTATAGGAATGTTTCATTCCTAAACTGCGAAATTATCGTCGTTGCTCCACTAAGCGCTGCCTGGCCGTTATTAATGTCCGCGAAAATAAAAGATAAAAATAAATAGTTATCTATACCTATTATTTGAAATCATCTCGCATAATTAGATCAGGAAATAAAATAGAGGTAAAATGATAATATTCCAATGAATAACCTACAATGATATCACAAATACCTAGACAATATACCTACGTATATTGTCTAGGTATATTTACGACAATATGCCATACATGGACAAGTAAATATTTTTTTATTTACAGTTGCATTAAACACATTATAATAAGATGCGACTAAGAATAACTGTTGTGCCCATAAGTAACCTTCGATATTAATAACGCAAAACACGTATGAACCTACTTACTCATGTAATTATCCTTAATTCTTAGGTATTTTTTATCGATAAATATTTATCGATCTCGCGTCCACGGGTGAAATAAATGAAGTGTTTCAAGCAAAATAAAATAATAGCACAGACATGGCATTATTATCCAACCTCTGACACTGAACACTGCTGTGTGTAATTTTTTTTATTCATAAAATATCTCATTCCTACATTATTTGATGTGATTCTTTAAACTAACATAACTTATTTACCTATAAACTGATTGAATGAAAACAAAAACATTATGCACTCGTTATAATGAGTTCAAAAATAAATAAAGTCCCGTCAGCGTCAGGTAACTCTACATTATATATTTTGTGAAACGGAGTGAAATTACATGAACAATAAAATTGACGCGTTACAGTTTCGTTTTGTTCTGACGTTCAGTGAAATGTGCCGTGCGAAGGTCGGGCGAATCGTCTGCGTCTGATGCAATAGCATTGGAGCTTACAAGATTGTTGTTACGAATTTTCCGCGCGAAAACTAGCCCACGCTTGAAAGAAAGTATTACATGAGTTGCATGACGTAATCGGAAATCGGAGTGACGCTACCTTGAAAGCGAATAACAGGGATCGTTGTCCATACTTTTAGTTTTAAGCTATTGCATAGCTTTTATCGCGGGCCTTGAGCGTGGGGACCGAATCCAGAAATTCCGTAACGAAAAAACCTAACACCCCCAATCAGCGCCATCTAGTACCTTAATACTAAGGTATGGTACGTATGTTTTCTACAAACTAGATGGCGCTGTTCTGATATAACTATATAACTTCTAATAATTATAATTGCATAAGTTGATAAAAAATGCTATGCAATAGCTTTACCGCGGCAGTCTCCGAGTGCCACATTTAATTTTTGTTTATTTATTTGATAATTAGGTCCAATTTTAAGCACCCTTTTTAATTACATATTTGGAACGTGAATCGAGTATTGAGTATCCCCTACTAAAATGTTAAGTGACTTACGAATCACCTTGTATAATATGCACATACTTTAGTAACATTACCCTCCCACGCTGTGCGTCAATAATTAAGTACCTACTGTTTAATTGACGCACTGGCTAAAAAAGTGAGAGTGAATTAAGTGTGTTTGAACTTAGAACACTGAGACTCCCGAACGAGGGGGCCCAAGATAGGATTTCTGCACGCACCTCTAATTTTTAACAAAAATGTGCGTATTATAAATTCATTATCATTAAATTATCGGTAAAGGAAATTATCGTGAGGAAACCTGCACACTGAGAATTCTCCAAAATGTTGTTTGCAGTTTGCCATTACGCCTTTAACCAGCATGGTTGACTATGGCCCTCTCAACATTACATTAGTACGAGGAGACCCAATCTCAGCAGTAGAGCGGTTATGGGTTGCAAAGAAAACACACATCTGAAACCTTCGAAGGTACAAAGACCTTTACAATCATTTATGAGCCAGCAGAATATCCTACTATCACTCGGCCATTACAATTCAGGTCACAGGTTCGATTTTAATTGACTAATTTATTAGAAGTACAAATAGCTGAAGCCAATGTTCCCGATAAATGTACTTTCTGTTAAATATTGAATTGCAGAACTTCAGCTTACGATCAGGGATTAATGAAACCAAATCGTATGTTTACATTATACTGTTTTTATCAGATGTTACAATGCGGGAAATAGTTCATGCAATAAGTAATAGATGCGAAAGAGACATTATCATTTTAGTAATCTACACGCAGCATTTGGAGCGCTTGGCTTTTTTCTTCTTTGGCATCATGCCTCGACAAGCCTTGCACGGGATGCAGCAGGGAATATCCTGTTCTTCGCACTGGATCTCCTTGCAAGAGTGCGATGAAGGCTTGGCTTTTGCTGGAGCGCGAGGGGTGACCAGCTCCACCTGATATGACCTCCAGGTAAATAATCACGGATGAGCACTGCATAGCGTGCAGAGAAATTTAAGGAAATACCTACCTATTCATCTTATTTTTAGGGTGCTAGCCTAGGCTAGGCTAGATTGCTACCGAGAAACGTTATGTAATTCGAAAATTGTCAGGAATTAGAACTACAGTAATTATATTTAAAGGTTAGTGTTTTTCCATTTAATACGTCGGTGCCACTTACGACCAGATGGAATTGTAGTGAAGCATTAACTTATGATTATTATAAATAAAACTTACTATAACTCGTAAAACGATTCAGTGAATTAGGGACATAAGCAGTGTACACTTCGCTATCAATGTTCTCCGAAGCACAGATACAATTAGCAATACATATTTCTGATAATAAAGGTATCGAATTAGATCTCTTAGCAATCCATAATAATACATTATACTGCACCTCAATATTGCCGGTGCGATTGGGTTCATCTGTTTGCTTTCCGATTTTCAACACAAAAACGTCCTTGTCAGGATGAAGCACTTTCTGAGCATAGACTCCTTTTGGCGCGTCTTTTGGCGTAACATTGCACACGTTGCATAGATTGTCGTGGACTTCCTTTTTACTATAAATGAGCTCCGAGTTCAGAGCAGTTCTTTGTGTAAAAGCTTCGCATATATCGTCGGGGATCTGTAAATCATAGAATGTTAGGTAGCCTATATCTTTGAAGTGAAAACTCCTAGGAGCGTTTGCGATTGTCAGTTATAAAAACTATGGGCTCCCATCAACAACTTGCTGTGACGTACCTACTCGTAGTGAGACGGACAATGGTCTGCGTACACACCTAGCTATTTATTTTTTCTAATATTTAATTTTCGATTTATACATAATAATATATCTTTAGTAGGTATATAATATGTACTTTTTATTAAACTATATAATCAGAGTTTTGTTAAACTTAACAATGCCTTATTCAATCCCTTATTTAATTCGACCGAATTAAGGATTTCGAACTTTTCGATAGATTTGGGATCAGATTACTATTTCGACATAACGAAACAGAAGGTTTACTGTGTCGTAGCCGAGTATGGTTATTACATTTAACGGCTGGATTCAAACGCAGTGGCAATGATTGTTGGATTATTTTCGCTGTGAAACACGTTATTCTGACAAAATTTTTAGGTATTCCTTCTATTAATTTTTCCCAATGACCGAAAAGTCAGAAATTGCCGTACCGTTCATTGTGAAGAGATGGTTGTGGACATGGATAATGCGACCAAGGATGCAATTACTACTCAAAGTCACAACGTCAAACTGATAAACAGTTTGATGATTCAGTACCTTATACATTGATATTAATTTGTTAAAGATAACAAAACATTATAATACTTATCCGTATAGGTACAATAGTACTTATTGACGTCATCAGAGACAAATACGCCTAAAGTAAAGAAATCTTTCACAAGTGTGGTGTTATTCTCAGGACAAAAAACAATATCGTTTGCGTAGTAAGTGTTGTGAAAATATTTGTTTTTCATTCCTGTTAAACTATACGTAGGTAAGTAAGTGTACATTGGTTGCCTTTAATCTTTTATTTAGAATAATATTTGCTTGTGTGATAGGTGTCTTCTGGGTGTTCGCCCATAATTAATTTGAATTAATCATTCTTCTACAATTAATTTGGTATATGCGCAAATGTTTCGGGAACAAATCGCATCGAAAAGGTTGAGAGGTAACCGTTTCTAAGGATTCTTTTGAAGAACGCAGTATCTTTAAGCAAACTATACCTGAAAATTAAGTCTATTAGCTGGTCCTCCATCGGCTACACTTGGAAACCCGCAAGTCTCGGAGCACACCGAACCCCCATCATCGCAAGTACACTGATTCTGCAGTTTTAACTGGGATGGCGTCAGCTTTGGTGGTTTAGAAGTGCTTTTCGGTATTCGTATTTTAACCTGCACAAACATTTTTCATTATTCTATATTTTGGAAGAATGCGCTCAATTCATATTTCAATATAGGACGAATCTATTCATACATATTCATATAATTACCTTAATTATTTCCTCAATTCCATTTCCACCATAATTCAGTAGATACTCAAGATAAACTACAGTTGATTCAGTGACTCAGCTGGAAAAGACGTGGAGTACCTACCTACTCTCCATAGTGGTGAACACTAATGTAGGAGATCCCTCCATAGAAGGACCTTCACCCATCGCGTTACGGGATGAAAGTTACTTTTATATAAAATTTGATGTGTTAAAAAACTTATTCAGAGAAGGTTGCCTAAAAATTTTGATGCAAAGTGCGATAAATTAGTAATTTAAAAAAAAATTTTTTCTTTAAATTACACTCATTCGCTTACGCAATAAATTGCATACTAATCGAAAGTATGTAGCTTATAGAGTATGTATACGCTGGGTTGACTACTTCTTTCCGGTGCAATCATTGGGTAGGCAGGCATATACAGGTAAGTCAAAAGTAGTGATTTGCACCCATCCGCTTACGCGGTAAACCGTATACCAAAGTAAAGATAATTTTATTGCGAACATAATGATATAAGGTTGACTGCGAAAAATTGGTGCTGAATACGGGTTGTCGACTTTTAAAAATCTAAATATTCGTGCGAGCATCCAATCGCGGTGCGGCAGAGAGGTCTGAGGAACGTATCCAGTGAGATAGAAAAGGACGCAACATATATAAATACATATAATGTATATTTGTGGCGATATCGGACACTGTGACGTCACGAAGCCTGAGTCACGCTATCGAAGTTTTCTACACCGCCCGCATATAACAAGTTCTAACCAAGATCAGGGGGGCAATCTCATTTTTTTTTCAAAAATAAAATAAAACATAAAATACGAATATTAAATACAGAGTTGTATTTTTTTCGTCGTTTTTTTTTTAAATTAATTTACATTATTCAAGGTCTGATTCATCGGAAGTAAAAATTGTATCTCCAAGTTCAGAACAGTCGTCACTATTTTCTTCTGCTGTCATTTCAGTAAAATCTTGTACAGTTTGGTCCCCAACGAATCCTGTTGGTTTTAGATAATCATCAACAAACTAACCACAGTTTTCAGGTTGTAGTTTAACACATTGAGGGTCCGTTGCATGAAACCACATACAATTAACAAAAATAGTTCTTTTAATTTTTCTTGTAGTAATATCCAGCACGATGGTATAGTATTTGAGTCAAAATTTTGTTTTTTTTTTAACTTTTCGCTGTCTTCTTTTGAAGAATAACTTTTTACAAAAATTCGATATCTCTATCTATTCACACTATTGCAGTTATTTATACCATACATAGGTACTAGCTGTGAACTCTAGAACGGTGTCCATTTTTCGTTATTAAAAAGATCAGACGAAAAAACTGTTTGATACTTTTCGTTAAGCCCCAACTGATCGTTGTTGGAACTTGTTATATGCGGGCGGTGTAGAAAACTTCGATAGCGTGATTCAGGCTTCGTGACGTCACCGTGTGACGTGTGTCCGATATCGCCACAAAACATTATACATTATATGTATTTATATATGTTGCGTCCTTTTCTATCTCACTGGATACGTTCCTCGGACCTCTCTGCCGCACCGCGATTGGATACTCGCACGAATATTTAGATTTTTAAAAGTCGACAACCCGTATTCAGCACCAATTTTTCGCAGTCAACCTTATATCATTATGTTCGCAATAAAATTATCTTTACTTTGGTATACGGTTTACCGCGTAAGCGGATGGGTGCAAATCACTACTTTTGACTTACCTGTATATGCCTGCCTACCCAATGATTGCACCGGAAAGAAGTAGTCAACCCAGCGTATACATACTCTATAAGCTACATACTTTCGATTAGTATGCAATTTATTGCGTAAGCGAATGAGTGTAATTTAAAGAAAAAATTTTTTTTTAAATTACTAATTTATCGCACTTTGCATCAAAATTTTTAGGCAACCTTCTCTGAATAAGTTTTTTAACACATCAAATTTTATATAAAAGTAACTTTCATCCCGTAACGCGATGGGTGAAGGTCCTTCTATGGAGGGATCTTAGACCATAAGATGTGCAGGTTTCTTCACGATGTTTTCCGTCTTTGAAATACACATTGGCGATTTTAAACTTCATGTAAAAGAGCGTAGTTCCAAGTTTACGTTTACAAATTGAACATTCCTCGCTCACCTCGTTGCCATTGAAGACAGCGCCAATTTCTTCATAAGGCTTACGCTTTCCATCGCCGGCTTTTCCCATTTTAGAAACTTAAACGATCTGATACTCTTTAATTTAGTAATCTAACTCGAATCCATCCAGAATGTTTGAATGACAATTTCATCGTGTCATAGAGTATCTACTATAGAATTATACAGCAAATTGTGTAGCTTGCATAGATAAAACTACAAAAAGCAAAATATTTAAATTGCACTGCAAAACATTTAAAAATTAAACCCATCCGGGCCATCCGTTCCAACAATCCAATGGCATTCTCCTACAATGGTACTACTGGCATATTTTTTTCAAAAAAGGAGTCCTACGCGACAAACGAAACCAATAGTTCGGTATCATACTCGTAAGTCTAATGGATCAACGCGTAACGCTCATAGTTCCAGAAATGCTATTTCTGTAAACATCATGCAACTAGCTAGCCGGACCACAGAACAGACAAGTAGAAGTGGTATTTATGGGAACCGCAGTAGCCAATTTAACAGTAAACAAGTAAATCAGTCGGTATACATCATTGACATATGATAGTATTTATGTCAATGGTATACATACGTACAAATAAGAATTGCTTGCTCATTTTCGACTAAAATTGTATAAAAAGCCCGTTATTTTAACAACTATGTATATCAACGATTCTCATTTTGCTATGCCTTACTTGGATATACAACGTTGTTTAATCAGGAACAATGATTTTAAAAAATCTATCCCCTGGTAAATCGCAGTATTGGTTGAGACAAACTATAGGAAATCAATAATTAATTTTGCTATCGGACGCTAGATGTCATGTATTTCATATACCTACTTAATTAACTGTGATATACTTATTATTAGTTATAGGTATAATTTATCAAATAAGTTTCATTTTTGTGTAAACCAAAAAATAATGTCCTAAAGAACACCTTTATCAGTGAAGAGATGTGCGTGGTGCTTTTGTATCGATATAAGTACTTTTGCATATAGCAAACTGGACGAGTAGTTTTTGGGAATGTTGCTTTGTATGTAATAGAGAAAATCAATAGAAACGGCTTGTGTAGGTAGGTACTGTTGTACATATTTTTTGTTTATATGCCAAGAAAATATTATATGTAAGTAGTAGGTTGCCATATTGAGCACGGGTCGCTCCTCATACCTGACGAGGCCTAGTGCATTCTCAACCACGCCTCTCCAGTGCGGATTTTTTTTACATGTGATAAGTTGGTGGAAGGGTTAGTGGCCAACCCAAGTATCGGATATTATTAAGCCACCCGAAGGCATCCAACATGGCTTAACGACTGCTACCAAATAATAACAACCGGGACCGACCAACGGCTTTAGTTGCCATTCGAAGCACGGAGGCGCTCAAGAAATTATTGCCACTAGCGGTCACCCATACCGTTTACGATACCGTTAAATTAATATGACGACTAATCGTTAATGTAAATGAATAATTTGACGACCCAGATGGCGCAATGGTTAACACGCCGGATCGCCGTTCCGAGGGCCCTGGGTTCGATTCCCAGCGAGGCGGAAATTTGAATGAATTTACATTTCCGTTCTTGGTGTGGGAGTGTGTTCTTGTCTTGTATGTTGTCCATGGCACCCACGACACAGGGAAATCCTACTGTGGGGCTATGAGTGTGTAGCGTTATTTATTATTTATTTATTTATTTATTAATATGCGTCGTTTCACAAGTAGGTACACGATTGCTTTTATGTAAGTTAAAGTTAATAAGGCTTCATTTTACAGCTTGAATTTTTTATGTAATCATTATAATTATTTATTAGCGGTAATGATTAATATATACCTATATACAATTTTGGTTTACAAAAAATTTCATTTTCGTTTTTTCTTGGATTTCATGCAGCTACATGGTGGAGGCTCTGGGTCGCATTGGGTCTCCCTGGTGTCGATACGATACGGTATTTTTTTCTCTGGCCCTTTGGGAGTCACCAGCTCTAACTCCATCTTACATCGCCGATCTCCTGTGGGACCTACTTTTGCTACCTTCAACAGAAAACCAATGATTCTGACGACATAAATACCCACATGTAGATGATATCAGAACAACATAAAATGCAATACATATAAGAATTACGAAAACGCTTGTTTCAAATTCGAAGAAACGAATTGTTCCAAGAATTCGTTGAGTTACGATTATTAATTTCGTCACCAAGCGAGATCATGTTAATATTGGTTAATCGATTCTTATACGAAGTGTTCTTAAGGCTAGGTACAAAGAAAACACGTAAACCTTTAAAACGAAAACATCTTTTCTTGGATGGAGCACTGCTTGCGCCGAGCCTGGATTGGGAACATTTCTGGGGACCATGTTACAAAGCCACGGGCATGGTCCTGATTTAGTTTGCTTAAGCTTCCCCTGTATTTGTGTAGCTTTCGAGGTGTTCCTCGTCGGGGAGGGGGCCCTCTTTTCAGCCATTGTGTAATATTAACTGATATTATTCACTAAAATTTAACCCTCACATGAAGAAACATCTCGCTTACGCGATGACAAATGACATTACATGATTGACTGTGTTTAAGTAGTCTTTGATGATTGAAAAAGAATAATTTACCATAGTGTTTCCGTTCTTTGTGAAAATTGTGAAGAATAAAAGCACTACGGACCCACGATATCCCTGGTGGTATCGTGGGTCTTTTAAAATCAAACGATAAGCATTTCAGTAATTTTAAACTTTGGTGAACTGCCTAAATAAGATTTACTAGGCATTTTATTAATCCACAGAATATGTGATTACAATTACATTGTATTTACTACTCGCATTGTTTTTAAAAGGTAGGTATGCCAGAATATTTTTCTCAATGCATGCACGGCTTACAGAAATGGAAGAAAGTAAGTATACCTACTACGATTCGATGAATCGAATAAAAACAACTGTATCTTATTTTGTTATTGGATACCTAAATATTATTATTAACACCGAAAGTAGACGTACATAAATACCTCAACAATGAACTCGATACATAGTTACTTATTTTAATTAAATTTTATTAAACACTGTCTTACACGTCCACTTACTATTTTTTGTGTTGTTTAGCATTTAAATGTGCTAATACATATTTTATCCATCATCGCAACCTATAACTGTCCCACTGCTGGGCACGGGTCTCCTCACACAATATCCACCACGCTGGCCAAATGCGGATTGGTGGACTTCACACACCTTTGAGAACATTATGGAGAACTCTCAGGTGTGCAGGTTTCGTCACGATGATTTCCTTCACCTAAGCAAGTGATAACTAAATTCTAATATGCACATATTTTTTGAAAATTAGGGGTATGAGGGGTTTGAACTTTGAGTCGGAGTCCTACGTTCCGGTCCTACGTTCTACCTCTCGACACAAAGTAGATTAGTACCTAAACCAAGTCAGAACAACGGGTCAACGTAATTAATGAAATGTAGGTAGTTGAAGGGCTACAGATTTGATATAGGATCCTTTTTTTCGCTGAAAGTATCTCGTTCCGACGGGAAAATACGTTTTAATCTTTACGTATATTAAAACAAACTACAAAAGTTTGGGTACATTATTACCCACATTCGAATTCAAAACACTCCAAAGCAAAGCGAGGGCATGTTTACTAGTAGTAATAAACGAAGAAAGCTGCTTCGATTTCCTGCCCGCCTTTCTTATAGGTTCTAACTTCGAGTAGGTAGAGGTATGAGCTTTGCATTTACGAGTATGTAAGTAGGTATATCATGAGATTTGCAACCAATCTGAAATATAATGCTGTAACCACATTGGTTTCGATATTATTAGATATTGCAGGAGTACTCGTATTCTACCTATGAGAAGCCTGAGAAGTTTTCATTATTTAAGTAATTCGGTGGACTGTTTTTCGTACATTCCATGTAAAAAGTATAATAAGTTAAAACTGTTTCTGTAAATAGTTATATAATTAAGCAGCAGGAAGTTATCAAATTTGATTAAATGGGACGTGGTATAAAATTTGCTTCAGTTAACATAATAGCTGCTTGCCGTTCATGAAATAATATTACTAATGCGACAATGAATCACATGTTCTGCTTCACGGGCAGCATGTGAAACAACTGCTCTTGCAGCATTTCGGCGGTTTGCAGGGAGCAATAGAGCAACATTTTCGAGGCGGGCACGGCGGTATGAAGCAGCAACCGACACATGGGCTCGGCATACTGCGACTCCTGACCACCGGACATGTTTTCGAGCGATTTAAGCAAGGCGACGTGCGTTTACGATTCGCTTTCATCTTCGGTTGACTACGAGTTTTGCGTGGTCGTCTGCGACCCACGGGACATGGTCTGAGGCAAGGTGAACTCTTGCAAGGAGACCTGCATGGTGACGCGCAACATGGAGGTGCACACGGAATGCTACAAGGTGGTGGGCCGCATGGCGTGCAGTTTTTACTACAGCATGATACTTTACAGCACTTCTTGCAAGTGCTCGAATTACGTGGTTTTTTGCAGCATTTGGATGGACGGCAAACAATCATTTTGCATTTTTGTGGACGACACGTTGTCGGTATGGCACAGGGAATAGCACATGGAACCCCGCAGGGGGGAGGGCGTGATGGCGGTGGGGTCCATTCTAACATAAGCTCGTTTTTAGCTAAAGGCGCCCCTGTTATTTTGCGAATCACGATTTCGAATACTCCTCGGCGAGGATTTGTAACAGTTGTAATTTTAACAGGAGCCTGCTGTTCCCCAGAAGAGGCAACGATGCATTTCGGTCCTTGACAAGGTTCCTTACCATGGACTGGACACGGCTCTCTCGGTCCAATTCTAATGTGCGATATTGTTGCTGACAAATCTCCTTTAGTCTGACCTGCGGCTGGACAGGGTTTCTTTGGTTTATCTTCCGTTATTGTTACGGATTTTACTGTACTGGTAACTGTTGAATCTATATTACGGGTTTGCGATGCGCCTTTCTTTAAGTTCGTTTGTTCTCCAACTGTATTGACCACAGCATTGGATCCTGTTGGCCCTGTTGGCCCTGTTGTGCTCGATGTTCTATTAACTTTTGTTTCTTTGTATCCCATCCCCGCTGACTTAGGTGCATTTTTTTTCCTTCCAAAAAAGTATACATTATGTTGTATTGACCCACTTTCTATAGTTCTCGTTCGTGTTGGGCGAGATTGTAGTGTGGAAACAGTACATGTTGAATCATAATTAGAATTCATATCCAGTATACCATCATATCGACTACTCATTGTACTATTGACTTGTAAACACTTGTTTATGAACGCTGTTGCTTGCGTCCCTGAGGCGCGATATTGACACAAATCATTAAATAAAGTCAAATAAACATCAGTCTCCCTTCTACCAAACATACCAGTATTAACGTTGGCGCCGACGCATGTGGAACAACTTGAATCTTGACTGCGCAAATTTCTTAGTAAACTGGCGAGAGAGGAACTTATATTTGTACCTTTAGCACTGCATATTGAGGTACTGGACTCATCTTTTAATTTATCTTTTGGTTCTTTATTATTAAAAATGCACTGCAAACATTCTGTTATCGTGTATTTCATTTTGTATAGCGGGTAAGGATTGTTGCGTCCACAGATACAAGCCAAAATAAATTCATTCCAACGTTGATCTTGCTCGAAGTCTTTTGTACTTATTTCGTTCCATCGCTCTCCTGTCAATTCTTGCCGAAAAAGCACGCTCGGCGGGGCACCTACGATAAGTTGATGAGTTTATTCTTTTGAACAATAAATAAATTAAAACATAAGTTTCATAAATCAAGATTCGATATTTAATTTATTGTTTTCTTAAATAATAAGGAATTTATTAGACAGACTAAATAAGTTATTTTAACAAATATTTTTATAACAATGAAAATGTTTAAAAAATTACATTCAATAAAGTAACAAGACAAATTGCGTGAAGCAGATTCATATAAATATAAAACTAAGTAGGTAGGTACTTCTACAACGGTGACAATTTCTACGAGGACGGATATTCAAGAACTAAGACGATTACATTTGTATCCACTTACAAAAATAAGCAAGTACGCAGAAAAGCTTGCTTTAGTAAGCAACAAAAGGGCTATAACTTTTCATAATTATGTTTTATTATCAGGTGATCGGTACTAAAACTATACCATTCTTATATACACCCGACAACATTAAGTATCAATTTGTAACTATTGTTTTGTATTTTTTGGACTAAGTAGTTAAGTATCTAAGTATAATTAAACAGACATTCAAATGAAAATTTAATTTGATATAAATATAAAGAAAATAAATACCTAACAACAAAGTTAACTAAATTATTAACATTTAGGTCTGGGTGAACAACAAGGCGATCTAGGCGTACATTGCGCAGTTCGCGTATCTTTGACCGGAATAATTTTGTCATGTGTAACAACAGGCGTAATAAATTGGTATTCAAGTTTCGACTTTCGCCCAGGCATCTCCACAGTTTTCCCAATTCGCAATTTAATCACTTGTTTTGGAAAATCATACACCACCCCCGGGTAATCTTCTGCCGTGATCGGCATCAGCTGCCCAGGCTCGTCTCTAGCCACATCGCCCACTCCGTCCGTTGTGAAGTTAAAGTGTGCTCGTTGCCTGTGGCCTGTCCCGCACGAGTCCGAGGGCATTTGGAATACAACCTTGTTTCCCGTCGGGCAGCAATCTGTACAATTTCAATGCATCAAAGTACATAATCTATGAGAAAACTATACTGAAAGTGACTTGATTTGAAATGTAATGTGAAACTAAGATATATTTTTTATTTTAAATACATTAGCGTTTCTTTTTTCCTTTAGGTTTTTTGAGCCTTCGGATGCAACATTCGCAATCAAGATCAGATTGGATTCTCGTATTTATTTTTTCAACGGGAGGTTTCTTATCTGGACCCTTTGGGGTAACGAGCTCCAGCTCTAGCTTGCATTTTCTGTCCCCTTGCATCGCAGTTTTGGCAACTTTCAGTACGAATACGTCTTTGTTGGGTAAATCTAGTTGCTTCGCATCCCCGCGAGCGTTAGCGATCTGCTGAACATGTTTGGTAGATTGGACACAACCTTCTGTTGTACAAGTAAATTGAGTGCCAGCTGGTTGTGCTCCTTGACAACATACAGCTTCGCTAGGAAGAGCTAAGCTTATCTGATTTTTGCCACAAGGGGGTTCACAAGGGTCTCCATCAACACCTTTAGGATAAGGGCATTGCATTGCACAATGAGTTTGACTTATTTTCTTGATAATGGATGCACTGGCCGGCACTTTAATCTTTAGCTCGTTACCGCCCAGGGTTGTTCCTATCTCTTCGAATTGTTTGTTGCGACCTGGTTATCAAAATTTTCTCTCATGCATACAGTTAAGATTATCTAGTATATATTACTATCTAACATAATACAATGCCTTAACTAATCTGAAATATAAAAATGCTTCAAAATTGTATTAATCTTACTAACCTTTTGGTACGTGTAGACAATATTGGTCTGTATTCCTACAGAACATATTTTCTTTCTTTGACTGCATGGGCCCAGAGCAATAGCAAGGGTCATCAGGATCTTCACAAGGCATGCTGTTGTAAGGGTCACGAGCTGTAAATATAATGTTCTTTTATATAAATCCAAATCCAATGCACGATAATTTCAGTTCTATCTCATATAAATTACAATCACGACTTAATTACCTGAGTGACATATACCACCACCTCCAGAAGCGCAGGTTTCATTACCATATCCTGATCCAGGTTTTCCCGACCCCCCTCGAGCTGCTCCACAGGCGCAAGGATCTTGTGCGGTTTGGAAATCTCTCTTAGAAGTGCACGATCTATCAACTACTGTATTACTGGTACCCGCACCGAGATTTGGGCCACCTCCACCTCCTCCTTGAAACTTTGTAATTATTAACTTTCCGAAACAAGATATACGCAAAAACATCACGATCTCTCCAGATTCAGCACCATCCGGCCCCATGATTCTAAAAGAATCCTTTAAAGCTTGATAACTGACACCCGTTGGATCTTCCAGAAACTTGTTTCGGGCTTGGACAAATTCTTTAGTCATATCAATAGTAGCTTCACCCATTACAATTATAGTTGGGAGGCAACCGCAAGGGAGTGATTTATAAACCGATACTTTTACTGGAAATTGACTCATGGCTGCACTTATATCGGATTCTTTAAGAGAAAATAGGCAAGATTTTCCATTGTTAAACGTTTTAACAAATGGGCCACCGCTTTTAGCGATACATACTCCGGGATCATCATCACAGATTTCTAGAGGCGGAACTGCAGGACATTCTATGTTAACGCATGTTCTGAAATCCTTATCAGAGAAACAAGGACTTTTGGTGAAAACAATTTTATCAATCAATACCTCAAGCAGAAACAAGCTGTCTTCATTTTTAGCCATCGCTGAATAAGTTACCGGGGATGGGATTCTTTTTCAGTTTTTATTTTATTCAATATTTTTTATTAACGAACCATACTTGAAATTTTGACAGATAAACAAAAGAAAAATATGAAAAGTTGCGTCAATATTGTGAATTATTCTTTTTTATCTTAAGAGAATCTAAGATCTAAGTGAGAATTTTATGAAATGTCCATGAATTCTAATAGAGATATTAATTATTTCTCTGTGATTATATTTTCGTAAAGCGTTATAGATTCAAAATAGATTGTTGTACACTGAAAACAGATCGTGTTCTTGAAGTAGGAAGCAGAGCGTACGAGTAGTTAGTAAGCTGCATAATTGTAAAAAAGTACTACTTACCTATTAATTTAAAATAAGTATGGACTTACTATTCAGTTCACCCATCTGCATCATGAAAGCGTTGAAATAAGTAGTCGCGGATGGTTGCCTATAGGGCACTATCCGCAAAAAAAATGGGCTGAATCAAGATAATTATAACAACGTAGTGTTTATATCCTCTATGATTATAACTATAGATGTGTTTACTTTCATACAACGCCAATTGCACTTTTAGATCCTATCGGAATACGTTAACATTATTATAATTATGGATGAGAGAGATACCTAATTACGGAATGTTCGAGATAGAAAGAGATAGCTTCATGAAAAGTACGCCAATTGGCCAAGTTTGACTGACCCACTTTTCGTGACATGTAGGTAATTCTATTAATATCGTTGGGATGAATATGTTGGGTGATCTTATTGTTTAAAAAAAATTTGCGGGTATTAGTTTGCATATGTACAAAGTACAACTTCTACGACATTGTTTTTTTCGTGTTACATAATTTAACGTCTTTTTATTTTATTTTAACTTTTGCTCTGGCTGCGTCTACAAATTTGTCTGGACACTCGGCACCGGTTCTGACCTGCCTGGGACTCCAGCCCCAACTCCGTACTGTACCCAATGTATTGCCTATTGTATTTCTTGTCTTGCGTGTTGTCCATGGCACCCACGACACAGGGAATCCTAGTCTGGGGCTATGAGTGTGTAGCGTTATTGCCACCTAGGGTATGTTGCAATACTAACCTAACTGTACCTTACCGTTATCGTACCGTAACCGTACCGCAGTACAAGTTCGACGTTAGTGATATTCCGTTTGACTACTTTGTAGACAAAATAAAAAACAAGACATGAAGAAACTATTAATTTATTTATTATTATCATAGACCATTGATTTAATGTAGAACTAAAATGTTTAACAAGAAATATTGTAAACCGTAGTGTAACAAATCATTTTGCAAATTTACGCATTACGCAGTTATACTTAACCGCTGGATAGTTCTTATTATACCAATTACAAGCTTCATTTCTAAAGGGTCGTCCCACTCTGAAAACAAAGTATCCGTATAAAAAATATGAAATTGGTAACAAACGAAATACAGTTAAATGTAGAACAAATAGAATTTAACTGCTCGGGGTGTCGAAAACTCGAAATGATGATTATTTTTTATTTTTAATTAATCCGGACGATGCAACGAGCTATAAAGTATACAGGACGCCCTTGCATACAAACAGTCATTCGAAAATGGTACCAAATCACTCACGTGACTTAAACCGCTAAAAGTTCACAATTGGTTCTTATTTTATGCCACCTTACAAAAGGCCGGTCATTGGCTAATTTCAGTGTCAGTAAAAAACGAAAAACATAACGACGAATGGGCTGACGTTGCCTACTCGGCTGCGATGCAGTCCAGTCAGCCATTGTCCTGCCAACATGGTAGTAACTTAGTAGAGCGGCCTCGAATTCGATTCCCGGCTGGGGCAGAATTTTGTGTCCCAGTGTGTGGATTCTGAGTGTGTTATTTATTTTGTTTTATTTTTTTTGTCCCATGTTTTGTCCCGAGTATTGTTCCTACCCTACTGTAGCGTCCGCAGAGACCACTATTATGATAATTATTATGGTTTGGAAATGCCCGTTCTGTCATTTAAAAAGAAAGATTAGTACTCCTTACTCCTGCATCAATTCCCGTATTTTTTCAGTAGTCAACGAAGCTGTTAGATCGGGGTAATATCGCCACCTTTTTTGACTTTCCTCTGGACTACGTACAGGGCCCTTTATTTTTGATACTTTTAACTTGCCACATTCAACACAATGCGCTTCCAAGGGTTTCTAACAAAAAGAAAATAAGTAGGTACATTATTACACTCTGAGTATTGAATCTTGTAATGAGCTCGAATATTTGTAGGCACAGATTAAAAGAGACTTCCTCACAATAATGGTACAGTCAATCTTAATTACCTGATCAGCACTGGGTTGTTTAAGAGCATCGCAGGCATGCAGTCTCCGGTACTTCACACAGTCGAGATCATACTGATAAGATCGAGGAAATACGTCCTGGTGAGCTGTTAAACAATAGGAATCGTCACCGTCGTAGGTTTCAGGTAGTTTTTATAAAATTATAAAATAACGCTAATAGACACTTACACCCCACACCAGGATTCCCTGTGTCGCGGGTGCCAGTAACAACACACAAAGACAAGCACAAGCACCAAGACCGAATACAGAAATTTAAACTTATTCAAATTTCCGCCCACTGGGAATCGAACTCGATACCCTTTGAACGGCAGTCTGACACGATGACCATTGCGCTATACGGATCGTCGTTCCTATCTGTATGTTCTAAACTCGGATCAATTAGTAATTGGATAATGACCACCCGGATGGCGCAATGGTTAACAAGCCGGATCGCCGTTCTGTGGGTCCTGGGTTCGATTCCCAGCGAGGCGGAAATTTGAATGATGAATCTAACCGTTCTTGGTCTGGGTGTGTGTGTTCTTGTCTTGTGTGTTGTCCATGGCACCCCCGAATCAGGGAATCCTAGTGTGGGGCTATGAGTAGGGGGTAGCCTCTCAACTGTCGTAGTTTCAATTAAATTGCCTTTATGAATATTGCTGAAATAGAAATGGTAACATAGTACCTATGCGCACTGCGAAGGACTAGAATAGCTTGAACGCTCCCATCTGCGTTTAATGTGAGTCCTTAGTGGATTGGCGACATCACATACCTTTGATAACGTTATGGACAACTCACAGGTGCGCAGGTAGAACACCAATGATTTCCTTCACGATTCGAACCCAGGCCTTCCTGTTCGAGAGTCCTATGTTCAACCCACTCGGCCACCACGCTATTGTGTAGTACCTACCTCCAACACAAGATACCAATCATGACATACGTTGCCTAACCACCTCCGTGGTCATGCCGTAGTTGTTGTACGCATCATGGAGGGTATACGCATTTGCCCCAGGCTTGTCTACCCAAAAAGCTTTGTCCTTTTTCACCATATTGTCTATCACCGCGTCAGGTAGTTCATCTATGGTTGGCCTGTTAGGACGGTCAATAAGATTAATTTTGGGCCTTTTTGGTTTAAGATGTACCTCTGGGGTCATTTTTATTATTAAATAACGAGGCAAAAGCTTTGTGAGGGCCCGCGTAGACCGCGTAGTTATTCTAACGGGTAATAATTAAGGGCTATGTGACATTGTCGGTTTCCCGCTAAAACTCCGTCATTATTTTTTTTAGTTTAGCCCGTTGCAGCGATTGTAACTCTTTGGTTTTCTAACAGATAGCGTTAGTAGTATGTATATGAAAACATGTTTTTAATTTGAATTTGAGCAACATTTTTGTTATTTGACGTGACAAATGTACCCTTGGGTGTAGGTATACATTTTTTTAAATTAATAATTATAAGTTAATGCTTGACTACAATCCCATTGGTTCGATGAATAATTTTAGAGAATAGTGCTATTTATAAAGAAAAAGACGTAATAACGATTATAATTATTAAGTATTATTAGTATTTACGCAGCACGCTATCTATGGTATTCGTCTGTGAACTACAAGGAAAGCTTACGCTGCAAGTAAACTACAAGGTGATGAACGGTGCCATACTCGGTATATCTGGTGTCTGACTTAGGCAATAGATGGCGCAATAGTCAACCATTAAACTTATGGTCAGACTTGGTTAATCTACCTATTTAGTCTATGGAAAAGTTACATTTTGGGGTTGCGTTTGTAAGACGCTATTTTATTTTTTTATAACATTTCAATTCAATGGACTAATATAGCCCTGTGACAGACAGACAGACAGACAGCGGAGGCAAATAAATGGGATACCAGATGTCACCCATTGGGTACCCACGGAAAGCTACTTCGCAAGTATAGTTATATATATTCACAGTAAACTATACACAGCCTCACCCAAAATTTATTTTCCTATTTTGGCCAGCTATATCAAACGAACTTAAAGACCACAGAGACTAACCTCGGCGGTACTTCTACCAGCTCTTTGGTCAGTGGTTGGAGGAACTTGCCGATGGTTTGCTGCGTCAGACGAGGTGGCTGCCCTGGGGTAAGACATTCATCGGTTCGGACTGTGAACGATATATTGTCGAGCATATATCTGCAAAAGGGTCATAAATAACGTGGTGATAGCACTAATAATGAAGCGCTCATAGTTCGGCGACTTGAGTGATCGACCGAGTTAAGAAAAAGCGGACCCGGTCGGTAGTTCTTAGTTGGATGAGTGGATAGTGGAAATTTCTTGACCGTTTCCATGCTTCGGAGGGCACGTAAAGCGGTCACGGCTGTTGTTTAATAGGAGTAAAGCCATGTCGGAGGCCTTCGGGCCGCATAAAAAATCCGATATTTGGGTAGGCCACTAACCCCTACACCAATTCACACTGGAACAGCGTGGTGGAGTATTATCTAGGTCTCCTCAATGATGAGGTAACCCGTGCTCACTGCTCAGTGGGCTATTAATAGGTTGAAGCTTTGAAGCCAATAGCGCTAAACTGAACTCAATCGGTGGTGATAACCCAAGCCTATCAGCTGCTAATGCGGTCGGTAATTGTGGGCACGGTAATAGTATCATACAGTATTCCATCTTCATACAAACGGTCGGAACGTGAATCATACCTACGCGCCTCGGAGTTTAGTAGACATTAAGTATACAACAGCCACAGAAGCGCCATAGGGACGATCGAACGTGTGGGTTTGTAATCAGGAAGCGTGCTTATTACCTACCCACTTATATTCACTACAACTAGAAAGAGGCGGCCCTAGCGGTCGCGGCTGTAGGCATTTATTTCAAGGACAGGGCCGAGTCTCACTAGTGTATGATACTATTACCTTGCTGTGGGTGACCGCTGTTAGCAAAAATCATATGCGATTCTGTCTTCGGTCGCTACTGTAATCATCGTCAAATTGCAGTTGTTAGGTAAGGTGGTTTAACGACCAGCTATCATGACCATATTTTTTTGTTTCTGCACAGTCGGCAAGTATACGACAAATCTGTGTGAAGCTTTTGAAGTAAAACCTTTACGCCTGAGTACCCATCCATCCACACTAAAAAATGTTCAGACAAGAGTCTTTCAATTGATATATTTTTTAATTGTGAACCAACAAAGTGAAATAAAACCCCAAAATGAAATTTTACTGATGTTCGTCAAGTTTACCTACTACTTGGTATACATCAGTGGAATCTGTGTCCAAATGAATGAGCCGCTCAGGAGATCAGCGGCGACAAAGGCACAAACAAACAGACGTGTCTTTAACTCATGGATGGCACCCTATAGGGCACGACGGGTCTCTCCTCATAAGTAAGGCAGCCTAGAGCAGGACTTCCCAATCAGGGGGGCACACCCCCTTGGGCGCACCCGTGACCTATTTGAAATTCAAATAAATAATTTAGTTGATAAAACAAATTTATGTTTCTTATTTTTGTTGGAAACATAAGGGGGCATGAGCATATTATTTTTCGTTCGGGGAGGCCCGGCGAAATAAAGGTTGGGAAATCCTGGCCTAGAGCATATTACACCACGTTGATAAAGTAAAAACCTAATACTATGTGCTACTATGTTGAACTAAATATGTACTAACTTGTCAGGGTGGTACCCGGTGAATTTTGCAACATTGCTTTGGGGATTAGCGGGATGAGGAACTTGCTGCATGTTTTGTTAATTGTTTTGATATTTATATTGAGGATTGAGGCTTCTTGTTGACTCAGTATTTATAAAACAATTTCACGATTGTAATACCTAGTAAAAGTTGGATGGGTAATTTAACTTGGGATTGGGACTGTACTATGTGGTATTGTTTATTATGCAAAAATGTAGATTAAAATCAAAATAATTATATTGTATTATAGTCGTAGGTACCTATTTCAAAAGTATTGTACAACCACAAACAAATATATTTTTATATCCTCTTTGACAAATAGTAGACTGACAACAGATTAGATAAAATAGATTAAATAGTAATAGTAGGAGCAGTAATAGCCGAGCGGTTGAACGTTGGACTCCAGGGGGTCCGGGTTCAAACCCCGCACGCACCTCTAATTTAAAAAAAATATGTGCGTATTAGAATTTCATTATCACTTGCTTCGGTGAAGGAAAACATCGTGAGGAAACCTGTACACCTGAGAGTTCTCCATTATGTTCTCAATGCTGCGTGAAGTCCGCCAATCCGCACTTGGCCAGCGTGGTGGACTATGGCCTGTACCCCACACATTGTGAGAGGATACCAGCAGTGGGAAAGTTATGGGTTGCAATTATGAGATTAAATAGTTAGGAAGGTACATTAGAAGTAAATATAATTATTTACTATACGATACATTAATTAATTACAGTAGAACTTGCAATAAGCCGTAGATTATGCTACGGCCATAGAATGAAGGTCGTAGACCGTAAAACCAGAAAGCTGTAGAACACGGTAGTTGCCGTTGACATTGACAACACTGTCAAGTGAAGTGTGGTCGAGACTCGTGCCTCGTGAGTCTTCTGAATACAACGGTTGCCCGCTCTCTTCTTCTATTAAAGGGTGTATTATTAGAAAATTATAAAATAACTAGGAAATCGTTTATACTTCCATTATGCGGTCATAAAGACTATAAAGCGAGCGTACCTAGCGTAGGTGCCGTTTCTTTGAAATTAGAAACAAAAGTTTAAACAAACGTTTGAACTTTGAACATTTTTATATTCAATGTTACACTAAATAAAATTCAATGGAAATTACTGTAATATTATTATTTACGTACATGATATAAACATAATTGCAAAAATAATGACACAAGCGCCCTGTGCCACAGAGTAGGAGATATCGCGATAAGTACACTCAGTCAGTCTCGTGAGTCTATGGTACTTACATACACTGTGGTGGAGGAATTCGGATGGGTGAAGTGTAGTGTAGCTAGCTGTTTTATTAGTAGTTTAGTAATTTATTGTATCTAAGTACCTACCTTACGTAGTGGTATAAACTCTTGGAGTAGTTGAGTACCTTACCTATTTAGTATGGGCTATTATCATTGGTGAATTGGTGTATAGACTGCACATAAATAAATTATTTCTGTGACTCATATTCTTAGGATAGGTTTCCGATATTATTATGTCTAAAAATATTGTTTTCGAGGGATGGTTGACTAAATCTCCGCCCATGAAACGTATTTGGAGGACGGTAAGTAACTTTCACAGCAATCACAATCTTTGTTGACATTAAGTTAAAGCGTTACATAGTTGTGTTATTTTTCGTTTGTCCTACAATTTACTTTATAACATTCACTTTGTGCTTCAACATCTTGAAATGCATTGTTATTTTTGATATATATGTGCAACTATGTCATGTGTAATTTTGCTGGTGTACTAGAAATGGCGGAGAAGGTGGTTTGCCTTGCGGCAGTCAGGCGAACTCCCTGGCCAATATTTTCTAGATTACTATGCGGACCGGAATTGCAGGCGGCTCAAGGGCACCATCAACTTAGACTTATGTGAACAGGTAATTATATTCTGTTAAGATATCAATCCTGCTGAACTTTTATTTCTTCTCATATTACCGATTTAGTAATGGGTTTCCTGTGTTTACATTGTCGATGTCTAGTAATAATATAAACAAACTGGTGTTTTTGCAATGAGGCATATTCTTTGCCCAGTTGTGACAAGTCATATAGTCTTCTGAATAAGTATATTTAAATTAATGCACTTTTTGTTTTCAGGTAGATGCAGGATTGCATATGGAGAGAAATACTCATGGCACTTTAGATCCCAAGCTGCGAGGGTCTGTATTCACCATTCAGACACAGTTGCGCACATACCACTTGGAAGCTGACTGCGAGGCAGATATGGAAAAATGGGTGGATGCTATTTGTAGAGTGTGTGGTTTACGGTCTACTGAAGATTCTCCTGATGTACTGGGTAAGTTAATTATTTAATCAACTTTAGCAGATTTAAATTGATTTTTATTTGAATCTGCGTTTTTATGACTACGACTATAAAATAGAAAAATCTGTTCGCTTGTTTATTTCTAGCTTTGTTAGCCATTCTTAATTTTTATTTCTTTTTTGTTTATATGGTTCAATCTTAGCATTGTAATTTACTTTGTAATGCTTTTAGCATTAGGCGATTTGTTTATCGGAGAAAAAATATTTTTTTTTGGCATGATTTTATTTTTATGGACTTTTTGGAGTTTTAAATTGTTTTGATTATACCTGGCAAAAAGTTATAAATTTATGAAAAAGAAAATATAAGAATAATCATTTAGGGTTTTTTAAATGTTTTCTTAACTTAATTATGTGAATTTGTTATTTATTGAAATATTAAATTCACTTAATTGATGCTGTTTCATCATGCTGTGAATATTATTAACCCAGCTTATAATTTTGAAAAGCTGCCAAATTTCTAATAACTTTTCGGTAGCTTTTCAAAATTATAAGCTGGGTTTGCTTTTTATTGTTTTATGTTTAAAAAATACTGCTTTAAATTATTTTGTGCAATGCTTGTGTGTTCTTAAATTTTACTTTATATAAAATATTAAATTTTTGGGATTTCAATCGTATTGGGCGATCATCAGATCATGTGCGGGGTCAGTAGAGCTAAGTTTGAGAATTTGTCTAATGATCTAATTTGACTAATGGTTTAATGATAAATGTTAGTTGTGGAGAAAGATTAAGGTAGCACAATCAGATATGGTAGTATTTTACACAACATATCGTGGTCATCCAATAATTGTGTCATGGGAATTTCATGATTTGGGGAGTGCACAATTGGTTGCGTCACATGTGGTCACTTAGATAACTACTACAATACTATCAGGTGTCATAAATGTGTGATGTCACATATTAACAATTTTAACATTAAAAATTAATTATTAATTTAGTTATACATAACAGCACTTGCAAAAATATTCCCAGTTTTTCTTTACATCATGCGATATAATTGGTAAAAATTAAGTTTTCTGTTGGGAAGGGAAGTGAAGTGAAGTGTTTTTGTAATTTTATTCATACCTTTGACATCACAAAGTTATCAAAGAGATTTAAGTTTGTCCACATTTGTTATAGATATTACACTTTGTGGACTAATGCAGAGAGGGTTTTTTTATGTGACATAATTATCCTTTATTATGTGACATAATTTATGCATGAACTCAGAGTTTTCTAAAATTCTTAACTTTAGTAATTTGTAAGCAATGATTAATTACTGCGTAAGGAATGTGTGGAACTCATTTATATTTGTGCTGAAATGACATAATGTATCACATAATTAATTGCAAATACAGTAAAAATTTAAATAAACTATAACATTTATCCATAAGAAGTCTGAGCTAGGCCAAGCGAAGTATAAACTAATAGTATTTTTGCAATTTGTGCATACCTTAATCATCGAAAAGGGTAAATTGTGAATGCCATGCGAAAACTTTGTGAATGATGCAATCTGGAGATTTTAGTTCCTAAGCGATATTTTGGACATTATAAAGTGCTATTCGGTTAGATATAATGTTATTCTGTTAGATTGCTTAAATTTTGCTTCAGCATTATTATAATGTTAGGATTTACACTTAATTTTTACCTGATACCAATAATATTATTTGTTGTATATTTCGATTTATTTACAGTTACTTACCAAAGTAACTCACCTACCATCTCCGTGGCAAACGAGCAATACGAATGTGCAGACACTACTGGTCCTTATATACCAATTTCGGAGTGTATAACCGGAGTTCGTTCACAGGTATATTTTAAAATCGAATTAACTTTCTCTTGATTATGACAATTTTGAGACTGATACATAATATGATATTGGTATGTGAAGCTCGAAAAATAAATAAATTAGAATACATAATTATGAATGTTTATTTCCTTGAAATATTTTTAATAGTTAATATGTGTTAAAACTTGTATTAACTTGTATTGTAAACTTGTATTGTTTTATTTCAGGACATAAAGCAGTCATTTACATTCAACCCACGAAATATAGTGATCAGTACAAGAACTCCATTTGAAAGGAGTGCTAGAAGACAGCAGATATATATGAGTCAACCTTACATAAGACCACCCAACAATAATGCAGAATTTTCCGAGAATGACTCAAACTTAAGCGAAGATGAGAGTAAATCACTAAACGCTAGTCAATCAAATATAAGTGAGTATTTTAAGTCTTCAAATATGTCTACTGTGGTCTTTTTGATTAGTGTTTTCTTAGTTGTTTATTTCTAGTTAGTAGGCTACAGGGGGGGGGGGGGGGGGGGGTCAGTGACGCGTTAGAAGACATTGGAAGTACGTAGTAAAAATATTACTCATTATTTTTATGAACGTAATTAATGTCTATAAATCATGTGATTCGTGAGTTTTTACAATCAAATTAATGAATATTATGATTTTAGGGGACTGGTCTGTTGCAAAATCGTTTACTAAATCTGCTGCAAGTCCAAATAGGAATGGATTTTCCGAGAATGGTATTTACATTATTCTATTATGGCAATTGAATTGAGAACACAGATATTTACCTACGGATCATATAAATTGATATGTTGCTTTCAGGCCCTCCTGTGCCACCCAGACCACCGAAGACATTTGCCAGGACCAAGGATTTCTCTCAGAAGGAGATGTCTCAATCACCTAAATTCCTGGAGCCGATTGATGCACAAAGTAGAGAATGGGATTCTGTAAGTAGATTCTAAAATTCTTTTGTTTAAACACATGCATCAAAACATCCACAGATAAACGTTTTTTTAATGACCGCCAATTAATTTATGTTTTTTTTGCTTTTAACGAATTGATGGCTTTGTGTAAAGTACGCATCGTGCGTTGAAATGAATTTTATTAGGGAAAGTAGTATGAAAGTTTAACACGTGGTAGGGCCTGTAGAGTTCACCCGTATGTCGCAGTAATTGTCTTAGACATGTGAATGACTATTACCTTACATTGGTATATAGTCATTGTTTACCAGCGTATTAAAAAATCTTCGTCAGCAGCGCTTAAAAAGTATAATATATGATCTTCCATCACGATAACGTTATACAGCGCACTTCGTCATACGGAAAGTTAAATATTTGTTTATGAAAGGTGTAGAATTATTCAACACAGAGAATTTTTGGAGCTTTATAGGTCTTTAAAATTTTCGAATGGCCGTGGCTGTATTCGACAAAAATATGGAAGTGATCCCTTAAAAATAATACTTTCCCTGGAAAGAACGGATATTACATCCAAAAGCAATGAAATTATATCTTCTAATTTTTTTTAGAGAAAATCATGTTTCTTACTTAACATAACATAAGGGTAATCAAGGGCTTTCTTGTATATGTTATCCTTGAAGGAGTCACAAACAAATTTGTTATTCGTACCCTTGGCAAGAGTCTCAGAGGTGAAACCTGTAAAATATATTTTTATAAGTTGGTAAGGACAGTTATCGCAGTTCGAATCGAATCGAATACATGAATGTTTACGGATTGTTTTTACCCTTTATACTTTAAATATTGGGTTTATTGGATTACAGTTGCGAGGTGACGTAATTTGCGCTGACGTAGCGCCTTTTAAAGGTGCCGATTAACTGTTGATTTTCACGAATCTCACCAATGACATTTTGTCTTAAATAGGGCTACCAATAATCACTGGCTCATAATAAGTAGGTACATTGTTAGGGAGTCATATTTCATGAAGAGCAAGCCTCATTAGTGGCGACAAGCGTCTATTACTTCCTCATGGTCACATTCGCACAGTTGCAATTTGCACAAAAGCGACGTGAATGAAGTATCATTGCATTCATTAGTGACGCCTCGGTGATAACGATAACAGTGTTTTCTTTCGACGACAAATTATACAGAAGGTGAATTATTTATTACCTGACATGGAATAGATGCAGGGTATGAAGGTAAATGGCGAGCTTCAATTAGTTGAATCCGTTTGTTCACGTCCTACAATTTATGATCTTCCATATCTATACTAATAATAAATCTCTGTAACTGGTTGTTGCCTGTACATAGATAGAAGATATTATATCTATAGATAGAAGATATAATTATGAGAAAAACTTTAATTAACGCAATAGACCGAAAACAATGATTTTTAGAATTTTTATCTGTTTGTCTGTGGTTTTGTACGCGCTAATCTCCGAAACGGCTTATCCGCTTGGGTGCAGTTCTCACTAATGTATGGTGGTAAGCTTCACTTAACATTTCGCTGCTAAACACAATTTTTACAAGGTTTTACTGACCATGAATTAGGGACTATTTTGGATTTGGCTGTGTTATAAACCAGTTTTTTCAAAATTTTGATTAGTGCAGTATTCATGCAATACAGCGATTTGGTGTGTGTTTTATTTCAATCGGTTGCGAAATAAAAATGTTGTCCGTATAACGAATTACGCCTAACAATTTCCAAATGTGCGTACGAAGAGACATGTTTCTCGAAGCGAAGCGAGCGCGGGTCCACTTGTTTTGTATATGTTAGTGCTTGACAACAATCTTCGTACTAGGAATAAGGCTAAACCGATTGTACTAAATTTCAGACTTGGCAAAACCGTTGGGTTGTTTATGGGTAGCTGTATTAAAATCTATAATAAAATTCCGTTACAATTAACGGAAATGCCATACTGTAAATTTAAAACTCGTGTCAAAGGCATTCTTATGGCGAAAGGTTATTACAAACTCGACACGAGTTTTATATTTTAGCTCTAAAGTAGTAAGTTCAATCTTTAACTGTGATCAGGAAAAGAAGCTCTCTGGGGAGTTTCATGCCGCTTCTCCTTCCAAGACCACTCACGGTAGGAATTTGTGGAAACGATGGCGTAGTTTGACTTTCAAAAAGTGTGTATAAAAAGCCAACTTCGAATAAATTCAAACTTCATTCATTCATACATTTCATTCATATGTAGTATAAGATGATCGGATCGTAGACAGAGAAAGATATAGACATCTGGTCAACGTGAGATAGCATGAGAAAGTTTAATGGTATATGGCACAAGGAAAATTTGCTTGTAAACAAACTGTGGTTTACTTGAAAGAACCGGCACGCAGAGTATAACAAAACATCGTATAATTTTGTCTCCTTTCTTTCTTTTCATTAACATAAATTGTTCCTTTTCCTGTGCGAGTGCGATAGATTGCCAATTGCCAATCAATGCTTGGATGCCAATCCATACCCTTCTCTGTCTACGGGTCAGATTGTCCACTGGGCGAACATAGGGTGTGTAACGTTCTGTCGGCGCCCCCAGCCCGGCCGCACGTTCCCGTGGGTGCGCGGCTCGCGCCGCACGGCCGGCACCGCGCCGCCGTCGCCGCGCCGCTACACGCACACCGCGGCGCGGCACGACGGCGACGACGACGCGTACACCCTGGACCAACTCGTGAGTGTTCATCGTTGACATAGACCGCCATTTGGTTGTGTGGTTCGTCCTTAGAATAATAACACTATAGAAAGACAGTCTTCATACAAGCGCTCTGTCTAAAGTGCTTCACTTTAGAACTACTCACACTAAACTGAAACTTTCCCGAAAGCGGGGAATGATTCGGCTGCGGATAACCATATGTTTTTAGCAATAATACATAAATAGCTTTTCAGATATTTTGTGACACAATTTAACTGGACAAATCGTTATAATTCTTTTTTTCTCGCGAGACACGTTTGGCGTGCGTTGACATGAGCTGCCCGGTGTTTGCAGTCATTTCTGACTCCAGTTAAGGTGCTCAAAACGGCCGCGCGGACTTCGTTTCTACAGTGTAATTATTCTAAGGGTTCGTCATAGTTTATTTATTTACAAACTTATATATCTAGCCTTACAGGTGTTGCCCTAATTCGCTAGACAAGTTACAAATACACAGTCAAAAAATTACATTAAATAATAATAATAATAATACCTATATTATAACAAGTAAGTTCATCGTCGCAACCCGTAACTGTCCCGCTGCTGGGCGTGAGTCTACTCTCACAGTGTGAGGGTCACAGGACCCAAAACGCTGGTCCGTAGTTAACCATTGGTGGATTTCACACACCTTTGTAAACATTATGGAGAACTGTCTTGTGTGCAGGTTTCCTCACAATGTTACCAAGCCTGACCGCCCCGTTCCAAGGTACTCTCTTCGATTCCCAGCGAGGCGGAAACTTGAATGATGAGTTGTAATTTCTGTTTTCGGTCTGGGTGTGTGGGTCTTGTGTGTATAATTGTTATTCCTATATTTTGGAAGAGATTCCTATCCTAGTGGTGAATGCCGTTTTCGTTACATAGGGTGTGATATTAAGTTCATTATAACGTCATATATTTTGCGGCATGCCTACGGTTAGAGTAGGTATATTTTATTTTAGGTATTATAATTATCAATGATGTAACAATTTGCAAGAGCAGGAAAATAATTTGCTTGTAGCTTGATGTTTTATGCATCGAAGTGGTATTAAAATTATAATTATTGTGAATACATACATATTTATATGATTTTTTTAAGAGCCCTTTTACACAATATTGCATAAAATGTGTTCAACACCTCATGTGTTCTATACCTTATTGTTTATTTATGGTACTTTTACACATTATCATGCTGTATTTTGACTATCAAAGTGTTGGTTAATAAATTCAATAATGTATTAGTTAATATGGACTTGACGTGAAATACATAATGTTATGCAATGTTACGTAAAAAGATAATATAAAGCGACATTATATCATTTCCGAAGAACTATTGTTGCGTTTATTTACTTGAGACCGTTCGTCCTACATCGGTGAATGTTAAGGTACAAGGCGATTATCATTTATCGATTATCAAACATTGATAATTTACAAGAATGATAAGACAGGTAATGCTTGTAAGACAACAGACATTTTATTAAGTTAGGTAAAATTAAAGGTAAGGCTAAAATTCACTGGTGAATCGTCATGACAATAAATACCGTACTCAATACACTGCACTTCAGACAATCGCACTGTCATATACATTGAATGAGTACATAACACCTTCATTCAGCACTCATCTGTTTTCAGAATTGTTATGTTAAATCTGAGAGTGTTATCGAAGATATCCTGTTTTGATAGCAGGGAGGATGTGCAAACGATCAATGCACGTCACATGGCGGTAACATTGTATTGCAAAATGTTCATTCTGATGATCCTGAAAATAACTTAATTTGAATACATTTATATTCTTAACTTGTACTTGGACTTGCACGAGACGTAGCCACGAAGTACATTATTTATTCATTTCATATTTTGCAAACTTCATTGACGATTCACATCTAAAAACACATCGATATTTAAAAACATATAATAGTGTGTTAACATATGAGTATTAGACTTACTCGTACATCACACAATAAAAAAATAATTGAAGCAATAAAAATTACTTTGTTGGTTATGACTGTGACTGTTATTGGCATGAAATATTTTTTTAGAAATTCAAAGTAACCAAGTTTGTTGAATACATTCGGCACCTTCACTTCTAGCACGTGTGGATTGCACACATTTTGATTTTTTTTTGTTTTGTTTCAGTCTATGCAGTACTGTAATTTGTCAATCATACCGCCCACTGTGGATCGTAACTTGAAACCGCGACATTCCAGCCACAGTATAGTGCAAGTGCAGAGTTTTCTATCTGCCAAGGTAATCCTACTGACAAATTTGTAAGTGTTTGAAATAACTGGAATTCAATGCTCGGACTGATTGTGAATATATGTATTAATTTAACTATATTATTAGATATTAATTTCTCACTAAATTATTTAGATATTAATTTCATTGAAGAGTTGGTTTAGTTGTTTTACGTTGTATCAATCAAATCCCCATTGCTTTACGTCGGGAAACTTGATACGTTTAAAAATGGTATCAATATCAAAACATTGGGACGATTTTTCAAATTGAGTTTATTTTAATATTTGGAATCCGATTGAAATAACATAAACAATAATTGATACCCTGAGATTACTAAATTAGTAAAAGTAGTATCTCAGGTTCTAAGAGATGAAACTCTTTTCAAGTTATACCTCCGGCAACACATCTGCGTAAACCGCATCAAATTTAATTCATTAGCTTTTCCGTGATGCGCGGACCTACATGCAGACAGACAGAGAACAATTCTAAAAATAATGTTATCGACTTCTATTAGCCCTATATTAGACATAAACAAGATACAGTTTTATTATCGGTATGTATAGATTTAATTTGAATGTTCACAGGGTATGTCAAACAGGCACCATCAAGATGAACTGAAGCCGGATGTTCTGCAATATTTAGACCTAGATCTTCAGACGTCCAAACCTAAACCGTCTAAGGTAATTAAACAACGTTACTTTATCGCGATCGCGTCGATCTCAAGTGATCGGCAAAGTTAAGCAACAGCGGCCGCGGTCGGTAGTTGGATGGATGACCGCTGGTGGCAAAATTTCTTGGGCGCTTCCGTGCTTCGGAGGGCACGTAAAGCCGTCGGTCCCGGTTGTTACCGTTTGGTAGCTGTCGTTAAGCCATGTCGGAGGCCTTCGGGCGGCATAAAAATTTCCGACACTCGGGTTGGCCACTAACCCCTCCACTAATCGGCACTGGAGCAGCGTGGTGGAGTATGCTCTAGGCCACCAGGTATGAGGAGAGACCCGTGCTCAGTAGTGGGCCATCAATGGGTTGAAGCCACTTTCGCGATCTCACTGGTTGGTTTTATGAAGCGCTAGACGGATAAGACAAACAAAATATCACATCCATTAGTGGCAATGTGAAGTATATCTTTGACAAAATATTCACACCTTTAGAATTGAAGTGGCATAACTCAAAATTTTAAGAATTACTTCTATAGATGGATCGACTCACAAATAATATGTTTATAAGTATAAATATAATGATCTAATAGACTGTTAAAGATAGGACAGTGATTTTCTTAAAAATTTGAGTTATGCCACTTCAAATCTAAAGGTGCGAATATTACGGTCTAATGTTGACTGCAGAGTGTTAATTTTATTTACGTTCGTTCCACCAGCAACAAGAAGTGGCGATCGTGGACGTGCACCGCGGCAACACCGCGTGCATGTCGCCGGCCGACACCGACTGTGCCTACAAGACGGTCGATTTCCTGAAGACGGAGGCGTTCAACATTACCAGGAAAGACGCCGAAGCATCCAGAAGCAACCAGCAGTGAGCGTTCAACATTACCAGGAAAGACGCCGAAGCATCCAGAAGCAACCAGCAGTGAGCGTTCAACATTACCAGGAAAGACGCCGAAGCATCCAGAAGCAACCAGCAGTGAGCGTTCAACATTACCAGGAAAGACGCCGAAGCATCCAGAAGCAACCAGCAGTGAGCGCAGTCTTCGCAGCGGGGCGACCCTCTGCACAAGGGACCCACCCCCAACACCACTTTTGTGATCTGAAGACCCCATCCGAAGATCAAGTCAGCCCCGCAATGAAGATATACCATGTGCGTACATAACCCTGTTTTAAAACAATGTTTACTCTAAAGATATTGAGAATTTAGAAGACTTGATGCGGAACGCACATCACGGTATTGACATTTATATTGTATTTATATTTAATAATGTTATTTGTAATTTAAATATTATGCACAAAATGTATTAAGATGTTAAATTACTTGCTATTGCAGTAATTGATAGTGTATGACGTGTTGTCTATGAGTATTATTCCAGTGAAAATGTAAAAAAAAAAGTTTATAGTTTTGCTTTGTGTGTAGACAATATTGTTTTACTATTAACATCAGGCCTAAGTATTGTGGTTGATATGTTTGATGATACAATAGATCATTAGTTTTTATGTGTACTGCTCATGTGAGTGGATTGTATATCCTACAATAACTAATTTTACATTTTTTGAAAGATTTTTTTTGTATATTAAATAAGTTAATGCTTGACCACTATCCCACCTGATGGTAAGTGGCGATGAAGTCCAAGGTTATAAATGTCTATTCACCTAATCTCGAAGACTTCCACATCGTACATGTGGAAACATGGACGAAAATTAAGATGGCGAATTTCATGCGTACGATGAAGCCACCTTTTATACTATATTAGTAATAAATAAATATAACTAGTTAATCAGTCAAGTTGGTCGTCCGTGCCTATGGTAAATAAATCGCTACTAAGTTAGTAACTTTAGTTACATTCCTATCACCTTTATTATTAGTAACGTTACAATGCACGGTATAACTAAATAGGTCAATCAAAAAATCAGAAATTGTAATTATTTAAATGTGAATATTGTATGAATCGATTTTAAAGCGTGAATAGAATTAACTTAGTGTTTTCTGTATTATTCAATCTTATTAGTTGCATATCTCAGACAGAAGTAAATATTAATTTGTACTTTATTAATTAATAATTATTCATAATTATGCAGGAACCGTGGTTTTACAAGCGGTTATTTGGTGGGATCAATGGATTTATAAGCAGAATAATGTATAATTGCAATCACTATGAAAAAAATAACTGCCAATAATTAGTACAAAATGGATAGAATAAAGTTTTATGTAACCGATCGCTTACATGTGTGAATAGTACACAGTAATTAATGCCATTTCATTTATTTCTTTATATGTATGATGTTAGATATAATAACTCGTATTAGAATAAGGTAAATAAATGTATTTGAGTGTTTAATACATTTAATACTTCAGTCCGTACAGCAATCGATTCTATTAACTTTAATAATTTCTACAATTTAGAATTATTCCGAAACATTGTATTACTCGCAAATCGAGACCGATCAACAGGATTTCAATAATTCATATCTCACAGCCCAATCCATAGTACGCTTTTTTTTAAGTTTACATGTATATGTGTATGTCCTTGAATTTTGCAATCAATATCAGACTATACTACACTACCATGATTGTATAACATGACGTCATCGGCAAGCAGAACCTACATCAACAAAGTATTCAAAATGCAATTTAATTAAATAGATTTCTAATTATTCTCCGCACTGCACTAATACTAAGCTAATTTGGCACGGTTTACGAATAACTGTATAGTCCATTGAACAGTTACATTTTTGAATCCGCGACAAAAAATTACACGACCAAAGTTATTCTGCACAATTTTTTTTCAACGAAAGTATTCTTACAAATTTTATGTGAGGCCAATTAGTTTTCCAGATGAACCGCAAAAGCTATTTGCACTTTTTTTTCAAGATGGCGCCAGAGTGACAAGGATTGCGATCTCATAAAATTGAATTCTAAAAAAAAGTCTACAAAAAGTATTTGCGTACCCTGGCCAATGCATTCTGAGCCCAAAAATGTAATTTCCAATGGACTAATAGTTCGTCATACAATGCGATGCAGTAAAGTGACGTAATCCAATCTAATTCGTAAGTACTCAATCGAAATTATTAAATTATGTTTACTTCGTTATTTGAATATGGACTGTTTATTAATATCATCGTTTGGGGGTCTTTCAGTTTTCAAGTTACGAAATAGTTTGAATTTTACATAATTGTATCACTATTTACTTTATGTATTTGTTTTTTTAATGTAAATTAACGTATGGATGCACTCGACCCTTTACATTTTATTATTTACCACGTATTCGTAAATATTTTGAAATTATGGCAAATTACTTTTTATTGTTTAATAAAGTACCTAACAACATTGCAATTAACTAATGGAAACTCACGGAATTAAAAACTGTCACATTGATACTCGTATAATAACCAAATCCATACCTTTTAACAACATAATACACGTTTTTAGTATTATTCAATGGTCTATGTTGTGTGATTAAGTGGTGTATAATATTGATGTGTACTATGTACTTTATTGGTACTGAGCTAAAATACAACGCTCCAGTTATATTATAACGCGTTCCTTGACAAATTAGAAAAAGGTATTAAAACATCACATATTTTCATGTCTATCAAAGGCAACGATTAAAGAAAAGAGAGGATAGGCCCTAATTTGCATTTAGTATTATCGCCCAAGATCCGCCTTGAAGCACGAGTTGAATAAAAAAATGGCGTTTTTATTCGACTTGACAGCTGTTGGTCTGTCAACTGTCATTTAATTAAGGCGTTGTTGGAACTTTATTTTTAGATAAAAACTTTAGATTTATGCGTTTAATGTGTTGTTATGAGTTATTAAGGTTAATTTAGCAATACCTAACATGATGAAGTGTTGTATTAAATGTGTGTTCACGTTTTGTGGGCGGAGTCGGCGCCATTTTAGAGTTAATTTTGGCTTCAGATCACGTGACCTTAGGGCATTTCCTCTTATATCTTAATTCGTTGATCAAAGGTGATTATTACATGACAGTATTAAAATTCATCATAACCATTGTGTCATGCTCAATTGACATTTTTCATGAACTCACTCAAATAGCCTATCTTTATGATTAGACATAAGGCTCTACTTGGTATATTTTGGAACATATTAATTGCTTTTAATATTATTTTATGTTGCCTTACATATTGGTTATTATATAATTTTATATTTCTCTTATCAATTATATGGCTGTAAGTATAATAATTATGTACGAAAACACCGTAAATTACAATTTATATATCGGTATCTAATCAAAACTGCTGTAAAATTGAGTAATTTATGCCCAATGATTTTCGGCATTGAGACCCCAAGCAAATCATCCGGTTGTTAAGTGTTTTCAAAGAGATTTTAAAGTGTATGTGTAAGCTGTATGCTTCCGAAATATGTACGTCAACAGTGCATTATTCTGTCGAAGCCCACTGAGAGACGAACTGCTATTAAGAAGTACAAATTGTATTGTGAAAATTTCACCCATTCGTCACTATGTCTCTCCCATCGCCCATGTATCACATGTCCATAACACTATTCCTTCTCTATAATAAAAAATATCAGAAAGAGCTAATGTGGGCTCTCTTAAAGAACTAAATTTTCATCTACTTGTGCCCTACTTGTATTAACTTGTGCCTCTACCCCTTGTGCATCTACTTGTATTAACTTTTAGCTCCCGAAATTTAAGTTAATCAAGTCTAATCCCTAATATAATCCACGTTACGCCTATCCAGTGTATTTAAGTATATTGTATATAGAATAGTACATCATACCAATGGACTGAGCAGTTATAATTTCAGATAAGTGACCTTAAATACACAATCGCGTTTTTACCATTTTGATGTTATACACCGCGTAGTAGATTCACTGATACAGTTGGCTGTATTTTTGGCCTATTTTTTAAATCACAATTCGAATATTTAAAATTTTAGACTATTTATTTAGATAAATTAAAATATTGGGCACAGAAACATTTTGTAATGAAATATAAGATTTGATTAGGAGAATAATATTCTTACTATTTTCAATACTTTATGGTATTTGAATGCAGTATTTAACTTAGTTATTACTCAATTTAAAATCAATTATTACTTTTCTATCTGACTACTATATTGTGCTGTATTATGAAATTGAAATATTCATTGTAAAAGACCTTGCCTATAACATGTGCTCATGTGAGCTGATGCATCTACACGTAAGTTTTTTCTATACTTTATAAATATCATTCCTAGCACAAGTTCTGACTAAAGTATTTATTAAACAGGTTGGTAGTAATTGTGTTTTTATTTAGATAGCGACCCCATCCCACTTTACTTTCTGCATTGCCGATGGACCAACTGAAATGCTTATCCGCCCGATTATCTTACAAATACTTTAGGGAAGTGGTAGAAATGAGTAATGAAGCCAACACTGGTCTATCCTTCTCTCTGGATTCCGTGGGTCCATCCATCTACGCGATAACACAGTCATGAGTCAGATTTATATATTAACTATTTAACCATATACACACCATTACAGGTCAGTAGCCTAATGCGTCAAAGCGTTGAACCTTATTGTCTAAAACTATATGATTTCTAGAATTATTCCATTTCGAATAATACTTATACAGCAGGTTGCGTCCTCGGATAAATGCAAAAAGGTAACATTTTAATAGACTCAGTCATTCACGTTATTCACCCTGGCATCTATTGAAGGTTTCAGGAACTATGTCCACTGGGTGGGTGAAAAGGAATACGAACTGTCTGAAATGTATTTATGTATAATGCACAAGTGATTAGTTGTTATTGTTAACACTAGATGACATAGCTCGACAAATATTTGCAACAATACAATACAATACAATACCTAACTTTATTGTACACCAGAAAATCAAACAATATCATAATACTTAATAAAATTTAGAGATCAGATATTATAAATCGACTAACTTTTATCTTAAAATACAAATAAAAAAAATATAAATACAATACATGTCTAACATTTAAAATTCCTCAATTGGATGTGGCACTAAATGTGTTACATGTTGTCACTTTTGCAACATTTTTTTTATCTATACTTAATAATTTATAAAAAATATACCTACTTAAGTTATTTTTATCAAACACAGTTTTTTTTAACAAAAATACATACATAATACATTAAGCATTAAGCCCCATAAAATCGCCCGTATCGTGGATCGAACCCGAGCCTCCCAGTCGAGCCGAGTCGAGCCGGGTGTCCTAACCACCGGCTGGACCTAACGGGAATGCGTACCTACCTAATCAAACGCATTAGGTATACCTAAACACTACGTATTTTTGCTAGTTAGAACTATTTAGGTAGTTCCTAGAGGATCCACTTTATCAGACTTAGGCTGCTACACCAATAGGATTGCATAAAATCTTCGTGGACAGGGGTTTGTGTGAGAGTTTAAAATCCTATTGGTGAATATTTCTCCGTTTCTCCGCTCTGCAACCTCGCTCCGCTCCGGTGGACTGGCAGCCTTATACTTGTCAACAAACTAATTTAAACAAATTATAAAAGTTATAGACCAGGGTAGAAGCCTTGAAAAATAATAAAAAGTGAAAAAAAAATAATGGTAGGATGAAACCCATTAGAAAAGGAGGGGAATATTATAAAAATGAAAGGAAAAATAAATTACGGGCGATCTGAGGTCGGGAAGGGGATGGGGGTGAGTTTTTAAGGGTAAAAAACGGTTTTTCTCGATTTCCGGCAAAACTAAAAGTCCTATCGAAAAAAGTCAAATGGCAAAGTTGTAGGTAATAAAAAGATCTAAAACTTTTGTATTTACACTTTTTTCACATAACCTCAAAATTTATGTGAAAAATCCAAAAAACCAAGTTTTTGGTTTTTTATTTTTATCTTTTACAAATATTTTTGTTTTTTAACGAAATTTGGTGAAAACTTACCTTTTTATGTCCCAAATACGCTGTAATTTATTTGATTAAAAATATTTATTTTTTCACCTTATTTTGAATTAATATAGAAAAAACACCCTAATTTTCAATCGAAAATTCACCCGTCAAAATATCAGCTTTTTTCAAAAAGTTGGTATGGTTTCTGTTCGTTGAAATCTCTACTTTCCGATGGTGAAAAAAAAATATATGTTACTACAGTAAATCTTCTCAGAAAATGCAAAAAATCAAAACAAACTTGAATTCGAAAATTGGTTGGGTAACGAACTAACAGCAACAGATTGGGGCTGGAAGCAATTTCAACGTGGAATTATGCCCAAATTTACACAAAAAGAATTAATTCCGGAAATATTGCTCAAAACTATTTGCTGCAGCTGTGAAACTGGATGTAACAGTTTAAAATGTGGTTGCCGAAAACATGGTTTAAAATGCACACATTTATGTTCAAACTGTCATGGTTCTGAAAATTGCTCCAATATTGAAGAAGAAACCTACGAGGAAGTTAATGATTCGGAAGAAATTGTGGAAGAAGAACCAACGCAGTCTGAAAATAATGTTGGAGAGGAAGAAGGTGATAGTCATGAAGATTTCGAAGATCTACTAGAATCAGAGATGTTTGACGAATCTAACGATGAAGAAATGCCATCAAAAAGACAAAAACTAATGGATAAGTGATTAGAATTGAAGATAAGGTAACATTAATGTGTTTAAAAATATTGTAATGAATAACGTAATCAGAATAAAGCATCTACTAATCTACTAATTATTTTTGATTTTTGATTTTTTGCATTTTCTGAGAAGATTTACTGTAGTAACATATATTTTTTTTTTCACCATCGGAAAGTAGAGATTTCAACGAACAGAAACCATACCAACTTTTTGAAAAAAGCTGATATTTTGACGGGTGAATTTTCGATTGAAAATTAGGGTGTTTTTTCGATATTAATTCAAAATAAGGTGAAAAAATAAATATTTTTAATCAAATAAATTACAGCGTATTTGGGACATAAAAAGGTAAGTTTTCACCAAATTTCGTTAAAAAACAAAAATATTTGTAAAAGATAAAAATAAAAAACCAAAAACTTGGTTTTTTGGATTTTTCACAAAAATTTTGAGGTTATGTGAAAAAAGTGTAAATACAAAAGTTTTAGATCTTTTTATTACCTACAACTTTGCCATTTGACTTTTTTCGATAGGACTTTTAGTTTTGCCGGAAATCGAGAAAAACCGTTTTTTACCCTTAAAAACTCACCCCCATCCCCCTCCCGACCTCAGATCGCCCGTAATTTATTTTTCCTTTAATTTTTATAATATTCCCCTCCTTTTCTATTGGGTTTCATCCTACTATTATTTTTTTTGGTTTTAAAAATTATCGACCCTGGTGTATTAAGGGTAGGTAAAGATAATAATATAGCAATAATCAATTACAATTTTATTCCAAAAAGTTTTGTACCTGCAGGTACCTAATTGATCGCTGTCTGTAAATGGAAGATTTATGAGAAAAACTTACATAAAGAACCCAAAAATCTCGATCTTTACAATTTTCGTCTGTTTTTCTGTGGTTTTGTATGCTCTAATCTCAGAAACGGCTTACCCGATTTGGGTGCGGTTTTCACTAATATATTGTGGTAAGCTTCACTTAACATTTAGTGCTCGTTTTATTTAAATCAGTTCGTAAATAAATAGGTGTTGTCAGTCTATAGAATAAAGTTCTAGTAAATAAAACGCCACCCTCCCCCGAGGGTCACTACAGAGTTCATGTTTTACACCGCTAGTCTTAAATGACCAACGGTACCTACCATTTTTCGCTGTAAGTGACTCACGTATTTAAACAGCGAATGTTTTATTTCGAGGGAGCGCTACACACATTTGATATGAATATTCTGTCGACATTGCCTACGCCACAATTTTTTTACAGACAAGCAAAAAATAATACGTTCATTAACTTTGTCGTCTGTTACACGACAAAAATAGATTACTTTAGTACCTACATAATTATATAGCACCAATAGACAGGTATTGATATCATACAATATTTAAAAATTGTATATTTAAAACACCTACAAAATTAGTAGCAGTAATCCATATCCATACTAATAATATTACTATTATGTATGCGAAAGTGTGGTGCATTGACTTATTATTACCGTAATAAGTCAATGGTGTGGTGAAGCGATTTTCGATCTGGAGCTTCATCGATTTTACAAAGATTTTGGAGTTAAACAATAGGTAAAAGAAAAGAAAATAAAGTTATTGCGAGTCTTCTAATTTTAATGACTTACAAGACGTCACGTCGTTGGGGGTTAAAGAGTGTAAAAATCTATGCGGCGAACAAAAGGCCATGCTAGCTTTCGTGTTGAACACTACCTATTGTCCCGCTCCGCACCTTTGTGTTGCGTGATGGGGGCGAGAAATAATTTAGCAAAGACCCAAATCCATTGGGTGGCTGGTATTTAAGGATTTTTTCCTTTACTAAGTACTACTTTATATAATTTTAAAGTATGTAGTTAGTAGGTTTATATACCTACTGATTAGGGGCCGTTCAAGTATTATGTAAGCAGATTTTTTGCTATTTTTACCCCCGCGTCCCCCTCGTCAGCAAAAGTAAGCAAATCTCTTACCCCTCCCCCCATGCTTACGTAAACATTGGTACTTGCATTCAATGGTTTCTTTATTGATTCAAGATAATTTTGAAAAATAAATGGTGGAAATCTGAAAAAGTGAAAAAAAAAAAATTATACTGCTGACGTAATCGCCATCTAGACTCCCCCACCCCCATGTCATCAAAAATAAACAAAGCAAAGACCCCCCGCCCCCATGTTGTGCTTACGTAATACTTGAATGACACCTTACAACAACTTCGTGTTTAAGAAAACGTAGGTATATAGGTAGTATTTCCATTTCAAAACAAAAGTGACGATTTTTTTTGTTTTACACGCTACAAATTTCCTCATGAGTATTTCAGAGCAGTGATAGCCTGCAGAGAGTGGCTGTACGTTGGACTCCCGAATAGGTAGGCCCGGGTTCGAAACCCATGTCATAGTATCGCCCCCAGCCAGGGCCGGATTGGGATCCGGGCCGAAGTCTGATGGCCCTGGGGGCAACGAAGGAGTGGAGGTCCTTATTTATTAATTACATTCCAAATAAATAAAAAAAAACTGTCATGTCTTTTAAAAATGTATTGCCAGCATATAAAAAATATTACAAATTAATTACACATTAAAAAAAGTATTGCCACTGAAATGTTCAATTAAATCAAAAATTTATTTATTTATTTATTCTTTTGTGTAAGACCTGAAATCAGGTTTTTTTTACAAAGGGCGGACTTAATGCCTAGTGGCATTCTCTACCAGTCAACCCATGGCGAAGGTGAGAAATTGTGGCAGGTGGCAAGAATTAAATCTTGAATTAAAAATTACAAATTAGAATTAAAAATTGAAAGTACTTAATAGGAAACTTGCAATCAATTCAATCAACAAGGCTTTTCTGATATATCGTTATTAATATTAATGTTTGTGCAAGTTTTTAGCAAAAATGCAAAAAAAGTTTGCGACAAAAACGTAAAGGTTGCTGACACGTCAAAACTTTTTTTTTTCTTAATTGTGGGGGTCCCTCTCCTATGGATGCCCCGTGGCAGTATTCCCGCTTGCCCTCCCCTAAATCCGGCCCTGCTCAGCGAGTAGAGCGAGTAATCGCCCGTTGCCGGCCGTCACTCGCCGATAGCCTAGCCTAACAAAACTAACTCGTTTTCAGTTTCTAGCTCTACTCGCTACTCGCTAGTCACCGGCGGTGGGACAACTGCCCAATAATTCGTGTAGTTTTGAAAGCTAGTACAGCAATAGCCGTACTACTTTTTTATAGTAAAGAAAGATAATTATGGCACAAAGCGCTCCACGCTTTTTCACTATAATACCTACATAATTATTATTAAGAATTCTTTTTTATTTCGATTTATTATAAAACCGTGCTTTTTTGTTTTTTTTAAACTATATATTTTCTTATAGCAATAGTCAATTAATTAGATCGAAAGTTTTGTTTTCCTTCATTGACCTCTAGTAATAATTGATTGAGAAATTGATTTTAATGTTTTAAAACTTTAATCCGAGTTTCGGCTGACGCTTTTCGGTTCTAGATTCGTGAAGAAAAATGCAAATATTAAAGTCTGTATGTATGATGAGTTATGCAACATCAAAATCCTAATTCATCTCTAAATTTCTAAGAACTACCCTATTCTTACATCTTCTTCTAAACCATTTTATTCAATGGCAATATTGATAAAATCAAGCCATTGTTTTTATTAATTACTATTGGACCCGCCCCCTCTTCGCTTCGAGAAACTTGTTTTTTACCATGCAAATATTAAATATTTTCCCATCATCTACTATTGGTAGCAGTGTGATGTTACGACTATATAGTCTATATTCCTCGATAAATGAACTATCCAACTCAAAAATAATTTTACAATTCGAACCAGTATTAAGCAGTTCCTTAGATTAGCCCGTTCAAACAAACTAACTCTTCAGCTTTATAATACGAGTATGTATTAGTAGATATAGATTTATCTGTTTATTCTCCAAGATGGCCTTCTCGCTGGCCAGTAACATTTAGTTGTTGTTGGACACCGGCCAATTGGAAGACTCCCTCCTCATCATATCTCTCCTCCTCCTTACACCTCACCGCTCCACACCTCGCCTCACCAGCTCATCACACCTCATATCACCATTTCCTGCTGATCCTGCTCCTATAAAATTCCTTCATTACAAGTTTGTGCGCATGTTTCCTATGGAGGTTGTTAGACGCCAACTAGCGAATGATTGTAAAGTAAACCCTGACTAATACCTCATGTGCTACTGATATGAATTTTGATAGTTTTCTGAGTCCTGTTTTATTGACTTATTACGTATAATGTAATCCCTTTCAAGTTAGGTGCTAACTTGTAAAGTTTTATATAGCAATATTAGAGAACCGCGTGAAAAAAAATAGTGGTTCTGTTTCGTAATTGGAGACGCTGAACGTGTCATTTAAAAATTTACAATTTATGGGAGTGAGATAACGGCGACGTGGAGTAAATCGGCGCGGGCGTTCTCATGGGTCCAATAAGTACTCGCCACGGTTAGTAAAAAATGCGCATGTGTGAAAGGGGTTTATATAACCGCGGGTAAATCCGAATCCAAGTGCGATCCATGGACTAACGTCCGTTAGGAAACTTTGCTCATTCATCTTTTCCCCAAAAGAGGGGTGCGGGGTTCGGGCCGGGCTGCGCTACGCGGCGCGGTTACATAACCACTGGGGGTGACGGCGACTGCTGCTCTGGCCGCCTTCGAGAGCGGTTCTGTCGTGTCCCGGTTGCTCAGCGCGCTCAGTTTGAAATCGCACCCTTGATACGACACGAGCCGCCGTTCAAACGCTCGACGCCGTGCGGCCGTTCGCGGTTACCCACATCCGACGCCTGAGCTCCTGTAAAATAAACCCGTGGCATTTTCCAAATTTTTGAACCTTCCAGTCTGAACCTTAATCCCAGAAAGAGGTGAGTAAAATAAAATGTTTTACTATTTTATTGTTTTTCATCGGGATTTTTCGTTATGTAACAATTGATTTTTTATTTATTTTCAATACTTAGTTTCTTGTCTTTTCACAGAGCTGTGCGACGTTAGGTGCCGAAACATTAATATTTAAAGCAGCGAAGTGTACTTATTAACTAATTCATAACTTTATTGCACCTGTGACTCCGTCGTTAACTCCATAAAAATAAATTGTTTTCATTCTTAAGTGTGGTAATCGTGAGAAAACAAAAACCTAAGTAGTATTATAATTTACTTTTGGGCAACGCGTTTTGCACAAACAGGGTTTATATTAAAACTTGGTATTCTACTTAGTTTTAAACAGTCGAGAATTCGTGTTAAATATGATGCCGTTTAAAAGTATAATGTTGCGGCGCGTTAGAAACAAATCGTATTATATTTTACCGCCTCAGCGAACAATTTCCTTCCTATATCCGAATTTATAAGGCCTATAAAATGGCTCATTGTCAACCTCGATTACGCTTTTCATTCAGAAACAGTACTTTAAGTAGGCCATGATAAATAATAGTAACAATAAAATTTTGCTTCTAAATGAAGAGACAATCTTCAATTCAATTCGTTCGATTTGATTTCGTAATCAGCTACGAAGCTACGCGTATTCCGTAGACATGTTTTAGGTGTAATAAACTACGTAGTATAATTTTGGGAGGATTGCATTGGGGCTCCGTTCTCGTGATTAATGGTTAGAGGGTTTCTTGTAGGCAGCAGTATTATTATATAGAAATGAAACTTGAATTTGGACGATGACTCGGGGATGTTAAAATGTTTTACGGGTAGGTACCTACATTTTTAGTTCGGTTGTTTGTTTCAAGCTTACTTTGCGCAAATTACCGACATACTGAAACTATTTTGCTGAAACTAGTTGGCCTAGTTAAGTGTAACTAGTTTGCCTGGGATAAATTATGGAATATATCAATGTAGGAATTGTTAATAATTTATACACAATTGATATTAAACTCAATTTGGTGTAGTATAAATAAATAAACTTTATCACACTCATACCCCGCACTAGGATTCCCTGTATCGCGGGTGGCATGGACACACCAAATTATACATACATCACTTACACCCATGACCCGAGAACAAACATATTTTATCTGTCACATAAACATCTGTCCCGGAATCGAACCCAGGACACTTCGCTTCGCAGGAAGGGTCACTTACAACTAGACTACGGGGTCGTCGTTTAAACTTTACACGTTCGCTAATACTATTTACTTGAAGCATTTATGAATTAGCAGATCTGGGCATATCAACAATTTTACATCAACAATTTTTATAGTACAAAATATATGTATACGTAGATAACGTAACATTGATATTGAAGATCAATATAGCTGGATTATTTGTGACGTAGTTTTCTGAATTTAAATAGATCGATGCACTTTTATTCTCAGATTTCTACTCTCAAAATTTTACGGACACAAAGTATTAACGGGCTGCAATCGTTGCAATGGAAAACTATTTCTAAAACGACTATGATGAAGCCAGAAGTTTTAATAACGAGAATGTTTCGAAGATTAGCTCTGTAGTAAGCTTTTGTAAGTAGTAACTTCTAACATTCCAAAGAACGGACTATAAAATATTACGTACGCAACATGAAATCCTTAAATGTTTAAATCCTTAAATTTTGTAGTAGCTCCTATAATACACTATATCTTTCTCTCAAGAAATACAAAGACTATAGAAAGACTATACATGTGTCAAAGTATTCAAACAAGATGCACTTGAAGCATTTATGAATTTTCACGATTACGCAATACTGCACTCTGTTCTATACTTTTGCATTACCTTTTAGTAGGGAGCTTCTTAGACATAATTATATTGTTATTATAAAAGTTATTATAAATATTCGGTTTCAGCTTTAAACAGAAGGTATTTGCCGCATCGTCAAAGTGAAATACTCACACAATTATAAATTTGTACTTTGGACCATTCTTAAACTGAATCGATTTAAGTAGTCCTCATTATGCTAATCGATCTACTTTAGGCTGAGATCCATAGACGATACTTAGCCTTTGCTCACACTTTACTTACGAAAAACTTGACTTTGCAAAGACTGCGATTTGGTATTTATATAGAAATGTCACGCTGAGATTGTGCTCAGCATAAGCTCTCATAATTGATTGCTGCCATCTATCTGTTTGTTAATACGAAAAATTTAAATGTCTTAGAAACCGACTAATATCAAGGTTCATTTGGTACCATTATTTTTGTTCGGATAATGGCCATAGTTTTTGGTAAGTCGTCTATTTCATGAACTTATTAGAATTTTCTCAGCTCGTACTCAGCCAAGTGAAAGATCGCTTTATAAATACGAACGCTGTCTTAAGTCAGAGTAAAGTCTGAGCTAAGTCTAAGTATCGTCTATGCATCTCAGTCTTAGTTACCTGGTTTTTAAGTAGGTATGCACATATCAAAATTATGTCTCCCACTTGAAGTTTTTATTTTATAATCGCAGGGCCCGCGACTTCGTTCGCGTGTAGGTCGCATATTATCGTATGTTTGTTAATAACATTGTTTAAAAGTTGATAACCTTTCTCATACTTTTTATTATTCTTTGTATAGTAGCTAAAGTAACACGCATTCTGTGAATGTTTCACTTCCCTTCAAGAAACAGACAGACACTCTAACTGGCAGACAGACATCGGCGGCATATACATAGGTTTCCGATTTTTATCCTTTGAGTACGAAACTCTAAAAAGTACAATAGATATTTAATAAGAATATAATGATGTGGTGTCGTGGGACACCAGGTAGGAACGAACTTCCTTCGGCTAATGAAGGCAACGGCGAACGAAAAGAAAGAGGGAGAAAGAGAAAGGTATTATACACTACTCGCTTGTGTATGCGACTGTCGCGCCTGTCTCATTTAACGCTTTTATTCCACGCATTTTTTCTTACGGTTTTATTATCACATATTTTTCAGTTCGGTCACCGCAGCAAAACCTATCCCCTCCAAGCCTGCCGTAAGGAACTTCGTTCCAATATAATTTTTTGCATAGCCTTGGAAACCAAATTAATCTACAAAGGAAAATGTATCCTTTCTCTTAGAGCAGACCTAACAATGGGGGGCAGCCAATGCTAGGGCGCGTGGTGGCCCAGTTCTTCCAACCGAGTTGACTTCAAGTGGCGGACAAAGCAACCCACTTCTCTGCATTCACATTCTTATCCGATCCGATACGATCCACACGATTTCATCTGCTACGTAACATAAAACACAGGTTAATAGCGCTTTCTAACCACTATAAAACTGAACTAATGATACAATAATATTAAAACAATATACTGAGCGCTTCTTAAACGGCCAATGTTTGCGTCAAGTATTCGTAGCTCGCTGGGTTTAAGGATTATATCCGATATTAAATATGAACCAATCACTTTTTAACTCTAAATTATGTTATTTATGTAAATATCCGCGAACGCTGAACGGGAACGCAGCCATTATAGTAACAGGTCAACCATTGATATTAGCAGCACAACTTAAAAAGAGAGTGGAGGATTCTCTAATTAATGTAGTTTCAACAATGAGAACATAATATTTCATTACACATTATGTGTAAGGGACAGCAGGAGAAAGACATAGGAGAGGTTTTGATGATGATGAAGCAGTTATGTGTGTAATATCAAAGATCTTTTACAATATAGGTCCGATTACATTGTAAAACATTCAACTGATCCTAACTTTCAGGAAAGTTTGGACCCCGCGAACCGCAGAGGATGCAATTTACTGCCCTCTGCGGAGAGTTCTTACAGTAAATTTTCATTACGTTAAAAGTTTCACTGAGTGTTGTTCACACTCCGGCATTGCGTTATTACGCCACTTGTAGCCACTAAAGACCTACTTTTTAATTATCTTAATTAGGCGTAATGAACGTGTACGCGCGTTATTTGCATTTATAAATCCCTCTCTTTTCTGTCATGTAAATTAACATGACATTAATTTTATGTACTTCAAAGTATAACGACCTTTCTTTAAGATTCTTTACATAAGAAGGTAATGTAAGTATAATGTTTTATATGTAGATATAGATTACGGTACAATTTTAAAATTAGGAAAGTTAATTGTCAATAAAATAACTAAAATAAAAACTGAACAAAAATAGTTAACTAAATTGCTATAAATTACTTGCATGATGCATTTGCAGAGGTACTAAGTACTTAATATAAAAAGGTGACGCATTTAAAATATGACGAGGATAAACCTTTGTTGTTTTAGGCGTACGCTGCCGTAAGCGTGCGTGCTGTTTATGGTCCCAGCAAGTTCCTATGTCGCCCACTTAATTCATCATCATCATCATCATCACAACCCATAATGTCCCACTGCTGGGCACGGGTCTCCTCACACCGTGTGAGGGGTATAGGCCATAGTCCACGTCAGCGGATTAGTGGACTTCACACACCTTTGAGAACATTATGGAGAACTCTCAGGTGTGCAGGTTTCCTTACGATGTTTTTCTTCACCGAAGCAAGTGATAATTAAATATTAATACGCACATAATTTTTGAAAATTAGTGGTGCGTGCGGGGTTTGAACCCGGAGCCTCCGGTTCGGCAGTCCAACGTTCAACCACACGGCTATCACTGCTTATAACACTTAATTAAATCCTATAAAATGCATGAACGTTGCACTGAACAGCAATAGTCCCGTAATAAGTAACCAAAGTTAGTTAACAGACGCTAAATTGAAAGAGCCCTAAGTCTTTCTGACACTTATAGAATTTATATGTTTTGCTGTGAAATTGGTATTGCCTCAGTCGTTTGTTGCGTTATTCAGGTTTTCGTATTCTATTTTGGAGTTTAAATTAATTTGAAAAACTTGTTTTAAAACAATTTTCCAATTCTATACATTCTATAAGACAAATCAGCTTGATTTTAGAAGCGACGCAGACTGTAAGTGGACCCGTCGCCTGCACGATAGTTGCAAGTTGGTTTAGTTCTAAATACTTCATGATACCGCAACGCGGATCTCTCCGCGCTATACAGAAGCGTACATTTTGTATTTCCTCTCCAACATTACGAATAATAACATGTTGGTGGAAGTTGAAAATGAAAGATTCTTCAAAAATCAAGAGCCCGCTTATGGGATTCTTGGCAATATAATAATAGTTCATCAACATATTATGTTGATGAACTGTAATGTATAGAGCATTCACGAAAGTCTTTTAAAACCTCAAGATAATGTTGTGAAATTTATAGACCAAAGCTGTTTTTATGACCTTAAAGGCCGGTATTTGTTGAGCGGTAAACACTTCCGCGATCTTCATTCAAACCGCTCGCAACTGTGCCGCGGTCTTGGAAAAAGGTTTCTATCTGTATTTGAAACGTTTTTTCATTCATATTTAAGTTGTAGTTTGTTTACTACACCTACTACTTTGCTTTTATACACTTGCATTCTAGATTACATTGTTTTTTATTATGCTGTTGCTAACCGCTATGGCTTCGTTTCGGGAAATATGTAAATGTCTTTGTAAGTGTAAATGTCTTTACATTATGTACCTACATTGTGAAATAATATTGAAATATACATTTTTATTGAAACGATTGAAAAAAAACCAACGCTAAAATGTAGCCTCAAGCTTACATGCAAACAATATATCAGTGAACATCGCAACGCAATCAGTTAAGCCGTTTATGAACTTAGTGGGAACAAATGCAAACACACCGACAAAAAGACACGACCATTTTATAATAATTGCTATAGGACCTACAGATCCTATAGCAATTTAAAACGACTTATTTTGAAAGTTCCTACATAATACATACCTATTCTCCACATAAATATAAGTTATGAAATATAAAAAGTTTAACTTTACATTTTATTAATATTTTCGTGAAGTCGCTACCTTTAAGTTTAGTTAAATTTCCATTAGCGTTGACTGCATAGAATGGTTACATTTCAAGTGCGCGTACGAGGAATCGACTAAAATCTGTAGATATAGCGATCAGTCGGAACCGAGCTCTCGTCGGCGACGGCTCTTGATATAGGACCTCGGAATGGTCCGAAACTAGTCGGGCGAATCCGAAATAGTATATTACGTGAGGTAAACCGGGATATACTCGTAAAAAGATATAGCTACACGGAGAGCCTGTGTAGATTGCGTCGGGCGCTGCGAGGCGACGCCAGAGAGGCAGTGACGGACTTTCTGATAGGAACCACCTAGCCTGCAGCAGTCATAGAAGCCTTGGAGACACGATTTGGAAGATCGGAGATTATTGTAAGTAATATGACGATGCAGTTACACCGCTTATTTTTTATTTAGATTTATTATTTAAATGTGCTTTTTGTTAACTATATTTTATTAAAATTAAACAAGATAAATTGTGATGTGAAGCGCTCATGCACATACCTAAGTAATTGAGACAACCTTCTTAGTGAAAACGACTCAACCTCGGACGCGGTTAGTTGGGAGAGCGAATTTCCAGCACTGTTTTGGAATTTAAATTGTAGAATCTGGTTTTCGACGTTAGGTAGCCATCGTTAAGCATTATAAGGGGCTCTTAGGAAATCTACACTTGACCTACGGTTTGCCACTAATTCTCTATAATATGTAGTACTTCCAACTTTCTTGATTATGAGGAGAGATTTGAAAGTATTAGGGTACTGTGTGTACAATGTACAATCCATTTCATGATACCAGGCTAAAGCATCCCCGTGCTTCTTCCTTCCTTCCGTTGGAGGTTATTAGCTTATTAGACTCTGATAATCCCTGTTAAATGGGTAATCTGTTAAGTAAAATGTGGTAGGATTTGAAATAGACTTAAGTAAGCCTTTAAGCATTAATAACGTTAACCCTCCTTTTGGATTCGACCACAAAATGTTTTCCCGTGTTTCGGGTGCAGTGTCGAAAAGCTGGTAATAATCCGGTCCCCGTTTTGAAAGACCACAAGACCTTCTACTGATGCTTATAAGTGACTTATAGGCGACAATAATGTTAAGTTTAATAAAGTTTAGTCACTTAATTTCATCACTATTCCTTCCTTTCAATTGCTGTGACTCACTTTCTTCCACGACGTTTAAGGCAAACCATCTTCGAAGTTCACTAAGAAGTACTCGTATCACGGCAAGAATACAATATGTAAATAATAAAAACAAAATATGGTTACTGGATATTTATTGTTCTTCACAATATCTCATATGAGTGTAGCTCCAGTTCAATAATATATACAGGTGTGAAATCGTAATATCCGTCGAGCCGCTACAATATTTAAACTTCCTGACGCGCGGCAATATTGTGGGGTGGAACAATAAAGTGGCCTACATCTGCAGTGGGGATATTTTCAGGTCTGCGGAACTCTGGCATTGTTAAGTACTGCTTTGTACCTGGTGTTTGTTACTACATGTTTACGGAGTGGAGGGGATGGAGTATATTTAACGTGTACTTACATATTTGACAAGGTCGTATCCCAGTTACTGGTGACGAGACAAGAACGCATACACTAAGACCGTGAATAAAAATTTAAACTGAATTTACATACGATTCAACGATAAACGTAAATGCGGCGGAAAAGGAAACTCAAAAAATCTGCTCAATTGCGTACCATCGAGCGACATTAACTGAACTTTCATCCATTAAAGAAAATGACAAATGAACTTTGAAACAATTGATATTTTCGCGCATACATTTCACGTAGCTGTGACCCGGTGGCTGCCGGTGGCTTGTTCTATTGACCCCCAATGAGCGGGGGGTGAGTTCGAACCCCGGAAATATACATAATTTTAATACGCTTTTATTAGCTTGAGACGGATGTTAGTATGTTAGTAGGTTTGTATGTAACTGTCAGTGGTAAGAATATCAACTACAATTTTGTTGAGATTAGTGTTTATTAACTTTGTTAGTTTAAATAATGCCTTTGTTGTTTTTTATTACAAATAAATAAAATATGTTTTTTGTTTTAATTTCTCCCGTATAGCGCGTAGTTCGAAACATTGCTTTGTAATTATATTCAGAAAATTATCGTGTTATGTTTCTATTCACAAAATTAATTTTCATTCAGAACGTAGCAAACAAACAATAGAAGCAATTAAGTCATCAGTAATGGAAAAGACGAGTGATTATTTCTCTTGTTTTTCCCACCGTAATCTGGGAACAATATTTAACCATTATGACAATAAACATTGGAGAATAAACGTATCTCATTACATTTTCATCCAAAGCGACGGCATATATCGTTGGACGCTGAACAGCACATGTCACGTTTCGGTAACTTATTACCAATACATTATCCCTGTATATTGATATTGATGATAACACATTTGAAAGCTGCCCGAGCAATTCTATTGCTAATATAAAACATTTTGCACTATACGCAGCTGGAATACCCATAACTTTTAAATGAAACCACGGTTGAAGTTATGGCGTTTGCAGTTCAACAGCAAGTACAGTTTGAATTTGTAGAATGTGGTTTGTTTAACTAAGAATCCACATTCAGTATTCTCTTTTACTATTTAGGAATTAAAAGTCTTAATTCATATTTCAATATAAGTAGGATAAGAGATTTTTGGAGGAAATTTTAGCCATTCTCCGACTAGCTTAACTACTCCCGAAATATTTAGTTTTGAACCGGATCGAATGTGATACGATCTGATGGGAATTGGTACTCCACTCTAAACAGAAGTTTAGAGACATCAGAAGATGTAATTTAAGAATGTCCCCATCCCCTAAAATATATTAGTTTTTTTTTGTGTTTTGTTTTGTTAGTTTTTTTGTATATGTTAGTATCTTACTACAACTCAGACATCAACAAACATAATTCAAATGTCACAAATGTTATAATGCTTACAAAGAGAACGAGATCAGAAGAGAATCAAGTGAGCAAGTGGGGTAAAACTGTGAATTTAGCAAATTTATTATCGAGATAACGCGATAAACTCTATTGGACTCAATGGCTTATTGCTTTCCGAATGTATCGGATGAACGGATCCCGAATGCCAGCTCGCAAGTTTTGTAACATTTAGCAAATATCATATATAGCATATAATAAAGTTATAAGATGGGATTACTTATTTACCAATAGACATATACTTAGTATTTAAGTGTAAGCTTTAACATAAATAAGTACTTATAGGAAGACCCTTAACTACTGCGTTACAATGTTATTCATATCGTTTTCCCCAGTGGTTGTCGAAATGGGTTGCCAATTTTTGTGTCAATTTTACCTTTCCGGAACCCCTCCACTAACACTTAAACTTTATGGTATGGTATTAAAGTTCAAATTGACTTTTAAGTATTATTACGAATCTTTTGTATGGGACTATAGAAAAGTGTTGTTTTTAGACTTTTTCAGACAATTTTTTTAAATTTTCTCTCCGTAACAACCGTCCTCGCACTATAAGGAATACTATAAAAAAAGAATTAGCGAAATCGGTTAAGCTGTTCTCGAGATTTGCGCTTACCAACAAATCAGATGAGTTAATGCTTGACCACAATCCCACCTGATGGTAAGTGGAGATGTGGTCTTGGGTGGTAGAGCGCACCAACTTAGTAACAGCCTATTCACTCTTGATTTAGGACCCACAATATAATCGGATGGGCACACCGACGCTGGCAATTCGTTCCAGTCCTTCGCGGTACATGACATATATTTACCTATCTATTTACATATTAAGATAGATATCCACAACGAGAATCATTAGTTTTTGGAACCAATTACGAGTTACACGTGCAAAATATTTTTTGCACGTGTAACTTTTTTACTTGTATAACACCCTAACCTACAACCCTCCGACTGACAGGTTTAATGGTTATGTTATAACTATTATCCCTTCAACATAGTATATTACCGCGTCGGCGTTTATCTATACGTTACGATCCATACGTTGATAAGCTCCAATATATATTATTATTACGAGTATATTGGAGCTATATAATTCTAAGCGGGCGATTCTGTTCAACGGGCGAAAGCGATAGTTTGGTAAGAAGTTTATGAATGCAGCCTAACGTAAAAGTATTTTATTAAAAATAGAGAGAGAAAACTATTCAAACTCTACATTGTTTTAACTATCGCAACTTCGGCAGACTTTTTATTAAAAGCAGAAACTTAGTGAAGAACAAGAATATCACTTTAATTTCAAACACATGGCGTCTATTTTAGACAAAATCAAATAGTTACGCGAATAGAATTCGATACCAACTCATCGCTTCATTATCGAAGCTAGATCATGATTGAATGGGCGGTTACTTGCTAACCTAACTTAAACCTTTGAAATAAAATTCATGTACTTACCTAATATTAAATAAAACTATCGAAGGTACAACTTTGGAAGAGCGACTGGCGCGTTGTTTTAATCCACATCAGGACAGATATTTTAGACGAATAGTTGCAATAAACTGGACATAATCAACATTAGTACCTACTGTTCTCTATGTCCACCTACCAAGTCAAGTAGGTACCTACTAGTTTGGAATTAAGTTCGTGATCTAGCCAAGCTTCACCAAGTAGGGCCTAGCTCTGTTGGTCAACAGGGTACAATGCAAGTAGCTGAAATAATAATAAAACTCGAATGTTAGTCGTTTTTGATTCTCGATTTGAAAACGGTGAATACTATGCTTCTAAAATTAAGTACGAAAGGCGAGCGTGAAAACCAAATCAAGTTTGAATCGTTTTCGGGAGTAAGCCAACGGTATTTGGTCCAATCTCCGCCGATAAAGTTTAGGAGTAAATGTACGGTGAAACTGTTAAGCTAGACTAGCCAAATTTGTACACGTTTAGATTTTGTTAAAGGAAGTTAGCGAACGAAAATTTAATGGAATTCGATGTCGAGGATTTATTTAATAGCCTGATATTATTTGTACCGAAGACTCGGACGAAATTTACGGCCGAAGTATTTTGGCTCCTGTTAATGGCCCTCTACAGAACACGGGTTCTCATAACGAGGAGGCCTACAGCATTCACCACCTGCTTCAGTGTGGATTGGGGGAGAGGTTCATGGACAACCATGTCGCCGGAAATTTTACGCCGCCCGAGATTCTCCGACATGGCTAAGCGCTCAAGAAATTTAGCCACTACCAGTGCCACATCTAACTACTGACTGCGCCCGCTGTTGCTTGTCGGTCACTAAGGATCGAAGCAAGCCACCGGGGTATCAGCACTTCAACCTTTTATCTGACACATAAATATTAGGGTGCTGGTGACGTTACGTAAGTTACGTTTATATACCTCACACTCGCATTACTCGGAAGTCAAGAGCGTAGGTGGGAATATTTGTCATGGCGTTTGGTGTAGCATAGATAACAACAACAACAGTTGTTAATTTTATTTTGAGCTTTATAAGCATACTTAATATAGATTTACTAATATCATTTTTTGTGTTCCGTACCCGACGAATAAAAATGTAAACCGCTGCCTATCTCTATCCGCCCGTCTATCTCTTGGACGTGTTATTAGAACCTGGGGCCTTGGGCGACGATAATTTTTATTGTTTTCTATTCAGCTATTCTCTGTGTAAAATGTATTTTCGTCCAAATAAGTATTCTTCACAAAACATGGATTGTAGGCGTACGTACCTATCATGTTAGTTTTATAAAAATAAAAGACAGAATTCCGGACCAAAGGAACAATCGACTCGTTTATTCACTATCCGACTTGATTTTAACGTACTTTTAATTTTGTTTATTTTGGTATTTAACCAAAACCCGGTTCCAACTTGTTTGATTTAACTCCCCGCCCGGTACGCGATATTGAATTTATTGATAGGAGAAGTCCACTTTTTATCAACAACAGAACTAAAAGAACCATAGATCAATTTGTTCCATAGATTAGCTCGTATCATAGATTAGCCTCCGACGTAGATAATCAAGTGATCCGCAATACTCAAAGACAATACCGTAATAATATATGTTATATTCTTAACGGAAAAATTACTTTTTGCTTCCCCGCCCTCACGCCTTACGACCCGTGTAATTAGGCCGTGGCAACCTTTGTCCATGTGTTACAACTTACAACAGGCTGTAGGTTTCTATGTTATTTTCGTTGTTTAATTCTATAATAAAACTGTCGAACGGGATTTCAGTTTTACGTGATATCTTGAGTTAATATAATTTACACATGTCATGTAGATACTTAAATCGTAAGACGCATCCTTATGTTAAGGTCTGAAATTTAGAATTCAGCACGTATCTTTAACTTTTCATATTTCATTATGGAGATTTCTCCATAATGGTCTCAAAGGTATAAGAAGTGTGCCTATCTGGATTTAGTTATCGTGGCGGATTATGGCCTTCACGTTCACATTATCGGAATAGTTGTGATAGTGTTAAGGAAGATAAAGTAAGTAAGATAAAGTTTTTCACCGCGATTTCACCATGGTACGATTTCATGGAATCTCCGGATAGAAAAAATGGTATATGGGGCTTCGCCTGGGTTCTCAAAAGCCATTACAATGCCCGATCGAGGTGTCACTATTTTAAATCCGACCCAATCACTCGCCCCGTGGGTGATAAACATTGTAAATAATGCCCGGACAATTTGATTATTACAATAATTGTAATCACATTTCTCAAAGTGCGCGGGAATTTTTCACAATGCCCTTTTAATCACTTGGTCCATAACATATACTCGTATTATATATTCATGACTACGATAGCGGAGTAGTTTCAACGTTGGACTTTCGAATGGGGGAACCGGGTGACAACCCTGCACGCATCTCTAATTTAAAAAATGTGCTTGTCACAATCACATTTTTTTATCATTTGCTTCGGTGAAAGGAAATCATCGGGAGGCAACCTGCACTGGATCGCCTATCCTTGGCCAGCGTGGTCGACTTTGGCCTGCACTCCTCACATTGTGAGAGGAAACCCGTGCCCAACAGTGGGACAGGTTGCGATAATGATGAATATTCATGACAGTGGCCAACTTGCAAAGACTTATGGAAATTCAATATAATTACTAGTTATATCATTAAAATAAACAATAATGACAATATGGTAACCGTAAAGTTATCCAGGATAACTTTACGGTTATCCTATCCTACACTTACATACGATAATACACAGTGGCAAAATACATCTGCGGAATACTGGAACTAATTGATAATCAAGCACAGCTCATTCTTTATCAATCTGGTTTATCTACTAATGAATAAATTACAATATGTTAGTTATGACGTTTGCGCTTTACACAGTAAAAGTACTTTAGTATAAAGTTTTCAGATCAGGTATGGAAAGCCTCGCTGTTAGTACTTCAGTTCGTCGAAAGGGATAAGCTTCGACTTCACCGGCTGTGATTGGCTACTCAAGAGGCTTCACTGAAGTAATGCGGCTATTCGTATGCATTCTGTTTATCTTCACAGGCCTCCCTAACGAGTCCCCTCTCGGTGCTAAACTTTATACAACTGATGCTAGATTTTAGAGGAGTCGTTCTAATGTAATCAATATTTAATTTGATTCTTTTGAGCGTTAGACACTCATAGTTTTACTCAAGAATTCAAAGTGTTGGTGTTGGTGTTGTGGGTACCATAGGGAACACACATCCAGATCGATATTATGAATTTAAAACTCATTATTAAAATTTGCGCCTCGCCGGAAATCGAACCAATGACACTTTGAATGCTGGCCCGGTATTGTATCCATTGCGTCACTAACCACATTGTTACTGATCAAAATATATATGTCTTGAGCCTTATTCGAAAGATGTCTTTAGTTATTCGAAGTTTTTGTTTGAGTAGAGTATTAAAAATCCGGTTTTAACCGATTAGCTATGACGCGTTTCACTAAAACTAGTTTGTATGTATCTCATTTCTCAATGTTTTAACAATTGACTTATTATTACTATAATTACTATAATAAGTCAATGGTTTTAACTGAGCAATTTTGTCGAAACGCGTGTTATCACATTAAAACTAGTTTTAACTGACATTAATTCTAGATTAGCAGCAAAGGCTGACAGCAAAAAAAAAAATCAAAATGTGTGCAATTCACACGTGCTACGTCTGTACGTATTTTCGTTTCATCAAATTCCAAATCACAACGTTACTATAGAAGCTTTCACTTCAAAATATTTAAAATTGCGAAAAAATATTTAAAGTATTGAAGGTGAAAAGTTACGTTACTCCGATCCCTATGTTATTTAACATTCCACGAACAGGTTATATCGGGCGTGCAGGAGAGAATGACAAGAATCTCGATTGGTCGATTTCTCTTTACGATGGGATTCAATTATTTATTTAAGTTTTATTTACTTTTGCAGGGAGGGTCTCGGTAGTATTTTCATACCCATGAATTATTCACTTGAATTAGACTCACGGGTAGGTAACGGTTTATATGTTTGTTTTGTGGAATCCTAAAGTAGATGACGGTGAAAATCTGTGAAAACCGAAAAAAAGTACACGAGTAACCTTTCTTAAGAGACTTCAAAAAGGGAGGAGGTTCTATATTCGGCTGTATTTTTTAAATGACATTATGTTCACCGATGTCCTTCATCGCGTGTATTACGTTATGTTGATAAGGATTATTTGAGGGCTTGGTTTGTAATCAATTTATTTTTGTAAATAGTTATGATATTTGGAACCTATATACTATGGGTATACTCGTAATACAGGTAAAAGGCAAGTACTGAAAAGGATCTTTGATAGTTCATCCAGCAAATAATTTTAAGAATTTAAATGAGCATGAAACAATTTCGCCGGCATGATCTAGTATAGCTAGTATATAAATAGTCAAAAAACAATATAAGTTACTTAAAATGTAATATGCTTTTCGATAACCATTTTCCACTAAATGAGTATTTTCTCTGATTGTATGATATTTTTTGAAAGAACGTTTCAGAGGCACGTCTAAAGTGTTCGACTGCGGAAATTACTCGGAAATTACGGGAGGAACGCTTTCCGTCCGAAAACGTCAGCTACCACCTATTGTTATATCCTGAACATATTAGTATCATGTACATTTACTTATTATTACTAAATAAGTCAATTATGTACATGTCATTATTTATTTGCACATACAACAATGCTCAGACATGGTGGTAGAATCATTAAACCCTCCGTTTAATCTTGATGCTTAATATATGTGTGTTTCGGTGTTGTAGTATATAATACGGGCCCCCCTTTCAATGAGTTCGTAACGCGTTGATGACGTCTTTAGTGTTAGTGGTGTCGTGGACCACGGCGTTCACTTATCATGTGGCATATTTCGCATTAGGCGGCTATTTACTAATGTACTTAATTGAAAAAAACCCAATTTACTAACTCAACACACAAAGCCGCAATGATATTAATGTGCTCTTTATTTTGAGTATTTTATGTTATTCTTATTAAAGATTTAATTATACATTTTGATGTAACATGACCATAATTAAACAGTGTAACAGAAACAGTTGAGTCAGATTCAATTTCAAGAAAGACGAGAACTTGATGGGCAGATCCCCAGCGCAATCACAATTTACAAGATACACCCGATTTATTACCGAATTCTGAATTTAAAATTTCTCCTTTTAAAATAAAAAAATTATGTTATATAAAATGTTTGAACCCTATTTGAGACACGTCTCATGTGTCCGTAGACGTGTCCCAAATACCTACATATTTTTTGCTGACTTGTCATATTGAAAACTGACATCACTGCATAGGTACTACATAAATATCTATACGGATCTGTATCAATTTCACCTGGTGCTCGCCTGAAACTTTTTAAAAAGAGTTAAATATTTTGTGGTACGCCTTTCAAAAAGAAGGATTTTGGAAATTGTTAGTTTTAATTCGTTATATTGACATATTGCTCTAGTGCACTTCTGCTCAACTGCACACATGAGAGTTCTCGATAATGTTCTCAAAGATGTGTGGATAGCTGCCAATAGCTGTTTAAACAATTATTACACGGTAGAAATGGTACCAAATATCGTGGTGGGTGGTGGAACTACCCCGGAAGAACTTTAAATCTACCGCCTATCTGGATACTCACAATAGTTTATTGCTGCTACGCTGCTCCAGGGCGGATTGGTAAAGGGGTTAGTGGCCAACCCATGTGTCGGATTTTTTTTATGCTGCCCGAAGGCATCTAACATGGCTGACTGCAACCAAATGGTAACAACCGGGACCGACAGCTTTACGTGCCCTCCAAGAAATTATGCCACCAGCGGTCACCCATCCAACTATCGACTTCGCCCGCTGTTGCTTAACTTTGTCGATCACTTAAGATGGACACAAGCCGCCGCGCTATGAGCGGTTCATAATTACTTTCGTAACTATCAATATCAAATAGCTTATCGATCCGCAGCACCGTTTTGATATAACAGTCGGATAAACATTGAAATTTAGTAAGACATTTCATTCAAAAGATCAATGCATTTTCCCGTAGGAATTCAATGTTATTCAACTGAAAAAGGAGCCTATGACACTCTTCGATCTTCCAACTAAATCTATTCGAAATTTAAATCAATCCATAGATCCATAACGAAGTTAAAGAGGAACAAAACACGATTATGTCTGATGTTGTTAGTTTTGTGATTCAAATACGCGTCGTAATGGACCTTCCGTAGGAATGAGATGATTTACCGCAGTAAAAAGTAGCCTTGTTACTTTTCAGCCTCCTATACCCATCCTCCTCCTGGCTATAACCCAGGTTAGCTGCATCACTTATAATATATTACAAATTGTTGTTTTCACTGTTGCTAACATAATGTTCTGTATTCGTCACACCGGCAGCCGTTCCCTAAAAACCTATTCAACCATACGCAAAGGTAAAATCCCCGACATAATGGAAACAGAAAGTTCTATCGGGAATATACGCTTTGCAAATAGCTTGTAAATCTACCGAAATAATATAAAATCACTGATGTAAGGACGTGTCTTGCTTGTGCTATGGTTTGGTAGATACAAATGATAATAAAATAATGACAATCTACGAGATTTAAAATATTTAAATTAATATTCACACTTTATGTTAATATTTTAGATCTCGTTTATTTTATTATCGAATATTTTAATACTAGCTGACCTGACAGACGTTGTCCCGTCTAAACTATATATACTTAACTATAAGCACTAAGAAATTCAGTTTTCTTACATCCTCTTTGACATAGAAGAAGAAAAATAAAGCAGAGCTGTAAAGTGAAGTGAACAGTGTCGTATCGCAGTAACAGTGTCGCGAGTGTTACCCTGTGGTGTAAATAAAACGCCAGCTATTGAAACCGGCCTTATTCCTTTCCTATCCCGTACCCACTCCTGTGACAATACAAAGACGTCATTTATTATATCCAATAATTGGACGAATCTGTTAATCTGAAGCGCACGCGTAGAGATTACTACGCATCATATCTGGCTTTGCTGGACAAATTATTATTATTAATTATTATTATCTTTTTTATCGCTTTCTTCGTGGTCGGCAACGCGTTGGTGATGCTCTGGTGTTGCTAATGTCCATGCGGGATGGTGCTCGATTCCCTGGTTAAGCATTAAAAAAAATTAGGGTAATTTGAACAATACTTTTGACGAAAATTATAACTTCTGCTTCAAGTTAGTTAAGTTATAACAACATCACTATGAAACGTGCCTATGATTATATAATTATATGTAAAACCCATTTATAGACGCACAATCCAAGATTTTTATGATCTTATTCAATAAATGTAGGTATTTTTTACTTTATATATCTGTGAAGTAAGGCGTAAGGTCACAGATGTGAGAATGTTCGGAGATCTTTACATTTTATTTCCCCGGGCAATAGAGTCGCGCTCCTTTTTGCAAGAATAGGCTGAATACTTAATGCAATTAGATAAAAGCTTAAATTAGACCTAAATCTACTTACGTAGAGAGAACACCATGGTTTATTAATACGTACACGTTCCATAATTAGATTGTATTTATTGGAGATACGTAATGAAAATAAATGGATAGTAAAAGTTATTTATAACTACGTACGTACTTTCACTTTTTTTTTTACTTCTCTTTTACTCTTCTTTATTTTTTACTTCACCCCTTCACCAATTCACACAGCAGCGGCCGGCGTGGTGAAGTATTCTAGGCCTCCTGAGTTATTACCTGTGCCTCGTTGTATGGGGGCCATTAATGGGTTGAAGACAATTCTTACTGACTACTTACTTGCGTCGATTCCAAGTGTTCGATCGAGCTAAGCAAATGCGAGTGTGGTCACAGAGGACTAGTAGTAAAAGGTCCATGGCAAGGCCCGAATATTTTTGAAATCTCGCAATAGTGCAATGAAAGACGGGACGCAAGATGAATATTAATTAATATAACAATACACTTGTCCTTAAGGACATTATTACTTTAAAACGCGACCCTTGAAGCTACGTGCTCGGATCAAACAATTTTAAAATATTCAACCACTTGGCATTCGGATTTTGTTATATTACTAAAGTTAAGTACCTAGCTATATAACGGATTCTGTTCTTATAATCGTCGCTTGAGGGGAGTTGAAAAGCTCTTTGAATGCGGGAGAAGAGATACTTACATCCTTCCTGTAAGTAGTTAAGATGTAGGTACTCGCATCTACTTAGCTCTAAGCGTTGTGGGTTTCCTCGTGGGATCAAGTTATGACCTATAACCAGAATATTGGAAAAATTCAGTATTTTAACCGTTATATCAGTTTGTTGTTTCAGGGGAGAATATGCAAAATCTACAACAATGTAATTTAAAGTGAAATTTGCTTTTAATACAAGTTAGACCTTGAATATTAAGCAAGATCTGGATCTGGATCGTAATCATCAAGACTTGTCAGGTCACATTTCCTAATATTCGATACCCATTCGTTACCATTTTAGTTTTATTTGTCGACCCCGGGACACCGCTTTCGATTCCCGGTCGGATTGACATTTATGTGACAGATACATGTTTGTTCCCGGCTTTAGGTGTTAGTGAAGAGCATTATGTGCTGTCTATGCCACAAACGACAGGGTGTCCCTGATTCTAGTGCGGGGGTATGAGTGTGTTAGCATTTATTTGTCCATTATTTTGGTTATTTTTTGTCTCTTAAAAAAGAATAACCTATTCATTAATGTCCCAAATATTATCTACTATTTGCATCTATCATAATATTTATAATCGTTCGATTTAATTCTTGCCACCTACCAGAATTTCTCACCTTCGCCTTCGCCATGGATTGACTGGTAGAGAATGCCACCAGGCATTAAGTCCGCCCTTTGTAAAAAACCTGACTTCAGGTCTTACAAAAAAGAATAAATATATAAATAGATAACCCGTTGTTAGTCTTTTTTAAGAGGTGTCAAGCAACGGATGTAACGGATATTAATTTGGTCTTCGAAGCCCTTTGTCATTTGTAATAGGGAGGCGTTACACACTTGTTGGAAGAAGAAAGCGGTAAATCAGCTTGTTAATGCGCTATTCATTAGACAGTGGAGTTGTGATGACATTGAGCAGATGTTTTTATAAGTATAGAAGCTTCCAAAGTTTTATGCAAGTTTGTCATTGGAATTAAGTGGCGTAGAATAGAATCTGGCGATCCACGTCCGTGTTACAGTATCCCAACAGATATTGGCTTAGCTTCAGTGTTAAGTATACGGAGCCCTTTACATTCCAAATATCTACGTAGAAAATAATCTGATTGATTGAAAAATTAAATCTTAATAAAACATTTTATACTAACTAAGCCAATATAAGATCATAACACAAACTAGAAAAGAAACATAAACAAAATAGAAGATTGGGCAGGTTTTCGGCAGTTACCTGTGTAACCGCGTGACATAGGAATATCTGTTTATTGCCATACATCAGCTTATGATAAGATATTGTCTCAGATTTCATGCAATAGGCTCTATGAAAATACCTAAACATAAATTAAGCTCCAGATGTAGGGCATTTAGAGTTTAGGCTAAGTAGAACTATGACGTGTAAAATCTCAGGCTTGCCTTTTTCTTTACTTTACATAAGTTACCGCTTCACTACGATACCACTTGATCGTCAGATGCAACGTTATCCTTTGATGATAAAGCGTGTTAACCTTAAAAAACCCTATTCACTCCTGACTTAAACTGCATCCACATTATAATCGAACGGGAAACCGACGCAGGCAAGTTATTCCAGTCCTTCGCGGTACGTTGTATAAAAAGATAACTTTTTAATCATGATTATCAGCGTCTGCAACTAGTAAACCCATATTAATATCTGTTAGTGCCTACCTACATAATTATTTTCATTACGTACTTACATATCAGCTTCATCGTGGCATCTCGTCACCGTGATTAATGTATATGTCTTATAAGCCTGGTTAACGAAGCTTAACTAATCTAATTATCGAGGAAAGCGTTACTTTCGTAATTGACATATACCCCGAGCGTATTAGGTAGGTACCTACACCCAACGAACGAGCTCGTATTACAAAGCAACATTATCTTATTCCTTATGTTCGTGTGTATGTTACTGCAGTTCTCCTAAAAGGCTGGACCGCTTTTGATTTTTTTTTGGGTGGAATTCTGGATGGTTCAGATTCAAAATTGGAATCGGGATACTTTTTTAGCCTGTCGGCTGGCGGGTCACCAATGCAACGGCGACCCTAATACTAAAAATATGGCGCATTTCTTTAACATACATAATTATATAAATTTTGAATATAAAATAGATTGTTAATGCTGCTGCTGTTTGTAATAATTTAACAGTACCTACAAAATAACCGCCCTCGCTTCGCTTCCATAAAACATTGTCAAAAATGTCTTAGTACCACACCCACAGAACAGCCTGTCTCTGTTTTCTATGACCGCACCCGAAGTAATTGCTACTCGACAATTAGTATGTTTACTAATGTTTTAAGAGAACCTTCAATTCAAACATACTAAATTATACCTATTATTTATTCCACGGAAACAAATATTTATTCCCAGGCCCGGTGACGTCGGCCAAGGCCCCAGGTTCTAATACGACGTCTCGTCTGTTGTCTACAACACTTGGTGTCAAGTCGTCGTCAGCCTCCTGTGCATATTTGTAAAACTGTTACTGGCTACGTTTGACAACTAAAGTCGAACTTAAGTAATAACCACAGTCATTATTACCAAGCCCTCACAAACCATTACAGTGACCAGTTATCATTAGGCAGCCGGTAGGGTTTGCCTACTTCAATCAATGCCCATTCATAAGTGTACTTTTGTCTTTCACTGATTGTTGAATAAATTGAATTGTCTAACGTTTTCTTAACACAACGATATCAATGTCATACTACCATTCTTAAAGCAATATAACAAATGGGTAATAGTATTGCCCCAGGCTTATTCTCCGACGGTCACAGATGTGTCCCTGCTCCTTAATTGGTCAGTAAATCCCACTTGCCTTCACATCCATATGGAAATACATACATTATTGAAATATACTCGTAGGTAGGTTCGGGATGAAATAAGTTATTCGTGCACGTGAATTGTAGATCGATTCAGGCACCTTTCAGTATTTATTACGTAGTTATTTCTATGCTAAAGGTTGATATTGTACGCTTGATAAAAATTAAAAATGTATTTCGTTGTTTTTGTACGTGAAAATACGGCCAAGTTCCCTAAACAACCCTATGAGTACCCAGTATCGATCGGGGTTCAAAATACGCATTTGCTTTCATAAAAGCACCCCATGTTTAGCTTTGTTGGTCTTTCGGCAGCTAAATTGCCCGATGCGTAACGATTTAAAAGAATTTAAGTAAATAAGGTTTTCTTTTATTTTGTAGGTACAATAAAATATAAAAATTCTGTTTTCACTTCGTTGTTGCATTGTTGTAAACGATGTAGGTACATCGTTTTCTACACATTTATATCATTTTATTAAATAATAAAATGATCTTCATTCTGATTTTCAGCTTTTACTATTATTACGATTGTGGTTTAGGTATTCTGTGAATATCGCGGGCTTATTGTTAGAAGCTTTACACTGATCTGTGTAATATAAATAAAGAAACCTTTTTGAGATTATTTATTTCGCGTCAGTTTTGTTACGTCATCCGGGTGCCATTTTGAAGAATTAACATAGGAAGGAAGCCAGCAAGTTATTAAAGGATCCCGCTCGAAATGAAAATGCTCGTATGAAATTTGAATGAGTCAAAAGGAAAATTATTATTTTTCCTACACTTCTCTCAAGCGTCATATGTACCTGCTCTAGAAACATATTTTTTATTCTAAGCTCTTGCTTGAGTTTGCCGCCAACGACTTGCCGTGTTCTTTATTCAATTACTTCTATATTAGCCAACAAAGCATACGGGATCCTTTGTCTTCATGTCCTGGTCTGTCTTCTGTATCCGTCTGTCTTGATGTCCATGTGCGACGGTGGTCACTTACCATCAGGCGGCTCGTCAGCTCGTATGTCCGGCTATTAACATGAAAAAATTCGCTTCTGGTCGCAGTATCCCGTCATGCTTGACATAAAATGGCATTGTCATCGGAACTACAGCAATATACCAAATTTTAAGTCCGTAGAGTAAGAGAAAATAGATCAAACCTTGCAAACTGAATTAACAGTTTGCAAGGTTTTACGCTAACATACATATAAACATTGTTTTAAAAATATGGAATTCTCTGTGCCTTTATTTTATTGTACTATTATTAAGTTGTGCTTGTTTAGGACAGTCGGATTGTCGCCTGCTGCAGTCGAGTATCATTGTAATTGTCGGTAAAGTGGATTTAAATTGCAGTCCATTTTAATAAAACATGCTACAATGTCGACGAGAAATATTTAAACGCAAATATTTTTATTGTAACGGGGAAAAATACTCTGAGGATTCAAACTTGTGTACTAAAGGCCGTTCTCAATTTTTTACCTATCCATAACCACATCTACAAGTTAGTTTACTAGCAACTATCAAAACAGTATAATTTCAGTTGTTACTCTACCTATAAACTTTTTAAAGAATTATCGATGATTGAATAAGGCCGAAAACCGAATAAGATTACAGTTAAAAGTATATGAAATGAATTCAGTAAGTCCAAAGTATTGGAAATAGAACATTGCCTAAATCCTATGAGCTCATGCCTATAGTCCTATCAGACTTCCCCAATAAACTTGTATGAGAGTGGATTGAACAGTTCGCGACCTAGTCCGATAACGATCTTTCAATACGAGATCGAAGAGATTATTGATTTTTCTTCAGTTACAGACTTCATGAGCCTAACGCGACGCGACTGCTACCAAAGGCTTTTTAACGGTACAAGCATCGAATAAATGTCAGTTCGCATACAAATTTTCATAATTTTAATATATCTGAACGTTCACGTTTCCAATATTAGTAAGCTGATATTCAACTATTCCAGTGTTAGCTTCTACTCGTATAGAGTTTCCACTTTATTGATAAAGCTAGTCTCAGCATAATAAATGCACTCATTGATTTGCGTAGCTGTGTAGGCCGTGCTACGTGTTAATACAAAATGAAATTCACGGTTTAATTTAACAGTTGAAAAGTTTAGTTTATACGTAGGACGTTCAAATACTGACGAAACTTATTAGTTTTGTACTAGTCGGGGTGACTAGTACATTTGAGATCATCATGGAAAACTATTAGGTTTCCTCATCGAAGCAAGTCAAAATTATAATTATCAAAATTAAAGGTGAATGCAGCATTTGATCCCAGGCCGAATTTTCGGGAATCCAAGGGCAAATTTATAACCATTTAAGATATCATTATGATATTTTTAAAGTAAGCTAAATATTATTGGGGAATTCATTATTCATGTCTGTGGAATTGAATTTGACTAAAGATATTTTGACCTGCTTACTTAATAAATTACTTTGAAAAGAATTTTTACACCGTTACCGACTGATTTTGCAGTCAATTTATTTGAATTAGGTACTTCACTCGGCGTCGTAAGAAAACGGTTGGGGTGAATTAAACAGGGGGTAAGAGAGCCTTACGCAGAGGGAATCACGTTCTGCTCTACTTAAGACCGCGCCAAATCTTTCAATGTCAGAAAAATCGATGGTGTATGACTGTGAAATTCTGAACGTGGGCCAACAAGCAATGCACTTGAATCTGTTATATTATATATATCTACGAGTATTTGTTGTGTACGTCTGATATAACTAAATATATAAATTAATCAGTGTGTTGTGTGTCATCCCAAAACTGTTAAATTAGTTTATATGAATCGATCATAATATTACAATATATGCATTGCCTGAATTTTGTGAATCAATGTTAATTCAATTTATAAATTATGTTAATATAATGTTTGTTCGTTGTAGTAAGCTTAGAAAGAACCAATTAACTGAGCACCAGATTAGGGCACCTAATTCTATTCATCATAGACATCTGGGAGTTGGCTGGGCTCATTTCAGATGATATTTGAGTACATTGTGTAGAACTATCGTGGTTCTTATGTCATGTATAAACACCTAAACCGAACACGCAAACAATACGCCATTACTGCATGTTGGAAAATGTTTCGAACAATCACACATAAATCGTTGCTATTTCCAATCAGTGTTCGATAAATTTATACTTACGTTCAACTGTCGCGAGGGGCTGGGCCGCAAGGTCAGATGAAAACAGTGGAAAGATGTAGCATTCTATCTAGTAGACAAATAAATTCCCGCATGAATGGCTCCCTCATTCTCTTTCAAGTTATTTAGCTGAGTCAACGATGTCGCAACAACCTTAGTAATGTATGGGTAACCAATCTCTGATCAATACCTAATAGACTGGGTCTTGTCAACATTTCATTAGTTTAAATAGATATTTTGAAATTATGTTATTTGTTTGAACATCATTCTTCAAGCTGAAATCTTCCAGTTTCAAAAAGATTTTCAAAGTATTGTTTGTTAGCCTTTTTTTGTGGTAATAGCCTGCAAACGAGCTGGAGGCCTACTACGAATAACGGTCCTACCAGTCATGGTCGCCAAATTATGTCTCGTGTGAACATACGGAATTTTCTTAAGAAAACTCAATGCGATGTTCGTATATAAATTTATTTTAATAGGAAAAGAAACACGAAACAGTAAAAAAAAGTACGATTCGTCGTCCGAAACGACAACTTTCGTTTTTCGTAGTAGGCCTCGTAAGAAGAAGATGCTTATTGGTTAGTGGTCACCGTCATTCATGGACATCAATCAAAAGGCATCACCGATACGTTGTAGGCCGAGTATGATGAAAGCGGAAAAAAAGAAAAATCTCGCGAACCTCCGGCCGGAGGACGACATTACGCCTCGGGGTTAACCTGGATGATGCAACGATCTCTTCAAAGAAGGATCGGGCGCCTAAACTAACAGGACTAACTTTCACTAACAGTCCCTGCCCCGGTCCTCATACTTACTAACAAACTAAGCAGCTAATGTTCTAACACCTTCTAATAACCGGACCAACGGTGGTGCTGCATCCTCGTTTGATCACCGCACTGGCTCGGTGGACCTACCTTCAGAAGGTGGGCGGTAGCAGGTGGATGAGATCAATGATCAGAATGTTGTGGCATGCCTAGGGAGAGAACTATGTCTAGCAGTTGACGAGTGGCGAGGATTTTCGATTACATTCACCGAGAAAAGCAGCAGATTTATTCTCTTTGTGTGTATGACTGTGTGCATGTGCATGTGCAAAAGGTTTTGACAAAAGTTGTAATGTAGATACAGCCTTATACTTAGTATCTAGTGTAACAGTATTCCACCAACGCCAGCTTTTTAATGTACATATGTATGTATTGTATTGTACTCCACGGAATAAGACATCGTCTCGCCTACAGGACCATGTCCATTAACCCTGCAATGTTTTGAGCCTTTCATCATCCTCGCTCCCATAAAGGGACAATGGGAGTAATTTGCGTCATTTTCTTAATAACTTCAGTATACATATATGTATGTAAAAATCCAACTGTCGTGTGTTTCTGGCCGCAAAACTCGATAAGTAGTTATAATATACGAAGGATCAGTTTTATATACAGAAGCAGAGATCCAAGAGACGCAAAGCTTGTGGCCCGCGCGCTTACCAACCGCGCTGGCGGTAAGCGTGACTGTAAAACCACCCTAAATTGATATGGACGTAAGCCGACAGACGAGTAATCCTATGTGATGGTAAGTGGTCCCCATCTCCTGCGAGTAAGCTTGGTACTTTTGCCTAAACGAGATCTCAAGTATCCGTTTAATGCAACGATTATTATCTCAAGCAGAAGCCTGCTCATTGGCCCTTCAATCTTGTCTTTAGAACTAATACAAAATTTGATCTTGATACTAATTTGTTACTGATCATAAGCAGCGCGGTAATTCTGTTGGTGAGATAACATTCTGATTCTTTGTAACTGTTTATTGTTATAACAAATTTTCTAAAGGTTTACCGATACTAAACACTTGGATTGAAAGAAAAAATCACAGTACATAAATCACACAGACATAATTTTCGCAGAATCAGATGGCTCAAATGCTAGTTTTTCGGCAATTTATATTAAAACTTTGAATTGGAAATGTTCTATGGCGTGACCAGGCAACGTGTTAAAAACTAACCTATTACTTAGGATTATTTTATTAATTTTAAGAAGGGATTTAATAAAAAGTCATAGAAGCAGAAATTTATGTAATAAGTGTTTCCCAACCCTGACTCGCGGATACCCAGCTTATTTCAAGAAACAGATATCCCTGTGGGCCTATTTACCTGAATGATTAACGAAGGCAACGCTAGTCTGGCTATTATGGATGAATAGAGTTAGACGTTTAGGCGGAGTAATGGTCAGCGAGGGATAAAGAAAATTTAATTAGTTATCTAAGCTTGTAATTACGAATGACACTAATAAGTGTCCGTCCGTTTCAGGCCTGTTTCACTCGGATATTTACAATGTTATAAATCATTACGTTCACAAAGTTATTTCAACCGCCCTTTGAAACGTAATAATTTCCCCTCTCCCTCTCCCCCTAAGCTATTAAAATGCGGAAAATACTCTAACGAAAACGTTTTTAATATTATGTACCAAACATAAATATGAGTCTATATTTCCCTTTTTTATTTGATCGTCTTAAGAAAACATTTAGAGGAGCCAAATGTTTTTTTATGATTTCTACCGGCCCGCTGAAAGTCTAACACTTTGAGAAAGACTATTTTAAACGGTTCATTTAATGAATAAATTAAAAGGCTTTTAATTGTAGCTGTATGCAGTCTAAGCGGGTTTTGCAATTGTATGGTACCTTTTTTGACGTGGATGTCTTGGTCTTTCATTAAGTGTGGGAAAAGAAATAATATGTGATATGTAAATGAAAGGCAACGATACGCGAGTTGGTAAAATTATACAGAATTATGTTCTAAGGTAGGAAATGTGCCAGTTAGAAGTGACATTTTAAGTAGAAGGAAAAATCATTTGTGATTAGCATTGACATTTTAAGTAAAAGGAAAAATTATTGGTGTTTAGCAATTACTATATAAGTAAAGGGAAACGTCATTGGTGAGTAGCGGTAAGTTGATATCACGATAACATGAACACTCACACTATTTCCCATTACGATATTTTATCATAATTTAGTATCTTTTGTAACAATTGGAACAGGGCAATTTGTTAGCATTTCATAATTATTTCTCATTTTTTATGATTTTTTTAAAATACATACCTATATTATACATAATGCAAAATACGGTTAGGTACATTTCCTTGTGATTGTTAACTTTTCTAACTGTTCTTGATTTTCTTTTTTTCCTTAATAACAATTGATGAGCGAGTGTTATCAATAAACCAAATTAAACTTATTCAGAAGTCCCCATGGGAAATTTAAGTACTCGTATTTACTCAAATTTGGGAATAAATTACATCAAGTTATTTCATTTATTTGTTTATGTATATAAACATAATACTTGTAAATTTATAAATGTTTTTTTAATTTGAATGAAATTGAATGAAATAAATTTGAATGAAATTATAATTGCATATTTCCTGAAATACCTATTGATTCAAATGTTATTGCACTTAAAGCCGATATTTTCTACGGAAAGGAAATCAAATCTTCGAGCCCGGCTTAAAGTTGGTTTAGTTAATTCATCTTATTTATGGAGCTCAGATAAATTTTATACAACTGTAATCCCCGCAGCCATTTATTCGTAACTGGAGCGCTTTCTAAGATTGTAAGCTTTGTTGAAATAGGTACGAAATTAAAACATTTATACCTACGTCGTAATGGTTAGTCTCATAGGGTAAGGGATTTTGGTATATAAATTAGAATCAAATGTAGAGATTTAGTTTCGTTTCAAAATCTTTTGTTTTATTAACTATATCATGTATGTTTGATTTTATGTTTGGATTTATAGCAGATATTATAAGGTTACTAGCTGTTTTGCCCGGTATGTTTCGCGCAGAGGAACTTTTAACCGAATGCCCACTGTAAAATCGGTGGAATTTCAGACAAACTTTCAACCTCTATCTAACTTTTAGGAAGATGAAAAATCATAAAATGATCTGGCTCCTTTCACTTCGTAGGTTAAGTAGTTTTAATTAATCAATGAGTCAGTATCCTTTACATTATGTAGGTGTAAGTTTGAAATTAAGCATGGATCTATAGCAGAAGGCATAAGGTTCGTTTATATTGATTTTAAAAGAAATACCACCGTACCATCCAATTTTCACTGACCGTATCATTTACCGTAGCAAAGTCGGTAAAGTCCATTCGCGAATCTTGTTACTGCCTCCACATTTATAAGATTTCTTTGCTTTCTCGAAAACAGCTTGATCTTTGAGGCTATATATTGACCTTGAGGGTTGCCGACCTCGCAGAAGTTTGAGAGCGTATCGGCCGTACTCGGACTGAACATGCTGCTGAATGCGTAATCAGGAGGAACTGGGTACGTGTACAGATATTCTTCTCCCGAAGGATAAAGTATTTAGGGAGTGTTTACGTCACGCGCGAAGGATACACTTAAGTCTACTTCTATGATAGACTTTATCTTCAGGGCACGAGTGTCTTATAAATAATAGACGAGGCATCAAGCATATTTCACCTCGCTTCTCCAGTGCTGGTGAAGGGGTTAGTGGCGAAGGCCTCGAACATGGCTTAATGACTGTCATCTAACGACAAGCTTTACGTTTTCGTCGAAGCCCAGAAGCGTTCAAGACATTTTTGCTTAGAGTGACCCCATCGACATAACGACCGCAGCCGCTGTTACCTAATTAAGTCAGTCGATCACTTAATGGTCGACACAAGCTTCGGGCTATGAGTGTACCTAAGTTTCTATGATATTATGTAGTTACGAGCTTTATTAAAAATTAATTGAATCGTGCAATTGTGTGAAAATGTGATGTTTCCAAAAACAGGTTTGTTTACTCCTTTAATCAACGCTAGAAAAACGGACTGTAGTTAGATTCGCATCATGTTCAATTTATTACAAAATGTAGTCAGATAAATAATTCCTTAGACTCTAAGGAATTATTTACATTACTGAGGAAGTGTACTGTAAGTGATTATTGAAGATTTATCGTTTGTTGTGGATGATAAGCAAGACGTTTTAGAGGATTTTAAAATAATAGCGTTATTGTACGTTTATTGATAAAGTTTTCCTAATATAAATAGGCATAACACTAATACGTTCAATGCGCCGCAACTGCGAAAAAAATCGAAATAGCGACAGCGCCCGTGGCAAATGCTGTTGAGGTTATATACCACTGATAGAGCCCTACTTATTATTATCATCCGGAAAATTAACTTAGAGCGCACTATTTGTTTCGCGCGAATTTGTGTGAATTTAGGAACCTCTAAAGACACCAATTTAGTCACCACAACTAAGTCCGCATGATGCTGTGAACGTTATATTGTGTTTAATAGCGTAGTACTTACCAAATTTCGTGTTTGTGACCTATTAACATATTTCTATTGCCCATTGGAATTGTCGATTAAGCCCTGGGTCATATTTCAAATTGATTACAGTGATCTTGGACTGTACAAACACATACATATAGCTGGACGGATTGCCCCATTCGCACCCTTTAAGAGTAATGTATTTTGTACGTGTGCTCCATTAATACACTGACGTCCTGTGAAGTTTATTATATTACTAGTAAACCCGCCCTCGCTTCGCTTCGGGAAACTTATCTCTTATTACGCAATGTAATTGTTAAAATTGACATAACTTTTTTTATTTATGACACGATTGAAATAAAATTAACACTAAATGTAAAATGATACCATTACCACAAATTATAAATGAAAATCGCATTCAACTTGGTTAAGCCGTTTCTGAGATTAGCGCGTACAAAACCACAGACAAACCGACAAACAGACATACAGATAAAAAATCTAAAAATCATTGTTTTGGGGTCTCCCCATAAAATTTTTACTCATATGTATATCTTCCGTGTACAGACAACGACCACTTATTATAGGTATAGATTATTATATTCGGCACTCATATAATGCAAAATCTAGCTGGTTGTCAATTTATGGTTTATGGGTAAACAGTAACGTTTTTCTAGTCAATTTGGAGCGGGTTACATTTAATATTACATTAACCACATTTTCGTTCTTGGTTTAATCTGCAGTGGCTTTATTCGTTGTTCATTTCGACCTAGAACTATTAATAGAGATTATATTTTAGACCACGAATATACACGATGATATTTATTTTATTCTGGGTCGCTTTTAGGTTCTCTTGTTAAGCAGGTGTATTTTTAGGGTTTCGTACCCAAAGGGTGATAAAAGAAGCCTTATCAAAATGTCTCCGCAGATTGTCTGTCACTATCTACCTAACCGAGGCCAATGGCAAGTCACTTCCAGTGCAAAAGGACAATGCGCGAAAAATTGTCGAGTGGTAGCAATACTACCTAATGAAAAAGCTATCTATCTATGTTGTAGAAATTGTTAATCATTTCAATTATTTGCCAGAAATACTCTTGCTCTTTGCTCGCTCAGCCCTTTCTGCTAGATTCTATTAATGGAAGTTCTTATATGCAGATTACTTTTTAGAAGTTAGGTACTTCAGTAACAAATATCCACTTAACTTACATTCGACTCGGTTAACTACAATATCGATAACTTACGATCGGTACTAGTCTGCTACGAGCCCTACATCATGATTCTTACTAATATAAGAAAGAGCTTTGTTTGTGGAAACTGTAGTATTGTCGATTATTTCGTGGCAATTAATTAAACCATATAAATCTAAAGCCATTACGTCTATAACATCGTGTTATGTACGGTAAGTTATGCCAGGAAGGTTATATTTCCCTTGTCATTTTTATAATAAGAATATCTCGTGAGATACAGTTGTTGGACGAACACGAAGAAAAAGGAAATTTATGTGCACATATATAAAGATGACGTAATACGTTAGCCGAAACGACAACACGCACATTCGCATAAATATTACATATCTATATACTAGTACTGTCTAAACCAGGGAATAAACAATAAAATTATACCCAAGTAGGTAAATTTCTTCACCATATACATCATTCGGAGTAAGGATTTGAAGAAAACTTAAGATTGATCATTACGAATTTATACTTAATTAAAATTTTACGCGTCTACATATTTCGCTGGATATAATGTAAGTTGAAGTCTTATAATTTTAAACTTATCATCGTTGACATAAACATTTTAAACGCAAACGGGTTTTCAATATTTAGTGATCCGTTTTTTGGCTAGAAGCACGGTAGTTATGATACTACAATATTACCGTGCTTGAAGTATCGGTTTTACAATACAAAAGGTGGAGACTACATTAAACAGTATGAACTTTTAATCTTTTAACAATATGAACTTATTCTTTTTAAATACCCTTATAGACATCATTTAAATAAAACCTTGTTAGATTTTCAATGACTAGTTTATATACAAGCCTCCTACAAAATTGCCTTCAGTATTGAGTCTTAACTTTTCGTCATTAATTGGGGAACGATTGAAGTGCGCGGTTAATTTCAATGACCATTCAGAACACCCAGATGGCAAGTTGAAAATGTTTGTCATTGAATTGTTCTTGACTTTTTGGAGAAGAAAAGTATTTGACCCTTTTATAAATTACTCACATATTGTCTCTGCCTATCCCAAGAAACTTCCTCTTGTTCTTCTTCTTCTTCTTATACTTCATGAATTCGTAATTCGCTAACAATTTACTTGTTTATACGAAAGTACGCAATAAAATAACTTTCCTTTATCCACACCTTTCAAATATTTACTGGGGAGTGTCTCAAGTGCGGCCAGTTATTAATTATACTGTTTTATCAGATGGAACATGGAACACTAAGATGAGTGCTCGCAGGTGGGCCTCTAAGCTCACGTTTAAATATGAAAATTCATCGCCCACTCGACATTCCCTGTAAGAAATTCTGAAATAACGAGGCTTTTATATTAAAAACGTTAGCGTAAATAACAAAACTTAAAGAATTTTAATGCGAACGCGGTTATATCTGGATTTTTTTTCGTTATGTTTTGTTTTAAATAAATTATTTCATGTGGAGATGTTGAATAGAACCTGTAACATTTATTACTTTGGACATATTTTCAAATTTAAGTTTTGCAGGGCGTTTAAGGACCCCAGGTGACCAACGGCGGGTTAACGAAGTAGAATTGAAAACATCTGTTTGGCAATTCAGTTAAAAACATTTTATTTTTTTAAAGTATAAACACCAAAATGTAATTTTAATATTCGAAATTAATGTAAATATCACCAATTTTGTAAGAAAAATGCACAACGACGTTAACACGGTGCTACCCAAGTAATTATGTAAGTACTCATAATATATTACGGGAGTATGTATCATTTATGTATGCAAACGTAAAATTTTGTATGTGATGGATGCGTACAGGCATATTGGTTGAAACTTGTTCACCTAAAGGTATGTCTATAATGAAAATTAAAATAGTCCAATATAGTATATCCAGCCAAAAGCACGTCAATAACATATACAAGGAACAAAACATTCTCAAGAGATGTGGAAGTAGCAAATGAATTCAAAAAGCTGAAACAAGTACATTATATTGGACACAGCATAGCTTACGACAACCCTATTGTGACGCAACTTTAGGAACTATGGTACAAAACTGGGTGGAGACAAATACAAGGTGAAGTCGTATTATATGATAAGTTGTATGGTATGACGTTGATAGATTAGGGTTGTTGGCGTTGTAACGTGGTCCGACATAGCGACACAAAACAAAGTGACTCCGTAAAACATAGGTATGAAAACGTTACAATAATTTTTCGTATACCGGAGGTTCTAATTGATTTTAGACCTTGAGAGTTGGTCTAAGCCCAATGTGTAACTTCATATTAAGTAAACAATTACAAAACAATTCAGAACTTTACAAGTACTGTTACTACCGTTTTAACAGAACATATTGATACGGAATTCGGCTAGGACTACCGATTTAACAGAACACAAGTAAATTGATACGGCATTTATGAAATATAACACCATTAAAAGATACAAAGGTTTCTAAGAGGTTTTTTCTTTTGATGTTTACAGGTAACAACGCTATCTGTGGTATAAGTCATCTTTTATACCCAAAATTTTACCCAAATAAAGATTAAAAAAGAAATTGAGTAAGCTCGGCACCATAAAAGAGCAAAGCAGGTTTATATTTTCCAGTAAAAAATTAAATATGAACGTTATAAACTTACTTCGAAAAATTTCCAACTTGTATTGTGGAGCAAAATGTATACTTTTTCGATTTTAATACAATGTGTGTTTTATCATAGCTTTGCAGTATGCGTCGATCTTAAGCGATGGGCCGTATTAGGCAACTGCGAGCGAGGTCAGTAGATGGATGGGTGAGCATTAGTGGAAAAAAAATCTGCAGCGATTCCGTCCTTCGAGGGCATGAAAGGTTGTAGGTCCCGGTTGACATCGTTTGATAGCAGCTAAGCCATGTTGGAGGCCTTAAGGCGGCCTTTAAACTATCGGCGCTTTGGTTGGCCATTAAACTACATTACTAACTACACCAATCTGTACTGGAGCGAGCAGCAAGGGGAAGGATGGGAAGGGATGCTAGGAGGTGGGGTGCTAGGAGGGGAGACCCATGCCCTGTAAGTAGGCCATTAATGGTTTAAGCCATTTTTTTCTTACTTTATGAAATCTTTTATGGATTTCTCTCCCGCAACTAGGGAGATCGTGATTTATCTGTTTGTTTGTAAACGGAGCTCCAGGGTGCGGGCAATAAAATTGCCCCTTTACAATATTTATTGTTTTAGTATATTGAATCCATTATGCTTTAATTACATACGTTGTTTGCTAAATATTCTGCGGTCGTCTATTTGGAGAGCAGTTCAAATTATATGATTACACTTTACCTGATAGGTTTGCTTGTGCAGTTAAATTTTTCAGATAAACTTGAGCTTCACGGTGGATATACGTGCATGGTTGTGCACGTGCAACACGCACGCTCAAGTTTACCTGTACAATTCATCTGTACAGGTAAATTTGAGCTTCATGGTGGATATATGTACGTGCATAGTTGTGCATGTGCAACACTGTACAGGTAAACCTTGCAGGTACACCCTCGCGTGTGGCTGGCTTTAATGATGTTACTTTGCAGTTGGCAAGGCGTCGTTGATGCATTTGTTGTTACAGATGTCATCGGCAACGTTTACAATCTTGTGCGTCACGTCTGATCGTTCAGTTACCTTGTTTAATTTAGTTGTTACCAGCGGCTTTGCCCGCGTCCTACTCAGAAAACGAAGGATACCTACTGTTGAAAATATTCCAATTCGATGAAGATGATATTTCTTGAATAAAAACTATCGTACACGCTTTCTAAAGTCTAAAACTATTTTCGTCCCAAATTTCATCTAAATCGGTTCAGCGGATTAAGCGTGAAAAGGCAGACTAACAGGGTAACTTTCGCAATGATAATATTAGTATAAAATTTAAGTAACCAAGAACTTTGTTGTCCGAAGTAGTTCAGCATTAATCATCTGAATCAGAAACTGGGTTACTAAAGATTATGATGTAAGAACAATAGCGTGAGTAATACCTACGAGTTTTACTGTTTGTTTATAAGTAGAAGGAAAACCTGAGAGGGGAACTAATATTCGTTGTTCGGTCGTGCGGTGATTTCAGTTCTTTGACACATCTAACTTTATAATTTTGAGATTGTATATACAAGTATTGTATTGGTTTTTTAATATCTTCTATGTGACAATCAACATTAATAAACTACATTATCATTACTCTTAATTATCACTAACAGTGCCTGCCCCAGTCCCTATACGTACTAAAGAAATAACCATCTTACATTCTTAATAACACCTTCTGCTTACTCAACTAAAACTCAAACTTAAATCATTTGTGTAGGTATTTTAAATACACTTAGGAACGTAATTTTTTTTGCATTTACCACCTCTTCGCTAAAGTGCCTTCAAATATTTAATTTTAAATTTTAAATCTTATAGAAGAAAAAGAAACGGTAAAAGAAAACTCATAAGCACATCTTTTTAAAAATAGTGCTTACAACTCATTACAAATTTTATACCTACATACATACTAACTTGAGCGGAACTGGTTGCGGATGTCAATTTCCAAGCATCCTTGCCATATTCATCGACAGTATAGTTAGTATAGTATCCTTTTCTCTAGAAGCCGTGTTTTAACATGGTGTGTGTGTGGTGCTTTTCATAAATAACTAACCATTTTAGCACCGATTTGAGTTTTATTCTGGATCGGTCACAGACTCACAGTTGTCACGGGCGGCAGCGGAAGGGTACTACTTCATGCTCGTGTGTTATCTTAAATAATATCACCGATTAACCAAACCAAAAAATGAATTAACGATATTATTTTCTTATTACTATCACAATGTGACTGTTTACCCGTAGCAATCTCCAACAACAATTTTATTTGTTAATCATTCAAACTGGCTGAATGACCGTATAAGTGTTTATCACCGTATAAAGACTTAAGCCGGCAACCTCCTTAATACGTAAAAAATCATTAAAATGAAATTTAGTTGAAACAACGGAACTTTTTGGTTGTATGTAACAACCGTCAATATTTCACTATGCCAAACGGTTAGTAAACCACCCTTAAAACATAAGCACAAACAAGAAGAAAGAATTGAAGATAACACAAGTTCCTCAAAGATATTTAAGGCTGATAAGAGTTGGAAAAGTTTCTTCGGCTACGATACGAAAAGCAGTCGTTATTTAATGGCAAAAAATGTGGCTTCAGCGATTAACGATTATGTAGGGGAGCACTAAGAAAGGATTTTTGAAAATTCACCCCCTAGGGGGGGGGGGGGGGGTAAAACGGTGTTAGTAGTCAACTAAATTAGTATGAAAATTCTCTGATCAGGGATTTTTGGCGGGCGAAGCCGCGTAAAGTATGTTAAAGCTTTTTCACATGAAGGACACTTTATCCCATTAAGAAAACATTCCTCAGAAACTATATCTGATATTGATTATGTAAAAGATACCACACTTATTGAATCTTAACTTTAACTGCTAACTACATCCCTCACTTTGTTTTCTAGTCCTTAAGCTCGTATCATTGCAAACGTTTCATGAGTTTGAGCGTAAATTTTTTTGGAAATTAGGGGACCTACGCTACATAGCAACTATTTTTTATTTCCTGGCGTCATTTGAAGCTGTAATTCTTCCACATCGCAACTCAAACCAAAGTCTATTTTTATATTCCTCTCATCTTTTTTTCTATACCTACCTATAAAACTAAACTAAAAACCTTTCTTTTTGAAATTACTGTTTGAAATTGGAAGCAAGGAGCAATTCTTATTTTTTAATGTTCGATAAAGATGAATGTTTCAGTTAAGTAAAAAGTGTAAAAGTCTTAACTTTTCATACTTTGAAAAAGCGAAGAATTGAACATGCTCTTTTTAAATACACTTAGGAACGTAATTTTTTTGCATTTACCACCTTTTCGCTAAGGTGCCTTCAAATATTTAATTTTAAATTTTAAATCTTAGAGAAGAAAAAGAAACTGTAAAAGAAAACTCATAAGCACATCTTTTTAAAAATAGTGCTTACAACTCATTACAAATTTTATACCTACATACATACTAACTTGAGCGGAACTGGTTGCGGATGTCAATTTCCAAGCATCCTTGCCATATTCATCGACAGTATAGTTAGTATAGTATCCTTTTCTCTAGAAGCCGTGTTTTAACATGGTGTGTGTGTGGTGCTTTTCATAAATCACTAACCATTCTAGCACCGATTTGAGTTTTATTCTGGATCGGTCACAGACTCACAGTTGTCACGGGCGGCAGCGGAAGGGTACTACTTCATGCTCGTGTGTTATCTTAAATAATAACACCGATTAACCAAACCAAAAAATGAATTAACGATATTATTTTCTTATTACTATCACAATGTGACTGTTTACCCGTAGCAATCTCCAACAACAATTTTATTTGTTAATCATTCAAACTGGCTGAATGACCGTATAAGTGTTTATCACCGTATAAAGACTTAAGCCGGCAACCTCCTTAATACGTAAAAAATCATTAAAATGAAATTTAGTTGAAACAACGGAACTTTTTGGTTGTATGTAACAACCGTCAATATTTCACTATGCCAAACGGTTAGTAAACCACCCTTTAAACATAAGCACAAACAAGAAGAAAGAATTGAAGATAACACAAGTTCCTCAAAGATATTTAAGGCTGATAAGAGTTGGAAAAGTTTCTTCGGCTACGATACGAAAAGCAGTCGTTATTTAATGGCAAAAAATGTGGCTTCAGCGATTAACGATTATGTAGGGGAGCACTAAGAAAGGATTTTTGAAAATTCACCCCCTAAGGGGGGGGGGGGGGGTAAAACGGTGTTAGTAGTCAACTAAATTAGTATGAAAATTCTCTGATCAGGGATTTTTGGCGGGCGAAGCCGCGTAAAGTATGTTAAAGCTTTTTCACATGAAGGACACTTTATCCCATTAAGAAAACATTCCTCAGAAACTATATCTGATATTGATTATGTAAAAGATACCACACTTATTGAATCTTAACTTTAACTGCTAACTACATCCCTCACTTTGTTTTCTAGTCCTTAAGCTCGTATCATTGCAAACGTTTCATGAGTTTGAGCGTAAATTTTTTTGGAAATTAGGGGACCTACGCTACATAGCAACTATTTTTTATTTCCTGGCGTCATTTGAAGCTGTAATTCTTCCACATCGCAACTCAAACCAAAGTCTATTTTTATATTCCTCTCATCTTTTTTTCTATACCTACCTATAAAACTAAACTAAAAACCTTTCTTTTTGAAATTACTGTTTGAAATTGGAAGCAAGGAGCAATTCTTATTTTTTAATGTTCGATAAAGATGAATGTTTCAGTTAAGTAAAAAGTGTAAAAGTCTTAACTTTTCATACTTTGAAAAAGCGAAGAATTGAACATGCTCTTTTTAAATACACTTAGGAACGTAATTTTTTTGCATTTACCACCTTTTCGCTAAGGTGCCTTCAAATATTTAATTTTAAATTTTAAATCTTAGAGAAGAAAAAGAAACTGTAAAAGAAAACTCATAAGCACATCTTTTTAAAAATAGTGCTTACAACTCATTACAAATTTTATACCTACATACATACTAACTTGAGCGGAACTGGTTGCGGATGTCAATTTCCAAGCATCCTTGCCATATTCATCGACAGTATAGTTAGTATAGTATCCTTTTCTCTAGAAGCCGTGTTTTAACATGGTGTGTGTGTGGTGCTTTTCATAAATTACTAACCATTCTAGCACCGATTTGAGTTTTATTCTGGATCGGTCACAGACTCACAGTTGTCACGGGCGGCAGCGGAAGGGTACTACTTCATGCTCGTGTGTTATCTTAAATAATATCACCGATTAACCAAACCAAAAAATGAATTAACGATATTATTTTCTTATTACTATCACAATGTGACTGTTTACCCGTAGCAATCTCCAACAACAATTTTATTTGTTAATCATTCAAACTGACTGAATGACCGTATAAGTGTTTATCACCGTATAAAGACTTAAGGAGTGCGCACTTTACAACGACTCCACGACCGACAGACGCTAACGCGACTAAAACCTTGACAAAGCTAACATTCAATTATGAGCCTTATATCTTTGAAGGTAAGGTTGAATTTCGAACTTATACTTAAAAGCCGTGTACGGCTCGCCCTACACCCATAGCCGTTCCGTTTCGAGACCAACGCGTCGACGTTGCGTTGACGACTCACCGTAGACGAGTAGTCCACGCGTCGACCGACATGACGTAATGTAACTAGCGTCGGAGTTGAAACGGAGTGGAGACGGAGTCGAGTTGACGTCGATGAAGCGTTGATCGCGGAACGGAACGTCGGAGTTGAAACGGAGTGGAGTCGGAGAGGAGTTGACGTCGAGTTGGTGTAATGTGCGCACTCCTTTAAGCCGGCAACCTCCTTAATACGTAAAAAATCATTAAAATGAAATTTAGTTGAAACAACGGAACTTTTTGGTTGTATGTAACAACCGTCAATATTTCACTATGCCAAACGGTTAGTAAACCACCCTTAAAACATAAGCACAAACAAGAAGAAAGAATTGAAGATAACACAAGTTCCTCAAAGATATTTAAGGCTGATAAGAGTTGGAAAAGTTTCTTCGGCCACGATACGAAAAGCGGTCATTATTTAATGGCAAAAAATGTGGCTTCAGCGATTAAGGATTATGTAGGGGAGCACTAAGAAAGGATTTTTGAAAATTCACCCCCTAAGGGGGGGGGGGGGGGGTAAAGCGGTGTTAGTAGTCAACTAAATTAGTATGAAAATTCTCTGATCAGGGATTTTTGGCGGGCGAAGCCGCGTAAAGTATGTTAAAGCTTTTTCACATGAAGGACACTTTATCCCATTAAGAAAACATTCCTCAGAAACTATATCTGATATTGATTATGTAAAAGATACCACACTTATTGAATCTTAACTTTAACTGCTAACTACATCCCTCACTTTGTTTTCTAGTCCTTATGCTCGTATCATTGCAAACGTTTCATGGAGTTTTAGCGTATTTTTTTTTGGAAATTAGGGGACCTACGCTACATAGCAACTATTTTTTATTTGCTGGTGTCATTTGAAGCTGTAACTCTTCCACATCGCAACTCCAACCAAAGTCTACTTTTATATTCGTCTCATCTTTTTTTCTATACCTATCTATAAAACTAAACTAAAAACCTTTCTTTTTGAAATTACTGTTTGAAATTGGAAGCAAAGGAGCAATTCTTATTTTTTAATGTTCGATAAAGATGAATGTTTCAGTTAAGTAAAAAGTGTAAAAGTCTTAACTTTTCATACTTTGAAAAAGCGAAGAATTGAACATGCTCTTTTCCAATTTAATATTAAGTTAGAAAGCCACCAAAAGTTATTCTTATGCCGTGATCCGTATACACTTTTTATGTTGATAAAGTGTACGTCATTGTTAGGTAGAATACGACGTTAGAAGAGGGTGCGCCCGTTACAAATTGTCATCGTAACCTTTGGCGACCTATTCCTTAGTTTGACTGACGTCTGTTATTAAGTTACTGGTATTTTAGGCTGTTTTTAAGTAAATTTGATGACCTTGACGTGGAAAATAAGACTATTAACATTACTAATTAAAACAGATCTTACTTAGGTACTATCTTGTAAGATATTTTTACTTACCTAATAATGGGTAGCGATCACGATGTGAGTGTCATCAAATCAATAGTGAATAAGCTTTTACAAAATTACTGTGCTTTACCACCCAAGACTATATTACCCCTTCCCATAAGGTGGAATTTTAGTGAGCTTATAATTATTAAAAAAATATGAAAAAGCATGCACATTAAACTAAATAGCTGCGTGAGTAGGTTTTAAGCCCGAGTCCAGCACCTGATACGGACGGAAGATCGAAGAATAAATAATATTTACAATACGAGATAGGTGTCCTCATTTTTTACCAGTGTGTAACTTAGAAGGAAGGATTCGCTGAATATCAAACGTCGCTGTTCAATGGTTACTAACAATACAGGCCCTCATCTGACATATTCCGACATTTACTTGTCTCCCTCTGTTGAATAAAAATCCTTCTGATACCAGGTGGTAAAAAAACTTTAATTCTTAACAGATTCAGGATTCAATTTCATCTGTTCGCCTTGGACCCTGCTGCATAAAGGACGATGAAACGATGGTTACTTCTATTAGAAATCACTAGGCATTGTGTCAGCCTTCTTCGAGAATCGAACGTAAAAACTTATTACTTTTATTCAGTGTCAGAGAGTTCCTTCTTGGCCGGTAGCTCGTCGCTTACTTTGAGTGGGTATTTAATTTTAAAATCAAAATGTGTGAAATTCACACGTGCTAGAAGTGAAATCTTAAAAAAAACGAATACTGTTATTCCAAATATAGATGTTTTGTTTTGCTTACGTACGCCGCTATTTTGCCGATTCTTCCTATCTCATTTTCTCCCACGTTAAAATGTATCTGTCTCTTTTTAGTTTCCGTTACATTTCATTTGCGCGTCCGTTTCATGGAATTCCAAATCACAACGATACTATAGAAGTTTTCACTTCAAAAACTGGAGTGAGACGGTGCTCGGTGCACGTTTAGATAAAATCCGGTTAAAGCTAATTCACTCATCGTATCTCTGCTGCATCTCAACGTCTTTTATGAGACTAAATTAGTTTAGTTACAGTAGTAAATAACGCGTGGGACACTTCTGTCGCTATTGCAAATTCAATTATCCGTCTGAAGCTGGAATGAGATTGAGTCTATTATCCCTAGATAGATACGTAAGCCATTAACGATAAAGTTACCAAGAGCTAATAAATGCATCTTCGCGTACTGCCTCTTAAGTGCCATCCCGCTACCTTGCTGATGCTGGGTCCTATTGACATCTCTCCTCGGCAAATTAAAGCTATTTGACAGATTATGCGAGGTAAGTACCGTTTGACGTGATTCATAAATTTTCTACTTATTCTTAATTTTAGTTACCACTGCCACTTTTACGGCATTTTATAATACTGTTTTTAAAGAAAAAAGTAACTAAAGAGCAGCGTAACCATCTAATGGTAACTGGTCACCATCTTCCACGGATAGTCTTCATTGGTATCATGAAAGGTGTAACTCTATGTTATACTCGTATGTTGTTTGACTAAAGCAATGTAACTGCTTTTAATGGAGAAGGCAAAAGGGTCAAAATATTACTATCAAATACACCTAAAATCCGAGCTTAGGTCATATACATTACATAACTTTTTATTTCACTTCAATACATGCAGTATTTCCGAAGTTATAAAGACGAGAAGTTCAAGCCCTTTTTTGAATTTCCGCGCTTACGCTATGACGTCACGACTTAGTTCGGCCGCGAGCACGATACGGCGCAAGTATAGAAAATATGGGTCTATGCAGTTCAAATATCTATAACTTTCTTATTTCTATAGATACAGACTTGAAATTTTGCATAGATGTAGTAGATAGTATGTGAATTATATATGTTATTATTGATAACTAAGGTTTGCTCGCGGCTTTACTTGAGTTTAAATTAACATTTCGGTCAAAAATCCCTATCAACTACGCGCGACTACTGAGCGATGACGTCATCGAGTAGTGACCGCCCGCCTGCGTTTTTAAAAAAACCAACGGCCGTAAATACGCACTTTGATCGTTAATATCTCAGCCATTTATTGAGATATGGAAAAAGTAAAAACACAGTTTTTCTTGTAATTTTTTATAGATTTATTTGACGTGTAAAAAAAAATTCGTTTGCCTGGTCCATTGACTTTGACATTGCAACCGAAACACTAAAAACGTTTCATTATGATTCTTAACGAGTGGTAACAACAACGAACGAGTACTTACATCGGGTTTATGCGGGATAGAAAATAGTTTAATCTAATTATTAACCTTTATAATATTCACAGTACCTATATTGCTCAATTGGTTTTGATTTTTACATTTATAAATCATATACGTGGTTTAGTAGTAAAACAGCTTGTCTGATATTATGTTATTATAATAAATACGTTTGTGGCACATGAATTTTCTTATTCCGAAGTAATCGGGCGTGGTAGCTATCGTTAGAGATATCGTTCATGTTTGTTCAAGGGCAAAAGACGATCTACAGTCTTCTGATAATGGGGTCTATCGTCGGTACATAAATCTCTATTACGGCAATGCGATGGAGAAACTATCAAGGCCATCGGGATCAGAAGATGTTATAACCTAATCGGTGTTTGTGATTAGAAAACTAAAACCGTTGTTTTTCGGTTAAACAAAATGATAATTGCACTACACTACAAAAACAATTTAATTATCACTTGCTTCGGTGAAGGAAATCTCATTATGCCAAGTGAATTATTAAAATAGCTATATGAATAAATGAATTTGAATTCACAAATGCGTTAATAAGCACAATTATTATGTTTGAAATTCAATTGGAACGCCTAATGTTAATACGGTAGCATTCACACTTACTGACCGCAGCGTAAAATTACGTACGAATAAATGGACAGCTGATGTTCGCTAAATAGGCTCTGAACAGTTTAGAATATGGTTAATAAATGCAGCAACTAGATACCGAAATTGAACCATGTTCCAGAACCGTTTCGATCCGGTTCTGAATTAGAAAAAATATACCTACTCGTATTTCTATTGCTCGGGATACATTATTTGAATTTTCGTAGATATCCTCAATAATAATAAAACAAAATGTAGCCTATGTTGGTCTGCAAATCAGGTGGGATTGTGGTTTAAAATATATTTATATATTCCACTGGTGAAAGAATTTTTAAAATCGGTTCAGTAGTTGTGTAACTCATAAAGAAAGTAGAGGTAAATTACCGCACATTCCTTGAAACATTTTTACTTTTTTAATTTTAACGATTTATTTACTTACATTCGTTTATTTCGAAACTGGAGCAAACATTTAATGTATCGGTCATTAATATTGCATTATTTTGCGCAGAACTCAGTGAATTGTGTTCGTACTATAATGAAAAATGCTTTTATTCCTGCATAATATTTTCACATTTACGATCTTTTGTGTATAACGACCACTATTCAATTTTCTTTTATTTTTTAAGCTATTGCATAGCTTTTATCGCGGGCCTTGAGCGTGGGGACCGAATCCAGAAATTCCGTAACGAAAAAAACCTAACACCCCAATCAGCGCCATCTAGTACCTTAATACTAAGGTATGGTACGTATGTTTTCTACAAACTAGATGGCGCTGCTCTGATATAACAATATAACTTCTAATAATAATAATTGCATAAGTTGATAAAAAATGCTATGCAATAGCTTTACCGCGGCAGTCTTCGAGTGCCACATTTAGTTTTTATTCTACGTCTCCTCTCTGATTTTCTTTTGCAAGTAAATAATATTTTGTGACTCACTCACATTCATAATCAATCTTCTATCTTAAATGCTCTTAGGGACCTTTTTATTCCAAACCGTGCAAAGCTCATAGTACTGGAATACCGGATACTGTAATGTTTTTGGCACAGAAAGCAAAGCTTAGGTACCTAGTTACATACACAAAAAATGGTTTGTCTGTAAAGTCGGTTTACCTACGGACGATAGTTTTACGTGATAAAATGAAAGAAACATTGATGAAAACACGTTGTCGCGTATTCAACCTTTGTTTATAAATAATGGCTTCCGTCGAGGTGGGCGAGGGCTATTGTAAAAGTTCTCGAAGAAGCTCGCGTGGCGGCGTTCCAGTAGCAGAACTATTCTAACTTCTAGGTCTGACGTCACACTCTGACGTCAGCGGAACGGATAACTTTTTCGTGCGCGCTGCCCATCAATTTATAAGACGTTATAACGTCAAAAGGTTTGTTTAATTCTATGAATGAAGAATCTAATTTCTTTAAAGGTAATATTTCGAAATATTGTACACTACATTAGATAAATTGATTTTTTTACAACAAAGGTTGCCAAGACTAAAATGTCATGTCAGAGTTTCATAAATTTTCAAGATTTTCGTAATAAGGATAAAAATCGGCGCAACCGATACCGTTACAGCGAAGCGTACGGTTTAGATTCTAATTGATAGGTATCCATTATAAAAGTGTCTTAGCTTACATCTACTTGTTAAGAAACATTCAGAATATCGGTTTTCTGTGAATCAAATTTATTTGAAGTCTTGTATCGCCTTCTTCGTCTATATTGAATGTGCATGCAAGACACAGACAAGACACAGACACTAGTTGCAGACTTGCTGGTGCATTACTGCTGTATAATGGAATAAATGTCGGTTTCTGTATGTATTCCTATTCTTTTTCTTTTAGATATAGAAAGTTTGTGCTTCACTTCAATCACACAATCATGATGTAGTGTAAAGCGAATGTTTTGTAAATAGATGCTTTACATTCATACAACGAGAGTTGTTCTTTTTGATCCACTCCGATGACACACTATGGATGAGATGGATAACTACGAAACGCATGAAACAAAAAGAGATAGCTTCTTGAAAAGTAAGTCAATTAGCCAATTAGCAAGCGAGACATAGAGGCAGACCGACAGAGACAGAAGATTGTAAAAAATGTGGTTTTGGCATATGTAGGTACCTTGTAATTATCTGTATGCGTTTAGTAAAAAGCGGTAATTTTAATATTACAAACCGACATTCCAATTTTATTTATTTGGATAGATGTATACATATAGATGATAAGCGACAAAGACGAGCACATATTTTGTTATGTACTTAATAGTATTTTAATGTATTTCAGAAAAATATGCAAAATTAGTACCTACCACAGTACCAGTTACCAACAAAAACGTTACGCCGCGGCGCCTTAACTTGGAAGATACCGTCTGTAAATTCACTTACCTGTCACCAAACTTTTGTAAGCGAATTGATCAAACACGCATTCTTATAATCATATAGGTAACATTTGCCTTTGACGTACATTACTTAAACTATTGTACTTACTTTTAAATTTTTAAGCAAAACAAGTCATGTTCTGACCCACATTACCCTAGATTCTCTCAAACGAATGGTTTTATCTTGTTAGTGTTGTATTTGTTCAACTTGACTGCTTAGATAGGCTATTACGTAATTTTATTCAGTTAATTTAGTAATATACCGAAGTACTGAGTACACCAATATCAACAGAGACTCGATAACAACTGTCATCAACGCCTCTAGACTGAAATAAGTTTAGAGCTGGCGTGGTCTTTTTATTGGTCTCTATTGTATTGGACAGTAAGCGGCGCACAGCACCCGAGAGAAATGCCCTTTAAAACTACAAGTGACTTCAACGTGAACGCAAAGAAATAGGTTCCATAAAGTAATGCTAAACTAGACCAAAGTACAGCCCAAATAAACAATATTCATAGTTTGGAAAACTAAAACCCGCTTTTTTAATCTATAATAGGAGAACCTGAGTGAGTGAGTGACTGACTGACATATCAACGCAGGGCCTAAAAAACATCCCTTAAGCGGGTAAAAGGGGTGCGCAATGTCAGTATGGAAGTTCTCTGATTTTATAAACTTTTATATATTTAGGATGTTTTTTGGCGGGCGAAGCCGCGGGTGTAGGGTTGTGTTACATAAATTACAAATGCAAAGCAATAAATTTAGTCATTGTGCTATTAACCGTTGAGGAGTTCTAATATATGGAGTCAATGCTGCTGAGCGTGGTATCCGGCCCGGCTTGTTAAAAAATTGTATTGCTGTCGGAACAAGTGAGAGGAAATAGTTTTAAATCAACATACAAATATTGCAAATTAATGTGATAGTCTTTAAGAGTAAAGTGAATAGGTATTTACTAAATTACTATGCTTACCATCTTTGGACATCATCGCCACTTAACATCAGGTGGGATTGTTGTCAAGGATTAACTTAGCATCGTATAAAAAAAATTGCATAAAAGTTTTGAAATACACAGTATTATATGTAGGTACCTATTGGTTTAATTTATTTGAAATTACAATCAGATCGAGTTTTAATTGCGTCGGTGAGGAAGGAATAAAGTGTATGTGAATCATGCCTTTTATCCCTTTCATCGTTTACGAAGGTGTAATCAATAAGGTGGGAAAGAAAAATATTTGATATTCATTATACCCTTACGTATTATTCTGCCTTTGAGTAACATTTGTTAGATTAAAGGTGAAATATTATTGGAGGATACAAACCATCCATATAACATGAGTGACATTGCAAACCCTACTCAAACTCTCATTTTCTTAGAAATGCCTTTGTGATGATTATTCTATCCAAAGAGCTCTACTTAACCTATATGCTATACTTACATATATCTAGGTATGAACAATAAAAGACATTGACCTTGTGCGGGATAGAAGTAGAAGAGAACCCTATCTCGCATCGTACTGGAAATATCTCCACTTACCACTCCATGTATGTAGAAGTAAGAGAGGATTTAATATGCCTTTAGCTAGTCGAGGCTAAATGGTTTTTTTTCCTTTGGCCATCATCAAGATTTCGGATTTCCATTATGGGTAAAGGACCAGATGTTTGAGACAATATAGGGAGAGGATGTAGGAATTAGGAAATGTTTAATGTAGTTACTTCCTTTATTAAAAATTGTTATTTTTTTCAAATTGCAATTACAAGATTAAACTTGTAAACTTCAAGATTAAACCTAAATTCAATCGAATGGTTACATTTATATGTCGATTAAGACGTTAAGTCACCTTTCCGCTTTTATATCCACGAAATTCTGACATAATTTTATAATTTAAAACACTCGACTAAGCAAATCTGTAACGAGCTGATGATCATTAAACGCCTGAAAACATCTTATTATTATTATAGCTACGTAGCATGTCCATCAAATCAGCTTTCAAACAAAAAACGCTTCTAATTCGGTCTATTCGTTTAGGGTCTGCGATGCCACTTACAGACACACAGATACACACGTCAACCTCTTAACGCCCCTGTTTTTGCGTCGTAGGTACAGGTATGCTCCGTGTATCAATTTTTTGTCGGACATACGAAACCCCATCGAAACCCTAACAATTTATAAATCTAATGAATACAACGGAAGAATACTCTATACGCTGGAAATCTACGACCTTAACTGCCGAGGATAACATTTTCGATCCCTGGCTGGAGCATATTATTATATTTATATGATAAATAAATCTCAGCTCACGGAGCTTATTAGTGATGTTTTAGTACGTGACAATGCCTTACCGTATAACCCTACGGAGTGGAAATGAATAAGCGCTAACTGGCCTAGTTAAGCGTTAAGGTATCCAAGGTATATTTCTGTTGAAAGTTTAGGTTTATCGGACTTTCATATATTTTTTTATAACCTATGTGTAAGGATGATTAAAGTTACCCGCAACACAGGGTTTACTAGTGTGGTAATTACGACGTTTAATTTAAAATATGTTACTACATACATACATGTTACTACATGTACCTACTGTTCGTAAGTAAGGTATTGTTGACAAAAAAATTTAGGCTAACTGTGACCAATTGATGGTTATATGTGGTCATCTTCTACCCAACTCCCGAATCGATAGCTGATGGAATAAAAGGCTCTTGTGTGTATTGTGTGGCGATGGAGCTGTGGTGAGCGCTAGTATTGAACTGTCAAATGCATTGACTAGCTAGCGTTCATTCTATTTTCAAAAACGAGTTCTTTTCCATTCCATAGATTAAAAGGCAGACCACAGCTCACACAGACGAAACAGCTTGTAATCATAATAAAATAATATAAAATAGGTACAGATTATAAAAACAAATAAAATAGAATTAAAAAATTAGTCGTGCACACTATCCTTGTAGTTACAGAGATAATCGGATTGCAGTATTTGCAGTGTTGATTCTCGTGCATTTCATTATTTGCCTCTGTCGCTTCCTTTCGGGTCCTTGCCACTCGGAAAAATGTTTAGGTGAGATTTATTTGATATCGATAATATCAGATCTCATTAGGAGCCAAGCCCCAGATTCTACAAGGCATGATTCGACGAGCCTTAACTAAGCCGTTTTACAGCCGTCGTACAGAGATTCTCATTCTGTAAATTAAAACTCCTAGTATTATTCAGACCTATGCAGATTAAATATAATACGACGACATGTTTCGAGATAATGGTAGGTAGTGCCATCTTGGTAGATGCTCCGTGTCTCCGTATGAGATAGAATGAATGAATATAGTAAACGAAGGACGTGCAGGGTTTGTGCAATACATTTCAGACGGCTGATCTACATTTGATTAGAAAATGAAAACACACTTGTGTTGTGTTTCCAAGTAATAACCTCAACCATTATTCAAATTTATAAGGCTTGTCACTCACTCTTTGGATAGACGTTTAGACCCACAGAATACAGAGAGCAGTTTAGACCCAATCATCTCAATGTAATCATAATAATACTCGTTTAAATAGACTCTTATAAAGTAATCCTTATTATCCACTTAATAAATAACAATAATGTTAATTTTCTCAAATTATTCATTACTTTTTGCTTTAACAAATATGCCCTTTAAAATATTTAAGCGTATTTTGGCACATCAATGCTGCTTTATGTAAGAAAAGATATTATATACTTAACATCAGTCTCTGATTTGTAATTAATTCATCACAACTCTATACTGAGCTCTGGTCTCTACACACAACATGAGGGGTACAGACTTCGCTGTCATATCCACCACGCTTCCCGAGTGCTGATTGGCCTGCGTGGTTAACAGTTGGTTAACGGTTAAATTTACAAGGTTTGCGTCGTCGTCCATGGTACGTACTGCGAAGGACTGGAAAAGTTGCCTGCCGCTGTTTCCACCTGCGTATGACGTTTGAGTCTTCAAGAGGAGAGTGAATAGGCTTTTATAAGTTAGTGCGGTCAACACCTTGGACTTCACGCCACTTACCATCAGTTGGGATTGTAGTCAAGCATTAACGTAGCTAATATATAAAAAAAAATATGCACGGAGCCGGGCGGTTGTAACAACTTTTGACGCCAATCACTAAGTACTTCTCTGTACTTGTTTCGCTACTTGATGTTCAATAGCCAATAAATAAGTCTCGTCTACCACAGCATCGTGCGATGAGTTACAAGGATGCAGTGACATTGCCACGATGATACTTTAGCTGAGCGGTGATTTTACTTTCGCCGAGCTAAGCGCCGTCCCTCGGATCGTTTACGGAGCCAATCTGCCGCTTGCTAATGCTTAGATGCTTGAAGAATATTTTTGCTTTAGAACCTCACGAAGTCTGAACTATTTCGACATTAAATTGCAGAAATTATAGACGTTAAAGATATTTAGACGTCATACAAGTTAATGATTAAGTATGAAACGTTTGGATACTATTTTATTTATCGAAATTTATTCTTAGCAATTTCTTTCTCCTCAACTGATAAAACCAGAGGAATCCCACCAAGAAATAATGTATATAGTTTTAAATTAAATTTCAATTTTTTTGCTCAAACATTGTTTACCGTTGGTATCTTATATATAAAATTCTCGTGTCACAATGTTAGTTACCATACTCCTCCGAAATGGCTCGACCGATTCTTATGAAATTTTGGGTGCATATCGAGTAGGTCTGAGAATCGGCCAACATCTATTTTTCATACCCCTAAATGTTAAGGGTTGTCCACCCTAGAATTCTTTTTTCATTTTTTGGTTATTTTTTATGGTGTGGCATAAAAAAATAAACATAATCCCAAATTTTCACTACTCTCACCCCTCCCCCCCCCTTTTTGTATTCATTCACTACAAGTAATCTATGTATATTATGGCGGAACAACGTTCGCGGGGTCAGCTAGTAATTTTATAATGATTCGTATTATATCTACTTATAACATTACCGTTAAAATAAGATTTTATAGAGTAGACCGATTATAATGTTACGCAAAGATACATTATAACAGATGCCTACTATAAATATATTTTCAATGTCCTAAACTATTTTCTCAAGCAAATCGAAATAAAATTGGCAAACTTTTCTGTCACATTCACTTAACGTGATTTATGACCATCTTACTAAATTAACAAGTATGCGGCAAACAGTGATTACGCCATCTTCCTCCATAAAGTTTCCCGTTCCAGTTAATTCCACTTTTCTGGAGTAGCTCTAGCCGGCACTAAAATATGTTATGTTACCGTATACTTATTTGGACTTCTTATGCCAACATTTGCCAGAATTAGAATAGCGTTTAATCATCTGAAGTGCTTCTAGCGGGACGAACATAGTATCTTAAACAGTTATGTATCTACCAAATTACTATAACTTATATTTGATCTCGCACTGCTGGGCTAGGATGACAAATGTCAAGGGCGTGGGCTCACCACAGTGCCAATGTCTGAGTTGGTAGGCTACACGTCTTTGAGAATATTATGCATATAACTAGTATATGGATAATTCACACTACATCTTTATAATCCATTCACTATTTTTTGCGTGAACGAGTAACAGACATCCATACATCATCACTTCGCGTTTATAATATTAGTAGGCTTGAACCATATTTATTTATTTATTTATAACTCTTTATTGTACACCAAGAACAGGACATTAACAATTATATAAATAGACATTTATAGAGTACAAAAGGCCATACTAAAGTACTAAAAGGAATAAAAGGCGGACTTAATGCTAAGATCATTCTTTTTCCATCAACCTTGGGCCAGTAGGAGAATAAAGATTGTAATTATTTCAATGACTTGGGTCATGCATTACCTAATTTTGTTTCCGTAATCCGAAGACAACTACATACATATCATTTTGCTACGTGATAACTTTAACGAAGTTTGCCTTATTTTATCTACTGGCCGTAAAGATATATGTGTTGGCAGGGAGGAAAATAGTTATTTCCTACCTATAAAGATGTATAAAAATATGGGAAAATTAGCTTTGGGAAAATGGCGGCTCAGCAGACAGGCATAATATTTATTATGTTTCAGGGTAACCTCTTTCCCAAGGGACGGGGTCCCCACGGTGGGGGATTGGGGAACATTCATCGGATTTGGTCGCCGTTTGTAGGAGTCCCGATCGGGGGTATGAGGGAAATAATATACCTCCCGCACACCCATAGGCTAAACTTCGACGAACACTTTAAATGCTGTAACGTATGAAACCTGTTTAATCTATAGTAGCCACAGTGCTAGCTCCAGGGAGTAAAAACTAACAGAAACTTTGTGCTTATTATCGAGCTGAAGAATTAGGTCTATGAATATTTTACTACCTACATACATACATACTATTCTAGCTTCCAAGGAACTTACATGTCTCTTGGGTGCCACAGCTGGACTCAGCTCTCCTTTGACAGTATGAGAGGAACAATCCATAAACCACAAAGCTGGCCAAGAGTGGATTGGTAGACATCACTCGCTTTTGAGAACATTATGGAGAATCCTTTAGTTTCCTTAGGATGTTATCCTTCACCGAAGCAAATGATAATTAATTTCTAATACACACATCTTTTTGACATTCATTCGAAAATGAAAATTATTCGAATTTTGTCATCGAGAACTTTCTGACTGATAATAAGAAGCGCTTAACAGTGTTTTTACAAATCTGGGAAAAGCATACAAATAGCTGTGCCAACATAGTTCTCTTCACTGAAATTGAGATGAGAAGTTAACCGCGATCAATAAGAATACTGTTTAGGTATTTGTACAACAAAATAATCCTACGAGTGCCAATTGGCATCGGTCTAAGGTTGCTACTACTTTCGAAAGTGTCTCACATAAATGATAGATTCTTTTTTACGTATAACCCCATTAAATGACAGTAAAACTCTTAGTATAAACACTGTCCGCCAATCCGCATTGGGCCAGCGTGGTCAACTATGGTCTGTACCCCTGACATTGTGAGACGAGACCAGAGCCTGAAGTGGGTGATTGCTAGGGCCAAAAAATTCTTAGCGCTTCCGTTCTTCGGAGAGCACGTAAAGCCATCATTCCCAGTTTTTATCATTAGGTACCTAACAGTCGTTATCAAGCCAAGTTTTCGGGCGGTATAGAAACTTATGTCGGCTACAAGCCAGTAAACCAATCTGGAGAAGCGTGGCAGAGTATGCACTAGGCCTCCTCAATAGTGAGGAGAGAACTTAGTAGTGGACCATTAATGTGTTAAAGCCAGAAATTTCAAAACAAACTGATTACACTTGAAAGTAAACCTTTACACAGGTAGAACATCTTGAGTTCCTATTCCTATAGCTAAAAAATACCCTTACCATATTTTTACCATTACCATTCTACCCTTAACCCCTTGACCCATGTAACAGATGTTATCTTTCATCCTGCTAAGATTTATAACTGATTTGAATATCAGAATTCTTAACCAATTTCGTGCAAAATTTCGTACATTTTTGTTACATTTGAATCGAATTGTGGAAAATGGGACGTTGAAATACGGAAAATACGAATTAGTTAGGTACTTACTTTCGTAAGTTTGTAGTTTAAAGTGCGTGCCACGTGCCAAGTACCACCAACCAGCACATTTTTTGACCATCTTGATTTTCTGCGTAGGTTACCTTATATAATTTGGATTTGATTAGATTAACCAAAGTTTTGAGGTGTTTTCCCTTGGACAAAATATTCACAGTTCCTATCAATAAACCTAACCGTTATCGTAAACGAATTTAAATGAACTAGATACCCGCTCTGCGCTCAAAATTCGACGGTAATTCTTTCTGTGAAACGGTTACTTTACATTGACAAATAAACGTACACATTTCAAACGTCGTGTCAAAGGCATGATAGTGTGCATAGAATAACTAACACTAGTGTGTGTAATGTTATATTTATTGATTTAATGTATTTTTAATGTATTATTTTCAAAGATATTAGCATTCTGCACTCCTTTTCTATATAAACTACAAGTGTGCCAAATTTTATAGGTACTCCGTCCGCGCAATTTTGATAAAAAGGGGTACAAAGTTTTTGCTTCACGTACTCTTGTTAATATAAAGATACAATCTGAACTATGTTAGATCATGTCATTATTATATAAATTCAATTTCTGGTCCACAAAATACCTTGCGCATGTGACTTACATTTTGTATTTCAAAGTGGCGTCGCGCCGAGAAAATAATAAAACCTTTAGAATTACCATATAAACGACAGAGGGCGTTCAAGGGGGCTGCCCCCGCCCCCTTCACAAAACGGATCTGACAATAATTTAACAGAGATTTTCTTTCTATTGGCTGAACAATGAGTCTGACTGGATGACACAATAATTTTCTTTTCTCTTTTTTTCTATCTTTTCTTTCTTAATCTTCTGTTCTTTTTCTTTCTAAATTCTCTTTTATTCGCGTAAGTTTCAAATAGTTTAGTACATTTTGTATTTTTTTGTTATTTAATAATTATATCTAACAACTAATCCGTTACTGAATTTGGATTATCATTGGATGGTAATTAAAATGAAATTTAGATGCGATGCTACGAGTAACTACGCTATTACGTCCAATGAACACTAATCATCCACACATTACTACATACTTGTCTAAATTATTGTTCCGGTGCATTGTGTTGTACGGGTATATTAATTATTATTACGATGAGGGACTTATTTCTTTCATTCCAAATGGCATTGGGATCACAATACATCAATGTCAATTAATTATGTAGCATTGTAATTTGACAACAACTAAAATAGGTAATAAAAAACCACAATTGCTGATTTAAATATCTCAAATAGAGGAAAAAAGTATAAAATTGATTAATATTAATATTAAAATCTGTTATTCATTTTACAATATGTTTATACTAATTATATAATTCTTCTGTAAGTGTTTTGACAGTGAACTCCTCCTAAACGGCTTAACCGATTTGAATTATTTTTTTAATGTGTGTTCAAGTGGATTCGAGGATGGTTTAGATTAACAATTGGACGAGGTAGGTGGCGTTGCTGTCGATATATCACCAAAACATATTTAATTATAAAGCGTTAATTATAAATTATAAATTACATAAAAGCGGTACGAAGTACGCTGGGACAACCAGTACCATAAATCTTAGGAACATTTTTGGGCGTCTAGAATGCACTGCTTACAGTGACAGATGATGATATATGATTTTATACTTAGGTTAATAAACGGAGAAACTTTGAAATAACTTGAGAATGTGTCGTCCTGTCAAAAGTTCCAGTTGCCACGATCCATGCAACTGGGTCGAAATATCGGCGTACAAAATACATATCGGAAGAACCCGTATCATAGTAAAATAATTGGAGACGATAGTTATACCTAATTGGGTTTGTTGGTTCGATAGTCCATCCAATACTAAAAGTTAGTTGGAGATAGTTTATAGTTTCGCCGAGCAGCTGCACGTGTATGGGGTTATAAAGTGAGGTGCATATAACCAGAAGATAGGATAGGTGATACAACTTACCGGGGATGAACGGGTGCATCGAATGACTTCTACACTAAGTGAGAGCGCTTGAATACCAACATAATGTATAAGATAAAAAGTTACAAACCGATTGTTTGAAAAAATATTGAAAATTTAAGTGACAATGGTCTCTAAGCAACTTAAATCGTTATGCATCATAGATTATAGACTTTAAATTTAATTTAAAAAATATTCTTAGTTATTTTTTTTATTAAAATTATTGTCTTAATAATAAATGTAAATAAAAATACATATAACATGCCTAACAAGAACAACACAAACCTAACCTAACCTAACCTAACTAATAAAGTTCCAACCTATAAAAAATATCGTCGATTATGTCAGCATAAAGCGAAAAAATATGTGTAAATAAAATTTCAAGCCTCTAAAAATCGCTAAATCTTCTCTAATAACTTTTACGTAAAGATAAATTCAAGAAATGTTATCTTCGCACATTCCATTGAATTTGGCTGTAATAAGATCGATTTGCCACGACGAAGACTGCTCCTATCGCGTGCTGAAACTTCATCGTGCAAAGACCATTAATGTCGTCGATTGATGTCGATGTAATTCTGCGATCGTGGCAAAATATCACTTCATCAACTAAATCTTTGCTTACAAGCTATTTCCACCGTTGAATAGTTATTTAGTTCATATTGAAGAGATACACAGAATTCAATTGATAGTTATAATATGTATAATTAAACGCACTCATACCCCCGCACTAGGATTTCCTATGACGCGGGTGGATAGGACAACATAAATAACACAACACATCACTAACACTCATGATCCGAGAACAAATATTCACGATACTAACCCGACCGGGAATCGAACCCGGACCCATCGCTTTGCAGGCAGGGTCACTACCAACTCGACGGTACCTACGTACAAACCCTGACTACAAATGACAAATTTTACAGGAGAGCGCTTCAAGTTTCAAACACGTGTATTATCTGTTTTACTTACACTACGTACTACTTGAGCGACTCAACGATAACAATAAACGAGCTTTGCCCGCGACTTCGTCCGTGTGGGATTTAGCAAAAACGAAATAAAACTAAAATTAAAGTAGCATAAGTTACTCCTTATGACATCAGCAACCTGCCAGTGAAAGTCCCGTCAAAAACGGTCCAGCCATTTCAGAGATTAGCCAGAACAAACAGACAGACAGACAGATAGACAGACAGACAGACAGACAGAAAGACAAAAATAGTAAAAAATGTTATTTTGGTTATGTACCGTATTATATACATAATACATGTAGTAAAAAACGGTTATTTCAATATTACAAACAGATACTGCAATTTTATTCATTTGTATAGATGTAGAGTTGTTATCTCGGTCTAGAACACTATTTTAACTGAAGCGATATTGATCGTCTGGTAATAGCAACTTTAATTAAGATAATAGCGACATTCTGCACATATTTTTCTATCATTGTAACACTCAACTCCTGGGGTTCATTCCAAACATCACCAAGCGGGCCGTGTGTGGGTCGTTTGAGTTCTAAAAGCATTACATTCATCGCATTCAGCAAGTGTTTATGTCGTTGAAAATTTTAATTTCATAATAAAAAAATGGATTTAAGTAATCTTTATAACATTTTCTCAACATTTAATGAACTTATGTTAAAAGTAACTTATTGGCGATGGCAGAAAAATAATATCTTAATGTATAGAAAAATTGATGTATTTTAAAAAGGCTTTACAGATTTACAGTCATTGAGATCGGCGAGATAAGTAGCTATGTCGTTTAATAGCCACTTAAGATTGTTGTGGAAGCACCATTAATTACGCTTTGTGAACCGCCCTGCAACACTTTATTGTTCAAGCATTTGTATGAATGCCGATAAATGGATGCTGATGTTGATATTCTTTATTCAAAGTTCATAGTAAATATCTATCTTTAAACGATATTCAAGATCCCAACCACTTGCAAATTGTATAACAATAGTTTTATCGTTTCGCCGCATGTCGTATTCTAAACATAACGTTTGCATAGCATTCTGGAAACATTTAGTGAATATTTAATGTGCACAATCTCAACTATATTTATGTTTAAATATAAGAACAGTTTTTGCATGTAAGTATTCATGTCCTATTCTAGTAAGCAGACCTAAGCTATGCGGGTTTGTAAAAAACGACGAAATGTTTCGAGAAAATATAGTTCAATCCCGTGCCCTTTATATTAGGTACGAATGTTTGGATAATTTTACATAGCTGATAACCATGTCAAACATCTATTATCTCATTTCTGAAAACTTCACACTGGGCTATCTAATTTTAAGTAGGCATGTAGCCCCGAAGAAGAATACTCATAACGCCTTTTTTGAATACCCACCACACCACCACAGAACGAAAAAGAGGAAGTCATCATCGTTTTTCGTGGTCGTCAGTCGTAATGTACTCGCGCGTGACCGAAAATTGATGATGATGATTGATTATGAAAAGGATTAAAAATGTTAACAACTGCGGTTCGGTTCGAAAACGTAGTAAAAATCCCGTGTGCAATTAAATAAGTACCGACAACGCGATTAAAAAGTTGACAGGGTTGGTATTGGCAGTAATGGTCGTCTAACTATTTACCCTTCGTGTTGTAACAACCATGTTCCAATGGTTTGATTTTTATTTGACACTACATCTTTTACATTATGTTGGTGCATTGTATATCAAAAAATCATTTTCAAGCGTTTTTGACCTTCTGAAAACTATATTATAAAAAATATATTTTGATGAAGAGAATTAGATAACTTATATTGATAATGGTGTTCATCGCAACGGTATAAATATAACGTTAGATAATCATGTATTTTAACTTGGTATTAAGAAATTGTTATCCGTGCTACCCTACGGAGGCACTCCTCTTGGATCTCTTGCACGTGGGTTTAATTAACATTAAGATGTAAAGCAGGTAATGAGGGGCTTGAGGCTTAATTACTTTTAGTAATTAAAAATATCCCATGTTGTACTATAAATGTAATTAAATGTTATGAGTGGTATAACTTATGACGTACCTACATGATGAGTTTTTATTGGTTGCAATTATATAGACATAGAAGCGCTCATGGCCCGGCGGCTTGCGTCGAACTTAAGTGATCGACATGTTAAGCAACAGCGGGCGCGGTCGGTAGTAGGATGGGTGACCGCTAGTGGCAAAATTTCTTGGACGCTTCCGTGCTTCGGAGAGCACGTTAAGCCGTCGGTCCCAGTTGTTACCATATGCCTTCGGGCGGCATAAATACAACATCCGACACTTGGGTTGGCCACTAATCCCTTCACCAATCCGCAATGGAGCAGCGTGTTGGAGTATGCTCTAGGCCATTTAAGGTATAAGGAGAGACTCGTGCTCAGTAGTGGGCCATTGATGGGTTGAAGGTACTTATATGTAGATTCAATTTAATTTGCACTAATAACACGACATCGCCACCCTCCCGTGAACCTGTTCCTATATATCATGTTTGACTGTCCATTTATTGACCAAGCACAAACCACTATACAGACTAGTTATATGACATAAATAACATAAACATACATAAAATAGCGTTAATTGAAGGACTAACGTATCGCTCGACCGGATTGTAGGTACAATCCGGTCGAGCCAAGTAACTTTTTGTTTTAATAGGGTAGCAATAAATGGCCTAATGTCAAGATAAAGTTTGGGAACTTCCTACCTCTGTTTGGCAAACGTCAGTATTTTGCTACAAGTCTATTAAGTATGTACTTAGTATCTACATAGTCCACTTCAGTTGAATCAATTCAATCACGTATGATGGTAAAAATAACGGTAACAAATTTTAATTAAAGTCAAACAATAACATTGCACAAAAATTTCATGAAACTTATAAGTAAAAACACAAAACAAGTTATATAAATGGCTATGGCGGAATGGCGTGGGCGTTATAGCGCATCTAGAATGTTTACGAACGCGCTCACAGCGTTCTAAATAGGTTTTACACCGTCATGCCCTTAATATTTAACCCCCTTGCTGTGTCGTTTTCGTAACAATGGCAAAATAACAATAACATCCACTTAGATTATATCTGTGTTGTAAATGGAACTCGATTTTATATTATATTCTCATTTTGCTGGATGGATCTAATTATATTGTTTCCACCTGTGTATGTATGTCTTTAAGAGGAAAGTGAAATGGCTTTTAATTAGTAAGTGCGTCCAACATCTTGGACTTCATCGCCATTTACCATCAGATGGAAAGGCAAGATCGTATAATGTAAAAACCTTTAGGTGATGTTTAGTAACCAATAATAAATATATTTTTTATGGTATTATAGTAAGGTAGCAAACGAGCATGCAGCACCACCTGCCGCTGCCACCCATGACTCTGGCAAAAAATGTATCCCTTTTATGGAAAATTACGTGGTCCGAAGTATGAAATTTGGCACAGTTAAAGTTTATATGGAGAAGGAGTGCAGATAGCTAACATGTATTATTATACTATGATAATGCATTTAAAACATATCAAATTAATATATAAAATATTAATATAAGTTATTTATGCACACTGCCATGCGTTTGAGTTGACTTTACGCCATTTCAGCACTCAATGCGGGTAGTAAAATTTTAGATGTAAAATATGTTTAACGCCTTATATAGGTACTAATTAAACCATCTCAAATTAAACCATTAAAAATACTTATCAACTTTACTGAAAGTTGATAAGTATTTATAATTATTTATATTTGATAAGTATTGAAGTTGAAAGTACAGCAAGTAGTCAAAAGTTATAAGTAAGGACCTATTAAAAAGGTTGAGATAAACCTAAAATAAAGGTTGATAGTCTTAAAAGGTTGTGTACTTATATTTTTAGGTAACGATAAATAACGTGATGTGGTTATTGTACACTTTATTAGGTACAATATTGGAGGTAACACGCGTAATCTGTTATAACCATCAACAACTATTAAATAGTCCAAATTCTTAATAGAAAGTCTCAAACAAAGCGGTACTATTCTTAACTTCTATTCAACGTCATTTACAAGTGCTCTAATATAATGCCTGTCAACCACATTCTGTCTACTGAAACGTACTTAATTTCATCTCTGAAAGAGTATTATAATATAGGCCTGGCCAATTATTTATTACTTGCTTGCGTAATTTGAGCGACACACCTTATGTAATGTCGCCGTGAGATTAATTTCAACATGGAAATTGATTATAATTATTGTGTTATGGGGGCATTCTCGTGTGCCTTATATGAGTAACCTAAAACGAACTTAAGGCTTTGGCGATAAAGTTCAAGAATTGCGCGAGGTTGTGAGTGGTTTCAACGATTCTTGAGTCAACATCTCCTACCTAATAGGCTAACAGAGCTTTCATTCCATCTGAAATAAAAGCGATATGTTTATTATTTGTATCGTTTTGAAGAACTACTTAATAAGATATAGAAAAATCTCGATATGAAATGTGTATATGTAATAAAGTATTCGAGTATGTACTTATATAAAATTAGCAAAATTCGTGTCAAAGAAATATTGGCGAGAAAAATGGTTTCATCAAGTTAAGCCTGCTTTTATCGCGACAGGCATTCAGCTCAGATAAGATTGAAGAACGCCTCGCCGTTGCTAATGTGGGCTCAAGTGAAGAACAGGCGGCGAGAGGTGATCGATTTATGAGTACCTATCAGCCAATAGAGCCACGCTAAGTACCACGTATGTAATTCCACTGATGAGGTTTATGCTGACGTTTTTAAGGTTGAATAACGATGTAAAAATTAAATCTTTGTGATTACGCATATGTTTGTGTATACATATATACCTATGTATTAAATTTGTTTATACTCGTATGTTACTCGTATTTTTTTCTAAAACTAACTATCGGTATATACTTTGGTCCAAAATACATTAAAATATATTAATACATAATTTTAAATATGTTGCATATAAAATATTTAAGATAACATGTAATACGTAATTAACTAGCTAACAAGAATCTAAATCTTTGCAAGTCATAAACCTAAAATTATAAAAAACATACTAAATCGACATTAAAGTTCACTTTCCTGAAATCTACAAAGATCTTTAGATATCATAATGTTCGTTGTCATCGCTATTCAATAATTTCTATTTCAAATTCTAAATCTATTAATAACTAACTACAAATTTTAAAATAAAAAAATGCAAGACCCCAGTGATTCGACAAACAGATAGGTAAACGCGCAAAACATATAATATTACATCTTACATTATATAGGAAATGATTCTATTTCCATAACGTCTGTTCAAAACACATGTTTGATCGATGGAGTGCAAAGATACACATATTCACACATATTCATAAACACGATAGGTACCTGTGTACCTATCGTGTAACTTTCAACTTACTTACTTACTGACTTAAGATTCATTTAATATTCAGAGAGATAATAGTAGAGCAAAAAGCGTTATTTAATCTTGCATAATGAAGAAATAGTGACCTTCATAAAGTTGTAGTGTCAGTTTCCGTTTCATTTTATTGTATCTCTTAGGGCACGGGATTGTAATAATGCGCTCAGTCTGTTATATTTTTACTTGTGCCTTCTCCCGACCTAATTTTGAACTTCCCCATTTCATTTCGTTTGAAGCCTCTCCGTGGTAAATGTTCGTCCTTGCTCATCGTTAGGCATAATCTACGAACAGGATTAATCCATTATCATACTAATGCTTAATACTTATATTACTGAAATGATTTAAGTCTGTTGTAAGTACCAGGCTAAGTATGAACTTAGTAAGTCTTTGTGTTCTAATGAGAGTAGGTACAATAATGTAGGTATATTTAGGTATATTTTACGGCAGATGGATACTTTTGTACTTGTTTATATTATCTGTTTAGTGTTAGGTACTTCTGACTTCTGACATCTTAGAGATTGACGTCGTTATGCGTAAAAGGGTTTTTTAAACTACTCGTATATGCAACATAATATATAACGCTGATGATAAAGAGGGATGTGGCTGTGTCGTGCAAAGGCCGTGTGTTTTACGTGAATACGTACCAATTGCTCGGTATCGGTACGCATTATGTGGTTACGTGCCTCACAAAATTTTACAAATTCTTTGATCTCTCACCCATCGATGTGTGTAATTAAATTTTGGTTACATCAAAAGCCTTTACGTAAGTTGTACTAATCCCAAAACACCAAAAGAGAGTTTCAAAAATAGAAATAAAATCATCATTTTTTACTTAATGCCGAAAAATTTGTGTGTTAAATGAAAATTAAAATGTTAAAATTGAATGTTGGTATAACAATAATATGAAATAAATTTATAAGTTGAAAAACTATAAACACGCTTATATAGCAATTTTAGTCACAATACTGTTAAGCGTTCAGGAGTTCCCTTGACTGGAGCCAAACGCTCAGATGTGGAGGTCATGTCACGTTTGTCAATAAATTGTAATGTCATCGGAACTAAAGCAACAAAATATCAAGTTCGCAAACTAAGCAGAACTAGTTTTAATTCAGCTTGCAAGATTTGACCCGAACATAAATGGAAACACTGCAAATTAAATAACAGTTTCTAAAAATGTTATTTTTCCAAGGTAAAGGTGTGTGCACGTAAAAAATCTCGCATTTTAGCATAAACGTTAAGTACGATTACCGTACGTTTACAAAAAATACCTTGATTGCATTTTCCAGCAGGCACGCTCTCCAAACGCGAGAAGTTCGCCGGGTATGATCGAATGTCCGATCGACAATTGGATGTCAATTCAGGTAATTGCTTGTGGAGGCAATATTATAGGGCAATAAATTAGAAGTTGGATTTGAACTTCGTGAATGCGAACAATATAGTATAGCTGTTTATGAAAATGGAACCTAATACCTATGTATAATATGGTTTTTAAATAACAAACATTGCCTAATTACTGTGTATTTTAGCACACAAGATTATTGTAAATCTCATAACGTAACATTAAAGCTCATTTTAATCTGTGAAGTTCGGGAAACATCGTGTCGTGATGAGATAAGCATAATTATGTAAGACAATTTCATTAATACTGTTCACGTGTCAGGATCGCAGGGTTTCGAGAAAATGCGCGAAAACTTATTATTGCACTAACTTTACTAGCTCGGTGTTACCAACACACAACTCCAACGCTAGTTAAAAACACAGCCCCACACTCTTTGATCACAGTTATACGCTTGCAGAAAACTCTTCGCATCCGTATTTAACCCTTAAATGAATATCGCACGGCCTCAGCCTTTGTTACTAAGGTTTTTCAGGTTTTTATAAAACTTCACTACTTTCTTACTAAAAAGTTTCTTAATATAGGTACCGTTTTTTTTTACTTACCGACAGGCCCTTTTTATTGCCTCGTCGGTACTATTGTTATCAATCCGCAGTGTGCTAGTTCTCGTACATGAAAGTAACTTTCATTAACTACTTTCCCGATTTACTGGCATGTGCCTTTACTTTGTGACAGTATTTATGACTTTAATATAAGTTACGTCATGTCACGTGGTAGTCTCCTCGTAGTGCATTACTGCAGGAGCGATGTACGATGATGGTACGCAAACATTTCCATTACGTGTTCAAACAACAGAGCGTTTCCTTTTCTCTGTTGTTTCAACACCTGTTGTTTCATTAATTAATCTCAAACAATAATTAATTATTTTCACGTAATTGTATTTGACCGGAATTGACCTGCAGCAGAACAAAACAAACAATAAATGTTAAGTGAACCTTAGCTCAATATATTAGCGAAAACCTACCCAAATCGGACAAGCCGTTTCGGAGATTAAATTTGAGAGATGCATTTAGCATTATAAACCGCATACAAAGTACACAAACAACTTTTTTTAATCATTATTTTCGGTTCTCTTGCGATAATAAACAGCCACTGTAAAAGTTTTTCTCGTTATATCTTCTATAGATAGCGGCCAGCTACAGATTCATTATTAGTATAATATAATATTGATGATGATGATGTAGTGTAAATCGCGGCACATAAGTTGACCCAAATGATCAAAACTTTAACAACGCGGGTAGTCGTATTTCATTAAAATGCTTTCGCTTCTGTCCGTGGAGAATCTGTTTTAGTAGAATTTCCAAGGAACTTCAAACTTGAAATACAGCATAGAACAGCGTGATAATGCAATCAATTAAAGGAAACAAGATTTTTTTACCGTCAAGGGTAAAGTTGATAAGAATTTTCCACGGGTAGATCTTCGAAGCAGAGATTAGTTATTAAAATGCAAATAAAAGTTTGTGAGAATTACGTTTTATACTAAGTTATTGACAATTTAAATTAATTGTCTTTTTTATCGCTCGAAATGCTATTGCTTAGTGAATTACAATAACATCTTATCATTTAGTCTCATTTTAATACAATTTAAAAAGTTAATTTAGTATCAATTAAACCATTAACGTGGTCACAGTGCATGCAACGCATTAATAATTCATCGCAACAATTATAATTATTATTTTATCTTACATTCAATTAAATAACCAGTATGCAGGCATAACAGAAAAGCAAAAAAATCACAATTAACATAAAAAATATATAATATAAAAATTAATAGACGTTCGTTCGTAAAAGTTCGTTTTATGCCTTTTCGGGAAATGATAGTACAATAGATTCACACAGTTAATTATTAAAACGGATATTTAAAATTTAAAAAATATCTACAGAATTTATCTTAGTTTGAAATAGTGCTATTCTGTATAATGTTTAATGATACAATAAATATAAATTATTTATAATTCCCGTGTAATATTTATAAATGGTTACATTCAAGCAACCAAAATTATTTTGTATATTTATTTGACCTTAGCGTGAGGTCAGCGCTATTTGAATGAAACACAAAGACGCGGCACATCATTAAATATGAACTCGTGTGCAAGCTCATTTCATAATTCAAAGCTAAATTCGTAATCCTTTCTTACTCAACTCTTGATTCTTACTAAAGACAATTTGCTATGCATGGACATACAACTATAGAATATCATTACTAAAAAACCGTTTATATGGTTAAAGTTATTAAAACTTCCAATGTTTTAATACATCAATTATGAACGGTCAGCCCGACTCCAAATCATTAGGGAGCACACAAACGCTTCTGGCGTCGAGCTTGAATTTCTCAAAGAGAGAGAACAATGAGCACAGAAAATCCGTCTCTAAATAAACTGTCTGTAAAAGTTTCAAGTGGACTTTCCAAAAGCTCTCAGCTGCTTGATTTGCGATAGCGCCGACACGAAAGAGAGTAGTTTTTAACGTAGAATTTATAGCACGAAATACAAGCAAGTTAATTTCCCGCAACGAAAAATGTTTGTAGTATATTTGCTATGGAGTAACCATTGCGCGAAGGAGATAATATAGAGAAATTAAGTACGGCAACGTGGAGAAAAAGGCATTAAAGGACAGACCCTCACTCGATAACTGACAATAATGAAATATACTGAAAGCGATAATGATAAAAGCGTACAATACCATTGTGTACGGAGTCACACACGTACTTTTGGAAAACAGCATTGCATACATTTGAGAATGATAGCATTGTTTCAACTGTTATACATAATTGAGAGATGGATGATAAAAACAGATTTTCGATTGTAAAATAATATCGTATGAAATAGTTCCTAAATAATTATTATGTTTCTTCTACTCGTTTAGCAAGCCTATCCGTTCGAATATCGCAAAGCTAATCCCAACATACTATTAATTCCAATATTATATTAATAGGGTATACACCCCTTTCAACTGTGATTGATGTAAACGGTACGGTGTAAAAATAAGTCACAATTATATTTTAATTTATAACCTAATTTTTATATTCTTATATTTTTAGTATTTTTTGTTGTTATAATGGCCTATACATATAATTATATGTGTATGTGTGTATGTGACTTTGACCCAGCATTTGGGCCAGCGACCGTCACTCTAATCTACGAGAGTGCTGATGTTCGATTTATTCGAGCAGTACAGAACTCTAAAAATAAAGTTTAACAGCTACCCTCTGATGCATGTTTTCATTAACGCTGCCGGACAGCATGTTAGTGAATAGGTCGATTTAACTGTCTATATTAAAGGTCAACCCTCACTATAGCGGCGCGGATTTTTGTAAACGGATTAGACGCGTAGGCGCGTAGGTAAAGCGGTAGATGCTGCGTTTTTCTATAACAATACGGTGTTCAGAAGAATAGCACGGATCTCTCAACGGTAAATTAAAAAAAGATGGATGAAAGTAAGGCCTCAAATAGAACTGCAACATATAAGTAGATTTATGTTTTCGTAGAGCAATATTTGTTGAAGAAAAACTCATGATTAAAATGAGCTAATTAATATTATCCTCCTTTGCAATGCCGCTTGGTATCGCGCACTAGCAGCGGAGTGGAACGGCGCGGCAGCAGCGCGTCAAAGGATCCTTCTGATATTGCATCAGAACTGGCGTGACGCAGCGGTGCTCCATTGACGGTGCGGTTTACGCTACATAAATAAGTAGAAATAACATACCGCCGATTATTATTTCTACTTAGTTGCCGCTATAGTGAGGTTACCCTTTATGCTTAGGCTACATCGGCTGTGGTTGTCTCTAATTACAATTTACATTGGTCTACAAAATTTTACCTTAAGTGTGCTTTTTAATTATAACAATAATGTTCATACTTATTTGGGCTCACTGAATAGGTTTATATTAGGCTTCGGTTGCAGTGTCGCCTAAAATAATACGGTGTGCCCGCTTCTGTTTTTGCCGGCAACGCATCTGTGCCTTTGAGTGACAATGTCTTTTGTGTCGCTGATGTTCAAGGGCGAGGGTGATCGCTTACCGACAAGCGGAACGTGTCCTCGGTTGTCGGCAGTATCGGCTATTTTTTTAAATGTTGCTTAGGCGCTTATGATCCAGAAAATATTTGCCATTGGGCACGGTTATCCTTCTTAGTTTAGTGCCTAGAGCCTCAGGTTCTTTAATAAGTTGTGAATTCTCAGATTCCGCACTTGTCTCTTTATCAAAACAAAATATTTTAGCAAAAAAGATTAGCCACGGATTAAGGGATTATTAGCCTTTGGTAATCAGTTACGAGTGCGGATCGTTGTACAAAGTTTGTCACCAGGATGAGTTCTCCCCTCAATTTAAGAACTTTGCTTAATTTGAATAAATGCTCTCCAAATTATTAATTGGGTAAAGTTCAGCGATAAAAGCTCCATACGTCGAAATGCCCTCAAACTTTAACAGTGTAGTTGTGAATCGCAAATTATTCGAGCGCATCCTATCCTATAGTTACGTTATTTTATAGACAGTGAATACATTGTAATATTATAAAAATAATTATTTATATTTGTTCAGTTTTTTTTTATTATTATTTCTAGTCTTTAATGGCTTTGCAAGGTTTACAATCGTCGTGGGTGTCGATGCGTAGAAAACGGATGTGCTGAGACTGGATCGTAAACAGTGTTGACATTTATGTGACAGATAGATGTTTGTACTCGGACGTAGATGTCGGACGTCTTATTTGTATTGTCGCACGAAATCGTATTGCGGGGGGTATGAGTGTGTAAGCATTCATTTTATTATTACTTTATAAAGGAAACATTTGTTAGGGATGAGGAGAATTAATATAATTAGAAGAAGAGAGATCTAATCAAAGCATAGCCTCATTCCAATAATAGCTGCAGGGCACGGGTCCACGGGTCCTCGGGCACGGTTCCTCATAGCTGAGGAAGCCTAAAGCATACTCCACCACGCTGTTCCAGTGCGGCCGAGAACAAAGCGCATAATCCTTCCAAATATGTTATCGGATCATAGTTAATCATAATGCGTGTCGTACTGCGCCCATTTGAGTGTGAAATAGCCCTCGGTTTTCATCAAAATCCAGTCCGAATATAACTAATCAAATAATTTGATAAGAGGTTTCATCTAACTTTGAATCCAAGCAAACCCCGTCCTCGCTCTGCACCCTGCACTCCGTTCTACCGATGAAGCTATGAATCGTTGGGCTTTTACCACTCAGGTAAATCCTAAATGGTACTCATGCATTGTATTTCTTCGCATGGCTGGCTACCTACCATCCCCCTAATGTCAACGGGAAATGTTTTGTTCATGTATTGTCTTAGTTGAAGAGCCGAATAGCCAGAAATAATATGAGTCCCCAATTCGGTTTTGTTAGGCCATGGTTTGGTGATGCTTTGGTGGTAACAATGTAATAAGTTGTTTGTCGAATACAACACAAAAAGTAAATTTCCCTAAAAATAAAACATAAAATGTAAAGTCGCTGCCGATCACAATGGTCCGGCAACAATCGCGGTCACTGATTGCAATAAATTATGTAAATTAATGAAATATACTTTTCGAGGTCTACACATAATTCAGAGTAGGTATGTTTGGTCCTGTAGGCCTTCACTGTGGGGTCTCTAATTAAATTATTAGAATTTCAATCACAATAATAATTGAAATGTCGATTTTAAGTGATTGACTGAGTCAAGCAACAGCGGGCGCGGTCAGTAGATGGATGGGTGACCGCTATTGGTTCCGGATGTATGTAATCGTTAGATAGCAGTTGTTACGCCATGTCATAGGCCGGTGGCATAAAAACCAATCACCAGTACCAATACCAATCCGAACTGGTGCAGCGTGGTGGAGGGTGCTCTAGGCCTCTTCAATGAGTAGGAGAGACCCGTGCTCAATAGTAGGCCATTGAGGGGTTTAAGCCAATTTTTATCAGTGAATGGTCATTATACATTATGAACATGTAATTTTTGTACGATCTCTTCACAACTTTTGTGGTCATAGGCTTTAAATCATGAGGATATTACAACAGGCGACGCGAGATAGTTGCTGCTAGCGTTTAATATAATTTATACGTGCGTTGCGTTCATTATCACATAAACGACGTCCGGTAATTAATTGTTAATTTTTAATTGTTGTGGCATTGCTAAGCTGTTGCGAAACTACCTTTATGTGCATTCAATTTCATTTTAATTCTTGAGTTCGTAAACTTCACTTAAATACTTATGTACTAGTATTATATATTAATGTCGTGGAATAATTAATAACTACTTACCCGCTCTGCGGTCGAATTTCGACCGTAATTAATTTTGCCAAAGTAAAGTAGGTAAGTAACCCACTTAACATTGACTCTATGAACAATCACCCTACGACACATTTCAAACGTCCTGTCAAACTTACATTAGGGTGTGTAATATTTTATTAATTAATTTAATGTATTTTTTATAAATTATCTTTTATTAGCATTCTGTACTCCTTCCCATAACTATATAAACAATAAATGTGCCAAATTTCATACGATCCTCCATCCGCACAATTTCCGTAAAAAGGGGTACAAAGTTTTTGCTTCACGTATTAATTTTACAACATCTAACTTAATCTTTTCATTACGTGGTATTGTTTCTAACACTTAACTATGAAACAATACAAATCATTTAAATGCCTGCGGGAATCATAAACAGAACCTTGCGAACTCGAGAATTGTGGCGAGCGAGTCAATATTGATATTGTGGGTATGTATGCGAATTGCCAGCGAAAGAGCCGCGCAAATCCTGAATATCTACACACAGTAAACAGCAAATTTTTCCTCGTTTCAGATATCGGAAACCATACGGATAGAGTGGAAAGTGTGAATGTGAAACAAATTATGTTCAGTGTGATGGAGTTGTTGTGTAATCGTTTTAACCGAACGATAGACTCAATCCGGTTTCGCTAAGGTAATAAACAAAATTATCGTAACTTAACTATTACCACAAAATTTACTAAGGTCCTGATTTGAATGAAAAGGCGTCTAGTGTGTAGTTTCTTGTTATTATTCAAAATGTTATTATTCTTAACAAAGTTATAGTTTCAATAACAAAAAACCGCTTCTATAAAACTAAGTGAATTATAAAATCACTGTTCTGTAAACCGCTGAAGAGTAAACTTGTTTAGAGCCAATCGTGAGCGGAACGTGATTTAAGATATTGTATGACATGACACTTATACCATACGTAATCGATATGGCTGTAGAATCGTTTCTACCTAATTTAAATAAGTTCTACCTTCCGTTTGTCCGGAGATGTCAGTAGTGTCAGTCTTGAATGTCATTTTCTAAAATATTAGATATTTATATGCATTTTTATCGATATCAATAAACTTTCCCAAAAAGTACTCGTCATGCCAAAATTACCCTAATTTTTTTTTATATTGTCAACGAATTTTTTTTATTGTTGTGTAACGTTTCAAGTACGTGTTTGTTTTTTTATTTAATATTTTTTGTAAAATATAGAAACTTATTGATAATTGTAATAAATGTTGAACGTGTACTTGGCGCGTCACTTTTAAATAGAACTAAGTTTTGTAGGATTGATTAATAATGTTAACACAGTTAAACTGTTAAAAATACACCCTGTTTATTTTAGCGAGGGTTATTTCCATTCAAGTTCACCCTTAATAACCCGACCACTTATGTACGTTAAATATTTAATGCCATTAGCGGTCCACTGACGGGGTTATCTACCAATCAAACCTTGATATGACGAAATAGGTCGCGTTTGTTGAAGTATTTATGGACTTACGTTTTATGTATTTAATTTAACAATAATTTTATCTCGGGAACGCTTTTATACTTTTTCTGAATTTATCTTTGGCTTTTTGGCTTGGCCCGTGCGGTCCGAACCGACTTTCATATAAAACTTTCATCTCTTATTTTACCCCCTCAAGGTGATTTTCCAAAAATGTTAAAGCACGTCAAATGCCAATATTCATATAGTCTGTTGGCGAATATTGGCGAATTTTCAAACAAACTTTTAACTTCGATTTCACCACTTCAGGGTTTGAATTTCCCAAAATCTCTTCGTAGTGAATGCCTCTTTTCAATAAACTACCATCCCGCCAAGTATCAGTTTCATGTGTCAATTAAGCCGCATGGCTATACATCTATTGATAAGCATGGGTAGGAAGGTCATTAATAGGGCGCAATTAACATTACTGCTTTTTAACCGATCGGTAGACGATTTAAGAGCCAACTACGTGGGTATATTCCTGGGCTTGAAATTGATCGGTTAAATACTGCTATAAAACCGGTCAAATTTGAGTCAGACTCACGTACATAAAACGCATAGAGTTTTTAATTTTACATACGTATACTGGGCACTCACGAATCAATCAGTGCTAAAAGAGTATACCGTTCCGCCGTGTTCTAGTCGCAATCTCTGGTACTCAGAAGTGAACGTTTCTTGAATGGTAACCCTCCTTGGGAATAAATTCATTGACTTTTTATTATTTGTCGCGATAGCGAGCGCAGTAACACGTATTCTGTGGAATTTCTAGATGTATACATATTTCCGTTTAAGAGATAGAGGCTTGTGATAGACGGCAGACGTGTTAATACGGTTCAGTTTGCCACCCTTTTGTCTCTCAAACCTCACAAACCTAATTTAATCCGGCTGTAATGTTGCTTTATTCAATGGATCCACGAAGTGCGCAGTCAGTGTACGAGCGCGTTAAGAAACCCTTAATTTTATAATGTCATTCAACCCAGCCGTAATCTAAAATTGTTATAAGATTTTTGTTGATTAGGGATTTCATTAACACTTAACGTGAAACGGCGTTACTAATTGAAAACGGTTGATTTATCGTCGCCTTACAATGGCTTGTTTTTGCTGAAGATATAACAAAATAAGAAGTTCGCTTACTTTTCGCTTCATTTGTCGTTCGCCAAAAAACGTTTAAGTGAGAGAAAACAGCTATAATTTAGAAGACGCAAACGGCCGTGGCATAAAATCGATATTAACAGAATGCCCATTTAAGTATAGATTTCATTACAATTGCCAATGTTTGAACGTATTAGCACGTACGAGTATTAGCAAGCTCGTTGTAAGTTTTAGAAAACTTTGAACGTCTTTTTTTATTTTTTACTTCCTTCAAGATTAATGTGTTCAAGAGTCAGAGTTATAGGCCACGCAATAAGTTTTGAGATGCTCGGAATTTAAAAATAAACAGCACCACCTTTAAAGATCCAAAGAACCGGAGCCTCGCAAATAGTAGTTATTGGTGATAATGATTGTGTCGACTGTCGACCACTACAATGTTGAAGTGAAAAGAGGCCGAGTATTCACATATTCCAAGGAAATCGGGTAACTTCTAGTTAAGAAGTAGTTCGGGGAGCGTTTATACCAACTTATCCACTTGGTTCTTGGAATGAAGAAGCTGTGATTTTGTTGGATCTCCCATTTGCAATTCAAAAGCCAAACATCAATATTTTATCAGTAGACAGTTACTGAGAAAATTACAAAGACCTTGTAATTTGGAAAAAAATGGCTGGTTATTTTTCGCTTTGTCATTTGTCATTTATTTTGTCCACATCAATGCTGAAAGATTGAAAGCTATTTAAGGTACGTGTGAGAGAAGACCAAAGACTAGGCTTCGGAAATTTAAGCTGCATTACTATAACGCCTCTTCACATGTGTCCCTTATAACAAAGCCGTTATGGAGGAATTTGGTTTTAAAACCTTGACTCATCCACCTTGCAGTGCAACTTGGCTCCTTGTGATTTGATTCTGTACGGAAGAGCAAAATAAAAGTTATTTACGAGCGCGGACGAAGCCGTAGCTGCCTACGAACTACTACGAAGTAGCGGCTCCTGAACTGTCGGATCAAGACCGGCAAAAGAGTTTTCAAACTAGGTTTAATGGAATAATGAAATACTTTTTCCTCACTTCAAAACTTATTGAGAGACTCACGTACTTACAGAGATCTTTGAAATTTTATGAAATAACAATTTAATTATTTTAACGGTATATTATGTACCTAAGTATATGATTAGTCCTTTGACCAGAGGGTGATAAAGAGTTAGTTAGATTTAGATGTTAGTTAGAGTTAGATGTTAGTCGGTGAGTTCGTTGGTACGGATAAGGACTGGGGAGGACTGTTAGTGATAGTTAGTACTGTTAGTTTTAGTTAGTAATCGTTGGGTCCCTATAGGTTCAGAGTAGCAGCATATTTGGAGCAATGGAGGACATTGGAGGAGGCCTTTGCCGTTAGGTACACCGAGCTAAGGGATATTCTGTGAAAAAATAGAAACTGTAACACTAAAAAAAGAAAAGCTCGGAATAAGAGGCTATATATTATATTATTATAGTAATTGTTAGTAGGGTTGCGTTTAAATTCTTGAGCCCTATGATGGTCGCCTCTAAAAAAGTGTCGAAACCTTTTAACTTACGTTTTAATTTTAACTTTGTGCACCTTTATAAGCGGAACGCAATTATTAAATATGTAATCGTAATTTTAACTATTTATTAAAACAATTATTACACGGTAGGAATGTAGACTCAAAACTCAAACTCAAATCATTTATTTCATGTAGGTATTTTCAATACAATTATGAACGTCATTTTTTGCATTTACCACCGTTTCGCTAAGGTGCCTTTAAATTTTAAATCTTTGAGGAGAAGAAACGGCGAAAGAAACTCCTCGGCACATCTTTTGGAAAAAAAAATGCTTACAATTACATTATAGATTAGATTTTATACCTAAAATTACATTACAGATTTTATACCTAACCTGTAGGCCAGTACAGTCCCTATAGTAGGGTATCGTGACAATCGTGGTACTACCCCGGGCGAACTACGAGTATATAGGCTCTACCATCTTGTGATTATTAAGAAATGTGTCAATATTTTTAGAATTCAGAATATTCGATGAACAATAAAATTGAAATCATTTATTTATTATTAGTTTTGGTAGACGCACAAAAATACAAACATAAATTAATTATTGTGAAACGAGAATCATATAAAAAGTTAATTTAATTCTTGATCATCCTACATGATTTTTTATTCATTTACACGACATTTTTCGAATCTATACATCATGGCTCGCATATTTAAGTCGATAAGGATTAATACTGTATTCCTCTAAAGAACTTTCGAATTACCGCTTAACTACATAGTACGTAAACATTTTTTTAAACTAAGAATGGGTATAGTAAAGATAGACGTAATTATGCCTTCGCGGGCTTTATTATAGACCTAAGAGGAACATTCAACCCGATACACTGTTTTGTTATATCTCAAAGGAATTAGGCAGTGCTTTCGCTGAAAACTGCGAGGCGTCCTGATTTTTTCCGACTTTCTTAAAAGACAAAAAGCAATAAATTGTAATTGCGGCCATAACGCTTTTTCGTGACAGAAAAATCGAATTCCCCCGTCTATATAGAAGTTTCACTTCAAAAACTCAATAGACAAATTTGTTTTCTTCCGGTAAATTATAGTAGAAATTTAGACCGATTTAGACAGAAAAATTATGAAAGATTAATCATTGCTTGGCTGATATAAAGTATGTTACATACAATGATAGATACCACTTCATAATTATTATAATAACGAGCAATCCCCGCGGGTAAGCCCACCAATTTCCAAAAAATCAGTTTATCTCCTCTTTTATCCCGTTAGGGGGGGAATTTCTATAAATCCTCTCTTAAATATCTTATAAATCCCCTACACTCCCCAAGGAACATACATGCCAAATTTCAGCTTGTTGTGTTCAGAAGTATAGGCTGTGCGTTGTCTGTCAGTCACTCAGTAACGGAAGAGTTTTATAAAATATATAGATGTGACGAAAAACTCACCGTAAACGTTGCATGTGAGGGAAATACGTGTTAACTATAATGTCCCCATTGTGGGCAAGTTCAAGGAGCTCGATTCAAATAACACTAACACTTTGGTCTATAATCATTATTTGGCCAAAGTCCGTCTAACAGCCGACAATCACGTCATCTTTCCCCGCTGTTTTTTTTGGTCGAAATGAATTCGATTTTTGATTGCTATTTAGGAACGTGATTCTTAGCGTATTGCGTTTGAATCCCCAGTAAACGAATCCTATAATTGAAAAGCAAATCTATTTCGTCGCGAGGGATTCAAAGATATAAGAAACGACTATCTTTCGTCTCTCGCGACAGGTACAATTTTTCATCCCATAGGTGTATAAGAGGCTAGAAAATCAATTTCATGATAAGATAATTTAATATAATTATGACAAACCCAGTGTCATAAAGACGAAAAGACGAACAACGGAATCTTTGTAATCTTAGTAATAGTATCCCGTTGACACCGTTTGGTTACAGAACTCTATAAGGAGCGATAATATTTGGAAAAATATTTGAGGATCTTGATCCCTTAACTTCATCTTTGAACAAAAGTTTTATTAACCTTGTTACTTAATTTAATATTGTTTAGTTTACAGAGCATTCTTATACTATAAATTTGCGTTATAATAGTGATTTATTTTAATTTCCATAGTAAAATTAAAACTATTTAGATTTTAGACGACCCCGTAACATAATTACAGACAGACAGATTAATGTCTGTCCTCAAGTAATGATGTTATTTGTGTTGTCCATGCCACTTACGACACAGGGAATCCTAGTGGTGAGAGTGTGTAGTTTTATTTATAATACAGGTACGAGTATAGGGGTGTACCTTTAAATAAAATGCGTGGGTAGAATTAAGTTGACATTCATGTTACTATTTATGCTATTTGGAGGTGTTTGAAAAGGTTAATTGTGTTTTTGTTTACAGATATTCACCGGGGCGAGGTGATTAATATGTAAATTGTCACTCTTGGTGACATCGAGAGACTACTACCTTGGTGCGAGTAAACACGTGTCTGTAGGCCGACGCGCAAAAATGGGCAAGAAGAATTCCAAACTCAAGCAAGACACCATCGACCGGCTGACCAGCGCCACGTATTGTAAGTACCATTTCAATATTCCTTTGGTTTGTCACAAAGAAATTTGGATGTTATTCCATCTTCCTCTCTCTTCTTCCTTCTTCTTCCTTCTTCTTCCTCCTTCCTCTTCCTTCCTTCCTAAGCCGGAAACGCATCGGTGATTCCATTCCTGGGGACGACGGCACCAGTTACCATCAGGATGGTCGGCTCGTTTGTAGGCTATTTACATAATATTGTGTACCTACATAATGTACGTACATTGCCATATTTTTATTTGTGGTTTTTTTATGGATTCAAAAGTTACGTAAAACAATAAAGACACATAATAAAGTTACATAAAATAAAGTGATAAAATACTTATAAAAAGTTTTGCTAACAAAGAAACTTATTAGCCTTGACTTTTTGGTAAACTTACATGTGTGTGAAAAGGAAAACCACAATTATGTGAGTTTTTCGTTGTTTTATCCTTAAATACTTCTACATGTGCCAATTGATGTAGCTCAGACAGAGTTATGACTCATAAACTGCTTATGCGTGCCAGCATGCCATGAATTAGAAGCCACACCTTGAATTCTTTAGCCCAAGTAATCTGAAACACCTATTCGTAGCGTACTAAAGAAAGTGATTGAGGATCTGTTTAATAGGGATTTTTGATAATACAGGACGCCTAAAATAATGGTGAAAGGAAACTACAGAGGCTATCCTCTGTTGAGTGCTGGATGCTACATTGGGTGACAGAGCCTCTTTTTGGGTGTATTCCACCAAATGCATTTCCCCAAGTCAAAGCTCCATTACGTCTTTTTAAATCGTAGCTGTGTTTTACATGAGGTTCATTCGAGGCATTTCCAAATTAAAATTGTTATCCATCAGGAAGCAATTCGTGTCACGACACGAATTATACGATATACGAATACCTACGACTCGTCGTATAATGACGACATGTTTGGCTTCAAACTGAGCATGGGTCTCCCCTCATGCATGAGGAGGCCTAGAGCATACTCCACCACGCTGCTCCAGTGCGGATTGGTGGAAGGGTTAGTGGCCAACCCAGGTTTCGGTAATTTTTAAGTCGCTTGAAGGCATCCGTCATGGCTTAACGACTGCTACCAAATGGTAACATCCGGGACCAACAAATTTAGTGCCCTCCGAAGCACGGAAGCGCCATCCAACTACCGACCGCGCTCGCTGTTGCTTAACTTTGTCGATCACTTCGATTGACGCAACCCACCGGGCTACGAGCGCTTCATGACCTACTAGATTATAATTTATTAGCAACCACAGCGAACGGTTTCCGAACTAAAAAGGTACATTAATTTTCCATTTGCAATTCAATTATATGTATATTTGTAAAACATCAATAAGTGTTCAATAACACGCACGAATTGCGGCGCGCAAATCGTTTCATATTTGTTTAGTCATTAACAGCTGGCGTGAATATTGGAGTCTAATTTGATGTCATTAAATCTATTTATGAAATAATTTATTGCCTCAGAATATTATAACTGGAGTTTTATTACTTCATTTGCCTAACAGTTTGACTCAACACATATATTATTTAAAGTCACCATGGCAAACACCATTCCTTTGGCCGAACACTAAGTATTATAAGAAGTGGTAAAGTTTGTGTCGTTGAAGATGCGTGTTTTTTTAGATAACTCTTGAGAGTTAACGTTTCAACGACTGAGCAGATGTAGATAAAATTTGGCATGGTAGGGGATTCGGGATATATATAAATTACGTTTAACTGGATTTGGACCCTCGTAAAAGCCATTGCGCTCTTCGCGTGGGCACCCTTACCTGGATATTCTGTTACAGTTCCTCAAAAGCTCATATTAACGAGCTTATCAACGAGAATGAATTCGTGGACTTGTACAGCGACAGCGAATTTTTATAGCATTCAGACTATACATATCTGAATATATATAATTATGTCTATACATGTCTGAATGTTATAAAAATTTGTGACTGTACACTAGCAATAAAGTATTAGGTATTTCAGAAGCACATGTTTTGGAAAGTTTAAACTTGAGTTTTTATGGAATAACTTGGCCATTGAAGATAAAATATTAAGCAGCGACAGCTACACACAACATGAACTCCGTTCGTTGACTTTTGTTGACGTTGTTGAGTACCTAATTTCAAAGCGAGTCGGGCATTCGTATTATCCCGTATTACCGAGCGACGTTAAAACTCTAATTTTATTTGGACAATAACAAAAGATAACATAAGAATGAAGGAAACCCCCATTTTTTTAGGTTAGTTGTATAGGACCCCCTTTGCGATCAAGCTTATTTACTTTTTATTAATTATCGTGATAACTCGCTTTCACATTAACACGCTTTCCAATCCGCACTGGAGCAGCGTGGTGGGGTATGCTCTAAGCTTCCTTACTTATTAGGAGAGATCCGTGCTCAGTAGTGGGCTCAATAGGTTGAAGCCAAATCTTCAAATGAAACCTTCATTCGAATCTTAAATGTCTTTGTAAAATATTACACACGTCTCTTCATTTTATCCATAAAACCGACCATAAAACGAAGTTGAACGTCTACGAGTAAACCGATTCCAATCTTCATGCTCGTACGCGAACTTCCCAAACTCGATCCATTATCAGATTATGCTTAAACTTAGCAAGTAAATATACACGTGTAAGTACGTTTATACGAAATAATATCGTGTCAAGAAAATCATACATAGACTTCTAGCGTGAGTGTGATGTTTATGTATGTGAGAATCCGGCAAAATCTAAAAGCACCTAACCGTCACCGGCCTACATTGGGCCCACATTGGGCACCGAAGGTATCACAACACAAGGCATTGATGCCTGAAGAAAGTGATGTTCTTATTTATTGTTATCGGAAGAGATAAATTTCTATTAAAACAAAAAAGGAAACAATGCAATAATTTTATTATGAAATACTGCACTACAACAAAGCAACAACAATGTAGGTATACCTACATCAGATTCTCTTTCATACTATAAGCAACGTCTCGGGAATCATAGAAAAGGGATCCGTGAGCCTTAGCACTTGGTACGTACCAAGCCCTATACTATACTGAACAAGAGTTCTCGTCAAATCCCGAACGAGAGAACTTCAGATATCCCCATTCTATTGTAAGATAAGTGGTCTTTGTCGACGGAGTACTGTTTATCTATTCTGTGATCTTGATTCGAGTATGCTTCACCGGAATTCGCCGTTAAGACAAACAGTCAGAGAAAAATTAATTCTGAGACAAAATTCTCAACGTTTTTGCCACTCATCAGTCTTTAATGTTTCTATTTTTCTTCAGTGTAATTACATAAAAGTTAAATTGCTACTAAAACTACTAAGAAGTTTTCGAAGGAGTTTTTAATCTATAGTGACTTTGCTCGCACACTTCCAGTAATTACTGCGGGCAGTGTGGTTGAATCTTGGCAGCTCTCGTGCCGTTGCCTTAACTTTAACTTCCGGGTTCCGACGTCCCATCGCTGGCTACGTCCGACATCAAATACACATTGAAAAGAAGATACTTTCTAAATATAGTGGTTACACAAGAAAAACATTGGCACAATTTTTGCAATTTAAGTTTTCATTATATAATGTGGTACAGCATATTCATAAGCATAGAATCCCGGGGATGTGCAGTGTGCACCAACAGAGTACCAGAATTTAATTCCAGACCGATGAAGCGTTAACTTTAGTAAACACAACAATGGTTATGATACTCGACCTAATTTAGATGTACCTAAATTAGGTCGAGAATGAAGCTTCAGTGATCGAAGCGGAACTTTTATACACTGCAGAAATAGTAGATGAGTTATTGGTGGAAAGACAAAGACAGGTACGGATGAGTTATTCTATTAATCGTTTTCAATTACGAAGACAGATACGGGAAAGGGACGGACACGGAACATCCGTATAGTTGGACGCATTTGTACCCAACCACCAACAACATACATATGTACAATACATAACGTCCAATAAATATGTACAATACATAGGTACCTATGTATTGTAGACTGGGTGCCCACGGCATGGCTCGACACGTTTTTGTGCTGGATAAATCGTATTGAATAAATAGTGGGTGACTTTGCGTAACAAACCATTTACTCGACGCGGCAATGTTTATCTGATAAAACAACGGTTAAAATTAAACACATATATTAGGTATTTGCTTACAGAACTAGTCAGGCAAATGGAATAGCAACCGAACAAACTTCCAGTGCCGAAGCATCTATTGTACGGATGAAAACTCGTTATTTCATGAATAAAAAGTTACCGTGAGAACATACCATTGTTTATACGTTTTACACTGAATATGACAGAAATATTATGGAATGAGGTGTGAATGTACTCTTTAGAAGTTGGTATTGCGATTCCAACTTAAGGTTTCCAAATGCCTCTTAAGGTTTCCAAATACCTCTTAAGGTTTCCAAATACCTCTTAAGGTTTCAAATGATTTTTTTCCTATTTAAAGATATCATTGACTTCTCGTGCTCTCTGCACTGCCGCGAATAGATAACTTGTTAGTTCACTAGTAATGTAAGGATAGCATAATGGATTTTTTGTATAGATCGTACCTAAAGGTCTATACGCTTATCTACAATTCTCGATGACCTACATCATAACAATTAAGACAAGGTAGCACCATATTTATATACAAAAACTCACACAGATTGAAGCATTGGCATCGGATTCAATAAGAATAAGCAAAAACTCACAGAACACAGAGCGCTATAAGAATGATGGGCCGAGCTCGTTGTAAGATCATCTATCATCTTAGGTGACAGCATATTGCTATTATTTTACAATATCCTGGGCCTTTTCTGTACAGATAAGTAGTATGCACTTAGTAAGTAGGGAGAAAAATGTTACGTGTATTTAATTTTAGATTGTCTCCAATTTTTATGCGAATAGCTGGCCATCACGCCCAATTGATTGTGGAGTTCACTGTGTTCCATCGCCTTCCGTAACACCAAGGGCATCACTGATATATTCCCGACCAAAAGGCAAGCGAAGGACTCTTTTGTTCTTGGCTGTAAAACTTGTCAATAACATTGAAGTTTATAAACTTATTTGTTTGGTTTGTTTCAATCGGTTTACAACGAAAATAGATAATATGTTCATTTGAAGAATGGACCAGGCAAACGAATTTTTTTTACACGTCAAATACAAGAATTACAATTACAAGAAAAACTGTGTTTTTACTTTTTCCATATCTCAATAAATGGCTGAGATATTAACGATCAAAGTGCGTATTTACGGCCGTTGGTTTTTTTAAAAACGCAGGCGGGCGGTCACTACTCGATGACGTCATCATTCAGTAGTCGCGCGTAGTTGATAGGGATTTTTGACCGAAATGTTAATTTAAACTCAAGTAAAGCCGCGAGCAAACCTTAGTTATCAATAATAAAATAACATATATAATTCACATACTATCTACTACATCTATGCAAAATTTCAAGTCTGTATCTATAGATTTTTGAACTACATAGACCCATATTTTCTATAGTTGCGCCGTATCGTGCTCGCGGCCGAACTAAATCGTGACGTCATAGCGTAAGCGCGCGAAATCTCGGAAATTCAAAAAAGGGCTTGAACTTCTCGTCTTTATAACTTCGGAAATATTGCATGTATTGAAGTGAAATAAAAAGTTATGTAATGTATATGACCTAAGCTCGGATTTTAGGTGTATTTGATAGTAATATTTTGACCCTTTTGCCTTCTCCATTGGTTCTGGTCAAGGATTAACCTATAATTACTTTAAAAAAATGCTTTTAAAACTTAACATGTGCCATGTGAATGAAGTCATGTATAAATTAATTAGGTACAAACCGAGCAGCGAGCTTGAGCATGACAAGGAGTTATTAACTTAGTATACCTAAATGACCTAATTATATTTTACACCCTATTTAACAGTTGACGTGGTGCTTTAGTTCTAAAACTAAAAATGTTTAAAATTGGTCGCTAATAGTAAATCTTATATATAAAAATCAATGGCTGTTCGTTAGTGTCGCTAAAACTCGAGAACAGATGAACTGATTTGGCTAATTTTGGTTTTGAATTACTTGTGGATGTCCAGGGAAGGTTTAAAAGGTGACTAAATATGAAAATTAGGTTTTTTTATTGATTCTGAGGCGGTACGAAAATTGCCGGGCAGCTAGTTTATTTATAAAATTAACCCAATGACTGAAATGTATGAACAAAGTTCAAACCCCTTCTCTGTGTTTTCATTTAATGTGGGTTTGCAAGTACATAGATTGCTAGTGGCATGCATAATATCTTGAACGTATCCGTGCCTCGTGAAGCAGTTCATTAAAGCGTTGAACCCATACGTTTAGTACCCATCCTGTATTGAACCTGCTTCGTTTCACTAAAACTTCCCCTGTTTCATAATAAAGAATATTTTTTAAATTCTATATCGACAACAATCGGAATTACAGCAAATAAAAATAACAGTAATGTAGGTTGTGTTAATAAAACCCTTGGTTTCGTGGTTTTGTTAAAGTTTTCCCTCTTCAAGTAGCGCGTCACGACCGTGTTATTCAATGCTTGCATTGCCTGGCATACGGTCTCAACGTTGTCGTTAATTAAAACTGCGGGGTACTTGCCCCACAAGTAGCTATACGCGATTTGATTTGAAGCAATAGAATATTGAAGCGCTCATCCCGGCGGCTTGCGGCGATCTCAATTGAATGACCGACAAGCAACAGCGGAAGCAGTCAGTAGATGGATGGGTGACCACTAACGGCTAAAAATCCTTGAGCGCTTCCGTGCTCGGGAGGGCACGTACCGGTTGTTACTGACAATTTGACAAATTATCAGCATTTTTGAGGTATAATGCTACCATGTTGTAAATATCACTTCCGTGCTCGAGAGGGCACGTACTGGTTGTTACTGACAAATTTATCAGCATTTTTTTAGATAACCATGCCGAAAATATCACTTACGAGTATACCCGTACATCGTTGATGAAAGTGTCATAAAATTAATTATTTGTGTGTTTAAATCTAAATTTACACAAATATAAGTGGTCTGGGTAGTAGATATATCCTGGCTAAGGCCTGTAAACAGAGACCGCATTAATGTTCAATTAAACCTCGTGCTACGCATAATGTGTATTGTGTAAAGGTAATTTGTATATTTGATATTTACTGTATATTACAGTACATATCAAGATACTTCCACCCTCATCATAAGGAGACGGAAAAGTCCAAGCAATTAAGTAATTCAATTATTTTTTTGTAAAAAACACATGTTTTATCAGGTAATTAAATCAGGCGGCTAGCGCTCCTATCTTATTTTACAGGAACGCTAAAACACTCTGCAGTTAATTAACGTGTGGATTTCACGGGGCATACACATAGCCTTATTATTGAACTGTATAAATTATTTTTATACAAAATCACATTTATAGATAGCGTTTGAAATTGATTAAGAACTAACTTTGGCCTGACACCGCTATGAACCAATCGAAATTTTTACACGTCATTACGAACTACCGATTTGACGAATATCAAATTTGACCAATGTCGTGCCCCCCAAATAAAACAAACACTAAATGTTACCATACTTCCTACAATACATTATTGAAAACGCCATTCACATCAGTCAAGCTGTTTCTGAGATTAGCGAACAAACACACATGCTCGTATAGCACAATAGATGGATAGAGAAAATGGGATCTATTGAGTTTTAGTATAATTTTTTATGAGATATCAAATTTAGTTTTTATGAGTATCATGATTAATTTTTAACAATGAACAATTGGAAGGAGATTACATTTACAGCCTCAGGCCTAGGGACTCGCTTACAGATTTATTTTAATATTTTTTATATTTACATAATATATTTTAGATAACATTAGGCATGTTAAAAATACTCTGATAGTTTTCTGGTAATACTAGGAATAAGCCGAAACTGATTGTTCCTCATAAATTTTGAGGCATTCATTAAAATTGGTGGCTCGTTCATAGGTAGATGTGTAAAAAATTATAAGAAGTGACGTTAATGCCTTACTGTAAATTAAAGATTGTAAATTACCCGATTACCTCAAAAGATGAAACCATTGGACATGAGTTTGGAAAATAGCCTTGTATTTCTTGTCTATAGCTTTCTGTGAGTAGGATAAAAATACTTCTTTGAAGTTTTTTGCCGCTTCTTCTTCCAAAACCACTCACTTATTTGTTGGATTGATTGCGTAGTTTGGAATTTCGAAAATTGTTGGTAAAAACCAAATTCGAATAAAATAAATTCATTCGTTCATTGGCGAAGTCAGACGTAAATTCAAAGATTGGTGTTATCGTGTCGTCGCCCTCGAGTTTGAACATTTTCTGATTCAAAAACTTAGCCTCATGTACTGAAGTACTACGTTAAAGAGGAGAAAGTTTATTTTTAGCCGCTACTCACAGCCTAAGCTTCTTTAGCTTAGACTCAAAAGCTCTATTTGTATTTTCCTTAACGTGTTCGTTCTTTATGATTCTGAAAGTACCTATGGATATTTTAATTCTTCGTAAATTCTTATTCGTGTATTCATTCTTGCATATTTCAATTTTTATATCAAATCCGTTTTGAATGCAAAACAAGAGCTATTCGTTGATATATAAGTGCGATTTTCACGTAACATATTTGTACAAGAAGTTTATACAAACTCTTGTTGAAGTATTACGTAAAATGGATTTTTTTCATATCTTTCCTTCTGTTATAGGTATGTATCATTATGAGAACTTATAGATTTAAAAGAGAATAATTAAAATGAGAGGTACCTAGTACTGAAAAAATAGGTACACACATCATTTTTGAAAATTGGAGGTGCAGGCAGGATTTGAACCCGGGCCCACGGTTCCGGAATCCAACGTTCAACCGCTCGGCTATCAGTGCGGCGGCTGCTCACTCACTGTTGCTGTCTCAGGTTTCCGTTACCGCTAATTTGCGAAAATCAGTTAGAATGCAAAATGACTTGGGTCATCTATATTTAATTTGGTTAAGAACATTACAATATGAAAATGAATTATTATTCAATATGTAATATGTGTAATAAAATTAATCTGTAGATTTTGCAGTTCATTTGCGTACTAGTAAACACAATGCGACGTGACACGTTAAGGAACTATAAAAAATTGCAAAATGTGAACGTTCTACATCTTCTTAATATTGCGTTATATAGGTATGAGAAAGCTGTTTATTGTTTGATACATAAAATTTACAGAAATTGTTAATTGGTATAAAGTCATGAAAAACGTTGCCGAGAGTTTTTATTTATATTAATGGCTAATCATACGACTAGTCGTATGGATAAAAAAAATATTAATACGATCGTCGGATTAATAGACACTTCGTATATTAATAGTAATGGGTAATGAGCATGTTAACGTAATTCGGGTTCTAACGGTAACATCATTTAACCAGGTATTGGATATTACGCATGCGCTTTGAAATTTCTTTACACCGTACGATTTTAGGGATGCAAGATAATATATAAACAAAATGTCGTACAGATCTTGAATAGACTGTAAAATATTTGCTTTTTTATTTGAAGAATTTAATGCAGCTAGATGAATAAACAAGTTAAGAATAAAAAAAATAAGTTTTCTGTGTCTAAGAAATATGTCTCGGTGAAATAAAATTATTATACTGCATATTTACATACAATATCAACAATAACAACTTTTCTGCCTTTCAGTTGTTTCTCCCCAAAACAAATTAGAAAATTCAATCGATGTAATTTATTGCAAATTCTAGTCCTAGCAATGCGCAGTCATAGTTCCCCAACAATATCAATAAAATAATAAATAATTATATAATTCGAAAATCGTACCGTATTAAGGATCCTTTGAAAACCACCCTGCTTTATGGGGGCGGCAAAGATGGCGTCTTCGTATCCGTATTTAACAATAATATAATTCAAAAATCGCACATTTTGCATATAAAAACTTGATTGGAAGGTGTATATTTGTATACTATTACGTAAAACAACATTGTACACGAACAGAAATGCGTAGTTTAGCTGAAAAACGAGTTTTACCTGAATCACGCTATTGAAGTTTATTCCCACACTAAGTATATATACAATTTGGCTCCCTATATTAGTGGGGAGTACGTGTCTTTACAGGTAACCAGTCTAACGGAGCTGCGAGTCCGTTTTCTCTTCGGCTGTGTGTGTTAGGTGTGTTACGGGTACCCAATTGTGTGATGAGTGAATAAATGGCATTCTAGTTCTTCCTCTGGGTTTCTACGCTCAGCTAGTCCTCTGTGGACAACCCCACTGCTAAAGACATCTTAACTCCCTTTTGTCAAAATAATATTGGATTATATTTTGGTGTGGTTCGATCGATATTCCTATTTAAATAATGTCTGTGATTTGTAATCAAACGTAATCGCTGATTGGGAAATGGGGTGGCAGTATGGCTGTTTGGCCGTCTTTTTTGCTGTGACCAGTAGAAAAATGTTTTCGCTCCGCGTATAGATAATTGGATCTTTTTGTAGGTAACCCGAAGACAATGTTTACCAACAGCCGTTACGTAGCAACCGATAACGGGCATACAAATAGCCTTTATCTTGTATAATATACAATTCTCTTCTATCCTATCTGTATATGTATATCCAGTGCAAATCTAAATTCTATCTTATATATAAAGTTGACTTTGTATCACAAAATATAGTTTTGAATTTGTATTTATGCGCGTAGTTAGTAAAATGTAATTCTTGTAGGTACTCGTACATGTAGTGCATTTTAGTACCTATATTCAATCACAGAGTAAAATAATAGTAGTAGTTTTTCTAGAGCGTAGCTTAAAAAGGCTGTTATTTTAATATCGACTATAAACTTACTTCTTTAAAATTCAAGTTACATATTTCGTTATTAACTGCGGCCGAAACTAGCTAACAGGAATGGTTTACAGATGACAGGAATATCCGAGATAGTCCCGGAGTTTTGCTACATGCCTTGAGTCCAAATACATCGGACTACAACATTTATTAACATAAAATATTACCTCTATATGTACCTATATATTTTTAATATGCTCTTATTTAAAAAATATACGTAGTATAAAATATTTTAAGTAAAATATTAGGTAAACAAGTGCGAGTCGGAGTCGGAGATAACTATAAATTACTAATTTCCGTATATTTTTAAAAGTATAAATAAAGATTTATATTGTATTCTGACTTTCCAAATTTCATGACTCTAAATCAAAGGGAAGTAGGTACTACGGATCTTAATATACCTACCACATAATTAAGATTCAGCAACTGAAATACTACGTATCTAGCGCATTTCAAGTTAATTGTTTCATTTATACATAATTATGTATTATTCAAACACACCAAATTACACATTTTGTAATATTATGTACCTACTAGTAAATAAATAAATAAATAATTTTTTATTGCCACACCAATTACATTAAAACACACACAAATCTTGACTAAGTTTGAGACGCGAAGGGAGGTATTTCAGCGTTACCTGACATAGGATCGTAAAACGAGTAGAATTATATTTTTCATACCTACTATAATATAAATACTAGGTAATTCATGTAACTTTGCACATTGTGCTTATGCTGTGGTACATTATTTAAACTTGTGGAAGCAATTTTCACTGCAGCTACGAGAAAGAGCTAACTGGAAACATTGTTGCAAAGCAGAGCACGTTCATTTTGTATGAGGCATCTACTTATATTACATTTTTACAATGGTACTTAGAGAAGTGGGGTCGTAGCAGTATATCTTGAAGATACGCTGGTGGTATTATTTACCAGGGGCATATTTTTATGACTTCGACGTTTTTTTAAATTCCGAAGTTCCTTTCAAGTGCATCATATATATGTATCTTTAACGCTTGAAACGCTGTCGCAGACACTCCAATGGTTTAGCTAATCTCTTAATAAATTTCAAGAACAGCGTCACTTACAGGTTCAATTGTGAATTTACCATCAATGAATCCACTTAACACAGACAAAAATTTCATCAAAATCGCTCCATCCGTTTATGAGGTGTTCAGTGACATAAACACAAATAGAGTAATTACATATTAAATCGCTTAATCGCTTAACACATTCACTGCAGCGATCGTATTTTTTATGGAAAAATTTATTGTGTAAACGCTGTTGGAGTAAATATAGGATTACCAAGTAGAAAACAATCCTGAAACATCAAAATATACTTTTTTCTGCTATCTCGTAGCGCATTCACTCTTTCAAAGCGCATTGAAATCGGGCGGGCTCGTTAACAGAATCCGTGTAATGATGGCGTGCGGCTGTATCCGATACAATAACAAGTTGGATTTGTATGAAAACCAAATCTCATTGTACTCGTATCACTTGCGATCTTATTATTATTATCCTTGCAATCCATAACAGGTTACTGTCATTCTGGGATCGGGCCTCCTCTCACCTAAAATATAATAGACAATAAAAAAGCTAAAATATAATGTGAAAGTGTGTTTCTCTGTCCTTCTTTTACGTGAAAACGGAGCAATGGATAGGTCAATTTCGGTGTGGTAATTGCTTAAGTTACAAAATATAGAAAGATTTTATTACCAATCATTTACAGGAATAGTCTATTGACTGGTAAGTTACAGAAATGAGAAAACCCATTTTGCATGTAATTCCTAATAATATTACAGAAACACGATTCTTCGGAACATTGAGAGGGAATTAAATTTCGAATCACGTTGGTGCGAATGATTCTTATTTCGACGTCGTTGTTGAAAATAATAAATTTTAAATGAATTATTTTGCGACAGTCATCGAATTAGTGATAGATTTATTACACAAAATTTGGTCCAGATCGAATCACATACTCGTGAAATCCGCTGTATTTTAGCCGTAGTAAATTCGGGTATATTTTTCATTTCTTCCAGCTCATCTAAATAATTATAATAAACCTGATTGTTACTGACCGATGCTGACATGGAAGATATTTGAAGATATTCTTGCTTGCGTCAAAAACGGCAAATTGGTCACAATTTTCTTAGTAGCCTAAGTAATGTCAGTTTGCTAGCAGTGAACATTGGAAACGATCTTTGGAACGAACAGGGGGGGCTGGGATCGAATCTTGCACGCACCTCTAATTTTTAAGAATTGTGTGCTTTAATTATCTTACTTACTTACTCCTTTGGCGCAGCGACCGGAAGTGAGTCTTGGCCTCCGAAACAAGAGAATGCCAATTAATTATCTCATGCTCATAAATAAACAACGAAAAGTTGGTAGACACAAAAAACGAGATTCATAAGTGTATTGTAAAAATACCCACATGATTAAATGATATTGAACTTGAATAAAGTTAAGCAAGCTACACAGTCCATCTAATTATATTTATGTTATGTACCTACTGTAAAATACGCTTATTACGTGTATAGTATTACATTTTTTGAATTATAACTTTCTATTTTTATTCAAATTACATAATTTAATAACAAAATATTATGATAATAATACCTTAGTTAAAAGTAGCGCTTTTCGAGTCATTCACCGCCCTAATGTGCAAATTTACTCGGTTAGTAGGTTTGAAAATGTTCTGCTTATCTCAAGATCGTAATTTTAAAATGTTTAGCTTTCTCATAATGTTCCCGAGTCACGAACGCCTTTCAGTCTCTGTAGAGACTGAGCTTAATAAAAAATGATATTTTGAAACGGTACAAAAGTAATAATAAACCAAATTCATGTCACCAGTATTTGGGACGAAGGCAGCCTAGCCTACAACTTTTCTCGAAATGTCAAGTTACTATCAAATAATTATAAATCGACTGGCATAGTTTCCTTATTAAAGCCCCCGTAAATTAAACACCCTATTCAGAAGTAAAATCAGAACGAATAGTTATATTGTGGGTCGTTTTAATTAATAACATTGCATGCCAAAGGGTACTTGTACTATAAGGAATACACAGAAACCGTAAATATAATTTTATTTTTAACCGACTTCAAAAAAGGAGAATGTTCTCAATTCGACTGTATTTTTTGATTATGTATGTATGTTGCCTCAGAACTTTCGACTGGGTGAACCAATTTCAATTATTATTTTTTATTTGAAAGCTGGTGCGTCCCGTGTAGTCCCATTTGAATTTGGCGCAGTTCTGAAAATGGCATCCATGAGAAAACCATATTATAACCATAGTCTTTAATTTGCATTATTTTGAAGTTTTTTTTTTTCAATTAATTAAATTAAATGATATACTTTTTATATTGCAACAAAATATGTCTACACAATTGAATTTTTTTTTTCTCGTTGAGAGTGTATCGACCTGTCATTGATGTTTCGTTGTGCAGAGTGTATATAGAGACCTGTCACATTGATTTCCTCTGCGAAGACAGCGTAGCGCCTGTAAGTCTACTGTGTTGGCTAAGAAACGTATTGTACTGTATTCTATCCGAGTGTGTCACATTCACAAGACTTCTTTTGTGTCTGTCTCTCAATACTACGATGTTACGTGAGCATTTGTATTAAATCCTATTAATATTATAAATGCGAAAGTTTGTATGGATGTATGAAAGTTTGTTACTCTTTCACGAAAAAACTACCGAATGGATTTTGATGAAACTGTACAATAATATAGCTTACACATCAGAATAACACATAGGATATTATTAATTTATAAAGATATTATAATAATATAAACAAAATATAAATTAATTATCCAAAATATATAACTAAACCTTTGCAAACCAAAGGAATAAGTTTCGCGAAGCGAAGCGAGGGCGGTTCGCTAGTAACTAATAATGAGATGTACTAAGTTAAACATAACATTTTTACAAGCCAATATAATAATACTTTTAAAATAGCTAAACTTAGTTTAAGAAACAAAACCGGTACATTAAAGAAATAAATTGTATTTTGTTTTAGTTAAATATATAATTTGTGTTTCATAGGTAATGGAGGTAATCATTTTGCAATTACAAATCATTCAAAGATAAAACAAAATCCTACCTATTATATTATGGAGTGTATACTGGCGAGCGAAGAATAAGGGCAATAGAGTCCCACCCCTCGGAGGTCGAAGGAGTCCACTCAGCGTAATTTTGACGGTAATCATGCCCTGGGACTGTGTTTTTAATCGTTTGTTGGCTACGAACCCTTTTTGTGAAAATAATGGTGAAATATTTTAACGTGTTTCATTTGACGCGCGGGAAATTCATGTACCTAATTAGTGAACAAGAAATAAGCAATGGTACATGTGTAGTTATTGATACCGATGCTTACTGTTACGATTTATTATTGGTTTTTTCATAATTTATAAAACATTGAAATGAGTGTTGGAAACTCACAAATGATAAATACCAAAATCAAGGTGTTAATGTAATTAAGTTGAATAATAACTATTTGGAAAATGGTAAAAAATTGCAACAAAAATAAATAAATAAACCAAAATTTCGAACCAACAAAGACATGCAAATTCTTATAAAAATAAAGATATCCACATTTAGCTTTTCAGTAAAATAAAAATATACGTAGGTAATATATTATGATATTTTCTGAAAGTCCATGGAAATATTACTCTTCGAAACGGACCACAGAAATAAAGTAGGTATGAGTATTTTACGATGCCATATCTTAAGCCTCACCCGGCCTCCCTAATATTTAACATAAAACTTTTATGTTTTCTACAAACTTATGAAAAAACCGCCTGCTGATATTTTAGTAGATACGTAAAAGTAACGTCTTAAAATACAGCATCGAAAAAAATATCATCATAATCATCAGCATATCCCAGTCATTCATGTGCTATTGCGGAAAAGTTTCGAAATGATAACATTTTTTGGTTATCCACATAGTACCTACACATGTGTAAAAGCGGAAGCGGAAGGATTAAAAAGATCACTCACTATTTAAACAGTTTATATGTGTCGCAGGAAAGAGAGATGCGCACGAATGAGAGATCGACATGCTTATCAGTCATTACCGTCTGTCACAGTTGGTTAAGTGGTCTGTGCCGTCTGTTAAGTGACAGTTATCAAGAGCTTCTCCTCGTCCGCGTCTCCCCGCATTTTAAGGTCCCCGCGCTCCTCGTAATTGACTCATATATCGGTCAAATGTAGTACAAATGAATTTATTGACGATCCGAATGGCGCAAGGGTTACCATGCCGAACGACGCTCTAAGGTCCTGGGTTCAATTCCCAGCGAAGGGGAAATTTCAATGATAAGTTTTAATATCTGTTCTTGTTGTTACACCTTCTGCTTGGATCTGTGTGATCAATTGGCAGATTTTACCAGTTTTTGAGAAGGATGTTAAATTTCTAAAATACTCAGGTTTCTTCACGAGATTGTTCTTAGCGCGAAGCAAGATAACTAATTTGTAACACGCACACACTCGCCCGCTTTTAATACGTAAACGTCCTAACCCTCACATTGCTACGCAAAATAAGACTAAGAAACTATAATAAATCGATGGATGTATTAACTTTAGTAGCATTTGTCGAGTAAATGATGGATCGAGCTACAAGGTTGGGTACAATCGAAAATTGGACGGTCGACCGTGTCAGTAGCAAAATTTCATTATCGCGTCCGTGTTTTGGGCGCGAGGTATCTAAATTAAATTTATGTAGGTAGATTGCACAAGGAAGTTAATTACATGTTTACGCTTTAAATTATCAAACTCATTTAGAATTTGGCGCGTCAAATTGTGAGCTTACAATTTTAGATTTACCATCATTCAATAACCACTGTGAGTGGAGTTATCGCCTACAAGCTATATCAAGCAATACAGTCTCACAAAACGTTAGTACCTACTGGTAAAATAATGGAATGCGATGAAGACATTAGATTGTCCAAAAACAAAATATTTTTAATTTATCTGAAGCAATGTCCTATTTTAATAGCCTTGTCCTGTCTTAAAAATCATTGTTTGTGTTCAATTTCGTTAATAAAAGTAGTCTTACAGATACAGATTTATTATAGGTATATTAATTTAATTCGACGGAAAATGAATTAATTCAGTTGTTGGATTTCCGAATTCAAATGCAGTTAGAACTTTGAAACTCCAAAATGCCGGGAACAGGTGCTTTTGAAGTTACGTCTCTTATCATAACAACAAACTTATGTTCAGAATAACTAGAACTTGGTTGAATTACCAAACCTACGTTGCGTATTCGGAGAATAACGTCTCTATTTCTCGCAAAGCATTAAAACAATCCGAGTTACTTTCGATTTAGGTAATTGAGTTTCAAGACACGATTGTCGTCATTATTGTTGTCACGTGTCACTGCAACTCCCTACGTAATGTAAATAATACCCGAAGTTTCCTCGAATGATGTTACGCGAAAGAGTCAAAAAGAAATTCGTATCGTATTGATTTTACTGCTGAGTTATCTAATGGAATGCATTGCAAGCTTGTATGCACTGCACGTATCTAGTACGTTGTAGTACGTACTCATTTTGAACGTACGTTAAATTGAGGAAAACTTTGTGGTGTTACAAGTAACGATTGTATAATCGTATGATTAATAGGACTATGGATAGGACTAGGATAGGGACTAGGATAATTTGGTCCATGTTTAATGATAAGGCAAAATTTAACTAAGTGTTATGTTTCTATTCTAAATGTGATCTTTTTAATGCTTTCTGGGAATTATTCTAAAATATCACAGACGAAAGACATTTAGCTTTTCTTGACAAGATGACAACCTCGTCTACATCAAATTGCCAACTTTGCTTTCAATTTTGGAAAGCACCCGTGTCTTTAAACTAGCAAAATTTATTCTGAAATCTTTATGAATGCGTTGTAGATATGTACCTTCTAAGTATGACATATGCATACCTAGTTTCTTCACGATGCTTTCCGTAGCGAGTGATTAAGTTATAACACACAATTAATTTTTGAAAATTATTGGTTCGTACCCCTATTAGGAGGTCCTACGTTCAAACTAATTTCTTATTCCTGCGATTCTATTCAATTGATGCTAACATGCCTTGAAGGTTTAGAGTTGATTCATATTTAGGACTAGTAAACTCGCCCTCGGTTTGCTTTCGGAAACAACGTCTCTCTTCATTACTTACTTAAAGTTCACTCCGTCGAGTTTTTTCTTTGTTCTTGGGATCCATTTCTTGCCAATATCCACATTCAGATCAAGTAGTGAATCCAGAGTGTCATTGATTCTGGACAACTGATAACTGGACTTTTTCGTTACATCATTAACTAGTCTAATAGTCCACGAAAAATCTGGTCGATCTATCCTTCATCATCTCCAGAATTATGACTTCAATTTACTGCTCACGAGCAAACGGAACATGTCTTGGTCTCTGTCGTATGGAAGCTATAAATTATTACGTGTATCAAATTTATGTTTCACCAAATCAGTTCTGCCAATGTCTTGGTCGTTTTTCGAGAAAAGATCGGTATAACTTTCTAGAAATTCCATTTTTAAATTTCTTTTATCCTGCTCGCACATTGTCTCTGACATTCGCGTCGAAATTTGTGAACATATCAACATCTACGCCACAATATAAATATAAATAGTTCTGCATGGAACCATCAGGTCATCCATATTCTCCATGAAGTTAATTCTTCATAAGTAGTTGAGGCAGAAGTCCGAAGTAGTTGAGAACTCGATTTCGTCGTTCATCGCAATACTATTAATTATTTCCTGTTTCAAAGGGTTGTTCCGAGTGCGTGTAAAACAGTTGAATTTATTTAATCTCACAAGTTATTTAAGTTAACAACTAATACCAAAGTAGGATGAACTCGTAGTTTGTCGTAGTTTTGAAAGTAGCTTCGAACTGGAAGTTAAATCTTGTGCAGTGCCAATACTAGTAGTTAATTTTATTTTATTGTTAATTAATAACAGTGACATGGGCAACAGTGACAAAACTTGTTTGATATGGAAGCGTCAATGGAACGACGATCTGGCATGTTAACCATTGCGCCATCTGGCTCGTCAATGTGAACGGAGAGTGACAATTTTGTCACCGACGCCTGTCGGCGTACATAAAAGTCACCCAGTTGTCGCGTCGTCACGTGCGCGCACCTCCATACATATCCAAGGACTTGATAAGAGCGACGAAACAGTCACGGCGACAAAAGTCTCCCGTGCACGCACTCTCTACCGACAATAACAGAAGAATACGAAATGTGCGGAAATGTAAGCGATGGCCTAACTCTTACGAATTGCTACGATTCGCCCATAAAATATCATGACGTAATATAAATGTTGCCTGAGCGAGTAAACAAGAATCTCAGCTAAGAGTACGTGTAAGTAGGTGGAGTGGGAACAACAACTGGCAACGTTTCGTCAGGGTGTGGGCCCCTCCCCGATTTTCTGGCACGCTGCCAACATCAAAGGACAATTCTTCACAATTATGCTGAAGATAGTTACAACTCTGAGAAATCTGCGCAAAGTTATAGAATCTGTATTCGGCCAAAAATCCCTACCGTTATGGCACAACTTTCAAGGCTAGTTCAGATGAATGAGTGTAATTGCAATATATCTCGGCTAGATGATTATTGTGAAAAGTATTGACTTCAAGGCTAATATGTTTTTTTACTCCACGTACATAGCTGAGGAAAACTGTAATAGAATAGTGTAAAGTTTATCTTGTAGTGTTTTCATGTAGTATTTTCTGTTTTCTACCCAGTGTAACTTTCCTCAGCAACTGAATTTTGCGCTTATCCTGAACTTCACACGGCATGGCGAAGCTATTGTTCCGCCGACACAATGGAACGGTGGTGTCTAGCACCCCATTAAAATACAAACATGGTGACTCTCTATCATTGGTTCCCAGTCGAGTATAGTGTGGGTGTCTTCAAGTCAAGAGTGAATAGGGTTTTTCTAAGTTAACGCGCTTCACCATCTGGGCTACGTCGCCACTTACCATCAGGTGGGATCGTAGTCAAGCGGTACCTTATTTTCAGTAAAAAATGTGCCGTTTAAATACAAATTAATAATAAGTAGCAGGTTCGCAAATAAGTTGAGTTTTACTTTGTTACTTTCACAATATAACGCCCGTCCTCACATCGCCAATATGACCAGGGAAACCAAACACACGTATGGTTGGTGAATGCTTCTACACTCGCCGGACTCTACCGATTTGGCGCCAACGAATTCCACGTTTTTCCATCCTTTTAAAATGCTGCGCGGGGAATCTCGTTCAATACTGACGTATAAATGAGATTTCGGCTGGCTAAAAATTACGAGTTCAAACCGGGTGATTTTTACCATTGCGGTGTTGAAATTTAAGATGGCAGGAGGAAGTTGTAAGTAACAATAGAGAATTACTGATTAATAAGATTGTTAGTTTAATACACTTTTTATTTTCATACTAGAAATTAACACAAAATTACAGATTAAAACAAAATATACAAAATAGTTTTGGTGCTAAGTAACAATTTCTTAGAGACAGTTATTTGTTAAGATTTTTTTGCTATGAAAATAAAGTTATGTTCAATAATTAACAGACAAATCAGTTAGTAACAAACAGCCCGGACATTACCAGTAATCTATGTATTCAACATCTCTCGATAACTTAGTAAATTGAGAAATAACAATTATCACTTCACTGTATGAACATTTTTGAGAGCTGGTTGGAAACTTACTGACGAATATTTTTTAATTTTTTACTTATTAACTCTTCAATATGTGTCAAGCATCAAATGTAACGACCAGTTTTAACCCATCTTACTATTAAATCAATGAAAAAGACAAAGCATTGGGGGAATGCAGGAACAAATCATAGGTACCAAATATTAAAAAATGTACGTACATTACAATGGACGGCCTTATGGATGTTATAATATTATTTTATTATATACCTACTTACGCTTTATTGAAAGAATAATAATATGGAAAACAATAATTAGCTGGTACTTTTAGAAGGGTCAGGGTTGGCACAAATAAAGACTTCGATGCCTAAACGGGCAGAGTTTCCCCTTATGTAATGTCCTTACTCGATAGTGGCTTACTTATGGATGAATTTTGCTTTTTATCGAAAGAACAGTTGCTATGGCTCTCAGTAACTTTAGGTAAGTAGTAGGGATTTTTTATAGGACTTCTTATGCGTCATTGCCCTACGACTTTTTTTCTAATAATTTATTTTCCTCTAATTGGATATTATATAGCCAAGCATGATGAAGTCAGGTGATGGTATTTTATTACTCTCCTATATAACATCTCCTATTTAACTACCTACTACTACAGTCCAAGTCCTCATACTTACTAAAAACTACCCATCTAATGTTCAAACACCGTCTCCTAACCGGGCTAACTCTCCCAGATCCCTTTCAAGTCTTGTTCTAGGCCGGTCACAGTTGTCATGGGCGGCAGCGGAAGGTGGTGCTGCATGCTCGTTTGCTACCTTAATTCCATAAATAATGATCGTCCCCTATTTTACTAAGGGCGTTATTGCTTGTCTAGGCTATAGCTGGAACTTATTGTCCCAATATCATAACCCTAGTTTTGGTTGTTTAGCTCTGCGTGGATGGGTCAGCCACTCAGGCCTTCCTCTTTATGATATTAAATGGCCATTCTACAGGCCATTCTACAGTTTGAATTGGTTACGTTTACATTTGTGGGATACAAAGAGGAATAAAAAAGGGATAAAAGAGAAAAGTAACCTAATCTAATTGTGACCATCAGAAGTGATGTGTTGTCAACTTGACTAACAAGGCTTGACCAACGGAACCCTATTGACATGCCTCCGCTGTCTTTCTGTCAGTCACAAGACTAGAGATGTCTTGTTATTTCCGTTCGAGAGATAGATCTCTTGAACTGAAATAACAAGACATTTGCAATTTTCACATAATAGTGGTACTGTAGCTGCTATTACAATTACTTTATTCCAAACGAGGAGAGGTTTTATTCGTCTGAAAACATAATGTATCGTATTGTCACATTTTCTCTCTGACATTCACGTCGTAATTTATCAACAGATGTATCTGCACAATAGTATCATAATATGAAGTCAACATTGTTATAACTTATTATGTCTCATGTTTGTCGGTCTTAATGTTTGTGGTCAAATTGTCGTGTTTGTCCTAGAACAACATCTTATGTAAACATGTGAGCAGAGTCAGTCAGAATCTATAATTATGCAATCATAACCCAGTTTAAATAATAATCATAGGTACCCTTCACTAATTAATATTCTAAAAAATACTAATAAATAGATTAATAGATATCAGATATGTCGATGAAAGTGAATATAGATATAACACGATAAGTCTAGGAGAAAATGGAAGTTAAAATGCATAATTAAATTACCTATGAATTTAAATATAATATTATGTTACGCTGTCACACACCGGTAATCAATACTATGCAATATAGTTGGTGATATAAGTACATAATGTACACCGAAATCAGGGATATATTCACATTGCTTCCGTTGACTTGAGTACCACCTGAACATACTTTTGTCTAAGCCAAATGTCTACCCCAGCTGACGACATAATGGCGAACAAAGTAATTTCCCACAATATATGATCATACTTTATCTGATTATACAATCAATTTTCCAAATGGAGATTAAATAACAAAGATACATCATACATCGTTAGTGAAGTGCTGGCTTAATGGACGGAGTGTATGTAATTGTAGCGGAAACCACAAAATTACACGAAAGTATGATTGCACGTGTGATCCATTAAAGAGACCATTACCGAGGCTACCATGCGCCTCCGAGGCAGCGGGTCCCGCCCACGTAGTCGATCGGTATGCGTCGTTCGCTCGCCACTCGCCGCTCGCTCGAACACTTGCCTTCCACCTCGCGTCCGCTCCATTACGCAACATTGCAGCGCTCCAATACGATTGTTCACTGTTAATTTTTGATAACAGAGCTAATCGTGGCAGTGGACCGGAGTGGAAAGGAGCCCGCTCGCCGCCGCTTACCGCCCTCGGTCGACGAATCCGGCCAACCTTTCACGACTACTTTCTGAAGTGACGCAATATTTCGCTCTGTCCACTCGTTCCCCAATAGGTATTCCGAATAAACAACGTTGCATCATATTTATATTTTATTATAAAAATAAAAAAGCTATTTAAAATACATAAACATAACAGTCGCAATAAAATAAGTATCTTCTTTCGAACAACATTAACACTGTGCACTAATAACAAGTAAAGACGAGTAGCTATGATATGGACGATAGATGACTCGAATTAAGTGGCGTGATAATAAAGGGCTGCTGACAACGTTGACCCTAGACGAACACGGAAGGATGACTATGTACAAATGCGTTCGACCACGGACAGACGATTGAGCTACGGACTTAGGATGTCGTTGGAGTTTCACAGTCACACTGCACGAGATACCCGGCTGTGGGCCGGTTCGATGTAATAAATTTCGCTCAGCAATAAATATTTTAAGTGACGTACCTACCACCTAAGCCTACAAACAAATTTAATGCAGATTAGTGTGTGGGTCCAGCTACGTGACCGGGGGGCCCGTACTGAGTGCTGGTAGCGCCACCATGACCGCCCAGGGATCCGCTGTCATCGCCGCCGCTTGTTCCAAAATCTCCGCTGATTTCTACGCCACCTTGGCCCGTGCTACCGCCGATAGCGCCGCCTTCGATGCCTGATCCTCCAGCGATGCTGACTGCAGCCAAGTCTCCGCCACCGATTGATCCACCGTCAAGACCACCTCCGATACCAGCACCGCCGTCGATAGCGCCGCCACCGATACCACCGCCGATACCACCGCCGAAACCACCGCCGTTACCACCGCCGATACCACCGCCGAAACCACCCTCCCTCTGGGTTTGGTACTTGATGAAGTAAACTTCTGGTTTGGAAGGTTGAGTTGGAGCAGCCGTGGGAATAACGATATCGGGTTGGTCTTCGGGTTTCTTGACCAAGACGTACACCAGAGTCTTCTCTTCGTTCTGAGGCTGAACAGGGATGATGGGTGCGACGGGAGTAGGGGGAGTTGGCGCCTTAATGAAGATGATCTTGTAGTGTTTCTGAGGAGGAGCCACAGCAGGGATGTTGGGGATTCTCTGTTCCTGGGGTTCTGGTGGAGGAACGTGGACGTAGATGTGTTTCTGTACGAGAGGAGCGCCAGAATATCCACCAGCGTAACCACCGCCGAATCCAGAATCACCGCCGAAACCGAGACCTCCGCCGATTCCTCCTCCGAGGCTGCCACCTCCGAAGCTGCCACCTCCGAAGCTGCCACCTCCGAGGCTACCGCCTCCGAGAGCCAAACCACCAGAGTGTCCTCCTCCTCCAATAGAGATAGCACCAGAGTAAGATCCGCCAGAAATGCCGCCGCCGTGTCCTCCAGAAGAGATCACTCTATGTCCTCCGAGAGAAGGAGCACCATAGCTGCCAGAAGGCGCAGAGTATCTCACTGACGGAGCTGAGTAGCTGTATCCAACTGGAGGCTCAGGGCGGCCATACGCCAGCGCCACACAGGCAAGGACCTATAACAAACAAAAATGGCTTAATGGTACCAAAACTTGCAAATCGTATTTTAGTCTAAAAATTGAAGATGCCTTCTAAAAGTCCTCCTTTAATAAACACCAAACCTGTGTCCGATTTTCAAGGAGATTCATTACAATTTATGTAACACGCCGGATGATACGCAAGACGAAACAGTTAAGTAATTAGATTTATTAGCATCGCGTAACATAATAACATTTAAAATGTAGTAGTAAAACGATGTTTGTGTTATAAATTCGCCAGGCCAAACCGCAACAAGTTACCAAATTTCGTGTTAATACAGTTTTGCAATAACGGTAACGAGATGTTGCATAATCAACTAAAATGTAAGTAATAAAAAAATCCTAATCAGATAAATTGGATTTCGAGAAGAGTGTCAGTAGATGACTTCATAACATAATTGGAAATTATCGGCATTTATGCAACAGTCGTACGTTGCGTTACTCGGAATACAGATTGGCAACTTACTTAACATTAGTTTTGAATCGTTATGTGTGGGAATGGAAATAGATCGGGTGAAATGAAATTCGCACACCCACTGAATAATGATCAGAAGTCTAACTCCAAAGATTAAGTACATATTATGTCAATGTCACACCAATCTATCCGTAGCTTAGGTTCGGACGATATTTCATAACTTTTGCCCGCCCTTATCACACTTTGGCGACCCCGCAGCCTAGTTGCTTGTGAAGTGACACTGCCTGCGAAACGAGGGGTCCGGGGTTCAATTCCCAACTGTGACAGATAAATGTTTGTTTTCAGGTCATGTGTATTAGTGATATATTCGTGTTCATGCCACCCCATGCCATACTGTGGGGGTATGAGTTTGGTAACGTTTGTAACGTTTATTAATTTTTTTTAATTAGTGTCATTATTAATTGATATTTATTATGTTATTATTTTTCTATTGTATTAACTGGAATTATTATTTAATTTGCGTAGTTATCACTTCACATTATCTCACTGATTTAATCGTAGTAAGTATTTTTGTTTTATATTCCGATGATCCTTGGTTTAATTCACATCACATCAGGAGTATGAGTAGCCTTTGCAACACAACCTGACACACTACAGACCGAGTCCATAAATTTTTTATCACTAAACACTTCACTTAGTAGTCTTTAAACCGAAGTCCTTAAATTCATTTTTCACTCGTTACATAAATATATAAATAAATTACAATTTAATCGCTTTTGCCAAGGGGTACTATTCACTTTAAATATTGTAAATAAAATCCGCGAGCAAACTTACCACGAATACACGCATATTGTGCGTGGGTATGGACAGCTGGGTAGGTACTTCTTGCTGCTAGAACGTAAGCTTGATCACCTCAGTAGAACTCCGCCTTTTGGAGATGTTCTTGGCGGTGTGAGCTTGTGTTAACTGATGACATTCGCCATGCCGACCCGCACTTAAATACCAAAGAGCTCATCTCGTCAGAACACTCCATCCCTACGAACATTTCACTTGGTAACGTGCAACTATCGTCATTATTTAACAAGTATACAGTCCTTTCTTTTCGACGAGGCCCGTGGCTGGCGCCGTGCACATTCGATATACCGCCTTAGCGACCACCGCTCGCCTTCACGCGCACTCGAGCCTTCCAAATGGAGGCTATACGGTCCACATCTGTCTAAATTTTACATTCACCATTTTATAACACTGTCGAAATATGTGGTACTTTTTTGGTTATGGATAAAAAATTCCTATTACCGGCTTTTGCAACGGAGAACCGCTCTATTTTTATTATTAATATCAACTCAATGCATTATATTACAAAACCATCCGCATGTTTTCACATGTCGTTGTTTTGTTAAAAAAGTATTTAAAAATCCACTCTTTTAATAAAAATTATTTAAACAACAGATTACACTGCTGCAAACGGAGAAAAAGAAAATTCAAAACAATAACCTACATTTCTAATACGTTTCCTAAATATATTCCATTTATAGATAACTATTGACCCGCCCTCGCTTCGCTTCGGGAAACTTTGGATAATTCACACTATATCTTTATAAATTATAGCCTATATGTTATTCTGATGTGTAAGTTATATTATTGTGAAGTTTCAGCAAAATCCAATTGGTAGTTTTTTCGTGAAGGAGTAACAAACATTCATACATCCATACAAACTTTCGCATTTATAATATTAATAATAGGATTTAAACATTATTAGCAGTCAGCACTTGAAAGGTCACTATTAACACTTTGCTGATCTCTCAAATAGAAGTAAAAACGCGTTATAGCCCAACGGTTACTATTCATCATAAAGGTAAACTGAGGAAATAGATTGGATGGTTTTATGACGACGTCTAAAGCAATCTATAAGGCTTGGGCAGAACAAGGACTTCGTAAGTTGGGTTGGTCACTAACGCATCCATCAACCAATAATTGTTTAATACTCGTAAATCTTAAATATTTTATAAATCTTTAAATCTTTAAAATCTTTAAATGTTTAATAAATCATTGAAATCTTTAACCCACACCGGAACAGTGTCACAACAAGGCATGGTCGGCATGTTTGGGTGCGCGCCGCAGTCCCCTCCTGTGCCTTACGCAGAACGCACATAAAAATTTCGTTAGAGTTCTGGAGGACGATGCTGTTTGTTACTGTGCGTTCTGTTGTGTGTACGTACATGGCACGCACACAATCAACCCTCGGCATCACACACATCACGAGTATGGAGATATCCTGCCATTATTTATGTACATTAATATCTAGTATAACTTATGTCATAAGTTTCTTTGAAACGTACCTAATATTAAGACAATTTCAACTGTGCATATAACAGTTGAAGATGCATTCAGCATTTGAACACGTGCCATTTGAGAGTTAAACTTTAACTTTCTGTACGTGTGGCAAATAATTTTAGTATGAGTGTTGTTGTTTCCTAAGCAATCATCTCTCAACTTAAGGCGTTACCGTTTTCGGTATTTGTTACGAGCCTTATAAATCATGAAATTCATAATCGCTGCTACCTGCCCATCGCTCACATTAAGTAAACAACCTCTAATTAATTTAAATGTGGGCAACCTGTAATTATAATTACATTCGTAAGTAAATAAGGGTAAGTCCCTAATTATATACCTACTAGAACCCGCCCTCGCTTCGCATCGGAAAAATGTTGATACAGATTTTTTTTAATTAACTCAACATAGTTAGGTATATGTTTAACGATTGAAATACAACAAACACTAATGCGTTACATTATCCATAAACCTTAGTTCAATACATCGGTAAAAATCGCGTTTATACCGATGATGTGTTTTTGCAGTTAACTATAATAAAGAAAATTTCTAAAGATCTTTCTTCCGGGATCCATTGCGTATATAATATTCGCAATAATAGGTTTTCTCTTAAGTCTTTCATGTACATGTATCGATAAATTACAGTTTTATTATACTAGGTATATGCTGTGGTATATGTATCTCGGTACTATGATTATCATCATTGCAACCCCTAACGTCCACTGCAGCGTTTTTGTCCCCTTTTCCAATGTAAGGGGTACATTGAATAGCGAATAGCTCTTGAATAGCTCGGTGGCCTATGGCATAGGGCAAGGGCGGATGCGCAGACTTTACGCACCTTTGAGAACGTGATGGACTACTTTTAGGTGCAAGTTGAAGTAGGTGTTAATCAATTTCTAATCCACACATACTTACACATACATTTTTGTAAATTAGAAGAGCGTGTAGGTTTAGAACTCAGGCCCCTCTGTTCGGAAGTCCACCGCGTATACCACATAGATATCACTGTTTTACAATGACTGCTGCATTATATGTAGCATTACATGCTAAATTTAAATGTGCTTACAATTACCAACTGGGTATATTTTTATGTTGCGTAGAGATAATGGGCATAAGGCCATTAAATCTGATGGGTTAATCTCGAGGACAGTCAACCTCAACCTTGAAAATTAATTTGGAAGGTCTGACGTGTCATTGCGTGCCACTTACCACAAGTTGTCTCCGACTGCCCACGGTCATGGACTGCAATATGGTATAATAATGAGAATGTAGAAATAGGTTTTGTGTTGCAGATTATTTCTGTTGAGATAAAACTGGTTTATTTCGGAACTTATGACTCTAGTAATACGTGTTAAAGTATGTAATTAGTACAATTAGAAGGCTTTTTATTTTAATCTCCAATAAGTATTTTAAAATGTGTAGGTTAATTTCTTTTAAATAGTAAATCAATGATTAAGTGTTACTACGGCCCATAACCACTTAACCTATACATTGGCCATGTATTAATTAGCCAATCTCTGCAACATAATTTAACAATTTATTAATTGGGCGGTTTCCAACCGTAAGCTACTTTAGAGAACGGATTAGACCATGATAGATGAGACCTGGAATATGGTATCGTATCAAGCTGTTACGTACCTCATCGGTAGAGATGGTCAACCCATATCAAATAATACATATCGCTGCTTTAATTCAAAACTACCACAAATCAAAATTATACTTTTTTACAGGAGAGCCAAACAAAGAAAAAAAAAAGTATTTTTTGTCTGATGCTTTTTTATTTTACATAAAATATATGCATATTATATATCATTAGAAGCGCATTTTTAAACTGCATTAAATGTTTTAAGTAATTTTATAATAAACTGAATGCTAGCGGAGATATAAGCATATAAGTTACTTTTGAATATAAAAAATATTTGCGAAATATTCTAAATATGGAATAAAACAACCATAAGTCAAAAAAATTATTGTATTAATCCTGTTTGCCCATAATTTTTTTTAGGAACACAATAAAAATCGCCATGCAATTTAATAAAGTAACTAAAATGCTTCATCTGTGTAAAATGATATCCAAAACAAATCAAAATTTCCCTCAAAATCTATCTATTATATATATAAAATTGGAGGTGTGTGTCCCTATATTTCAGTTTACAACCAAAACTACGCATCGCAGACGACTACTGTTTGTATGTGGCAATAGGTACAAGTCTCCCATCGTGCACTATGGTGGTTGCAAGTCGATAGTTGTAAGGGTGTAAAAGATACGGGGGTTGAAACATGTTAACTTGAAAAATGTAACACTATTATTGGTATCAAATGGTCTGAACTCCTAAACGGCTGTTCCGATTTAGTTGAAATTTTTTGTGTGTCTTCAGGTGGATCCCAGAATGGTTTAGATTCACAATTGGACCCGGTAGGTGGCGCTGCTGTCGATATGTCACCAAATTTGTTAAGTAATCATAGACCGGTAAGAAGTTAAATTTATTGTAAAATAATCATCAATTATTGTTTAAGTTCTATTGAAACAATGAAAACATAAAAGTAAACTAATAAAATTAGCTAAACTAATTATCAAAACTAACGTAAGTTTTTCAAAACTCAAAATAAAACAAAGACTTTATAAACATTAAGAAAACATTCAAAACTTTTGAGAAATCTTCTTTATCATTCCTACTCTTAACTTATAAATCAAAAATAACTATTAAAATGTTACCTTATAGCTAAAATAGTTTCTTAATTATGCAATTAGCAACACTTGAGATCACAAAAGAACCATATTTAAAATAGAAACTTTTTAACACGTATGAGTACTTTAAAGTTACTTACGTGGGTGTACCACACACCCACTAAACTGCTCTCTACGTTTCTCTTAATTTAATTATTTATCAGTGTTAGGTACCCACAGATTTGTAAAGAACGATTCTTAATATTTTGGAATAATATTTTTATTAACAAGATTAATGGAAAGTTCGAGAGTGATATTTGCAGTGAGCTTTGCACTCCTTTAGAAACAGTCGGAAGGTGTCTAACAAGGTTCGTTTGGCTGTACATGAGCGGGTGTTGATTCCGACACTCATGTACCGAAGTAAAAGTTGGGTATGGCAGAAGAAACATGAAAGTAGAATAAATTTAGTTGAGATGAGAGCGTTAACAAGACAAGTATCATAGGAGTTAAACTGAGTGGACAGTAACAGGATAAGAAATAGTGAGATAAGGAAACGGAAAATGTAGTGACAAAAATTGAGAAAGGTATGCTGAGATGGTTTGGCCATGAGAGAGAATGAATGAAGAACGATTTTCGAAAAAGTGTATAAGGCGAGTGTGAATGAAAGTGTTGGAAGGGGTAGGGGCTAGACCTAGGCGGACGTGACCAAATCAGGGACATCTTGAAAAAAGGCCAGGTCAAGAGTAGGTACCCTAAACCGAAGAGCATATATGAAGGAAATAATGAAAGTGGACGAAGCGAAATAAGTATGTAAGCGAAACAGGTATCTTTCTCTTTTAAATGCTCCTTTTGAAATCATGATGACATGATGGTTCAAAAGGAGCCTGGCATTTTTAAAATGACTTAACTTCATAAATCAGTTTAAATACCTAGTAAACAAAAATAAATACTGAATCACCTTAAATTAAACTTAATTTATTAAACCTACGGAAATAGTAGATACCTATGGTTCTAACTTTCTACGTATACCTAATACGTAAAAACATACCTACAATAATATATTATGTATGGTTTACGTATTACCCGTAGAAACATTTTATAACTACAATACAATTTTATAATTACAACGATAACAATGCTTTTTGCACAAAAAATGCTCAAGTAATGTATCTCAAAACACGAACTTATGTATTAAAACAACTCCGTTTAAATAAAAGCAAAACTAGTGTATTCCAGAATAAGGCCCTTTTAATTTTTAAATATTAATAATAGAAAGTAGTTTTTTATATTCAAAATAAAACTATTTTTAAATACCGTACTTCATATTAAATAACTTAAATGCAAAACGAACACTTTGGTTCATTAGTTTATTTTGATCAAAAAAATTAAGTTAATTTAGGTATATCTTCTCTGCAAAACTACCCCTTTTTGAAATATGGTTCTTTTGATTTAAAAATAATGTCCTACTTACATGAATCCTTTATTCAAATACTGAAGTTTTTCGAAATATGGTTGTCTTCTGTATAAAATGAATGAGTAACAAAGATTAAATTTCGAGATATGGCACTTTTGCACAAAAGAAACGTGCTTAAAATAATTAAAATTCGCACAACTGAAAATATGGCAGTTTAGATCATATTTCGCGCGTTCAAAACGTTAAATTCAAAAGTAACGGTTGCGTTATTTCTGTAACTTAAAATGGGAAATCAATGGGTGTCTTGTCTAAATATAAAAATATGAAGGATTACAGATGTATTTTTGGAATAAAAACGTTTTTGCAATTTTCGGATTTGTGGTAGTTTTGAATTAAAGCAGCGATATCAGGTCTAATAACATTCTAATTGATCGCTGACCGTGGCGGTCCATGGACGATATTTGTGAAAAACTATGATTTGGGGCATTTGTTAACCAAATAAATTCATTAAAAAAATATTTTTAGAATTTTTGTCAGTCTGTCTCGGTTTAAATGTGAAAATGTGGGGCTCCCCCCACATTTTCACATTAACCATAAGCTAACCAAGCTTCACGTAAGCCAACTCGCGGGGAGGCTATTATGATAATAGTGTTTGAAGGCTTTACACAAGTTTTATTTAAATTTTATTTAACTAAAGTCTACTTCGTGTTGCTTATCTTGCAAATCTAATTTTATAAATTACTTGCTGTCCCGGCCAACTTCGTACCGCCCTGTAATTTTATTAAATGTGATAAAATAAAACACTTGTTACACTGTCACAAAACAAAAACAAAACACTGTCAAGAAAGAAAAATTAACAACGTGTATAATTCAACTAAAATGTGTTGCTATAGACAATCATTTTTTTTCTTTTACTTTTACGTTACTAATTAGGTAAACCGGATTTCAAATGAAAAAACCGTATTGAAAACCAACATTGGCCCATTAAAAAAGTACAGTACTATCCCACAGCGTAGTTGAGCACTGTAGATGTAATTAGTCGTACAAATTTATCTGACTTGTCCTCAAACGGCTAAAAGCTCTTCAGCGTTAGTTCAGAAACTTACTCCTTCCGATTTAGATACTTACGTGAAAGAGACAGGGTAGTCGAAACATGTTTGTTGCGAAGGTTTACTTATTTGCCTTTATTTAAGAAAGGGACGGTGTTAAAATGTATTGGTAAAATTTAACCGGGGAGCCCGGGGGGTTCAAACCCCGCACGCACCTGTAGTTAGATATTATGCATAATAAAATAAGGAAATATTTAAAAAGAGTTTTGTTGAACTAAGTAATAGGTTGCTATAATTATCTTAGAGCACATTCCGAATAGATGTTAATTATTTTCAAATCCGAAGGCCTTTAGATTGTGCAACTTTACAATTTTTATAGGGGGATAAGTAAAAACATACAGATATTCCACAAGGTTTATTTAAAATTTTACAAATTAAAATCCTAAAATTATATTAAGTAATTTTTTAACAAACGGAACACATCATCTCATGTATACAGCTTCATTGTATAATATTACGTAATACTTATTGTTACTACAACATGAATCTTGCTGACAAGCGGTCGCTGCCGCCTGAGGGTATCCGTGACATCAACCGCGTCACCGACGGTTTGACGGTCAAGGAGGAATTGGAAAACCCGTTTATTAAAGGCTCTCCGACTCCGATTAAAGGCTCGTACATTACAACTTCTGACAGTTAATTTTAAATTGAGAACATCTTTACGCGTCAACGTTTGTTGCATATAAGTGTCTCCAGCATTCGTTAAACATGTAAAGATTTTTACTCTGGTGAATGTTATGGAAATAAATTTATAACGTAACATCTCAAAGGCATGGAATATTCTTTGTAAAGTTTCTTTGCCTTTGACTGCTTCTTTATCCCACTGATCCACCGATTGCTCTCTGATGTCTGTGAAGAGCTTTGCAGAAAGTGCAAAATTTATTAAATCAATATACATAAAACTCTTCCGTTACTGAGTGACTGACAGACAACGCACAGTCAAAACTACTGAACGCAAGAAGCTGACATTTGGCATGTACCCGTATGTTCCTTGGGGAGTGTAGGGCGTATTTTTGCAAATTCCCCCCTAAGAGGATAAAAAAGGGAATAAAATGAAACTTTTTATTTTTTCAATGGATTCACTTGAAACTTTGTATACTTATATACTTTCAAGTGACGCAAGTGAGCACTAAGAAAGGATTTTTGGAAATTAAGAATTTCACGGGAGCGAAGCCGCGAGCCGAAGACTAAGTTTAGTTAAGTTTATGATAAAACCGTTTCAGTTGATGTAACTAAAATATAGAGTTATCATTGAAATTATGATTTATCAAATAGGTAATTTACAATTTTTATGATCTCGTTCCTAAATAAAGTAGATTGTATTAGAATTAGGTAATAAGCGGACGCAAACATGATCAATAGTTAAACGTGCTAAACGGAAACGGTAATGAAATTCACTAAATATTACACATACTCGTAATATTAACATCCAACGTCTAACCGTGCACGATATTACGCATCGAGTTTGCTTACACTGAAGACGAGGCGGTACGAGTAAAAACTCTATGAGAGACAATTATTACCTATTGTTATGATGCATATGAATATTGTTATGATTATTTATGTAAATACTCGTACAATAAATAAATAAATGTTTTTCTTTTTTTTCTAATTATGGAAGACTACCTTAATAACCCCTCGACTAAAAAAATCTGGGATGAGCTGATGACTTCGAAACGTTTTAGAGATTTTAATTCTATTGATTACTTTTTCGTTACTCTGCAGTTTCTAATGTCTCATTCATATATCGCTCGGTAACATTCGTAAACCTTTAGGAGTAAGCTCAGGGATTATGCCTAGCCAAGCTAATCAAGGTCGGGTTACTAGCTTTGTAATGGAATTCATAACTTTCTGATGACAATTGTGCTTACATTATTTGTAATTTGTATTCGGAATAAGCTTTAATTAATTTCTACATCAATTAAAATTTAATATTTAAATTTTAATTAATCCACAAATGGATCTGCTGCTAGCTGTATTGAACTTAGTATTGCTCTATAATTTTAAAATGTTGTGGTAACTTATTAGCTGAAACACTTGTTACACTATCTCGAAACACAAACAAGATGTCACGAAAGAAAAACTAAATACTTACTGTCATTATAATTCGACTCAATTGTGTTCCTGATATCTGAAACATACATATTATTACATTTTCTTATTATTTTAATATATAAATGTGTTTGTCTATTATTATAAAAGTTATTTGTCAGACTTCTCAACAGATGTTAAAATCTTCAAATGTTAACAGTTTAAAATTTATTTCAGCATACAATGTTATTGATTTACTCAGCTTGACCAAGCATGCATTTTAATCTCACGATTTCATCGTACTCGTAACATTCAGCTTTTAGATTAATTAAAAAGCTTTTAGATTCTGTGTATGTAAGTGAAAAGTTAACATCTATTGTTTGTTAAATTACATCGCAAACTCTATGTACCAACTGTCACCGCTGAGTAAAGCCCATTAATCACGGCTCCTATTGGGTGTGGATTAAATTAATTCTGTCGGTAAAGCACCCAAGCACACCAGCACCAGCCTGAGGACAGTGCTACATCTCTGGAATTTTCATAATTATTTATTTCAATTAGTGTAAGTGGTTAATGTTAGTAACAATAAACAGTAAATCTTCTTCTTATATATAAAATTCTCTTGTCACAATGTTAGTTACCATACTCCTCCGAAACGGATCGACTGATTCTCATGAAATTTTGTGTGCATATCAAGTAGGTCTGAGAATCGGCCAACATCTATTTTTCATACCCCTACATGTGAAGGGTTGTCCATCATAGAACTTTTTTTTAATTTTTTGGTCAAAATTTTTTTTAGTTATTTTTTAATGGTGTGGCATAAAAAATACATAGTATATAACCCCAAATTTTCACTTCCCTACCCCCACCCCATTGCACTTTAATCATTCACAATCTCTATGGCCCAACAACGTTCGCGGGGTTAGCTAGTAAATAAATAAATAAAAGCTTTAGTTAGCAGGTTTAACTTGTAAATGCATAAAAAATCGGATATTATTTATTTGAACAAAACTTTCCATCGGTCAACAATGTCATTTTATAAGGGCGCATAGCTTTAGTTAGCAGGTTTAACTTGTAAATGCATAAAAAATCGGATATTATTTATTTGAACAAAACTTTCCATCGGTCAACAATGTCATTTTATAAGGGCGCATTGTTACACATGTCTTAGGCGATGTATGAATTATGAACGCTGACATTATAACAGATTTGTGAATAAGGGGGACTTTAATCAGTTTCTTAGTTACTTATAGTTGATATAAGTCAACTGTTACCACTAATTATTGATTTTTTATCAGCTGCTTACAGTAACAATAAAATAAATGATTTAGCAATAACAATTACATACAGCGACAAGAACGAAAAGTTATGTTATCATAATTATGATTAGTGCTGTGATATTAATCAACCTTGACCAAGTCCGATCAGCCTCGATTCATTTTATTTATTTATAGCCTCACAACAAATACTATTGGACATTGAATCATAGTTTTATGGCTGAGAAAAATACATTAAATAAGAAAAACTAATCGGCAGGTAGTAAGAGAGTAAGTACTCGTAACTTAACTGTTAACAATTTCATAATCTTGGTTTTGCTTTTAATGGCTTTGGCTTTTAATGACAAAGTTTTGACAAAATATTATTATATTACTAGCTGACTTGGCAGACGTTGGCCTGCAACATAATTATATTATATTCTAACCAAGTTAGTATGGTAAATCAATAGGGAAGCCCGTGATTTCACCTGACAAACATCGATGTCGTATATGAAGTTACGATGACCCATTTCTGTTGTTATCGGAAAAGCCCTCCTGTCTAGCAGAGGGTTGCTACACAACACGGTATATTATCTAATGAAACGAAACTGTCACTGATTTGCATGGAAGGTGTTTGAGATGGACCCCGTAGCCTATTTGGTAGTGGCCCTGCCTGCGAAGCGAGTCCCGGGTTTAATTTCCGGCCGGGACAGATACATATTAATGTGTCAGATAAATGTTGGTTTTTGGGCACGAGTTATGTTGTCCATGCCAATATAACGTTTTTTCCGTTTATTGTTTCTGCTACTAATTCCCGTGGAATTCAGACATTTTGATATTATATTATATACTTTTTTATTACTAAAACCTTCTGTGTACCTTAAGGAACATACGAAAAAAGATTAGCCGAATCGGTCGAGCCATTCTCGAGTTTTGCGCTTATCAACATTCATTTTTATTTATATAGATTATCGAAAATAGGACATTAAAATATACCTGTAAAAACCGGTCCATTGCGAGTCAGAACAGCACACGTAGGGTTGAGGCCCGGTGGCTTGTTCTATGGACGCGTCACGAGGACGTGAATTCGAATCGCGGAAATATATTTTGGTTAATTTCGTTTTTTTAGTTTTAATAATCCTTTATTTTTGTTAAACTTTATTGTTTTTTATAGTTAGAACATTTTTTTTGCTTATTTATATTAGAAATAAATAACAATATTTAAGCTTTTGTATTAATTAATCCCGTTACAGCGCGAAATTCGAAAAATTGCTTTAGTTTCTTGTATGGGAATAAATTCATTGTTATTATTATTATTTGTAGTGATGGAGGCTTTAATGACACGTTTATGAGATAAAACAACCCCTTTTTAAGGTGACTTGTATGGGGACCTCCTTTGGGACCTAAAATGTTTACGTTCTTATAAATTTTTGTAGCAGCCACTGTACCAATTCTGTGAAAATGTCTGATGTCCACCTACATTATTTCCGTTCTAGAGATAGAGAATATTTCAATTGATTTTGAAATTAAAAAGATTGGTCAATTTCAAGTAGGTATCCCGTCTACCAATTAACCGATGCTAAATGAATAATGACATTTTGTAGGAGAGTAAAAGGATCACGATATCTTCCCCCGAACCCGTGGTAATTCCGGGATAAAAAATAGCCAATAACCTCCGCTATTTTCCAGTGAATTCATTTCCGGAGATAAGCCCGGACAAGAAGGAATACATATGGAGAGACAAAATTTTTATAAAAGTTGGTGTTTTAGCATCGTGTAAATAACTACTTAAAAGCACGGTCTATTGATAGAACACAAATTATATAAAATAATACAAATTATATAAACATTTCTAATTTTCCTTATACTTATACGTAAAGTGTAATGTACTGTACGTAAACTGTACTTATATTTAGATATAAAGATTTTAATTAAGCAGACAAAAGTAGGTATTACAAATATGTCAAGGTTGTAGCGACCTTGAGACTTTCGGTAGGTTTAGTTAACGAGAGCTCATGGCTCATGGCGATCAACGAACTGCGATAATTTAATCAACTAAAGCTTAGCGAAAGTCGTAATACAGCCCTACTATGTGCGTTCCAACTAAACTTTATAAATAAAATAAATAACGCTATACACTCATAGCCTAGCACTAGGATCACTAGGATTCCCTGTGTCGTCGGTGCCATGGACAACACACAAGACAAGAACACACACACCCAGACCAAGAACGGAAATTTAAATTCATCATTCAAATTTCTGCCTCGCTGGGAATCGAACCCAGGACTCTCGGAAAGGCGAGGCGATCCGGCGTGTTAACCATTGCGCCATCCAAGTCGTCCGGATCGGGTGTCTTTGAAAGTCAAAGTGTAGGTATTCTAAATTTATTTATTTACATTTTATACCCTTAAGACAAAGAGTACAAAAAGGGGACTTAATGCTGAAAGCATTCTCTATCATTCGACCTTTGCCTAAAGCAGAGATTAAATTTGTTTAATATCAAACGTCAGAATAAGTATTTGAAAATACATATTTCGTTCGTTGGTAAACAGAGTGTAGAGCAACAACCCTGCTCTTGTAAATTTGTATATACAACCCTAGACTAAGTTACCATGGAATCATAAAATAACAAGACTGTCATTCACATCCATTTTTCCTTCTATTCTTTTCGTTGTACATTTTATTATTATAGTTATTAACACAATTTGAAGCTTTTATTCTGTATATATTTTACAACCAACAATCCTCCACCGGCTCGCTATATTTGGTGACCACCGACTGAAGCACGCAACGCAAAATGGAAAGTTACGAAGATGCATCGACTTTGGAAACTCCGTTTGTAAATCGTGTTGGCGTACGAATTCCACCGTTTTGGCCAAATGACCCCAGCCTTTGGTTTGCTCAAATCGAAGGACAATTTATGTTAGCAAATATAACAAGTGATGCTACAAAATTTTATTATGTTACAGCCCAACTGGAACATCAGTATGCAGTTGAGGTAAAGGATATTATTACTACACCACCGGAGACAGGGAAATACGAAAAACTCAAAACTGAATTAATCAGACGTCTTTCCGTTTCAAAGAGTAAGAAGGTACAACAATTACTTATGCACGAAGAGGTAGGTGATCGTAAACCTTCACAATTTTTACGACACCTACAAAGTCTCGCGGGTTCGTCTGTTCCAGACGATTTTATGCGAAGTTTGTGGTCAGTCCGTTTACCTCATAGTATACAAACAGTTATAGCTTCACATCCAGATATGCCTCTCACCAAGATAGCTGAACTTGCCGATCAAATTTACGAAATTGCACCGCCAAGTTTACAAGTAGCGAGTACTCATTCAGTTCCAGCCCCATCAACACCCATGCAAGGTACCATAGAATTTATGGCTAAACAAATTAGCGACCTAACACGGGAAGTTGCTGAATTGAAGTTGAGCGGAGTACCGAGGTCTCGATCACGATCACGATCGCGGCCCGGATATAGGAATACCTCCCGGCATCGCTCGCGACCGGAACAATCACCACCTAGCCATCCACACTGTTGGTATCACTATACATATGGGTCCCAAGCAAAAAAATGTGAGAAGCCTTGCACGTATTGGCAGTCGGAAAACAACCAGGGCAGCCGGAATTAGCGGCCAACCACTGCCCTTCATCTACAGGCCGCCTATTTATTACTGATCGCAATTCGAAAATGCTGTTCCTTGTGGATACTGGATCAGACCTGTGTGTTTTCCCGCGATCAGCTTGCAAGGTGCCCTGTACCAAATCCAACTTCGACCTAGTCGCAGCAAATGGAACCGTAATCCACACTTATGGTCCGGTACACCTGGATTTGAACTTAGGTCTCAGACGCTCATTCAAATGGAAGTTCATAATTGCCGACGTCACAAAACCAATCATTGGAGTTGATTTTCTAACCTACTATAATCTTCTCGTAGATTGCAGAAATCAGCGACTTGTCGATAACACGACTAACATGACTGTGCTTACACCACGCATGAAGATTCCTGAAGATGTCGTATCCATCAAGGCAATTTCTGGCGACAGCGTGTTTCACGATATCCTCCGTGAATTTCCAGAGGTTACACGTCCTGCAGGTATGCATGTTGATTTTCCTAAGCATAATACAATGCACTTCATTCGAACCACTTCAGGACCTCCTGTCACCAGCAAACCACGACGTTTAGACCCTGTCCGTTTGAAAGCCGCAAAGAAAGAGTTTGAAGTCATGATGTCCTGTGGTATAGCTCGACCTTCAGAAAGCCCATGGTCATCTGCTCTTCACATGGTCACTAAGAAAGACAACGGATGGAGACCATGCGGTGACTACAGAGCTCTCAATGCTCGCACCATACCAGACAGGTACCCAATACGTCATATTCAAGATTTTTCATTCCAGTTATCAGGTAGCACAATCTTCTCCACAATAGACTTGGTTAAGGCATATAACCAAATTCCGGTCAATCCAGACGACATACCCAAGACCGCAATAACCACTCCCTTTGGCCTTTTTGAATTTCCGTTCATGACGTTCGGACTTCGGAACGCAGCACAAACCTTTCAGCGCTTCATGGACGAGGTACTGCGCGGACTCGATGGGTTTAGCTATTGTTACTTGGATGATATTCTGGTATTCTCATCATCTGAAGAGGAACATCGCCGTCATCTACGTGAATTATTCACCCGTCTTAAGGAGTACGGTTTGGTCATTAACTCTTCCAAATGTACATTCGGTAAAGCAGAGATACAGTTTCTTGGATACCTCATTTCTGCAGATGGAACTAGACCCACGACTAGCAAAGTCCAAGCCATCCAAGACTTCGCTGCACCCAAGACTGTCAAGGAATTGCGGAGATTCCTTGGTATGATTAACTTTTACCGTCGCTTCATACCAAATGCCGCTCAAATACAAGCCCCATTAAACTCTTACCTCACTGGTTCTAAGATCAAAGGAGCGCATCCAGTTCACATGACGCCCGAAATGTTGGACGCATTTCAGCGTTGTAAGGACTCACTTACTCAAGCTACTCAACTAGCGCACCCAGATCCTTCCGCTGAGCTAGCCATTGCAACAGACGCATCAGACATTGGTATTGGTGCTGTATTACAACAACGCAAAGATAGGATATGGCAACCTCTTGCTTTCTTCTCTCACAAGCTCACCCCGTCACAGAAAAAGTATAGCCCATACGATCGCGAACTATTAGCTATCTATGAAGCTATTAAATACTTTCGACACATGGTTGAAGCAAGACACTTTGTCGTTTACACAGACCATAAGCCCCTATCTTTTGCCTTCGCTAAGAATACAGAAAAATGCACACCAAGACAATTTCGGTACTTAGACTACATTTCGCAATTTACAACAAGCATTATATACATTCCAGGCAATGATAATGTTGTTGCTGATACATTGTCAAGGGTAGAAGAAGTTAGTGCCGCAGTCGATTTTCAGCAGCTTGCACAATCTCAGGAGTCTGACACTGAATTGCAAGATCTGCTTCAACAAGGCTCATCACTGCGTCTCGAGAGAATACAAATTCCTGAGACTACAATCAAACTTTATTGTGATACTTCAACTTCTTCACCACGTCCATTCGTCACATCAAACTATCGACGACAAGTATTCAATTCATTACACAGCTTGAGCCATCCAGGCGTTACAGCTACAGTACGACTGGTAACGCAAAGATTTGTCTGGCCAGGGATTCGTAAGGACTGTAGAGAGTGGTCAAGAGAGTGTGCATACTGCCAACGCAGTAAAGTTCATCGTCACACCCAATCACCTCTTTCACCTTTCACTACCCCCCTTCATCCAGATTCACCCATATTCACCTCGATTTAATCGGCCCATTGCCAATCTCTTCCGAATACAGGTACTGTCTCACTGTCATCGACAGATTCACGCGATGGCCTGAGGCAATTCCGCTCAAAGACATTACCGCCGAGACCTGCGCATCTGCACTTGTGTCCGGTTGGCTGGCCAGATTCGGTTGTCCACACAAGATAACAACCGATAGAGGAAGACAATTCGAATCACATCTCTTCAATGCACTCAGCTTAATGGTTGGAGCTAAACACTTCCGCACCACTGCATATCACCCATCATCGAACGGCATGATCGAGCGCCTACATCGCCAGTTGAAAGCTGCCATCATGTGTCACAATTCTTCCAACTGGACGGAGGCCCTTCCCTTCGTGTTGCTTGGAATACGAAGTGCTTGGAAGGAGGACCTTCAGGCATCGTCAGCGGAGTTGGTGTATGGCGAGCCAATCCGCCTCCCTGGTGAATTCATCGCTCCATCCACAAATCACACCATGGAAGACCCTACTACATTAATTACACGTCTGCGCACCAGTCTGGCAAATTTAACACCAAAACCAGCATCTTGGCACAGAGACGGTCCATTTTATATACCACATGATTTGAAAGATTCATCTCATGTGTTCTTGCGGCAGGATCATGTCCGAAGACCGTTAGAACCACCTTACTCAGGTCCGCATAAAGTAATAGACCGTAGCCCAAAATACTACAAGATCAATGTGTCAGGAAAACCAGTCAACGTCACGATAGACCGGCTGAAGCCAGCATACCTAGTGCGGGAGGCAACAACAACAACTCCAGATCCTATACCCTCTCCTCCATCTCCATCAACTACCGCAGAGCAGATAACTAGAAGCGGTAGAAGAGTACGCTTCCCCGATTACTTTCGATCGCAGTAGCGATCTCGGTGGGGGAGTACTGTAGAGCAACAACCCTGCTCTTGTAAATTTGTATATACAACCCTAGACTAAGTTACCATGGAATCATAAAATAACAAGACTGTCATTCACATCCATTTTTCCTTCTATTCTTTTCGTTGTACATTTTATTATTATAGTTATTAACACAATTTGAAGCTTTTATTCTGTATATATTTTACAACCAACAATCCTCCACCGGCTCGCTATAAGAGAAAGGGCGTTGGTTTCATACCTACTCGTATTTCAACTTTGCGGTCTGGGCAAATATAAAAAGCGGCACGAGTACGCGAAAGCTGAACGTGTACCATAAACTGACCAATACAACCATTCTGGAAAAAATTACGTGCATGATTCTGATTTTCATGGTTTATGTAGGCATGTAGGCACTCAAATTGGTCAAATGATAGATTTTTTTGTCATGCCGTCAAAAGTTTTTCCGCGCCAGCGCAGTTCTGCCGTGCCGCTCGAACTGGGTCGAAATATCGACATACAAAATACATATAGTGAGTACCCGTACCATAATAAAATATGTAGATACAATCCGCGATGACATAAGTTAAAAATCATATTAGGTATATACCCTGTTATTATTCTATCCACGTTTGCATCAGGGCTAATAAACTATTATAACAACAAGAGTGTCACGTTGTAGGTTAAAACGGGTGGCAGAAGATTATTTTATACGAGAACAAAAATCAATATCATTTTTTTATTTGTAAAGTTGATGCTACAATCGTACCTGATGTTATGCAGCGATCTAGCCTTAGATGTTACCATCCAAGACTACATCGCTGCACCAGCACACTAACTTGGAAGAATGTTCACTCTTGACTTGAAAACACTTACATTGTAATCGATCGAGAATGCCATCGCGGGCAATTTGGTCCTGTCCTTCGCTGTACACATAGTTAATGATGACGCAAAGCGTAACTTACTGGAGGGATGTTAATGACAAAGGGATCTTCCACATCAGCCGCTCTTGTTGGGTCAAGGGGATCTTCCACATCAGCCGCTCTTATCGGGGTAATCATTTCAGTAGCTCGAACGACACCTTTAGGATCCTTATCCAGCAGTTATTTTTTTGTGATAAAGTTCGCGATCTATCGGTAGTAGGATATGTAACTAACGGCGGATAGCGGCAAAATTACTTGAGAAAAGGTTTTCCCACAAGGGGACACGGTCCATTATTATCCTAAACCGGCGAATATATTTAAGATTTATATTTTGTCCGGGTGACAATACCAAATAAACACAAACGAGAGATATTTGCCTAAGGCTTCTTAGAATTCCTTAAATTTTATAAAAAAAGAAACTAAATTTCAAGTGTCTCTCGGTATTCTAGGCATTCAAAATTTAATATTGAGACTATTAAGAATATTGTATGAATTAACTTAAACATTATAAAACAGGAGTAGGAAAACGGTAAACTGACTTCAAATGTAACTTAAGATTATGAAATTAATTAATTGGGATTTTGTGTAGGTATATGATATGGGCTTTACTGACTGAAATCGAATAACGATCAACGATAGCAAATACACTTAATAATTAACAAACCTCGCATCTTTCAAAACTACAGAGATTAACATGAAAAATATCGGTTTCCCCATAGTTTGCACAAAAATAACTACAAAATTCCAATTAAAATTCAACATGAAGCAATAAGTTCAGTTAGATACATGTATGTTACCACTATGAAGTACGAGGCAAATTTAAATGTTTTTCCATGAAATTCTCTGATATTTCATAAGTAGGTATACATTTTTTAACCTTCAGCCCAATTGAGAACCTTTTTATTAAAAGTCAGTTATAAAACCAGTCAAGACTCCAAGACAACCAGTCAAGTCAAGTCTATTATAGTACTTACCAGTTACATAAAAACTACAATCTCCATCTAGCATTTTTGAATGTTCAATGTCTTTATGCCATAAAATATTATAATCTACTGATAGTCGCATGGATTAACATTACAAAAATATATTGGTTGGCTAAAATATCTACACCAAATTATAAAGTACAACAATTTATAATTACTTATAGCTAATTGTATTTTAATCATTGTGATTTTGTTAAAATCGATTGTTTTTCTTGTATTGTGTATTACCTACTATTATTTTCTCAAACCTGAATAGCAACTGTAACATAAATATTTGTCAAAGCCGTATGTATCCACAGGTAATTTGAATAAAACTCCTTGGGTATTTGCACCTTTTCGGTAGGTAATAAAAGTGTAGTGAATTAGGGATTTGTAAAGAAATTCCTCTGAGGAATAACATATCATGGAACATTTCAATTCGGTTCAACGTTACGGTTATATGCGTAACAAATAGAATCGTAAGGTAAATACGGCACGTTAGGTAATGTCAGTGTATGTATAGTAATAAGATTGCCCGGAGACATTAATTAATACAATCGATATATTATTTACAGTACGCGGGTATGTCTGTTATTGGGAAGCTTTAAGGTATTTAACGTCTGCGCACATTGCAGCAACTCGACGTAAATTCCACTCCGACTAAACCGTTCTAATTTCGACGTGCGGTTCGACATCAATAAGGCGATCAACGCTTCGGCCACGAATGGGTAGCGCGTCGGCCAAGAGACGACAAGTCAAGATTTTTTTTAAATATATTTATTTAGGGAATTAGGAACATAAGTTTTGAGTTCATTATATGTTCAGAAACAAGCAAAGGAAAGGGGAATTTTGGAATATCAAAGCATTCCTGATTCCATCAAGGATTTCCAATAAGTTGAATCGGAGTCGAGTTGGAGTTGAATTGATATACCTATTGGGCGACCTTCAGGCGTCGAAAGTTTTTATGTCGCGAAGAATGCCTCCGATAAGACTTTACGACTTCCCATCTACCGTTAACTACCGGGGCCCGTCGTACGACCCTAATATTCATCCGTAATTTCTGGATGAAACAATCGGTAAAATAATTATAATAATTAGTGCACTCAATATGAAGGACTTCATTGCCACTCACCATCAGGTCGTGACTGTTGTGACTTAGGTACCATGTATAGTCTAAGATCGGAACTGAACACGGCCTTCACTCATCTGTTTAAAAAATAGATGAAAACTATTGTATATCAAATTTAATATATTATAAAATATATACAACGCAACGTTTGTATATTCTACTTCTGGCTTCATACTTTCGATTGGTAATAAATTTATTCGTTAAACTCATAAGTGCAATATTTAATAAAAAGTCATTTTTCAACTATTAATTAATCATAGTCTGACCAGGATTTTTTATATCTATCTATTTTCTTATATATTAAATTTTATTTTGATATAAAAAAGTTTTCATACAATGAACATTATGGGTGAAGGTCGTGTCTATGTTGAGGGTTATGTACGAGTACAGATAGAACATTGAAAATGGCCGTTAATGTCCCTGCGAAGTGCGGAAGCGCTACAGAAAATTTGCCATTAGCGGTCGTCCGTCCAATAACGACCGTATCGGAAGTTACCTAATCCGATGAGCGATACCAGCCGTCGCGCTATACCCGCTACATCTATAGGTATTAAGGTTATTGCGTTCAATTTATTATACAACAAATTACAGAGTTTCTCTCCATTCCGATTATATATTTAACATAAGAACGCACACAAGGCATAAAAAATAAGAATGTATATTTAAGTGTATAAATATTTAATAGAGAAAGTGTTGTCAGACCACTAAACAACTGGTCCAGTTATATGTAAACGTGCATTGACGAATGCACTGATTGATATATTTGATATACAATTATAAGTCGATCGCATACTACTAGCGTTACTAAGTAATATTACAATAAATATATGTTAGAGAATCCAGATGGATTACTTAATGTTTCCCTTTATTGGTATCTTTCATATCATTCTGTATAGAATCAGTGTGTAGGCCCGTAGGTCACACGGTTCGGGCACAGAGTAGTTAATCTGTGGTTCGGGATCATAACTGACTACCAACGTCACTCTCTGGTTTTCAGTAAGAGTTGCGATATTGCGGCCAGTATTCAATGTTGACAAATCAGATCACCCGAAGCTACTGACTCATTGAAAATAGGTCCGTAATGCGTTAGTAACAATCAACCGATAATCTCCGACATATATTATAGTAAAGCATAAAATACCAACCTGTTTACTCCGAGTTGCAGTAACCACTAAAAACTCTGAGAGGAATTTAATTATAGACGCGAGGCCAATTATTACTTCCGAATAAATATTGTAATATTTTACAATATTTAGACTAAATGTATGTGTATAAAAATGATCTACTACTAAAACTTTTTAACATTTATAAGAAAAGGCTCACATTACTTCTTGCAAAGCGAAGCAAGGATAGAGAGTTAGTATCTTATCATCGAACCAAGACCCCCAGGCTTTCTCCGTTATATGTATAAACGCTATATCGTTACAGTTACATGATGATATGTAGTTACATGTTCCTATATTAGGTTACCGGACGCGCTTTGTACGTCTACCGGCATGAACCCAATTGTAACTCGGATCATCTTACGTTACGTTTCGTTTCAAATACTGGGATTATTCAATACATCTCCAGAATTATTTTAAACTTAACTCATCGCGTATTGTACACATTATACGGGTATACATTATAATAATATTATACATTTGTATGATACGGGTACTCACCAGTGCCCAGGGGTGTACAAAGTCGACTGCAGCTTCGGGAGCTGTTACATTGGACATACCACGGTCGATATCGCAGCGTATAAAACAATACATCGCGGCAATTAGGAAGGATGAAGGGAAGAAATCAGCTGTAGCAGAACGTCTGCTTGATTCGGGCACTAACTAGTCAGTATGGGATATTTTGCAACTGCCGCCGTATCCGGGCCGATTCTCTTGCTACCGACAGCGGTAGCGGATACCGCATAGTTCTGAACAGTTTCAATAGTTTGACAAAGGCATACTGAATGTGTCAAACTATTCCGACACGACGCAATTGAACTATGTATGTTTAATATTAGCAGACTCGGGACCCAGGTTTTTATCGGTGGTTTGTGTCTGATCGCGCAGCGTAATCATGGCCCAGTAATTGGCACTTCGGTCTGATTAACTCGGGAATAGGATTCGAATGCTGCATGCGCTGCTGATTTTGCACACTCCTGCTCATTATCGTTTGCTTCTTGGAGGTAAACACCGAATAGAAACGTGCAAAACTGAGGACATCGGTACATTGTAGGCATCAGAGAGCCAGTCAGGAAGACGGAATTAACAATATCTTAATTTACTCACATTCATGCAGTGATAAAAACTAAGAAGTTCTACAATATAACATATTTTGTAAGGAAAATGATGTGAGAGTCTAATGTCTGCACTAGGATAAACCTGGAAATAAAGGCAGTTGCTTGAGTGAGGCAACAAACGACGCCAATTATTTCTTTCTTTCCTCTTATTTCTTTCCTTGCCGGCAACGCATCGGTGCAGTCTTTGGTTACTGAACTCCATCGACGACGGTGACCATTAACATTCAGTGGCTCGTCCGTTCGTTTTCGACTGTTAACATAAAAACCTCTACCTATACATGCTGTTAAAAATACAATCTTGAAATGAGAAATCAACAACGAATGTAGCGGAAATTGACTTTTTTCAGTTTAGAATAATATCGTAAATATTTTCGACGATAGAGTAAGTTTTAAATATTTTACCCAACGGTCAGTTCATTTTAACGAAATCAATTCAATCTCCTGAACGGAAATGAAATCGATGTTTGTTTCAGAAATATTTAACGAGAATTCAGTTTTTGTTTAGAGCAGTATATTTTTTTCATTGACCAGATCATTTGATATACCTAATTGGGTCTAAGGTACTGATAAGACAATTATCTTGACGCGACCAAAACTAATACTTAAAAGGCGTTTATCTGATTATCTTAGTTTTTAAAACACAATTAGGATATATAATAGTTTTATTATAATTAAGAGTATTTTTACAGACAGTTTTTGGAGGGACAAACACGAATATTACACTACAGTTCAGAATAGACCCCTACATGGCTATATTCAGGAAATTACTCACCTGTTATACATTATGTTTATGCAAAGTATATGTGTCTTTAGTGGAATTTATTTGACCAATATACCCACGGATAATACTCGTAGGTATCTCTGTTATGTAATATACGTAATAAAATATATTATACTGAATCAAGTACACTCGTGTGTCGGCATAGCATATAAATTATGTAGGTAGATATAAGGGACGTTGTTTTTTACTCGTTGTAATTACCAAACTATCTTATGCTTACATGCAATCTGCAAACTGTGCTTAGTGACTACGTGACCGAATTCAAAATTATGAAATCCGTAGGCGATCTGGGGTTACAGATATTGCTTGCTAATTTCGGCGCTCGAAATTTCGGATGGAGATATTGGTCAAGCATAATTATAATGTGTTTCAACTAGTGTTCGCTAATTTAGAAAGCTGAGATACTGATCGGAACTTCGTTCTAGATACCTAACCGTATTAAAATCTCATAATTTAATCTAAACGTTTTTTCTGCAAAATAAACCCACTTGTTATCGAGGCAATGAAACTGAATGAGCCGAGAAAAACAGCTAATTAGGTGTTTTTTCTATTATGAATGAGTTAGCTTCCTAAAAAAATCGCTGTAAGGTAAATATAGCCATAATATAGTCTACGTAATTCCCAGCTGCGTTTTATAAATTCTATTTATATTTCTCGACATTTGCAGTAGATATTAAAAAAATACCTGCGAACTGCTATCAAAGATTCAACATTTTTAAATCAGAGCAAACGTGCAGTTTAAAATGAGTTAATAACTACGCTCACTATCGTAGTTATACTATAAACAGCTTTGGATTTATTATATTTTTATAAGAATCTCTTGCTTAGCCTCCGGGCCCAATTTGTTTGAGTTGTTAAAAGGTGTAGATTTAAAAGGGAGCATTTAATGAACAAAGTTAATACTTTACGTTAAACTTTGTTTGAGATCCATTCTGTTTGAGAACCCACAAGGATTAAGCCTTCGAGTCGACTTTGTCTTTCAACATTCAAATTTACTTTAATTGATATGTTTTATCGAAGTTTATTAAGTTGTAATAAACGAATATAATTCATTTAACAATACAATAGAATTTCAGAAGTAAAATAACAGTTATTGTTTTAGTTTCTGAGAACAATTTTGAAATTTTAAACGTAAATAACACTGAATGCTATAGCTATGATGGAATAATGCCTAATACAAATGGAAAGACAATTAACATGACGGGCATCCATTTCGGGCTTCCTAAAGTAGCTCATAACACAAAACACCGAGACATTCATCCATCACTCACCGACAAAGATAAACGATTAGACATCTCAAACTTGCAACAACCTGTCAACTTTTTAATATACGTACCTACTATAAGATCGCAACTGAACTTCAAACTGTCAGTAAAGCTTACCTTGACCTATAAGGTTAGCCACGAATCACAAGTGACTTAAAATACACAAAAATGTGTTTCCTTCGTATGAGTCTCATTATCGGGCGGAGGCCGATTGCACAACCGAGATAGATTCCACTCGGTCTCAACCTTGGCACGACCTTTCTAATACATTCTCTTGACGGCGGCGCGTGCGCACAGTAACATCTCATACCGATGATGGACCATTACGAATTGATGTTACGTTTGATTTAAAAAAATATCTTAAATTAATCATGGGAACCGAATGTTTGTCTGTTTTATAATAATATGTTTATTGACCATCCTTAAAATTGTTAGCTACTTAATCAAAACTTCAAAGACAACTTCTTTTATTAATATGAAAATAACAAGTGGAAATAACAACAACATATATACTTGTGTACTACACAATTGTACTGGGGTGTTATGTGTCGTTTGTTAACAATAAATGGAACGATTTTCTACGGAATTTAGTTCGAAAAAAGGTCTTCTCGAAATATACTCCTCATACCTAAATAACTGAAATCGTCATTGTAGGTACATTAAAATTTAATACCTATCTAAAACTGAAATAAAACCTCTCCGTAGGAGTTTGAGATTTAGCAAAGCGCTCAATTTTATATGCCTACGTACATATAATATATTATGTGATCCAAATACATTTAAAATAAAAATAAATTTTTGTTGGCGTCATTGTGAAGTTCCCCTTTGGCAAAATGAATAACGGTTGAATTTGAACAGAAGACTGGCAGTCACAGCAGCTTACATTGTAATTATGTTTGTTTAAATATGTTTAATTTTTTTATTCATACGTGCGTACGTGTGTGCGTGTTTGTGTCTACAGTCTACAGTACTATCGACGATACTCTCGACCAATCGTTTTACTTGGTTTTTTCATTGCGGTATTACTTACATTTACAATAAACGTAGGTAGGTATATAATAGATTTACTCACGACATTTTTTAAAATTGAACATGGTGTAGACGTTTTACTTGTTACGGGTACTCACGATTTTTATTATTTATACCGATATTTTGTGACATGGTTTTTCAGGACATTTTTATAATGGACGTAGAAGTAGACCGTGCTGGAAGATCCTTCAGAAGGCAGAAGTAACTAGCATAGGTATTCGGGCTTAAGAGGCAAAATGTCGCAAAAGCTGTTTGGAGTTTGCGTACGGTACATACTGCAGTGCGACGATAAGATAGAATACCAAAGCAAGAGACAAAGTAAACCAAAAACCAACGAATTATAACTGTGTAATAATATTCATACTATTTCAGTTTGGTAAGAAATGCAAACTACTGTTACAAATAGAAAAATAACATCTTAAAACCTCTGATTCGCCCAGTTAGTACTAACGATCACAAACCCAAGTTTTGTAAGCCCGCATAACTTCTTCGAAAACGCTGATGCTAGCGGGCTTCCACTTAATTAGCAGCACGGTTTGAATTGCACTTTTTACCACTGCTTGAACATACTTTTTGATTAATTTCTTGAAAGAAAGCTCTCTGTTTGATTGTATGGCCACCTGTTTCCAACACAAAGAAGGTACGAATACATTTTATAAATAAAATTAATAAAAATGTATTTAATCTTTGACAGTTGATTTGTACAACTATCAAAGAGTATCCATGATGATAAATAATATCGAAGAATATTACAGAACATTATTCCACGCAGTATTTGATAAGGTCGGTTAACTGAAACATCCAGGTGGATGACTCGTGGAGTGAGGTACGCAATTACGCAGTGAGATGCGTTCCCTACGTAGCGTTCAGGAAACCACCATTACTGTAACTCCTCATTATTTTATACCATGTGTGGTAACCTGCTGTTGCTTAACGTGTTCGATCACTTAGGATTTACGATTCAACGTGCTCAGTAGTGAGTAGCTCTCAGAGGGCACTATTTTTTCCGACTTATTATCCACTTATTATCATTATTATATGGCTTTTATTGTACGTACTATATGTATTTAAGTCTCTAGAAATGTAACCTACTTATGTGTAATTGTGATGTCTAAGCTATATTTCTGTAAAGTTTCATCTAAATCCGTTGAGTAGTTTTGCATGAAGAATAACAAATGTACATCGATACACCCTCTGAAACTGTTGCATTCATGATATTAATATGGTGTAATAAAAAAATGTGCGCGTAATTATTATTTTAAAACTTATGTAACTATAACACAATAACAAAACAATACAAATAAATATTTAAACGATCCGTCAATTAAATTGAAACAATGTAGGTACCTGCGGAAATCTAAGCCGGAAGAGTTGATAAATGCTTTTCCAACTACGTATAGGTACTTCCTGTGGTACTGCGAGCAAGAGTAAGTCTTGTGAACGAAATGGAACTTATAGGATATCCTGCTTATGACTAGAGTGCAACTCTATAAGCTATATGAAGAAAATGTTCCTCACTGTTGATGATTCGATGCGCGTCTTATTAAGGTTTTACCTTACATTCTGAACATTTTAGCTTATTTTTATGGCAAATGTCGTGTTAATATAACATAAATACTATAAAATACCTTTTTATGGACTTAAGATAGCAAACGAGCCGCCCCTTCGGTACCATGCTACGTGTTGCTACCCTTGAAAACTAAGATGATCACTTTAAAAAAGTAACTGGATTCACACCTTTCTAACCACAACACAATTGCTGTTAACACAATATTATTACAGTGTAGAAATGGTACCGTGGCAGGTGGAACAACCACAGGCGAATTCACTCCACCACCTATTACCATTATTATATGTATATATTTTTACGGTCCCAATGCTCAAGCTTTTAATGGTCAGTGTATTTCAAAAGCTCCCACCCGGAAACCCTTAGCTCCCTAAGGGTAACGTAAGGAGACTCGGTTTCCCGAGTAAATATATTTCCTAAAAGTTTTGATAGTATGGTATTTGTGTGTATGGCAGCTTGTTTTTGCATTATACAGGGTGTAATCGTTAAGTGTGCACAGGCGATTATTCCGTAACTATTACAGATATCAAAAAGCTTTAAACTGATATCGAAAGCACTTTACCTAATGATTAAAATTACAATAATAATTTATTAAAATAAAAACGAGAAATTTATTTATTTAAAGTGGAATAGTACCTACTCATTTTACCCTTATCATTTTATAATTATGTATGATATGATATTGATGAATTTCAAGTAGATACACACGTGTAGATTAATTATCTTACCACTTCAAATTAATAATAAACCTTGTTTCAATATCGTATTGATTTAACCTGGCTGAAAAGCAACATACTAAATAAAAACAAAAAGAAAGATCCTCTTTGGTGTTCGTTCTAAATTCAAATTTCTTTATCGCGGGAGTAGGTACTATTCCACTTTAACTAAAGAAAGTAAAACCTTTCTACTATCTCATACTAAATGTATGGGAGAGTTTAATGTAATTTTTTTGGATATTTATCGTTTTATTTTTAATAAATTATTATTGACATTTTACTCATTAGGTAAAGTACTTTCGATATCAGTTTAAAGTTTTTTGATATCTGTAATAGTTACGGAATAATCGCCTGTGCACACTTAACGATTACACCCTGTATGTATGTTTATGTCTAAATTTATCTTATTGAAGTATCTATGAACTTTTAGCTATGACTCAAGTAGTTCCTATCACTATTGGGCTTACGGTAGTAGGTATTTTCCAAAGTCTAGTAAATCCGTGTCTATAAAACTGATAAATTTAATTTGCAATCCAATTTCTGACGTAACAATGGCCTTTTATCATTCCGTAGATGATTCAGCGTAATACTTTGTTTTCCACATCCGTTTTTGGCCAATATCCCCGAATTTATCACCCGTTACACACCTGCTGGCAAGAAATGAGTGCCGCCTACAAAATGCTGCATACAAATTTGAGTATTTCACGTGCTGTGAACGACGCGTCGGCCAACTAAGTACAAGTTTCGAAAGAGCCGTGCACTCGGGTGTACGTGATGTACATCGCAAATTTTAAATTTTGATTAGGTAATACTGAGAAATCTAGTTCTCTAGATATATCTAACTCGGAAACATCAGTTAGTAACCTTACGTTTGAATCTTAATATTTGTGTGTTTATAAAAATCAATATATTTAATAAGGAGTAGCAAAATGCGTTCGTGATTTAGGTGCTTTATTTTCATACGCTTTATTTTCCTATAATTAAAATGTACTTATAAGATTATTTTATTATTCAATGCGCTTTACAAACTATCGTCAATAGATAAAAATATACTGCATAGTAAAGACGGCCGAATGACCGATTGGTTCGGCCGAATATCTACCGAATAATATTCAACCATACTTCCGGACCACGGAATATAGCGTTCCGGGCACAGCGCCGGATTTAAGGCTGCCAAATATTCTGTGAAGATAAAAGTAGGATTATGTAAGCAGCTGAAATTATCATACCAATTGAGAAGTTAAATACAAAGAAATGTCTTCTCCCGAATGGATTAGTATTTAATCCAGAAGTCAGAGATGTTTATGTTGCATGGATTGTTATCTAACGATATCAAACGAACCGTCGGCTTTACTTGCCTACTGAAACCCGAAGATCACTCATCCAACTACCGACATCACTACGGTACAGAGGACGCGCGTTGCGTCGTCATTTATAATGCGTACCGCAAAGGAGTGTTATAAAATATCCGCGTCACGTCGAGGTGGCGTTATAATGGGCTGGCGATTATAATGGGGGTTTGTGTTAATCGTTAGCACACGAGCAGACGAGTCCTGACCTGAGACATGATTGGAAGTGGTCAGCGTCGCTCATGGATATCATTTACACCAAAGACATCACCGATTCGTTGCCGGCCAAGAAAAAAGGGAAGAAAGAAAACACTGTATCTCAAGCCCAAGCCGGACACGACGAGTTGGTTGTTAGCTGACCAAAGCAAGAAGGTGGTTAGCCAGCCACGCGTGCTTCAGCGCTACCACCAAACCAAGCGAGCGCAGTGACCTCGCTCGGGGATCGACTTGGACTCAACGACGGTTGGAGCCCCTTACACCCCAAATGAATGGGTTTCTGCCAGCGGTGGGGCAAATTATTATCATAATTACAGATTGCAATTACATCTGGAGGTCCGCAATGCCCCCGCGCGCGCCTTTCGAAAGAAGGTAGTTAGAGCGGTTTGGCGGGGGAATCTCCGTGCTTCCCGATGTCATCTTGAACCGTAATCATGATTACATAAAATGTAAAATGCCCCAGACGAAACTGTAATCTGTAATCATGGTTATATTTTGCCCATAGGTTTTCTACTAAGCCAGTGCGCTTTAACACCATATCGCCACAAAGCCTGCGATCGTTCAATTTTTTGCGTATCATAATTATCAATATTAAAATGCCTACGACAGTTTTATACCACAACGTTAAGTTAGTTTATGTCACATAATCTTACGTCAATAATCCACTTTCGCTCTTCCTCGCGCTGACCAATGACCCTATTCAGCGATTTGACTACATCATAAGTATAACGTGACTCACCTCTTACGTAAAATAAGGCTATGCGCCTTATTGACGTGACTATCACTTCTCTTATTTGCGCTCGTTATGGATAACAGTAAATGGAACCCATTTACTATTATGTAACCCATCCATTCATGTCATTCGATTTTACAAGTGCATCTAGACATGCACTTGTAGGGAAGTATTAGTATTTTAAGCCTAATCCGGACTGAGAAACAATCCCACTTATAAAGTAACTAATCCGAAGACTCAGCGCTGAAAAGAATACAAATTACTCATTGTAAAGGATAGTCAACAGAATTACGTATGCCAGAACAGCTGGCGGCTCCTATGAAAAGCCCCTATTTCTCTTTGCCTGTTATCACGGTCTGTTTTTTAAAAATGCAGAGGAAAAGGCAGCTATGTTTATTATTTAGGATTTAGGCATTATATTTAGGCATCCTAATTCCTAATTTCTTTCTCTTTTCTTTGTTAGCTGGAATTGCCTCGGTAAGGATTTTGGTGTTGCTAAACTTAACGTGCTGAATTTTCGTAATTATTACAGTAGCAATAACACTAAAAACGTTTACTCCGACTTAATTTATCATTTGTGTTCATTGAGATACTATGTACCTTTTATGACATAAATGATATCTGTGAGTATTGGCTTTTTGTATGATAGAGAACATAAACAATGCTGGTCAACTATAAATGGATATAAACTTTTGACATTTTCAAAAATTATTGGCATTTAATACATTATGCCATACCAAAACAACGTATAAAACCCATATAAGTATAAAACGTGAGTCCAGTTCTATTCCATCCTTTTTTTGTCATTGACTTATTATTACTATAAGTCATTTTTTTTGTATTCAAATGCAGTTTGCAAATGCAGCACTAAAATAAAATTGTGAAACTAAAAATGTATAAAAGATCACACTGCAAAGATAAATAAATGCGTTTTTGCTTGCGAAAACTAAAATATGATAGTTTCTCGCAAAAAAGGAAAACACAATAAATCACCGAAATGCGACCAAGATGTTGTAGCGATAAGTGAATGTTGCGCACCTCACCAGAACAAGTAATCATATATTATAGCTTCCACAATCAAGACAGAAATTGTGTCGACGAATCATGTTCTTTGCCAATGCACGTATGTACATACGCGCAAAGAAAACTCTTTTATAGACGACAGAAAGAGATAGGTACATGAAAAGAAAGTTAATTGGCCAAATGTGACTGTACCGCTTATCGAACGCTCTTTGTCCCATATAAATCAAAGAGTCCTTGCCTTCAAAAATATGTTCAATTAATATTTTCACATAATTTTCAATACGGGTAAGCCTTGAAAGAAGTTAAAAATGTACGAAATAATTAACTTCGGCACTCGTCTCTGTTGATGCCGAAGGTACTGTACCTAATGCCGAAGTACCGATATGTCCGTGCGCGACTGTGGTCACTGGTCACTGACCATCAGAAAGATCGTCGGCTATTAACAAAAAAAAACATTACCTTCTAAAAATAAATGTCCCCAGAAATAAGAAAATAGAGTTTATTAACTAACATCTTCATCTTACCCGATTTAAAATAAAATTACACCGATACCCCTCGCACTAGGATTTCTTGTTCCGCGGGTGGCATGTACAACACTAACATACCCGGAAACCAACATTTATCCGACACATAAATATCTGCCCCGGACGAAAATCGAAACCGGGACCCCTCGCTTCACAGGCAGGGTCAGAATACAGATAAAAAATTTATATAATGTATTGCAAACAGGCATTCAAGCAACTATAATTCGATTGTCGATAAGGCAATCTAGGAAAACGAATTACTGAACAATGTGTTTTAAGATCCTCAGAGATAGCAAAGCTAGAAATTTTTATGACGAATGAATTGTGTAATAAAAATGCAGTTTAACAATACTTCAGATAGTTACTTCAAAGAGTAACTATTCATTTTTGGGTTCCGTACCCAAAGGTTATAAACAAACCTTATTACTAAAACTGTCCGTCTGTCTGTCATCTATTTGTACTTTAATATTGTATTAGAATAGCAGCCATAACAATAAATGCTAAAAACAAATATTAAAAGGGACCCCATACAAGAATTCGTTTTTCTCTTGAACCGCAACGACATTTGAAATTTTCGATATGAATTTCTATGGTTAGCATTCCCTGGATTCCCTGGGGTCGCGGGTACCACGGACGATACAAATAACACATTACTAACACCCATGACCCGAGAACATACATTTATGTATCTGTCATATACTTAGATACCATCCCGAGTTCGATTCGCGGCAGCTCGCTTGGCAAGCAGGGCTTGACCAACTGGTACGACGAAGTCGTCAAATAAATAATTAATAGGTGAACACATCACATTTAATTTACCCGGCCTCGTAATCCCTTGGTAATCGGTATGGAAATTATTCAATTAATTTCGCTGTAGTATCGTGTCGTGGTGAAACAACATCTTATTCCGATCCTGTAGGCTCGCGTCATGCCATTGTATGGATCCAATTACACAAGCGAGATTACGACTTGTGTACAGATCGTCAACAGGAGTTATGTTGGAAGTACACCAAGATTTTAACTGTGGTTTTTGGTTGCAGTCGTGCATGAGCATTATGAAGAAATAGGTGAAACAGGAGCAGGCGAGTCACCTTTTTTACTTAAAATAAGATGATAAGTGGCGATGAAGTCTACGATGTTGAATGCACTAACTTATAACACCTGTTCACTGTATACTCAAGGACTCTCCCTGGTGGTATGGCGTCTTTATGAGAGTGATCAACATTGAACAACACTCTGAGGTTACCCGTAAAAATCATAATTACCCAGATAGCTCGCGCATTGTTTGTAAAAACAATTCGCTGGAAGTATCGAATTTTTTTGTTTCGTCGATGTTCTCTTAATTGCATACCAAGGTAATAAGAGCAACGCTCGACTATAAAAAGCTTTGTTTCATTTTTAGACCAGGGTAGAAGCCTTGAAAAATAATAAAAAGTGAAAAAAAATAATAGTAGGATGAAACCCATTAGAAAAGAAGGGGAATATTATAAAAATGAAAGGAAAAATAAATTACGGGCGATCTGAGGTCGGGAAGGGGATGGGGGTGAGTTTTTAAGGGTAAAAAACGGTTTTTCTCGATTTCCGGCAAAACTAAAAGTCCTATCGAAAAAAGTCAAATGGCAAAGTTGTAGGTAATACAAAGATCTAAAACTTTTGTATTTACACTTATTTCACATAACCTCAAAATTTATGTGAAAAATCCGAAAACCCAAGTTTTTGGTTTTTTATTTTTATCTTTTACAAATATATTTTTTTTTAACGAAATTTGGTGAAAACTTACCTTTTTATGTCCCAAATACGCTGTAATTTATTTGATTAAAAATATTTATTTTTTCACCTTATTTTGAATTAATATCGAAAAAACACCCTAATTTTCAATCGAAAATTCACCCGTCAAAATATCAGCTTTTTTCAAAAAGTTGGTATGGTTTCTGTTCGTTGAAATCTCTACTTTCCGATGGTGAAAAAAAAATATATGTTACTACAGTAAATCTTCTCAGAATCCCTCTCTCTAAATCCCTCTTTTATTTCATTTACAGAAAATTGACATTCTGTTTCGTTGTCAACGATATAATTAATAAGATAATTAATATAATTCTTAGTGTTTTCACATGCTGAGCGACCCCTTTTTCTTTCTGTTCTTTTGTTATAAAAATTAGCCATACAAGCAGTGTGATAATGTGCTTTTACTGCGACTAAATCAGGCACATTTTGCAAACGAGCTGAAATCTTTTTATCGAAATCATTTAATACATACATTATAACATATATTTTTTTTCACCATCGGAAAGTAGAGATTTCAACGAACAGAAACCATACCAACTTTTTGAAAAAAGCTGATATATTGACGGGTGAATTTTCGATTGAAAATTAGGGTGTTTTTTCGATATTAATTCAAAATAAGGTGAAAAAATAAATATTTTTAATCAAATAAATTACAGCGTATTTGGGACATAAAAAGGTAAGTTTCCACCAAATTTCGTTAAAAAAAAAATATATTTGTAAAAGATAAAAATAAAAAACCAAAAACTTGGTTTTTTGGATTTTTCTCATAAATTTTGAGTTTATGTGAAAAAAGTGTAAATACAAAAGTTTTAGATCTTTTTATTACCTACAACTTTGCCATTTGACTTTTTTCGATAGGACTTTTAGTTTTGCCGGAAATCGAGAAAAACCGTTTTTTACCCTTAAAAACTCACCCCCATCCCCTTCCCGACTTCAGATCGCCCGTAATTTATTTTTCCTTTCATTTTTATAATATTCCCCTCCTTTTCTATTGGGTTTCATTCTACTATTATTTTTTTTGGTTTTAAAAATTATCGACCCTGGTGTATTTGCTCATGCGTATCTGAATGTTTTATTTGGATTTCGTTTGAGCTCATGTTTTTCTATTTTCCTTAATAAAAATGATGCTTTCAATAGATAGTTTGTTTAATAGACCTTCCATGTTCGTGACATTACATTTTTATTAATATCTTATATATAAAATTCTCGTGTCACAATGTTAGTTACCATACTCCTCCGAAACGACTCGACCGATTCTCATGAAATTTTGTGTGCATATCGAGTAGGTCTGAGAATCGGCCAACATCTATTTTTCATACCAATAAATGTTAAGGGTTATCCACCCTAGATTTTTTGTTTCATTAATGATCAATTTTTTTCTGAAATCGCGCTTTTTGTATTTTTGTATGAAAAATATTTATCGCGGAACAACGTTCGCGGGGTCAGCTAGTGTATATAATTATACATATTAAATTGGAATTATATGACCTTCGGTAAACAATACCAGGTAATAGTATTATTGATCGAAGTGTATGACGGCATAAGTGCACTGTTTGGTCAGTATATCCCTACCACCAATCAGCTCTAAAGTAGCGTGGTGATAGTAAGCCTCTCAATCACGAAGATGGACATGTTCTTGGCAATAGGCCGCTAAAGAGTTGAAACCACAAATTGCAATCCAATAGCCTTGTTTCGGTAAGAGAGTATTTATTTGAATAGGATCCATCATACATTCTACGACTATAAATCAACGCACATTAAGATTTTAAGCTTAGGCCGTATACAGATGCGTAATGTTTCACTGAGATTGCTTAGTTAATTAATTGTATCTGGCATCAGGCAAAAAACACGTATGATGTTGTATACTTTCATGCAAGCAGCACCTCCCTCCCACATTGGAACATGCAACGAAATAAAGAACATATACATCAACAATAACAATAACCACTTATATACATACATGCCGTGTTTTTGTAGCGGATTGTTGCTAAGTAGACTGATTTGTAGTTTGTAGATTGCTTAGTTGCTGTGTAAGTAACACTGTGTGTGATCTAGGGTACCTATATCTGTCCTCGAATTAAAGGTTACCTATTCAGTCGTACATTGTCTTGGGCAATAGACACGGGACGAGGCAGGGTTAAGCTTTTTATGGATAAAAGACAGCAATCAAGCATAATATGCGGCGTGTAGCCGGTTCCGCTATCATTTTTGGGTTCATTCTTCGCTAGTCGTAATCGGTGTCTCTTAGCTACACGTAGGTGGTAATAAAGGTATATGGGTGGTGGAGCCACCCACCACCACGCTTGTAACTTATGCTGTTCAATTTAGAAGTCACTTAGAATCTTGAGAAGACTACAGTTAAAAAATCATGTCAATTTAATTAAATTGCACACAAATGTACTTATACCAAGATTATCTAGATTAACATTGATTTTGACCGCACACATACGAATAGTGGTCGAGCGGCGCGGCCGTATCGATGCAGCCTTTCACTTACATAACGTAGATGAGAGGTTTTAAATTTACGATTGCTCAGATGTATTTATTGTAATTACCTACTGCCACTGCCACTACTTCATATACGACCAGTACCTATGGCGCAATGGTCGTCGGATTGCCATTCGAAGGTTTTGTTCGATTCCCATGGGAAACTCAGTCAAACTCATCAAATTTCTGTCTTTGTGTGTTGTCCATGGCACCTAAATATATCATATCTATACAAATTAATAAAATTGGAGTGCCTGTTTGTATTATTAAAATAACCGCTACTTTTTTTGTTAAACTCCACGCAGACGAAATGGCGGGCACAGCTGGTATAATAATAAAGCTACTTTCGGTTTTACACCCAACCAAGGTACTTCCTTTCTTCCTTCGGCCTTGTGGTTGGTGTGTCTGATGCCCTTAGAAGACGGTAGGTAACTGACCATCAGGTGGCCCAGTTGCCCATTGTTGGCTATCTACGCTAAAAAAACTGTGCATTAATTCGTGAGGAGTTGTTTATTGAAATGTAGGTACTAGCATGACAATGATTTAGTATTCACGTTAGCAATCTGCAAGCGTAATCGATTCCACGATTCCATTCCATTCCTGCGTCTCCTGGTCTGCTGAGATTTCTTTTAGAAATAAGCGGTACCTTTGTACAGTATTCCTTTGTAGGTACTTGTTTCCAGCATTTCATGTATTTGTGTACTTATATAAATTATGAAAGAAAAAGTATATTGCAAATTCTCTTTGGTGGATGTTTTATAACAGCAACAATTTCGTAGTTTAAACTAGGTCTTAAGCTCAAGCAGTTCGGAGATTCTACTTTCGAATCCGGCATGCACCTGAAATATCTTGTATGCGTATTAAAAAATAAATCTTCGGCGGCAATTCTCCTCAGTTCGGAGGAGAGGTCCGTTCTCTGCAGTAGGCCGTTAAAGTGTTGAAGCTAGATTAAAATTTAATTATCACTTACCTTCCTTAAATTAATAAGCCTAAGTAAACTTGGTCCTGAACCTTATCCAATGTTCAAAGTTAATTACTTTGCTTACTGCAACTTCCTTTACGTGTTTACGTATAACGTAGATTTTTTATGACCGGGTTAAAAGTTGTAGCACCAGTTAAACAGGTTCATCTCTTTATTATGGACCGGTGACTGTAAAATTGGCAGCTGGTCAAATCAAATCTAAAATCGTTAAATTTAATCGTGTAGATATTTTGTTAATAAAAAATGCACGCTATTTTTGTTACAACAACCACATGAGTAGTTACTACTCATGTGCTACAACCGTTTCTTAATCTATTAATTTAATAAACAACAGTTTCATAATCAATTGCTTAGTTACGACCAGACGCGAAAGAAAGATGCGGCGATTAATAATTTCCAGGCGTCCCTCTCATTGATATATTCGTTTTATAATACCTTTTACGTGCCTATCAACTTGGACGTTATTGTAAAAACAATCACCAGGGTATATAAAATATCGCTATACCGTACATAGGTAAGGTAAGGTAAGTTGAGGGAGCTACGCCTATTTGTTGTTAGACGAATGAGTTAGTTACCTATATCATCTTGGTTTTCTTCACACCGTTTTAATATTGACATGTACCTAGGTACATATGTAGTATGTAAGTACTTATCAAAATTAAAGAGTTAATTTATTCTTTCCACTTATTTTAATTACATCCCTATGAAATAAGCCTTTTGTCACTTTAAAAGTTACAGTAAATGAGGTAACGATAAATTAAATTTTAAAAGCAAATAACTGGTTCTTAGTTTAACCAGTATTCTCATTTATTTCTACCGGTTGGGCTGATAAAAGTTGATTTGACCTGATAGAACAAAGAAGTGACTTAACTTGACTAATTTGTATTCATAATATTGTTTTAATGAATAAATACAAAATTAAGTGTTAATGTTTGTCGGAGTGTGTGCGGACTGAATCGCTTAGATCCCTACATTTTGTACGGACAACGCACGTTGGCCTATTAAACAGCATTTTGGCATCTCCTATGTCCGAAGAGGCCAAGATGCTGTGTAGGTTGACTGCTTTGGGCCTTGCGAAAATTTAGAATTGTGTTTTGTTATGTTGTATTGTTATCTTATTATGTTGTAGTAATTAATTTTGTTTTTTTCTGTACGGGATGATGTGGTCGCCCAGCGACAAATTCCCTTTAATTAAAAAAAAAAGTGTTAATGTGAATTGGTAACCGAAATTAATTGGATAATATTCGGGTATAAGAGCTAATCTATACATATAACAATACTTTTTGGTCCCAATATACTTAAAGCGGTCTCAATTCAGAACTAATAGAAAACTTTTCTGAAGCTCGTACGTACAATTTTAGCTCATTAAATATAAGAGGAAGGTAATACTTGAGCAATAAGCGGGTAATGAACCATGGGAGTGTTTTATATTCAGACGTAATGGTTACTTGTCTTAATTTTCCTTGAAATATTTTACCTATTAATATCATTAGCATGATAAATCATGAATAATGGACACTCGTATATAAGTAATAAAGCAAATGGTTGTAGCCACAGCGAGTTAATGCGTTTATTATGTCTATATATAACTCATCGCCCCTCTAACGCAGTCCTGCAGGAGGTAATAAACACGATATCACAAGTCAAGTTATACGAAATCAAATTACTGCCTAATCTAAAAAACGGTAAAGGATACTTTGCAATGTTCTGAGGAATAATTCACGGCCTGGTAATCACACTTTCTTTAATCGATCTACTGAAGATACCTTTGGGTGTCGTGCCGGGTGCTATTAAGTGATATAAGATGACGTGATTTGAATACCTACTAAATTAATAATAGGTATTCAAATCATAATTCCCGAACAGACTGCCGCGAAATGAGGTAGGCCATGCCGATCTGCGATCAAAGATTTAGATAAGAAAAGCTAAAGAGAAAGAGAATAAAAAACCGGTTTGAGAAAGCGAGATGAATAGACGAGACTTCTTTCGACAAGTTATTAAAACGACAAGAAAACAAAAAATTTACAAAATGAAGGGCTTTGAATATAAGTTTAAGACCTTATTTCTTGTGCTCACCAGTCCAATAGACATAACATATACATAAATCGACAAAGAGTAGTAGTACCTGGAATAATTCAACATTTTATATTTAAATAAGATTGTCTACTTTTGCTTTCTAGACGCAATGTTTAAGAGCTCTCACGAATGCTTCGGCTATTAATTAGTTCAATTTATCTCTTAAATCATCTCGCTAAAACCCGTCCAATATAACAAACTCTTGAACTTGTGAAATATTTTGCGCTCTTTCTGTTTCTATTGCGACTTGAAATAATAAATAATTGATTACAGGATTATTTTTCCCTAATTAGGTTTATTACTATACTAGGTAACTATTATATTACTGAATATTATTTTTAGACCTTCATATATAACTGTTGTTTAAAACTTCGTAGAAATAAAAAGTCAAAGTAGTAAGGACATTTATTTAAGTTTAAATGATAAATGAGACGAATGTTTAAAAAAATATGGAATCGTATTAGGTAAATCATTAATTTTATTTCTAAGAATATTAATTTATAAAATATTAATATATTTTGTTGTAAATAAATCATATTTATTCTAGATTGATCCGGCGACTGGTTGAAATACTATAAATTTGTTGACATTTTTCGAAAGTAGTTTACGCTATACACGTCGCTTTAGGACGTGTGTATTGTTACGTCAACGACGGCGCGTCGCGTCGGCCGTTCACTGCCCGACAAGTTTGTATAGGTAATCTGTTTTAAAACATAATACGAGTGTGAGCCGTGTAATCTCCGTAAAATTCACGGCAAGAATTAACAAGGGAAAAATGAATGAATTTGTAACACCGCGCCGGGCGTTTGCTAAATATAATAAAGAATGTACCTACCGTTGTAATTTGTTGTAAGGATAAATTTATTTGACTTTTTCTGTTCACCTTCATTTCTATTGAAACAAAACTATATTCAACTCGTGCTGTTTACTTAATGCTATATTTCTCGCAGTGCTTCTCGCCTAAATCGCCACCATAAATATTACGTAGATATCTAAATAATAACTGTTTCCCACCTTAATAGACTAACCCCACTTCTAGTTTATGTCCGTTGGTGTAAGCAAACATTACTTAATGCCTCGTAAATTATTTTATGAATTAAGATTGAAATGGACTAAAGTGGAAATTTTGTACAACATGTTAAGATTCATTTTGCTGTAGTCGCAAAACTTATAAATATGAACATTTATACCTCACAATTTCGAAATGATTACACCTACACTCATTAGTATTGTGATCACAGAATTTAATTATCTATAAAGTTTCATTCCGTGTATTATTAATTTTATTAGACACTTCATGTTTGGCATGTAGACAATAATATCAATACTCAATAAGATCTCTTCTAAGGATTTTTTGAAATAACACGCACTTATATTTTATCTTTAAATGGGTCTTCAAATTTAACATAATTATGAGTAGGTTATTGAAATAACTAGCACTTAACTATTTTCAGGATAATTATGTCAAATTAACGAAGGATTGGGAAGATTCATATTTTTGCTTTCCTTGCCTTTCGTTGTCTCATTTCTGTGACAAAATTGCGCCAATTTTGCAAGTCCATGCGAGCGTAACAGCGAGCAGTCGTTAGTTTAAATACAAAATAACATTCCCATAGGTAGTTTAATAAATCGCTGAAGATATTCAATAAAACCATCTTGATACATATTTTAAGTCCTGTAAGTAGTGAGTCCTGTTATAGACCAGTTAGTGATTGTATAAACGACCAACGCTTCTAAACTGTAGTTGATTATACTCAAAAGAAAAATATTTATAATGAATTTATATCTCTTAACTATATACATTCAAATGAGTGTCTTATTTATTTATTTATTTAAATGTTGCACCAAAGAAAAGATCACCATTACATTTTAACAATATTCATGCAAGTTTTATACATACAAAGGTGTCAATTTACTTATAGGTACAAACTACATTACTTACTGATAATTAAAATGTTTTTTTTATGAAATTTGCTTACAATTAAAGTGGTAAATTCTGGGTCGTACATAGAATATACATGTAAAGAAATAAATAATAATGTAACCACAATTTTTGCTAAAAAACTTTTTTTATTCATTCATCCTGTTTGCAACCATAAAACTCGTGATATTTGGTACATAAATCGCCTATCGAGTTGTTATAGCGCTTTTATGATCGCGACCCAATATTTTTTATCTTTAAAATATTGGTGATAAATATCCTCTTATTATGTAGTAATCTTTCTCCAATCATTGTAAAAATAAAATCGTGGGAGCTCGTACTCGTATAAGTAACTCACTTAGATAGTAGAGCAGTTGAGTCAGTGACTTGTTATCTAGGGACTGTATTTGAAACCTAACCTAACCTAACCTAACCTTCACCTTTTTTCTTGTAAGCACCATTTTAATGAAATAGCTTAAGAGCTCGTTGTCCTAGAAGTTTATTCCTGAAATTAGTGATTTTGTAGATACTCGATTGTTCTTTACTGCCGAAGTTTTAAGATTATATGAAAAATGAACAAATACAACATTCCGTACCTACTTACGTTACTTTGTATGATCGCTCCATTACTTACAAGGTAGCTTCATATTTATTTAATTAATTAATTATATTAATAAAAAGAAGTTTTAATTAATTAATATTATTAAATAGCTTCACTCCATGAAGTAAATATTTACTTTATGAATAATTATTATCTACCATTCGCCTCGATGAAGGAAAATATCGTGAGGAAACGACATACTTAAGAGTTATATAATGTTCTCAAGTGAAACCAATCGACGTCAACTTGGCCACTACAGCCTTACCCCTTACATTAGGAGCCCAGTTGTGAGTCGTTATTTACAGGTCGCAAATAATTTAACTTTAACTGAACTAGTCCGGTCTACTTCCACCTTCCACCACGATGCGCAGACTGTATTGGTGACGTCAGTGTAGTTGAATGTTAAATTTAAGTTGAGCCTCCAAAATAACAACTAGGTTTAACATTAACATGCGGGACCTTATCCGACTTTATCCGAGAAATGTTGTCTCCACCTAGCCACCTACACAGATCGTTCCCAAAGTTGCTGAACTCAATCGATAAACATTGACTGAATGATTCAGGCTTTTAAAGTATTTCGACTGAACGGAATTTTTAAAGTAGGTACCTGTCTTCACCCTATCAATAGCCTACTACTGAGCACGGGTCACTCCTCATTACCGAGGCCTAGTAATCCACCACGCTGCTCCATTGCGGATCGACGGAGAGGTTAGTGGTCAAACCAAATATCGGGAGTTTTTACATAATAATATGCCGCCCTAACGCCTCCGACGCGGCGTAACAACAACAACCTACACCGACAGCATTACGTGCCCTTCGAGGCACGGAAACGCTCACAAAATTTTGGCCAATTTCGGTCACCAATCCCACTGCTGACCGCGCCCGCTGTTGCGATAAATCACGATGGACACAAGCCGCCGGGCTATAAACGCTTAAAGAACATAATCAACGCAAATATTAAATACTTTGAACCTCGCAACTTTGCTTCAGAAGTGTAATTGTATACCTTTACATTCACGATTAATTCTTAATGCTTTCAATTAAATCGGTGAATAGCGAGCGTTGTTTGGCGGTATCGAGATTTCACAGGTAACGTCTTGAGAAGTCTAATTAAATTTGTTAGCGGGAGCAAAACTTTCTCATTAATGTTATTATTCATTCGGTTCGTTTGGAATTCCACAAGTTCCATTGTATATACCTACCGAAATTACCGGCGCGTTGCCGATCAAAAAGTTTAACTCGCTTATTGACTGGCCTCCAAAATTACATTCGGATTCACACGTTTAAAAGAGTTTAAGGTTAATTTTGCAAAAAGGTTGGTAGGTATTAGAACATGGAAGATACATTTATTTTTTAAATTTCCAGGCCCAAGGACAAGTTTGTAATAGTTTTCCTTTTCTTAATATAACTTTAAATTTATAAAAATTAAAGAAATCTCTGAAAAAAATTATATTTTCTAATTAAAAAATTAAGATATCATTTTTTTATAATTGTCAAAAACAGGTTTCAAAAGTTTTAAAGATTCATTGACAGGCCCTGGATTCCGAGGTAGGTATAAATGTTACGGCGCTCCACTAATTAGATATTAATGTAAGTAAATAAAAACTGAAAATTTATTTCTCTATCAAAACGTATCTATCAGATATATCATCAAAGTATTCATCAGAGAGAGAGAGAGAACTCTAACAAATGGAATCGAAGTAAATAGCAACCCGATTCGCATGGAACCTTGCCAAAGCATAACGGGCAATAAGGGTCAAATGAGTTTGGTATCAGCAAAAATCCACATGCAAAACGCAAAGAATTTTCCGGATTTCGTATATTAAAAGAAATATAGAAGACATAATTATAAGGCTGCACCCTGTAAATACTATTTGAACGTCGATAGAATAATTTTATTTTGATACAAGACAGATACTTACGTGGTATTGCTTACATAATATACCTACATATAATTATTATGTACATTTGGAGCAGATTTACTCAGCCATTTCCAGATCTAATATTTTACGCTGCTAGAATACGGTGTCATAGAAATAGAGATAAAAATTTAAGATGGTTATCTATACCTACATACTACATACAAATAAAAAAATTGGAGTGTCTGTTTGTAATATTGAAATAACCACTTTTTACTAAACGCATATGGATGTACACACGGTAAATAATACCAAAATAACATTTTTTACTATTTTTGTCTGTCTGTCTGTTTGTTAAGGCTAATCTCTGGAACGGCTGGACCGATTTTGACGGGACTTTCACTGGTAGGTAGCTGATGTAATAAGGAGTAACGTAAGCTACTTTTTTCCTGTGTGGATTAACGAGGTCATTCGTTAATCGATTCGGGACTCCTGCTTTAGAGCTATGAGTATGCAGCGTTATTTATTTATTATTATTATCAAACTTTAATATTTTACAGGTCAGTTTATACAGGATTTTTTATTTCCTTTCTCGTTAGCAATAAAACTATAATACAACCGTTGATGCGCATCGAATATGTTGTGATAGTTTTAATCGCAATAATAAAGCAGTTTTAAGACTTTACGTTCATGAAGACATATACCTTCAAGATATTCATCGACAATTAGGTATAAAGAGTCAATTTTATTCAATTTTCTTATTTACGAGTATTGTGGATGACTTTTAACAAGACGTAACATATACCTATGTACAGTGATCCTTTTAGGCATTGTCTCTTGAACTTTATATAAACTAGTAACCTGCAATAATAGACTGTATATCAGTATAATTATGTTCATCGACATTTGACTTCTGATCGGTTTTACATTTTTTTATTATTAAGCCATACTCAGTTTTCCTGTGTGTATAAAATACTTAACGCAGATACTGCATCACAGCTCTTGTTAGCCTGAAAGCTGGAATGGGGGTGATTAAAACATGCCTGGCTGCGACTATAAGATTCTACAGATAGTAGTATGTACTCGTATTTACCTACTACGTCCGACCGCTCTCCATTCCGAAACAATGAAAAATGGCTATAAATATAGTATCTATTCGTAGCTATAATACGAGATTTAATATGCAATGGCTCACACAAGCAACCAAGAATTACATCGATATAAATATATCATATGAGATCATATGAGATCATTATAAATATAATGATCTCATAAACAAAACTATGTAATGTAACCACAAGTAGAGGGAAGTATCGTATTGTTTTCCTAGGTACACTATAAAAGCAGATAGTAGGTACTTAACTTGATACTTTATGAACAGGTATTACAAAATTATATATTTTTAATTTACATTCAGCCAGCGGGGCACACCACGAGAAGGGGAGGTTGGCTTGAACTCAACATTAAATATATTAATTAAATTTTACATTCCCAGTGACATTGAATTACGTTTTCAATCAGTCGTATTAAATAATTGATTCGACGATTGGGTCGACAGTCGACACAGAATTTAAAATATAGATGTCACTGACATCGCAGAATTTCTCATTCATTGGTAACAAAATAGAACATTCAGCCTGACCAGATTAAAGGTTCACTGGCCGAACTTTCCTTTGTGATTTACAATTCTGCAATGATCTGTCTGCAGAATCACGTCTAACATATTTTCAAACGTTATCCACATTAAGGGATAGGTTACCCGAAGCTATGGCGGGTTTACTAGATAAAATTAAATGTTCTAAGAAAGTTTTGAAATTAAAAACAATATTTATAATCACCATTAAAATTTACGTCAGAATATTATCGAAGCTCAAACACGTCATACCTTTTAACTTGGTATAACGTTATTTCTTAATGATATCAAACATGGTAAGTACACTTATAAATATTTATTTGGTAGTTATATAAATAAAGGAGCCACGCGTATAAGCCGCTTATAATGCGTAGACTGTGGAATTTATCTGTGGGGATATGGGCCAAATCACGTAATAGTCGATAACATTCGGTACAGTCTTAAGTATAGACTATGTAAATATCTACATATATTTTCTACTAGATTACACAATATACAAACTCTCAATATAACACGTATTGTACATTAAACCACCGATAACGTTTAATAATAATGCAGAGTTATTGTATACTTACTAGTAAACAATAACGTGTCGTGTCACTACACGACATTGCTACGAGAATTATTTGGTCTGATCGATTATTTTTATACTAATTGTCTTACTAACAATTGATTCTTAGGGTAATTGTTTTTAAAGTTTATTGTAAGTTGATAAAGCGCTCGTAGTCCGGTGGCTTGCGTAAATCCTAACTGATAAACTGTCGGTAGTTTGATGTGTGACCGGTAGTGGCAAAAAATTCTTGATCATTTCCGTGCTTCGGAGGACATGTAATACCGTCTGTACCGGTTTTTATCGTTATATAGCAGTCGTTAAGCCATACCTATGGGAAGCCTTCGGGCAGCATAACTACCGATTCTTAGATCGGCCACTAACCCCTTAACCAATTCGCCCTGGTGCAGCGTGGTGGATTATGCTCTAAGCCGCCATATGCGTGAGGAAGGACCCGTTCTTAACTCGTTCGTTTGGACTAGGTTAACCTAATTCACACACTCGGGTGTTTGTTACATCTGTACAATTAGGTATGCAAAGGACAGCTTTAATTGATCCCAGTATTTGTATAGTATGGTCCAATATTGTCCATGGAGATGCCGATAATTAAATGGAAACAAACAGTACCGCGACGCATATGTACATGCGATGTTTATTTAGGTACCCCTAGGTATTGACTTGGAATGTATTAATTGGTGTAAGAGCGGCCTAGAATACTCACCCAAATGTCCCAAATCCCGGTAGATCAGTGTCAGATACAATACAATATTATATTATACTAGCTGACCCAGCGTTGTTCCGCTATATAGATTACTTGTAGTGAACGATTTAAAGAAGGGTGAGGTAGGAAAGTGAAAATTTGGGTAGGTATGTGTATTTTTTTATGCCACACCATAAAAAACTAAACAAAAAAAATGTTGTCCAGAAAACTAAAAATGAAATGTTAGGGGCGGACAACCGATAGTAGCCGACTATCTATTTTTCGTACCCCTAATTGACCAATTGAATATGTATATAAAATTTTATAAAAACCGGTCAAACCGTTTCGGAGGAGTATGGTAACTAACATTGTGGCACGAGAATTTTATATATAAGAGATATGTATATATATCAGATAATAGGTAAATACAATAGATAATATACCACTATATTATATACATACTATATGACACAAAATATTCATTCCAAAACCGAATAGCTTGAACCACACGTCGAGCACCATACACACGTTCAGTGCCTTTGAACCCCCCAAGGCTTAAGTTTTTCAAGCTTTCAACAAAGCTTGATAACTCTATACAAGGATGCACACAAATCTGGCGATCGAGGCACGATTGGATAGCACGTGTGTACACTCGGAATTCCTTTGATGCGCCACTTGAATCACAAAACACGCTTGCAGATCGCGCGCATAGGTTAGTTGGCTCCTCCCTCTCAGTTGTAGTAATTAAATGCAGGCAGCGATAGAGGTATTGATGCGTGGCACTTAGTTCGAAATACCCATTTTCCTCAAAACCCATTTCGTAAATACCCAAATCCCTAAGTTAGTTCTTCTTAGCTAATGTCTATCTTCTACATTTAAACTACATAGTTTTTTGACAATAGTCTACAAATACTCGTAACTGTTAGACACTAATCCAGAGCTACTCCCCCATTCGATTAGCGTACGTCTTCGCATGCAATTTCGCAGTAACATTAATTTAATTTGAGATCTAATGTTGTAGGATATTAGCAATACTATGTGGAGTAATTTAATACCCTTTGAGCTGGTCATTCGATACACGATTCCATCGTACCCGGGAAATTTTATTACGATAGTATTATATGTAGTTGCAACGGAAACTTCGGTATTTGAAAATTATTTGTGCTTTGCTAGGTCAACAATACATGGTAGGTATTTTAAGTAGTAAATAATACACGTGGGGAAACAAAATTTTAGCTAAGGTTATTATGTCAGTAATAAAATATGTAATATTCGAATGCTCCATAGATGTGTAACCTATTTTTACTTTTTTCTGCTTCTTTATACAAAATGAGCTGTACCCGCGACTTCATCCGCGTGGAATTTAACAAAAAAATCTATAATAACAGTAAGTTAAACCTAAGTTACTCCTTATGACATCAGCTATCTGCCAGTGAAAGTCCCGTCAAAATAGGTCCAGCCGTTCCAGAGATTAGCCCCAAGAAACAGACACAGACAAAAATTGTAAAAAATGTTATTTTGGTATATGCACCGTGTATACATTCAATGCATTTAATAAAAAGCGGATATTTTAACATTACAAACACAGTTTCATTTTATATTTCCAATTTTTTTATTTGTATAGATGAGTTAAACTATTCCATCATGACGTAATGGAAACACTAAATTAGCTTGGGTCCCTAGTTCCTAGTTGTGTGAAAAGCACGGTCATGATACACAGAAATTAACTTATTTTTGCATAGTTCGCCGTTCAAATCTAATTTGCGGTTACATTAAATTAAGGTTCAGTTCAATTAATATGCGGGAATTGCTGATTAAAGCGGATTACTGCTTATGGCAGTGATGTCGCTTACTTGTGAGTTTCGACCCAAACGTACATCACATTTGTATCCAAAATTACATTACGAGAATTTCTAAGATTAAAATTGCCCAGTAAATAAAATAATCTTATGATTTGAATTGATGAATTACAAACAGATGCGAGTTACCGAATCAAAGCTATAATGATAAAATGCATCATTGGCACGAAATTGTTTCAAAATGAAAAGAATTTCTTTATATCTAACGTTATAATTAATCGCTTCTATATGATAAGTTATAAATAAAATAACAACCTACTCACAATCAAATTACAAAAGCATATTATCTTATCTTTTTTCGGTATGTGTTTTATACGTGTACATAAATTATAAAATAAATAAATAAGTTAACTGAATGCGCAAACTTTTTTTTTCTACAATCATTTAGCCGAAATGTTCACTGGCATGAGATGTATCAAATCTTTTGAATTTAATTATAATTTGGCACAGTCGCTATTTTCGTTGCTATTTGCTACCCGTTGCCGCAGAGGTTTTAGCAAATTTCATAATAACCAGGCTAAGTGGTTGTCTAACATTTGTACCTTTAATTTTTTATGACGGACGACGGTCGATTAGTATTAAACTCAACTTAAACGTAAAAACTAAACAAAGACATGTAATTTAATATCTAACATTTTTAAATAGCTGTACAAATGAATGTTCAGATTGTATGTAATAGATATAACGACATTGTTTTACGAGTATATTAACTATTACGTGTTCGCTTCGTTGAACATAAAATGGAAATATCTCAGCAATTTTTAATAGCGTCATTTGTATTAACATAAATATGTAAATATAAGCCTCCTGGAAGAAATTTTAATTTGCCGATAAAAACCTCATCGATAGCTGTTGCATAATTTGTAAGAGCTTAGCTACGTAATCTGTAAAATATGTAGACCGTATACCTGCTATAGAAATAAAATTGTCACCTCCAATATTTTTACAAATTTTAATTTTAAATTTGTTAAATACTCACTTAACTATCTATAATCCCACAGTGAGTGAAAAAATGTTTAGCATTGGTTTAGCCGGGATTCTTTTAAATAAGTAGGTAAGTACCTTTTTTTATTTTGGACCAAACTAAATGTAACAAATACTAAATATTAGCCCAAGCTTACGATTGGATATCAGTGACAATCACATATAAATCGGCTTATAGCGAGAACAACCCACAGGCACACAAACCGACTCCCCCAGACACAACACATAGTAAAGTTTCTCAAATATGTTGTACACATCAGTTAGTTGTAATTTTATTTGTGTAGAGGTTGCTACAACATATATTTTTAAACTTAAAAATATATACGATTCAAATGACATTAGCTTTTGTTATCAATTCTCTTTCCACTCTTTAATGGTATTTGGTGTGGCGACCATGGATATAATTGATGGCAGGTTCCGGTATAAATAAAATTGCGTAACGATATTGAATAGACCGGCGTTACTCACAATGTCATTTTAATTAATTTTGCTTCATTAATTCCGATTAGTGTCAGAGGAATTAGGATTATTTTTATCCTCTGAGTCTATCGTTAGTCCTGATTACCGTTGCCGCCCGAAGGCTTCCGACACGACATAACGACTACTAGAGAGTAGTCGTTATGTCGTGTCGGAAGCGAACGACTTCTCTCTAGTAGTCGTTATGTCGTGTCGGAATCCTTCGGGCGGCATAAAAACTTCCGCCCTTGGTTACTAGGATAGACCTGTGTCCTTTTGTGGGCCATAAATGGGTTGAAGCTAATCTGTTTAACACTCTTCTGTTTCTATGAATGACAGTCTTACTAACAAAATATTTTACGCGTCCACCGTAGACAGCGTGATAATACCTAATCCCTGACCAACGTCAAGCGGAACGGAATATACCCCGAAGAATGCTTTGAATGTTCATATTTATGTTAACAAAACAAAATACCCAAAGGGTAGATTTAGATGCGACAGTACTTCTAAACTCCACTTACTATGTATCAGGTGCCCTGGCAAACCACAGCCAAAACTGTATAGTCGTTTCTGAAATTAATGAAAACAAACACAGGTAAAATAGGTATAGACATTTTTCTATAATACTATGTTGCAGTATTTACTGTCAAAAGATAAGATTCTGATGCCTGGTCACCCAAGGTTTAATATACAGTAAGTACCTACAGTTCTCGCAAATAAAAACTTACGCACAAAAAAACAAAACGGTCAGCGATACATTCCGTTGACATCGAGATAGATCATTGCCCAATCCAGGCCAAGCCAGGGCGTGCAGCTAGCTAAACACCACGAAATGCCTAATCGCACTTCAATACTAACCAAAGGTTTACGTACTTACTTAACCTCCGACATTCTACAGTTATAGAGGACGTCCGGCGTGGAGAATATTAACATTCCAATAGATATTACTTTCAATCCAAATAAAACGGTAGCTTTCGCAATACAACCAAATTAAATTTAGTAGTAATCGTTACTTGCACACATACGTACATCTCATTAGAATAACAAGTTATCTCGACCGTGACACGGGTTTCGAAACGTACAATATTATCGGGTAAGTATATTGTATTATTACATTATAAGTTTTCGTATAGCACAATTCTAATGGTGTTTCAAACTTGCTATAATTTATGAAGATCTGTTCAAGCGTTTAATGATCATCAGCTCGTTACAGATTTTTTAGTCGGGGGTTTATAATGTGAGTATCTTACATAATAGTTATTAACATAAATTAATGCAACGAACACACTGATATAAATAGTAAATGACGATGAAGTCCTCGATGTTTCCGATGAATTTCATCATCCGGTGGGAATAAATAACAACGTGGGAATGGATACCCGCTGTACGTGCTACTAACCTAAATGTGACAACTATATTCCCCAAATGGTAAAACCTGGGTTTATATAATCGCAACCCATAACTCTCCCACTGCTGTGCACGGGTCTCCTCTCACAAAGTGTGGGGTTCAGGCCATAGTCTACCACGCTGGCCAAGTGCGGATTGGCGGACTTCACACACCTTTGAGAACATTATGGAGAACTCTCAGTGCTACACTGAAACACGTGATTTGAACCCCCCAACCCCCCAAAGGGTTCGGGACTGAAACTTTCAAACCGCTCGGCTATCACTGCTTCATACATACAACCCGGGCTTTATACAAGGTTAAAGTTGTCACGGTGTGCTTTAATGACAGGAGCACTACAATGAACGAAAAACAACTACAAGGTTGTCAGTTAGTCTGTAATGGGTAAATAATACGTCAGTATCATCCTATGAAGGTAACATATGACGACAAACATTATGAATATTAATGAATGGCTCTATGAATATTTAATGTACTTTCATGAATTCAGTAGGACCATTTATGACAGAATTTCAATTAGTTTTGACTGTTTTCATTGACTTTATGTAAGCTTTCACTTTTCCATTATTTGAAGTGACACAACCAAATGTAAAAACTATGTAAATACAAGTAGTTATAGTGATGTTTCGTCTCCAATTGTACCAATAACCAACTACGTAAACTAAACAGTTGGTTGTAAACAACCAGTTTATAATAAATAAGTAGTCAGTAAGTAGAGTAATTTTAGTCACAGCTTCCACTCCAATTCTAAATTTAATATGCAGAATGAACGTTATTTTGAGTAGAATGCATGATGTGTGGGTAATCAGGTAAGGATGCCAGAGCCTTAATACAGACGAAGTCCTTTACCTTTTATTCTACTTTCAATTGCGGCGTCCAATATATATTGGATATGGATATTATGCTATTACTTTTATTAAATTTTGAAGTTCCACAATTCCTGTCCTGAAGCGCATTTCCAACCAGGAAATTGAATGAAGGTCCATTGCATTGGAAGTAATTCTGAATGGAATGAAAGTTGTGGTAAGTCCTAAAGCTCATTGCAAGTTATTGTTTTGTAAATTACTGGTTGTTCTGGATAAAGATGGAAGAAGATAAAAATAAAATATAACATTATCTCTTGTCCGTCCCTAATACCACGGAATAGTAGTATAAGTACAGTATTCTTAAACTAATAAAAAAAAAACAAGAATATGGTACCCGTGAAGTACAACAATATAACAGCTGTACCAATAGGACTGCCAACATAAATTGATTATGGGTGTCGCCTGTGTTGAAAACAGCTAGTTTCAAACATTCCGGTCAGGCGAAACCTACGCTACCATCGTAAGTAACTTTGGAAACATCCACTCGGACCACGCTGATTCCGTCTAACTTATAAGTAGTTTTCTTGCAGTACACCGGTGGCCATGCACAAGTTCACAATATTGATAATTTTTATATACCTTCTGACTGACCTGGCTTACCTGACTGACTTACATCAACATCCAGCCCAGTCCTTGAAGCTAGCAAATTTTACACAGATTTATTTTATAATGTAGACAAGTGAATAGGCCAAAGTTATAAAAGAATAGGGATAAGGGATAAGAGAAGAAGTTAGTAAGTTTTATTTTGGATTTTTATTTTCTTTATCTCGGTAACTTTAATTATTTGAAGACCTTACTGTATAGAGTAGGTACCTAAGAGCCGAGAGTGAAGTAGGTAATTAGAACTATAATTTTCCTCGGGATCGAAAGTGTCTAATAAGGATACTCGCTGAACGGATTTCAATTTGGAATGGATGTATAATTATGAATTCTTGATTGCGGCCCCAGTCTACAGGCTCATCTGGTCATGAACATGTGCGTTAACTGGTATGATATTAAATTATATCTTAAAATATAATTTCCAAGTAATTTTTGTAAGTAAAGGAAGTAGTAAAGTAATTTTTGCAAGTGAATTAATTGTGCGAAATGAGGCAAACATCAATTGTGTGTGTCTACTTATATCTTAACACTAAAGACATCGATCTATATTTTGGTAACAAATATTGTATTTCAGCAACAACTCATCCTAGGCAGTGACATTCAGCAGATATAGTCCCAGAAATGCTGATACTTATGGCCAAAGTCGGCTTTTTACAGGTCATGGAGGCGTAAATCAAATAGTTTCAATAGTTCGTCGAAAGCTTGTCGAGTGCACGATCTTGTGACCCGAGATAACATCGCAGTTTACCAAAATCTGAGTGGAAATATTTCTCAGCACGTGAATGTCTTCTCCGATTGGAAAACGGACCCATGACCGAGACTTTTTCCTCGGTAATGCTGCTACAAGATGCGCCTTGGAGGTGCAGTGACGGGAAATTTACTCACCTGAATATTGTACTAGAAATTCACCGTGCGTTCTCGTGAAATTCCGGTGATACCCCAAATGCGTCAGATAGCATCCATTAGAGGTTTAGGGACTTACTTTACCTCGGAAACTCACACAAAGACGCCATTTAACATGATTGTGTACAGTGTTCCGAACTCGTACTCGTAAAAGACACCACCCAAACCTAAATAATACAGATTTATTCATTGTATTCAAAATATATTGTTCTTATTATTCAGATTATTCCTCAGATTAAACAAATCCGAGTTTGTTTCCTTTTCAATGAAGTATTTGGTAATGAGTGAATCATTGTCATTGAATTATTTCACCTTCATTAGAACTCTACTTATTTAGCTATTAGATAAAATTTTTAACAAGGTCATTCATAAATATTATCTATTTTATCTAATTAATCTGTAGAGGCCGAATTTGAAATACTAAAAATATTTATAGAAATAATTATGTTCGTGGGCTTTGTCAACGATAATAAGGTGACTTAAGAGTGGTAAAATAGTCTGTTAATTATCTTTAAAGAGATACTTTTAATGGAAACTGACGTGAACAAAAACTAAACTCTAACTGACATTTTAGAATACCTATTGTCGGGAATAATACAGACCCGATAACAAAGTTTTTTTGACTTCCTATTATTTTTCATTTGTCCCCGCTAACTTTGAAAAAACAAATGGTTTTGTTTTAATTTTATATAATTTGTCTTATACATATAAATCGGTTCGCAAATAATAAAGACATGCCAATTTAAAGAATCCCGTTTAATAACTTTCAAGTTTGAATCCTAAGGCTTAGAGCATAATCTGATGTTATGATGTAACATAAATAATAATGTTGTTAATAATTAGGCGTAGGTAAAGAGCGGTGACCAGTTACCAGAAGGTGGGTCGTCTGGTCGTGTATCGCGTACTATTTTAACTATTAAAAAGCCTTATATTGCGCGCCCTAGCATAATTTTATCCACGAAACACAATAGCTATCCGTCGGGAGGTTTTAAATTATGAATCTAAATTGTGTATTATCGAGAATCCAGATGACTGCTGACACCTGCCAACTGTTATTAGGTAGGGGAAGGGGGGGCATGACGGGGACCTTAACGTTTGAAAGGGATTAAAACGCTCAATTTTAATTATTTTGAATGATTATCTATTTAGAATAACTTTTACATTATTAATCTCTGGGATTTAGGAACTTAAGACAGTTTACTTATGCCATAAAAAGAAAAAAAACATTTTTTCCTCAAAGACACCCAACACTCGATTTTGACATAAGGTAGGGTAAGACGGGGTACCCTATGGGGCAAGATGGGGTACGGGGAGACATATTTTAATTTTAATTTCAATACTCGCAAATAAATACATTAATTAATAATACATTATCAATATTAATTAATAATACATAATAAATAAATACATTTCATACCATGTATCTTCCGTTGCAGTAAAAACAAGAGATGTTAATTTCGTTGTCATCCTATTCTGGTGAAGCGTGGATCTCTTTATTCTTCTTATTAATCTTCTTTTACTTTCCTTTCCAAAGCAGTTAGTGGCACAAAAAATGTTTTTGATGCCATTTTATACCCCATTTTCCCTTCAATGACCATAATTATCGCATTTTTCTTCATTCCAACTCTCTCTCTACGTATTACTTTTATAATTCTTCACCATTATAAAAGATATTAATAAAACAAATAAGTTATTAAAAGTTAATCAAAAACATGTATTTACTTAAGTCATTATAAAGTCATATTTTATTTTGGAAGGGCAAGATGGGGTACTTTACCCCATTTGCCCTTCCATGCTTTTTTGAATGAAATAACGTACCATAAAAAAACAAATCAAAATATTGAAACAAACATATTCTTACCTGCTAGTATAATTATTGATGAACAAAAATAACTTTCAGTGAGTTCTTGATAATGCCTATTGAGGTGAAAAACACATGCCATGCGCAACGCGAAAATGACAAGCAATTTGACAAAAACAGAGTTTTTGGGGCTAGATCAAAAATGCGTAAACTCACAAACCTATCACTTTGCTGATTGATAAACAATACAACGTCGCGTCATTACGAGCCAGAGCTGCTGAAATTGGTGGTTCGTACGACACGTGAGGCCCTCTGCCCCGTCTTGCCCGCTACCCCGTCTTGCCCCCCCTTCCCCTATACCTAAGGTTCTGATCTGATATTCGAAGGCTGGAAGCTACGAAGCGAGGAACTTATCGATTGCGACATATATAGCTCAACCCTTACTGGCAATGGAAATTCTTGTTTAAATAGGCTTACAGCGGTAACCCACTCGTCGCCACTGACCCGACCCCATAATCGCGTGTTTCATCAACAGCGTTGCCGTCTATTTTTAAATCTAATAGGGCGGTCAAGTTCGAATCGGTTTACCTACATAAATAATTGATGTCTTCTAGTAACAAAACTGTACGGGGCCAAATTAGTTTACTGGGTATTTTTTGGATATTTCAATGTAGCTAGGAGCTTTGTTTACGATATAGAATACAAACCATATTTTACTGGAATCTGTCTGTCTGTCTGTGTTTAAGACAATATTGAACAAATTGAAATGATACATATCATATTTATAACTTAAGTTATGGGTCTATTTCCCTTTATCTCCCTTAAAAGTTATTTAATTTATTTTTTGAACCAATGATTGTTTCTGTTTCCGTGTAGTTAAGTTATTAAGGTCTAACATAATATATATAATTATAGGGCGGAGGATTTTTTATCATACCAAAAATGTGGGCAATACGAAAATTCTATGATGGAGTTAAGGTGAAAGTATAATAAAGTTACGGGTGCTACTACGGGTAGTAGTAGTACTACTACCCGTAGTAGTAGTAGTATAGGCATAGGCTGCCCCAAGTGAAGCAAGGGTCTGGTACTAATTAGGAAATAAGTATATTCAAAATCTTCTTTTCGAGGGAGATGATTATGGGGTATGATTTTTGAGTAACCGACATTTTATTGCCGTATGTTTCCGTACCGCGATTGCCAGAACTGACCTAATAGGAATTTCATTGATAATTATAGGTATCAATGAAATTCCTATTTCCTATTTTCAGGGTTATAACCCTGAAATTTATAACAGCAAGACGTCGTTCTTAAATTTCTAAATCTAACTAAATAGTTGACCAGAGAATGACGTAATCCGGGATAGCTCTTCAATCCAATTAACAAGTTTTGGCAAAGAAAATAGAAATATATTAACCTTATTGGGAATCTCTATATTTATCTGGAACGCTACCAAATTGATTGAAGTATTGCCGCATCTATCTATTATTCAAGTCACCTTAAAAACTATATTCGAAACACGTTTGACACGGTATGAAGGTACTTCACGGAGAGCAGATTTGGTGAGGTAACTAAACGTTGTAATATGTGCCGACAATGTAACATGTACGACAAAGTAACGGAACAAAAATCATGGCAATCGTTCTTTGCTTTTGGAGTGAAAACTTCTATAGTATCGTTGTGAAACATCGGCAAAATGGCGGCATACGTAAGCAAAGCAAAGCATCAATATTTGGACTGACAGTATTCGTTGTTTTAAGTTTCACTTAATAATAAACCATTATTACCCATCTCAAAGAGGTTGTAGCTTCTTCAGTGATGATGAGGAGCACATTTCAGCTTTTTGCGTTCAGTAGTTTCGGCTGTGTGTCAATAACTAATGGAAAAGTTTTATATATAAGACTCTTCAGATAATACAATTTTTAGGTAATTAGGTAGTTAAAAGGAGATTAATTTTGCCTATGTCGGACTTGCAATGTATGTAGCACGTTTATATGTTACAGTCAAACCAAGAGGCACCGGCGCTCCTAGGTCTGCCTAGTCAAACCGCAGGTCGGAGAAAAAGCCTCTATCAGATAAATGCCAAACGTATAACTTGTGTCCGCCTTTGAGTCACGAATTTGTAGTTAATCCTATGAAAGACAATTTTGCAGAGTCTAACCTCAAAACTTAAAACTACTTGAACTATTCTGTTTCCAATGTTGCTTGTGTAAGTGACAATTCGATTGATCGAACTAATACCAAAGTAGCCTCGAATCCCGTGTCATCAACGATAATTAAACTTGTTAAAATTTGGAATAATTATAACGAATAAAGTACAAATTAAAATGTACAGCATAAAAGAAAATTAGTTGACTATGTGAACTTAAATAATACATAGAGTCATACCTACCTCGTGTCTAACAATTTAATAATATCCAGGGTATGTTAGTAATTACGGTGAGTTTTCACAAAAGTTCGTGATGAACAGTGATAAAAGCTTAAAGCTCGCGCAAAAATTAATGACGGTGTTGCCGATAAAAATTTTTTCTTTACTTTTACACTTAAGTGCTAAAGTGTACTTTGAAATTATTTTCCTTCTGTAACAATTACGTATATAGCAGTTATATAAATATCAAAACAAATACGTAACGATTTTTATGAATTATCAGTTGTAATCATGACTATCTCATTATTATCATTATCGCCACCCTTAACTGCCCCACTGCTGGACTCAGCTCTCCTCTCACAATATAAAGAATAGGGACCTCCCTACCTCACTTTAAATTGGGTATATTAGTTACCTAACTATACTTAGGCTTATGAACAAGTGGCTTGTACTCGATAACGAATTCAAACTTGGTACTACAACCACATCTACATTATTCCTTCTTCATTCGTTAATACATTCCTCACTGGTTCGTGGGTATATCGTATATCATGGGACGTTACATAATAATCAAAATAACTATTATTAATATTATTATTTATACGTTGCTGTCCTACACCGGTGTAGCACCACACCAATGTGAAATTTTGTATATTCGAAGTTGATTTTACATAAAAACTTTTCATAAGTCATCGATTAAATAAGTCCCTATCGCGAGTGATTTAAGAAGAATCTTGTCTTAACTATCAATATTGAATTCGAATATTTGCACTTTTTATTTTTACTTTCAATTTTCTGAGAAAATCACTTGAAACTTTTATTTAAAAAACTGGAAGAAAACGAAACCAGGTTATGACTATGACTTTTATTTTTGAGTACATAAATAAAGTATTTTCTTAAAAATAATCATCTTCGTTCAATTAAAAAAAAACTATGAAATATGTTTTACATAAATTAGAACATAAAATAAAATTTTAACGTGTAAACAATTATACCATAGTAATTAAGGTCTATAATAATAATTAATTTGCAGTTTAATCTGCTAACACGTGTACGGACTGGTCTGACTTCATTGCAGAAGTGAAGTTTTTTACTTACGATAAGTGATGCTTGACGTCAAACCCTCTTGATGGTTAGTGACACTGGTGTCCAAGATGATAAAAAATGTACTAATTTAATTCAAGCTAATTTTAAATGTTTTCTTTAAAGACCTCTTCTCCAGAAGTTTTATAAATAGTTTTGAACAAAGTCACTATATTATTAGGTTGTTGAAAATACTTATTTTCGATTACGCAATAAATTTTGAACCAAATAAAAGCCGTGGAAGCTCATGGCATATCCCTGGAAAGGAAATCCTCAACTTGTGCACTAAACCACTATTCTAGTTTACGATAATATTACCACACGCCTAAATGATTTAATTCAACGTTCAAGCGATTTGTAAACTTATTCTTAAACTTAATGAATTTTGATATTTCTTTGCTTTTAAGCCCAGTCACAGTCCGGTTATTATCAATAATTAAAATTGGATCAACCTTTTCTCTCGATTTTAAATCCAACTTACCGTCGAATTTATTTACAAAATATATAGATGGTATGTTAATATCATCACTGCTATTCTCAAGTGGGAAAACAATGTACACCAGCAATGGTTTAGCATCATCTTTTGCAAGTTTAAGATCATGTGGAGCCGAGACAACCAATATTTTATAATCACCAGTACCACCATCACCACTTGTCAAAACTGGCACATTAATAAAATTAACACGATTCCGTATGGTCGTATCGTTAAGTCTATCATAGGGGCCTTGTATGGGAAATAGGATTCTTGCTATTTGATTTGTACATCCAGTAGCTAATTCTACTGATCGAGGAAATATATCGTTGGACAATACTTCACTGGCAACTTTTGGTGACAGCTCTTGTGGAATTTTCGCAAACAATGATCCGAGTGTTTTCGGAACTTCTTTTACGAGAGCAGGATTAAATTTAATACTAAATCCTTTGCTTATAGGTAAACTTTTAATTTCCACTACGGTACAAATAATTATGATTAATGTGGACACCACCTGTAAAAAATGAATATGCTTGAAAATTTGTCTGTTTTAAAACCTAATACAATGATAAATCAAATCACTAACTTGTCTGCACTTGGTGAAGCGAAATAGCATGTTGAACAGTAAAGCGCAACTCGTAATATGACGAATGATAATGATTTAAACGTAGACATTGTGTTACTAGCCGTGTTTTCAAACAGCAGGTCAACATGTTGAGGATGTATACCTATATCGAAAGAAATTGTAAATGTTGCTGTTATTCTTCCTGTAACACGGTACTGGAGGGACGTAAGTCAAATTAAGTATGATTAATTCAAATTAAAACCAGTACCATTAATATTTAAGAACATTTATTGACTATTAATTTAGATACACAAACATTTCAGTACATACCTACAATGGTATGTATGTGTTGTACTGTGCTGTGCTGTGTACTGTGAACGCATTACGAAAACCAACGAGATGCGTCAAAGGCGGATCATTTATATTGGCTTCAACCTATTAATGGACCAGTACTAAGCGGAGAACACGGGTCTCTGCTCATCTTTGATAGGTCTAGGAGCATACACCACCACGTTGCTCGATAATGATGGATAATTGAGAGTCTGAGAGACTGAGAGGTTAGTGGCCGAGAATTGGAAGTTTTTATGCCACCCGAAGGTCTCCGACATGGCTGAGACCAACGTTTTCCATGCCTTCGAAAGCACGGAGTCGTTCCGCTTTGCTCCGCTTTTGTTTATTTAAGCAACAATTTATGTTATGCATAATTTACTTCAGAACATTTTTTATTGCGCAAAGTTCCTGCCTAACTAATTCTTTCCTGAAAATTCTAGACATTTCTCGAGTAAGAGGCACGCGTTTGAGAAAAATAAGTAAGGAGAGAAACTTTTCATGTTTTATTTCTACTATTTATAATCCACTCGAATTATGTGTTGTGCCGTATTTTATTTTTCTAAACATCAATCTATGTACTCATAGATACTAAACTAGTGAAGTTAGAAACATGAAAGATTCCTTTTATGACAAGGTCGAAGGCAATCTTTTTTTAAACATACTCACGGAATAAAGGATAGGTAATTTTTTTTATGACTAAATGAGTAGGGAATGAAGAAATATTTATATTTTTGCTTTGAATAAGCCTCGAAATAGGTCGATCACTTATTGATACAAGACGCGAGGATAATGACGATGAGAGTTTTTTTTTCATTTTTTAGGTACTTCACTACCTACATCCTATTAATATTATAAATGCCAAAGTTTGTATGGATGTATGAATGTTTGTTGCTCTTTCACGCAAAAACTACCGAATGGATTTTGATGAAACTTTACAAAAACATAACTTACACATCAGAATAACACATAGTATGATATAATTTATAAAGATATAGTGTGAATTATCCACACAAGCAAGGTGAGGGCAGATTACTAGTAACTAATAATTTTGATCCAACATTTTTATGAGCAAACAAACGCGACGTTTAAAACCCCGAGTCGTAAAAACGCGAATATAAAATCAGGTCCATACTTAAATTTAAACATAAAGGTTAACGCATTGAAACGGGCTACGAAGAGATGCTTCCTGGATAAAGGTCTTCTGTTACGAATACCCACAGGGTACCAATTTTACGCAGGATGATTTTATGACCCTTAGTGCGAAGGAAAGGAGAATGACGATCACACTTCAGATGAACTCCAGAACCATAATTATTAGTTTTTAATCTAACCGTCGCGTCGTCTAAGTTTTAGAATCAGTATTTTGAATAGGGGATTTTATTATAAAGATATAATAAATAAGAAAATATTAAAAAACAAATTAAAACAAAATATTATGGTATAAGTGAAATATGTTTTTGATGCAGCACGTGATTTAGATGTAAAATCATGGTTAACATGAGTATAATGAATTAAGTTGTCATCTATGTCGAGAAGGTATGTTGAACTGTAAATATCTTAATAACATAAATGTATTTTTAACCCCGGTTTACCTTTGAATAATACTTACGTGATTTGGTAATCAATTTTATTTACTAAACTGATCAAATGAAGTAATTATGAAGCCATTTTAGGCCATTTCCCCATACTTTAATGGTCATTGTCCTTTCCGTATTTACAGCATGCTCGTTTGCTACCTTAATAACATAAAAAAAATTAACTTGCTATAAGACATTGCGTAATTAGCAGTTAGTAGTCATATATTACGAAGATTTCTTACTTTTTTTAAAGTCTACGATTGGCTAGTTTCGTGAAAAATACCAAAAAATAAGTAATCTGCTCAATTTTCAAACAATCATTTTGTATATTACGAGTAGATACCTACATAATATTCCTAACAACTACGTAAATTTTCTTTTGAATCTTAAAACTAAAAAATACTGGATCATTTGCATTGTGCAACTATTCCAATTACCTCAAAAGAAATTACCAACAAACTTTAAATTCTTGTGTAGCTAATGAACCATCCCTTTAATGAGATTTTCTTCCCAAAGTTACTCTGTCCCTGAATTGAGATATCGTGAGCGAACTCTAGAAATGTTTCGATTGCTTTTAGTTGTTATTGCAACACTATAGCGAATTCTTACGACTTTTTTGTTTTTATAACCCAATCGCCAAATATACAACTCCATCACAGTAACGGTGGGTGAAACTAAGTATATAGACAGTGGACCCACCCTCTCTACGCTTTGGGGAACTTATTCTTTACAAATACAAGTCTATCCATTGCAAAAATATTTTTGAATTCGGACCAGTGGGCCTGAGATTAGCTCGTTCAGACATTCAAACAAACACTTCAGCTTTATAATATTAGTGTAGATTATAGACTGCCTTAGAATTAATCTAACCACTGCACGTGTAAATAACCATAATAAAATTGGTCCCATAATGCTCTCATTTGACCTTACCATTGATCAAAATTTGTTCAGTGTGAGCAAATTTATAGCAGACGATTAACAAGCCATACAAAAATTAAAAACCAAAAATGTTTTGCACACATCAATTTCCCATGTCGCACACATGTCTGGCCGATTCAGCTATCTCACAGAAAATATCAATTTCCAATAAAGAATAGCTATCAATTACTGTCACCAGATGCAACAAACAGTGCCTTTGAGGGGCTTTTGTCAATAATAAAGAGGGTTTATGTAGTGCTTTAGTCAATAACAAAAGGATACTGAGACAATAGTGCCTAATTTACCTAATCTTTAAAATATGAGCCTTTAAAAAAATGGTCGATGAACAAACGAGCAGTCGTTCCACCGGATGGCGAGGGGTCACTGTCGCCTGTGGACACCAGCAATATCAAGGCATTACCGAATCATTGCCGCCACGAAAGAATTAAGAGGAATGACAGTAAATGTAAGAAAGAGGAATACAGTAATGCAGTCAGCCTCAGGGACTCAGCCGAAATACAACCAGTCGTTTTTAGCTGAGCTAATCTAGTCCGTTGTTCAGCAGGATGCGCCACAAGCCGGATAGGTTATTGGTAGGTTCTTGGAGTATTAGATGGATGACATGCCTTACACCCTATTTTGTTTTTCAATTACCAAATAGCCACAAATTGTCGCAAATTAGGATCTGTCATGTCGGACAGGATCATCAAACACTTAGTGGACCATTTCATACTTTATCCGAGTGTCACAGTATAACATTACTGCTCACGACAATAAAATTTACGACCCCTAATCCAATTGTGATATGGCTCATACGAACTGTAATATCATTTATTAACCAAACAGACGATTCCGGCGTGGAACCCATAAAGGAAAACCGTGTCATTTACTCCGCTAGATGTTAGTTACTCGTCTCCGCGACAGTCTCCAACTCAATCATAAAATATTCTTTTAACGATCTTCTAGAAAAGTATCGTTTTTACGCCTTTCAAAACTTGACAAAATTTTGCAGCAAATAACTTGTTTCAGACTTGGTAAGTTGTTTGAACTCAATGAAGTGATTCATATTTTTTACTTTATTCATCGAATAAGTGTATCAAAAAGATCCAACTAATGTTTGTATTTATTTAAGTCATAAAAAATAACACGAGGCTCTTTTATAAAACTTGGTCACAAAAAGGGTCAAGGGGTTTTTATATGGGATAGGGAGGGTTTATACGGGAAGCTTATAAGCTTTGATACAATTCACAAGCAGAAATTATCGCTGTATTCCCCTTATGTATAGGATATCACACAGTTAAAAATACTCTAATATATTGTTATCATACCACCTATATACCATACTAGCTGAACGGACACACGTTGTTCGGCAACATATTTTAGGTTATAATGCTTATCAAATGCAATATCTTGTAGTAAATCTCGACAACAGCGCCACCTGCCAGTTACAATTGTTAATCTAAACCATTCTCGGATACACCTGAAGACACAAAATATTTAATTATAAATATTAAATCGGTCCAGCCGTTTAGGAGGAGTTCAGTGACATACACACGCACAGAAGAAATATATTACATATTAAGATACATTATATACTAACATTACTTTATTGATTGAAAAATCATACCACACTTAAAATTTTAAGTAAATTTTAGTTTTGTCCTCGCTGGGCACTGGGCGCTGGGCACTGGGCGCTGGGCACTGGGCGCTGGGCACTGGGCGCTGGGCACTGGGCGCTGGGCACTGGGCGCTGGGCACTGGGCAACTGCACTTGTGCACCTACACAAGCCTTATAGGTCCCGTTTGTATTCGTTCCTTTCGCTATTGCTCCAATTCGCGGTTGGTCCAACAAATTTTTTAGGTACCGTAATAAATCAAAGTTTTCTTCTTTCCATAACGTTCTAAAAATACGTATATACGCCAATGTAAACTCACAAAATAAACTCTGCCACTTAAAAGCTTTCATTCCAAGAGAATTCGTTTTACGATTTGAACGTTGTGTGTTGTCTTAATAAATTTTGAAACGGCAATGCGTCAAAACAAAACAATTCCAAGTAAGTACTTAATTCGTTAAAATACAGACAGCTACTATAGTAATTTATGTGCGGGTAAATTGGTCCACGAGAATAAATATCAAGCAGGAACTTTACAAGGGTCTGCAACCCCGTAAGCCAATAAATCGGACTGGAGTAGCGTAACGCCCGGTCTTTGTATTCGGACTTATGGTGGACCCGAGGGAGCATTTCTAAATAATACGAGACTCAAGTCAAGGTATTAGCAACACTACCCAGCCAAAGGTGCCTCGTTGAGAGGCAAGCATACCCTATAGCCGTTGTACGTTATTATTACTTATATGAGGTAATTTTTATTCATCGCCCAAGTTTAACCCATTGTACTCTAGTTTTTTAGGTCTACAATAAAAAGTATAATAAATAAATACATATGGTTCGCGAATATACGTCGTCGATGTCATTTCACGATGTCTCATGTGCATATTGTGATGTTGACTTTGTGAGCGTGTATTATTTCTAAATAGGGTAGGGGAAGGGTATTTCGTGATGCAGTTAAATTCGTTATCATTTTCTAAACGTTTGCTTTGCTTGTAACGGAATCGGGGCGAGGCCGAGTATATGGATGCACAAAGACGGGACCAGACAGCTGTATCAAACTCAAATAGTTGGCGTTTGACGGTAACTTCCTGGTAAAAGCTAGATAAGTACTTTACTTTAATGAATAGTCAAGTTATTTTCACAAAAGAAAATCAGATCCTAGCGCAAGGAGTGTGATATCCACAAGCCTCCTGAATATTAAAATTTACTCCAGACATTTTCATTTCTTTCCTTTGTTTGGCGATCGTAATTTATTTTTGTTTTCGTTCGAATAAACATCTTTAATTATGTCTGACTCCTAATTAAAGTGCCTCGGCACAGAGAATAACAAGCTATTGTGTAATATCTATTCTATGCTGCTCCTGTTATGCTTGGTGCGCATTTATTTGTTAAGGAAACAGCAAAATTTTTAAAACAAAGAAACGGGTCACGAATCGGCCCTAAGTTAAAAAGGGGCACCCTTTTGTGAATTTATGTACAGAGACATTTTCTGCATCCTGTTTTTGTAATACTATAGTCGGTGAAAATCTATCGTCCTCATTTTCCATCAGACTGCCTTGTGATTCAAAACAGGATTATTGTACATGTAGGTAGGGAAGATTAAAAACTATTTTACACCGTTTACAATACTACTACAATTTATTAACAAAAAAGCTACTTACGTCAATTGATTTGATGTAGGTATGTTTCTATAATTATAATTTAGATTGCGGGAAAAACCATAATAATAATTGCGACACACAACTTAGCACCTGTCCTCTCTCAAAATACACTTGGGTTTGTATAGTATACAAAACACATTATATTTTTACAAAACACACTTGTGTAAAACATCACCCCAAAATATTCGCTTACAGAACTACAAATTAAAAAATGAAAATTCACTTAGATGGATAAATTGAGCAATAAATTATTCCGTTTTTCCGTCTCTAAAAGCTGTCGTTAAAATAATTATACACGTATTACAAAACAAATACCTACAAACTTTGTAATGGATTACATTACATAGGTACATTGCCGTCTGACACGCATACACATTAAACTATGGCTATTACTGTAATATACATACCGAAAAGTTCCTCAAACAAGCTATGTGCCACTTACTTTCAACCACAGCAACCGCCTCAATACCGATCCAGATAAAAGGATCTGGGGACGCTGAATGCATCGGTTTTAAGCTAATTACCGCGGCACTTTGTCAACATGGTAACCCTTAGCTGTGCCGCTAATGGGATCGGTTTTCATCTCATAAATGTGGATCGAAAAATGATAATTATCTTTGAGGACTTTATGTTCCCATAATAGCCGCTGAATAACGTTTTGTTACAAAGTTTTCCGTAACCGAAATTGAAATATAATGTCTTATACGGATATGACTTGTAAATTAAAGATCCTTGCAAAATCCATAATATTATTTTATATTTACTTTAAACAACTGCCAGTATTTTTACAAATTTTATTTAACTTGCAATGTTCGGGTCAAAACTTGCAAGCTAAATTATTAGATCTATTTCATCTTAGTTTACGATCTTTTGAAATTTTTGCAGTTTATGAAAAGCATGACCTGATACTACGCTCAGTTGTAACTATGTTAACGGCAACGTGACTAGATTTTTTGATTTGTTTTTATAAAAGCGTGTTTTAAGTTTTTCAAAATATTTATAAAATGTTGTAAACCAGAAACTTGACTGAAGTGTATACCTACTCGTACCTGAAAGCTGTACCCAGCGACCGCTGAATAAATTTGTTATGACAGACCCAAAGATTTTTTATGTTAGAAAATGTTTGTAGACGAAAGCTATTTGTATAATTGAACCTACTCATATGTAGGCAGAGTATCGGTGTCCAAAACATAATTACGGCACGTCACAATAATGGTACTAAAATTAAAACTGTACCAAGTACATATTTATTTATTTTATTGTAGGCTTTGTTATTAATATTGAGGCTAAAATACGTCCTACTACATAATATTGTAAAGCTGAAAAGTTTGTTTGTTTGTTTGGTGGAACGGACATATCTCAGGTACTAATACTGGTTCGAATTTAAAAATAATTTTTGTGTTGGATAGTCCATTTATCGGGGAAGACTATAGGCTATTTATTACAATACAACATCACGCTACGACCAATAGTAGTGGAGCATCAATGAAAAATGTTGCATAAATGGGAAAAGATTTAATATTTGTAAACGTAAAGAACAAATTTCCCGTTATGTTATCCCGTTATGTTCTATGTTATTTGAAATATAGACAGATTATCAAAAGATAAATAAAGGAGAAATAGCCAACTTAGACTACAACGTTGTAGGTAAGTAGTGTAACTGTACCAATATATAAAAACATTTTTCTTTACAACCCTTCAACGTATGACGCAGACCATATTTTGGGTAGTAAAAACCCTCACAAATTATCCACATGTTACGATCGTACGTTTCACCTTAAATTTTACTACGACAACATTGAGATACGACTGTTTACCATGGAATTGGCGTGTTTACCGAAACTCCACGAAAATATGGATGTACATACATTGTAAAGGTACCTTACTGGGGAGGGATTCGTGTCCAACTTATTTTTTTTTAATTCCACACGAAATATGTGAACGAGTTTTATATGTTTTGGCCATAATAAATATATTTTTTAATAATACAATAATTATATCCTTTAAAAATGTTACCTATTTACATTGTTTAATGAATTAATTTATTTAATAATCAATAAAATTTAATAGTAAATAGAATCTGCCTTGTGTACCATACATAAACAACATCAAAGTGTCTCAAAGGGGCCTCTACGTGTTGGACCCCACGCACGACTTCCTAATGACCGGGTCCACTTACATCTAGGACCCGTGAAACTTTAATTTGCAGTAATCAAAATCATTCCTGAGAACATCGCACCACTCAAAAATAATAATTATTTCAAGTTTGATGACTTTTAAATATTAGCAAAAATATTAATTAAATTACTTAAATTACATTCTTAACTTAGCGTTTAAGGCTGAGATGTATAGACGATACATTGACTTGAATTTTTCGTATTAACAAACTAATAGATGGCAGCAATCAATTATGACATTAGCGGTCTTGGCTCAATCTCAGCATGACATGTCTATAAATACCAAATCGCAGTCTTTGCAAAGTCAAGTTTTTCGTAAGTAAAGTCTGAGCTAAGACTAAGTATCGTCTATACATCTCAACCTAAGTAGTATTAATTTAACGATTTTCTATTTGTTCCAAGTTGTCACTTATTTGCGTGACAACTGAATCAGCACTACCATTGTACTTGACAAAAAATACCTCATGTGGAGTTACTGGTTTTGGCAAATGGACTTGCTCACTCGTAGATATTTTACTTAAAACGTAAATAATGATTTTTTCTTCTAGTGGTGCAACTTGATTAATTGCGTTTCTTTCTGACTGATCGATATCTTTCCTTTGCTGAGACGGCACTTTGATAAATACGATGTTTACATTTTTTATCTTTGGAATTACTGTACGTACCGATGGCTCTTCAATTTCAGGTGGTGGCACATGAAAATATATGTGTTTCATGATATTTGGATATATAAAGTTCTGGGAATTTACTGGAGAATTCAAATCATTATTGTTGTCTTGCTGTATAATAGGCTGCTGTGTGGTTAATTCTGAATTACTTCGTAGGTTTCCTGAAGCCGGTCCATTCACAGTCGGTGTATTTAACAGTGGAATGTCTATATATTGCATGTCATTACTGTAAAGTTTTGTTTGTGCATGTAGGTCAACATTGGATACGCTGTCAGCACTAATATCAAAGTGCTGCACTGTGTTAACCTCAAAATTACTTTGTTCTTTAATTGGTTTGAGTACTGTTACTGCCGGTATGGTAGGAATGTTCACCCTAGTTGCGTAATCGTTATTTTGGTTAATCGGTATGTCAGCTACTGGAATATTTATGTGCTGCCCGGTATTAATATTCAAATGACTATGGGGTGCAATTAATTTAAGAGATGGTATGCTGATTGCAGGACTTTTATACTGAGGCAGTTGGATAATTTCCAAGTTGTTTTGTTGGTTTGCTACAGAAGGCACGGTTAAATCACCAATTACTTTACTTTCTTGTATTTCATCACTGAGTAAATTACTATTATGTTCATTCAGTTCGCGATAATTCTGCAATGGCACAGAATAGGATACCACGGTTTCAGTTATTGGTTGTGGTAAGAATTGGTTGATCGTTTTCTGTTGAATGTCTTCTTGTAAATTGGATTCGATATTCGGCAGTTTGAATGATATGTTCGGACGGGGATAGATATATCCCCCATTCGTCTTTTCCATCAGGACGAGTAGAACCGTTATCTGTAACAAATATAATAAACTATTAGACGTCGTCCTAATTGGCAGCGATCGTACGATGGCGCGATGCGTTTTCGTCGTGCGATGGGTATTTCAATACAATTACTTGCGACATTGACATAAATACTACTTGCGAGGTTAAAATAGGACACTCTGATGAAACCTGTATGTTTGAACCCATCGCACGACGAAAGCGCATCGCGCCATCGTACGATCGCTGCCAATTACGACGACGCCTTACACTGTCTACAAAATATGGATACATGATATAAAATACGACATAGCCATTAATTACTGCTTTTACACTTAATAAATATATTATATATCAATATGTTACGAACCGTCCTGAGCAACATATTAAACACAGTCACTTGTCTTGCCAGCGTGTTACGGTTCCGCGGTGTCACCTTCAAAATACTGCCGTTTTGATAGTAAAGCTTATATTTAAAATCTTTCCCCCATAAGGTCACTGTTGTTGATTTTACATAAAATAAACGATTCTGTTCGCGGTTCGGTAATCAACTTTGTTTTGATCTCTGTCATAAGATTTAGCGGAAGTAAATAAATCGTATTTTATAGAGGTTTTTCAATAAATATCCTGACGTGCACTAGTGTTTATTGAATAAAACGCTAACGGTTACTGAGAGACTGACAATCTGCACCAGTGAACCTAGAGTCATGAAACTTTCAAGTAAACTTTGTATGGAACATTATTATTTAAAATTCTCAAACTTTAATATGTTAGGTACGGTTACAAAATAAACCAGTAATAGCTGTCCGAACTACTGGCTGACAATCCTTACTACCTTACTTACTTTTGTACAAACCCCTGCCAAATGAAACTACTTAGAACAACAACAATGAGAAACAAGGCATATCTACTTATCAACATAGAAACAAACTATCTCTTGTCGCATTGTTATTGAATTACAATAAAAACTTCCGAAAAAACGGTAATATAAAAAATGCACTTACATTATTTTCCTTTACGTATAAACAATTATGAAAATGTAAAAATTAAAAACAAATAAAATGTCAAAAATAATAAAATTATTTAATCAAATCCAATTATTTAATCAATAATATTAAATTAAATACGCGTCATTATAAGTCAATTAATATTTTTTTAAATCGCTCTCCGCTTTGCGTGTGTTATATTGGTTATCGCCATATCACAGAACTGGTTAAAATTATATGATAATTATGATGCTATCATAGGGTTAAATGATAGTATCTTTCTATTTCATTAATTTATCGCACCATTATGCTACTTCTAGACTGTATGCATAATAGATACAATTTAAAGCGCTTCGTCGTAAACTAGGACCGTAACTTTCCCATGTTATGATAATATTAGGTAACGATTTGAACCTTATTAATAGCAGATGTTTAAGTTATTATAGAACTCACGCATTCAATAAAACAAATATTATTAAAATTATTCATATAGTCTCAGTGTAATAATTGATTCAAAAGCAGTTGTGCTCCGGTTAGAAGTCAGTCAGTCATTAGTTGTCATGGGCGGCAAGAAAGGTGATGCTGTAGTCTTGTTAGGTATCTTAATTCCATGAAAAAGGAATCATAAATACGTACCGTACATTTAAGTAGAGATTTAAATAAAATGAAACCAAATTTACTAGCTTTTATTCATATCATCAGAATTACTTTTAACTCCTGTAATTCTTCTTCATATCCTGTAATTCAATTCTCATGTTATAATCCGTGAATGAACAATTGCGATTATTACATGTGAGCACGTGATTTTAACATTTCTTTACAAGACTTTAGGACAAAGGATTGGATAGATTTGAAACTTGCATAATACAGAACTTTACCTACATGTTAAACTTGAAAATTAGTAGATACTTTGTAGACTTGAAAATTGACGGGCTTAAAAAACTAGTTCAAATAATATTTTAATAAAAAAAAATAACACAGCTATGCAACGGAGTGTGTGAATGACAGAGCTAACACAGTTTCACTCAGACCTCACTCTGACCTCACTCAGAGTAGTTACAGAATTTTCATGGTAGAAAATTTTATTCCATCGCTAATCCAGGGTTAAAAATTACTTGGCGAACAGAAATTCCAGTGAGGTGGGCACATCTATTAAACAGATAACCCGTCAGGGTAAAGGTGGTTTGAAATGGTTTCCGCAATGCAGGATATTACGGTCGTGTCCGGGTCACCTTCGCCATTGATTCAACGTGGTGTACCTACACAGGACAGGGTATGTTATACCTTCGTGCGTGTACACCAATAATGAACAATTTGGAACGTTTGACTATTGACTATATCAAACGTTCCAAATTGTTAATTGTATTCAATTAACTCGGTTTTTTGCCTTATCTTCACATAGTAAAAAACAAATTTGAGTTTCGTGCTTTACGATTAGATGTTTTAATATTATACATACTACATTTATAGGAAATTTATAAAAAATACGTATTATTAATTTACAGACAATACACAAAAGTCAATGTTTCGTATAACATGAAATTTTAGGCGGGTATCTCAAAACTAATTAAAGATAAGTCTGTGACGGCATATTCTTATGTTTACCTTACGGATAACCCACAGTATTAAATAAGTTGGTTACCTTGGATATTTAATCCCACAAAACACAGTTCTACTGTAAAGTTACGCGCTAAGTACACAAAATATTACAAAAAAATACAACTACGTACCTTACAGAACAATAAAAATACGTTGAAAATGTAAAAAAATTTGGTGCAAAATCCCTTTGAGATATAATAAACCAATGTTTGGGTGGATGGTCCCACTACCATGGGGGGGTCCCTCTTTTTTAGGTCCACGATAAGGTCCGCGATGAGCGAAAAACAATGTTTACCTACAATGAGGTAATTGAAAAACTGTTTAGAGGTATACAGTATTAATCCTAAATAATTATTTATTATTTAATAAGGAGTTATTGTAAAATAAAAATTAACGCGAGTGAAAATAAATTCATGTACGGATTTTGAAGCGAGGGTACTAATGGACAGGTTTCCTGAAGCGAAGCGAGGAGGGCGGGTTTGCTAGTCGACAATATGAGAAAGTGATTTTAGTACAATAAAAATACACGTTTATTATTTAATCTGAAAGAAATACTAAAATTCCGCCTCTGGTCCTGCTATTACGATCCAGTTAGTCTAAAAAGTTATTAATTAAACGCATTGATTTATTATTATCAAACGATAATAATTAAATCTGTTAAGTCTCATCTGTTAATCTCATTATCTATATCTAGAGTCTAGACATACCTAGGTATTGTAAAACTGTAACTAATCGTCATCTGTACATGGAAACCAAGGTATTTAAGAACACCATATAAATGGGGAAGATATCATAGGGGAGAGAAAATATATTATTAAATGCATTAGCTGATTTCATCTGATCGTCAGAGCGTTTATTTCTGCTAATCGCAGAAACAGCTTAACCTATTTGGACCGCATGTTCACTGATTCGTATTGAAGTAATCCTTGGGTAGCGATCGTTTTATTTCAATTGCTTAACAAATAAAAGGAAAATGATAATTTAAAATACCCGTTTACACATTTTTCGAGTGAGTGAACTAAAGGCATAGATTTCCCTTAGTGAGACGAGAGCGGTTACTAATTCTTTACAACATTACGTATTGACATACTACATACTCCTACACAGTATAAGTTTTGGATGCAGAACAAATTGTCATGAAAAATATTTTTGTACTGATACTGAGGCGCCAATGCAGTGGACGATATTCGGTGCCAAGCTCGTGCCAAGGTTGGCAAGATTTAAGTTAACATTTTAATTGAAAGCTCAAAATAGTTACACGAATAAAAATATTTTAAGTTATGCTTTTAAATGTATAAATTATAGTCCTTTTAGTGTTTATTACTTTGTTTGCTTAGGTCAAATCTTGCAAGCTGAGTTGGAAGAACCTATGCAGTTTAACTAACTTATTTCGTTCTGCTCTATTTCCGATGACAATGCATTCAATGATAAATAGGGTTGCCTCCAGACGAGGGAATTGCTCAGCGGTCTACAGTACCTACAGAGATGAAATTTTAAAATCTGTTTTTTTATATTTTCTTAACAAGTAGATACGTTTTCTTTATTATTATTTAAATGTTCTTCTCGTTTATAAGTTCCATATTTCCATAATACAAAGATACAAGTGTGTTCCATATTCCTTAATATTTTTGTTTTGTTACAGTTACTGAAAAGGAGATCCGTTTATGGTGAGTTATTTATGGATTAATACGAATATGCTCGTTTCCTGTCTGCAAAATAAGAGGATATCCATATTATTATTACGTAGGTACCTAGTACGTGACACAATCATGGAAGTAACGTACTTAACGTTGAACGCAGTACTTATTACTTCCATGGACACAATACGCCAGTCCTTCTCTCACGTAGTGACAAATCTTTGATCCCCCTCTCATTGTACGACGTCACATATTAAGCTATTTTAATGGATTTCACAGAGGAGGACTAGAAGGATCGTGGTAGCTAGCAAGGCGGGTAATAAACCCTCCCACCATGCATGAGTAACCTTGGGATTAGACTGGGTACCTACAGATTCTAGCGACCTTTAACTAAAGGGACGTGACGCCATAGCAATTTCTCCACAGATTGGAATGGACTTGAAATTGACTGAGCCTTTTAATTTACACCAGAATACAGAATATGCTTAGAAATTACTAGTCATAGACTATCTTTACAAGAGGTTTAGAGAATTCCTACATTCCACACACATACATTCCTGCATCAAAACTTCTTTAGAACAGTTTTAGCAATTTAACAATATTATGTATTAGTATGGGTGTAATGTTTATTATTAATACCAAACAATATCCAACTATTGGCTTCGATTTACTTTTTACGGCTTACGAGAAATGTTTGTCGAGCTAAAAGTATCTAGTTTTCAAATAACTTTCCGTGTAACATAACATTGCTTTAACGAGACACACCCACTAAGCAGAAATACATAGAATAAATTTCACAGAAATTGCCCTAGATACTATTACGTGTGTTTTATAAGAGCAAACGTTTCTCCAAGATAAAGCAATTTATGGCTCGGACATACATATCTGATGTTTATGTTGTTTTTCTAGGCACAAAGGATTTCTCAAGGATTGCCCGAATGGCCTCCTCACCGAACAGGTACACTTGAAAATTATTACCTTATTTGCATGATACGATATCCATGAAATAAAGTAGACATACTCGCACAAACTTTATGATATACGACCTAAATAAGGCTCATAAATCTTTCTTTGCATAATATATGCACTTACGTATCTCAAACTGGATACTAAATAAATGTTATAATTATTTGCTGTCAAAATATCATAGAAAATAAATCATAGAATCATAGAAAATCATTTAAAGCCTTACCCCTAATATTGTGAAAAACGACCCAATCGGCAGCAGGCAAGTTTTGGTTTGTGATTATGATGGTGAAAACTATACAGGTGTCAATTAATATAATAACTCTATTTTGATTTGATTTACTCATTAATATTGGAATACCCGCGCTTTATAGTGCTGCTATTAGAAATTTTAGTGTAAAAATATATTAGTTCAGTAGTTTAGTAGGCTGTGCGTTGTCTGTCAGTCACTCAGTAATGCAAGAGTTTTATATATATTGATGAGCACCACTAAATGAGTCTTTGAATTTCAGGGCTTCATTAAGATCTATAAACAATTCTTCCCGCAAGGAGACCCGAGCAAATTCGCATCGCTCGTATTTCGTGTGTTCGACGAAAACAATGTGAGTAAGACAAATATTAATATTATTCTTCGCGAATCTATCATCAATAGGAAGATTTATGTAAATATACATGATTACGACCTAGTCTATTGTCATACTATTTCGTTGAAAGATCGATGATATAATGAAGACAACCGGAACATCGTATGGATCATCTACGGATTACCTACTGTTTATGGACTTTCTTGACCTAAAAGATATCTCCAGCGCATTTAGAGAGTGTTCATAGTGCTGTCGGGCTTGTGGAGCACTATGTACACTCCCTCTTCGCGTAAATGCGCTTCGCTATAAAGCATCTGACAAAAGTTTTAGTCCATGGAAAGTGTCTGACACTTATTATACTATTTTAGAATAATATTCTACAAAACATATATAAAAATCAGCCATGTAATTTAGCTTCATTATTCTTAAGATAAAAATGTATTGTAATATTCCACCTGCTAGTACCTAATTGGCAATAAAGGCCAGGATTGTAAGCAAACGAACTTGGTAAAAACCAGATAAAAGTAACTTTATAGTAAATAAGCTTTTTTCGTAAATTATATCTTTCTTCTATCTTCGGTGTTGGCCGGCTACACGTCGATGCCCCGGGGTTGCGGATGTCCATCGATGGGTGACGAGCACCAAAAACCAGCTCATTTGTTGGCTATTCATTTGAATTGAAAAACATACTCCCATGTCATGGGCGGGCGGAAACGCCGACGCAAGCAAGCTTTCAAATTTTGCCGCGTCGCTCCTAATTTTTCTAAGAGTCGCAGCATGTAGGAGGTATTCGGATGGTACCTATAAAATCTTCTACCGAATGTGTACACTAATAATAGGGTTAGTATTTAGTAACTGTACTTTCGGTTTTACATTTCAGGACGGGTCCATTGAATTTGAAGAGTTTATACGAGCCCTGTCGGTGACGTCGCGTGGCAATCTGGATGAAAAGTTGCACTGTACGTACAAATTCCAGTTTATTTCAAACTTTATTTTTTAATGTAAACGTGTAGATTTTACACGAAGTACAAAATTTCATCAAGCCATAGAATCAGATGTCTAAAATGGGTATTGGAATATTAAATAAAATAGTTCTTCTTTCACGCCAAAACGAAACTACAGATCGATTTGATTTTTGGTTTGGAGACTGATAAAGGGGAACCCCTTTCTTAAAAAGTAGATTTTCACTGAAAAATATCTAATTTTCACGGGAAAAAACGTTTTAATCACTTATGCATCATAAATGGCATTACGAGCGTAATAAAATTTGATTGTTTTATTTGTGTTACCTCATAACTTTTTACTGAGTTTACCGATTTGATGATTCTTTTTTGCTGAATATAAGGTACCGCTTGACAACGATCCCACCTGATGGTAAGTGGCGACGTAGCCTTGGAAAAACCTATTCACTCTTGACTTAAAGACAACCACATTATTTTCTTTTTTTTATATTTTTAATATGAATACGCGAGAACCTATTATCAAGTAAAATGAAGTATTATAAGCTCTTGCCATTCTTCTTTTCCCAGGGGCATTCCGTCTCTATGACGTGGACAACGATGGGTATATAACCCGTGACGAAATGTACAACATAGTAGATGCGATCTACCAGATGGTGGTAAGTATAAAATTTATTCAGTTCCTTACAAACTTGTTTCCCACTAAACTTCTACGTGATTAATATCATTTTAACACCAATGTACCTTGTCTACTATGTCACAACACATTCTTTTCTTTCGGATACACAAAACATACACAAATGAATTCTTAAGGATAATTAAGGTAAACACGAAAATCATGTTTCATAAAATATACCCACAATTTTATCATCTATTCACTTAAATAAATTTACGATAGAGTCATGTCAGAATATTGTACGTAAGTACTCGTATATATTGAGTCGATAACAGACTAAATAATACCCTTATTTTTTAAACACGATAGTTATTTATTAACATTCAAATTATCAACATCATTTTTATAACAAATTGTCATTATTAAGATCTATTAACTAGAATCAAAAGTCGTTTCATTAACAGTTATATCATTGGTGCAACCGCTCTACTACAAGTTCACATAAATTTGCATAACAAATAAGACTCCAAGTCCAACATTCCTACATACACTCAACGTTGCGCAAAAGTTTTCGACAAACTTTATAGTTTGGATAGATCTCTAGATTCTCTAGTGTAGATATTATCAATGTAGTAAATCGACATCGCCTTAATGTAATCTTTGCTATTTATCTACATACATCACCTTTTTTCATAATAGTAGGTACTGACCAACCACCGACTTCAATATTCAATCTGATTGCGTGAACACATTTGTTATTAAGAATAGTATATTATAGGATCACATTGAGTTAATGATATAGGTAAAATAAATATGTGTGAAATACCTACATTCAGTACCCATTACTGGAAAACGGATATTTTTTACAAGCTGTCTTCTCTTGGCGAGCAACGTAAGGGTGATACATAATTGCTATATCGCGGGACCGTTGTAACCATTTGCGACCTGGTAGCCCATCTAGGTACCGACCAATCTCTTTTAATTTTCATTCTCTCAAATGAAGATAAAAAAATACAATGCAATGAAATTTGAATTCCAGGGTCAGACACCCCAACCAGAGGACGAGAATACACCGCAAAAACGCGTGGACAAGATCTTCGACCAAATGGACAAGAACCACGACGATCGCCTCACTCTCGAGGAGTTCCGTGAAGGTAGCAAGGCTGACCCGCGCATTGTCCAGGCTCTCTCACTTGGTGGCGATTAATCGACTGTTATTCTCTCGCCGGACTTCTCATTTACCTAAGGAGCTCCAGGCTGAACTCCGCCGCGTGTTTACAACTACACCACCGCTTATTATTTCGCTATCATGTTACGATGTCGCTTCTGCTGTTAGTGTTTTGTTTCCGATAGCGTTGTTAGTAGGTAGGAATCACGAGGCGGGTGTTTGTTTGGTTTGGAAGTTAAACATTTGCCAATATGAACCCTGGGAAAGTGAGGTTGCACGTTACTTCTTTGGTTTATTTTAAGTTGCAGAGGATCGCTAACTTACATCTTACTTTTTTAATGAAAACTTTCACGCTATTGCTGTCGCTTCTATTACCTGGAGCGTGTATAGGTACAATAAATGACAGCGCAATGCATAATTTAATGATATCTTGGAGTTCTTGGACCATGATTAAAGCTAACGTCACAACCAAAACTTAAATTGGGCACTTAAATAATGGAACAATATTATTTATTATGGCCAATGTCAAATTAGGCATGAGGCTGATACAAAAATATACGCTGTGATAGCATCAGTACATCTGAGATGCGTCTGGGAATTTAAATTCAAACCGTTCTTAGTATTGATCTGCAGCGACGGCGTAGCTACCGTAAATAGTTGAGGATCCGAATGGGCATTGTGCCAGCCGACGCGGCAACATGTTTGTGGGAACTGCCCCCATAGCCCATATCAATTCAAACGACGCTTTTCTCAATACAGTGCCCTACGAAATGCATTTTTTTCTAGTGAACACAACATTGTGTGAAATAATTTTATCGTCTTAATAAAATATAAGGAAAAATCCACTATTGAACTCGATGAACCAAGGCTGCAAATAGAGTTTGTTTTGCGTTTGATGTAAGTAATCGTAATTGAAATATAAATGAAAACAATGTGTTGAAACGTAAAACCGTGGTTCTAACACGAAATTATGGTTCTTGTTGTAATTAAGTGTTATTAATATAATGTAATTTAAGGTTAATTGTCACTGAATAATGATGAAAATGTTTAACCTCTGTGTGTCCCGTTGTCTGTTTCGTGTTGGCAAATTGTCACAGCTCTTTACAAGTAAATGTGATGAAGCAGTAATACTGTTTTTCTGTCTATCTTGGGTCAGCTACTTTTGACAGTGTTAATAATTCAGTATTAAAGTTAAGGAGACGAAAAGTTGATATTGATGACAAAATTGGTCATACAACCAATATTAGGTAGGTACCTTACCCAGACAAACAGTATTCGAGCGAGAGAATAACTATTGATCTTTTATGAAAATGTAGCCAGGGAAATCTTGGAAAAACTTACGTATTGCGTAATCTATTACAAAAACACAGCATACCTACACGCTATTATCCGAACAAACTCGAAACGTATTTACAGTGCACATTTACTAGTCAAATTCTATGTTATCATCATAAATCTAACCGCTTTTGATAAGGTAATACTTACGAGTTTAACTTATAATATGTATGTTAGAAGAAAACCTTAACTAATGAGGATGTTGCCGTGCGTGAGTGTTTTTGTAATAGAATGTTTCTATCTAGAGTTCAACTTTTCAACTATGTGTAACTATACTAAACATGAATACTCTGATCTTTTACGAAAATATTAGTATGTTATAGGCATTTAATAATACAATAGTTAAACATTTGTAGGTTGATTCACACTTTCTTAAATGTTATCTAGTAGTACATGTTAGTTTAAAGACGATCATATTATATTAATTGGGTACGTAGCGACTATACCCCAGTGTCAAGCTGTCAAGTATATTTCGTAATCAGTATTGAACGTTTTTTTAACAAAAATGTTATTACATAACTGTTATAAATTGTTGTTGATGTGGTTTTTAAGGATTAGGCCCCATTATCGTCATATTTACATTTTGGGACAATATAAACATTTTGAAAAGTACACGTTTTGGGTTTTTACAACCCCACAGTTACGAATTAAATTGAATAATATATTGTCACTTAATGGTGTGCTATGTGGCATGGCCATAATTCGGATTATAAACTTTTTTAACAAAATTATGGAAAGTCAAAAAACAGTATTTTCAACATATTAATTGTAATATGAAGTAAGACGTTGTACCTACTTAGGTTATCACTTAATTATGTTTGGTAGAAAATATTTTAAACAAATGTATAACCTTATCTCATAAACACTGAAAAGTAGCAAAATCACAATAGCCAAATAACTTAGGTACATACTTACAGTTATAATAAACACCATTTACAAATTTCCTGCTCATGTTCATTAATTTCTTAAGTACACGAATATCTTCACGGCATTTACTTACTAAGTACCTACCTACTCAAATTGTGAGACGAAATACTGAAATGTAATTCTGAGACTTTACATAAATTAGAGCTCTCTTTCGCGATTAAATTTTAAAATGTAGAGACAGGACCTAATACCGCCAGCCCGTTGTAAATTTTAACGCTTGTAATTTTAGCTACAAATAATGAGAATGCAGTAGGTATGTAAAGGATTAGTAGTAGTCCAAGAGCCCAGAGCTATCTGACAACTTATTTTTGCATGGATGAAACCTTAATTTCCCAGTAGCGTCCATGTTCTTTGAATACCCTGCGTGCTGTTGGAAGCTCACCTGGTGACACCTGGGCAGGTACCAGGTAAGAAAGGCAGGTAAAAATAAGAGCTTCTTCAGTTATTTTCACATGGCTGATTTTTATATATGTTTTGTAGAATATTATTCACCAAGAGCTTTAAAGCGTCTGACAAAAGTTTTGGCCCATGGAAAGTGTCTGACACTTAAGGATACCTACTACTTAAGAATAGTATTCTACAAAACATATATAAAAATCAGCCATGTGAAAATAACTGAAGTAGCTCTTATTTTTACCTGCCTTTCTTACCTGTTACCTGCCCAGGTGTCACCAGTTGAGCTTCCAAAAGCACACAGGGATTCAAAGAACATGGACGCTACTGAGAAATTAAGGTTTTATCCATGCAAAAATAAGTTATGCCAGATCGCTCTGGGCTCTTGGACTATAGTGATAAATTAACTTTTATTAATTGAAATTTGAAATAGAATGAGATCTTCTTCGAATATGCCGTGTTAAATTTATAGAGGGATGTTAACATAGACAACTTCTTTTGAGTTTGCGAGTCTACAGACATGCTAGGTTGTACTGAGGATGCCTTCAATAAACTGTGATAGGTACAATTTATTGGCAAATAATGAAAAAGTAACATAACATTATGTATTACCGACTGAAAATGTTAGGTAATGTAAACATTTTGACTTAACAAAGAAGAAATAACGTAAACTTTTTTTGGAAAACAATAAAAATTACTTACCTACATACGAGTAAGTAGGTACCTACATTTTTACGAACTTTAAATGTTATTCTTGTTGATTATAACTATTTTTTTATATAATGAAGCAAACATTGTTAGAAATTACATAAATTACTATTTTTTTGTTTACCTGTCAGTTTTATAAACATCACTGAAAATTTCAAATTTGAAAAAGCTATTTTTAGTCGCTGAAATTTATCAGTGAATCTCTAGTCTAAATCCTGACATACCTACGAGTACGGGAAAAACGAATTTGGGTTTCAACGGCTACTAAGAAGCAGTAAATTAAGAAAATTGATAACTGCCGATTAAGATACCTACTTACCTATTTGAAGTAAAAAGCAAGTAACCTACTAAGTATTATAATATGATATCAGTGGCTACGGCTTCTTAGTAGTTTTTAATCAGTATAAGATTTTAGGTGATAATGCGAGTTTTAGAATGTTTGGAAAGTTGTGCGAAATAGAACTACGTAAAGATTGAAATGCAAGTCAATTTGAGTCCTTGGACAAAGTTTGTAGGCATTAAGGTGAGGTTTGATGAACTAGATTGTAGGGATATTGTTGCGGGCTGTGCATTTCGCTTAGGTTAAGTATGGTCGCAGTTGAGGTAGCGTAGGTGTAATATGTGAAACATTTTCAAGTCTGCGCCTGATTCCGGACACATCTTTTACCATCCAGTTTTCTCTGAAGACCATGACCTAACCGCATACAATACTTGAAAAGCGTGTTTGAAAACGTATTTTACATTGCAAATAAGCAACGAAGCACTTCACTTAACATACATAATAGGTAATACAATCGAATTAGTTAAAAAGAACATTTCTACAGCTAACACGAATTAGGTAAGTACTACACAAGAATGAATACCTACTCTATAGCTACATTCGAAAATCAAAATTTTTAAACATGAGTTCAACTCACACATCTATTTTTGTCTTTAGAGTAAGCGTATATTTAAGCATTTGATTCTCTTAATATTAAGAATCTTGTAAGCGTACCTATAGAATAATTTTGATTGATTATAATTAATGATAATAATGTTACCGGAAATTATAAGTACTCATACAATTTTTCTTAGAGGCACATTAATCTACCTACATTTATCTACCTACCTACTACCTGTTGCATAAAACCTGGTAAATGTCCGTTACTTTTATGTTTACCGGTATAAAACGGGATATTTTGTTTCAGTAGGGACTGGCCCTACTCAAACATGATACAAAAAGGTAATTGTGTTAAAGGTATACAAAGCTATCTTAGATTCTTGATAGCTTTGTTTACCTTCTTATAGAATATTCTTATAGAATAGATACCTGCTTATAGCCCATTTCTTTCGTGAAACTGCATTTCTCAATGTATAACTACTCCTATGTTTAAAACCCTGTTTCAAAGTAGGTATAACTATTGTTTAAGATGTATACTAGTAAACATCTCCTATAAACTATGAAATACTTTCCTACTAGATTTTTATAGGAAGTTTTGTTGTAATTAAATGCTTTTTAAGGAGCAGACAACATTAGCAATGACACAGCTCAAAGTACCTAACACCATTGTATATCTGTTAGATTCAATTGCCGAAATCGCTTATTAAGCAAAAAATGTTCCATAACGCAATGTAGCTTCGATTAAAAACAAAAGTGCGAAATCCATCTCGTTTTGTGGATGTTGACTTGTGGTTCATTTTCGCATAGTGAGCGATGTCGGCAATAGTGCCAAACACAATTTACATTCGATTGATAAATAATTAAAGATACCTAATTATGATGTTTGAAAATTGCAGAAAATACTTTAATTATTGTCATGTAAAAATGGCTACCTATTGTGTAAACACCATCGTAAAACCTAAAATTACCTACAAAAAATATTTGAAAATAGCGGTGCCATGAAGTAACTAAGTTACCCCAAATATTCCGTATTATTTTTAATTGTGTGTTTATATTTATTTTATTCATTTCATCAGCACAATGAAACTAGATATAGCACGTGTTTGAATTTAATTCACATTCACAGCGCTATCACATTATTCCGTTTTTTAAGTACCTACTTAATAAGTATGTAGGTATGTATTTAAATTCAAAGATAACAAATAAATGTTATATCTCTATAGATAACTGGTACAAACATCCTAATATCCGTACTTAGAGATAATAAAAATACTTAATCTATAAAATTATACTTCGCAATCATCCTCCACAACAGTTTCACGTTTTTTTTTATTAGATAAGTTAATGCTTGACTACAATCCCACCTGATGGTAAGTGGCGATGAAGTCCACGGTGTTGAACGCACTAACTTATTAAAAGCCTATTGACGTTTCTATTAAATGGAAGAACTACAAAATCTCATCCATTATTAATTCTTACTTCATAAAAAAATTACATCCAATAACGTGAAAACGCTACGTAAATCTAAAGTTACCTCCAAAAACGGTTAAATCTACTTATTATGTACCTACCTATTTTATAACTTTGGTTACTAAGTACGTGCTTTTATGTAGAAACTCTTTGGCAGCGAACTGGTTCAGGATACTTATGTTAATTAAGTTACAACTTACATCTAGGTATACCTACTTAACTACTTAGCTGTTTTAACTAAAATCATGTTTTGAATAATAACACTTTTACTATGTAAATAATAATTTCTATTCGCCTACTTTACAACATAATATTCACTTTTAATATAAATAAATGGATGATTATTATTAAAGGCAATAAAAGAGATATCTGGTTTTATTTATATTCTCAATATTAAGGTTGTTAATCCTTTATTACCTTACCGTCCTACCATTTTATAGGTAGACCTAGACCGAGGAAATATGAGACACCTGATAAGGTAAAATTAATATGAAACGCGATAACTTTGCGTTGGAGTCAGCAAATATGGCGACGATTACTTTAGTACCTACTTATAATTAAGTACATATATTATTAAGTATATATTATAATTATGAGATAAACTTTTACTAGAGTTCTTTATTAACGCAATAGAACCCAAAACAAAGATTTTTAGATTTTTTGTCTATAAGAAGTTCGTTTGATCTTATATTTAAGATTAATGAATAAAACAATTGAGGTAGTTAATCATTTATTCATCCTTCATAATATTATTTATAATTTACAATCATTACAATGTTTTAATTTCCTAAAATTGACAATCCATAATAATATTATAAATGCAAAAGTGATTTATTGGTTTGTCCTTCTTTCATGTCAAAGCGGAGAAATGGATCTGACTGATGTTTAGTAATATTTATAAGGATATAGTAAGGGATGAAGAGTGACATTGAATTAAATTGAATCAAATAAGCTTTATTATGGGCGCAATAAACGTATGCAAGGAATAAGTTTTCCGAAGCGAGCGCAGGGTTACTAGTAATTTATAATTACCAGTTACCTCTGATACAACCAATTAACTTAGGTAATTAATTATTATATAAATTAATCAGATTATCGAATATTCATAATTATAAATACTTATATTAAAACAGCAAATATTTTATAAGTAAAGTAGGTACCTACTTCGTTGTTATTATTATGTTATATTAATTGAACAGATGACATGAATAAACTGTAAGTAACATGCCATAGAAAAGATAATATTTAGAGTATTTTAATTACTCAGACATAATTATATCTTAAATATAGGAATTTCGTTGTTGTTATATTGCTATCAAACAGTTAATTTAAATCAAGTTACCATAATGTCAAAACAGGTACCCACCTACATGTACCAAAACTAAGAACATACAATATTAATTAATATACATACTACGATAATTGAATGAAGCGTTCATTTTAAAATTCAAACGTGACTGATTATCTTTTAAAAATTTAAACCATTCATTACGATATAACTATAGTAAGCAGATAGTTACTTGTTTCTGTGAAAAGCTTCAAACACACAAATCCATACTATACCTACTAAAAATGTCAATGACAAACTGACATTACACACACAAACAATAAAAGTACAAAATTAGAAAATACTTCGAATATTTCTATCGATATTTTAAAATTAGCTGTTTTATCGTATTATATATTATTAAATAACTGATATTAATAAATAAGTGATATTCCATTATGAAATTTTCATTCTAATTAACTTTGGTTATGAAGGTACTTATGTTAGGAAAAAGATCTACGCATATACAATATTAGGTACAGTTTTTTTCCAAATTCGTCAGTAGGAACTAGCATGACAAAATAAATACAAAATATATAATGTACTTTAATATCAAATCTGTAATAAAACAAACAGCTGGAATACTTAACTCATATTAAATACTCAATACCATATCAATTTAAGTATACTAGAAGAAAAAAGTAGGTACTTATATAATTAAATTGCAGTCAATACTATATTTGAATTAATGAAGAAAAACAGATACAATAAAGATAAATTAGAGCTACAATGGGCAAAAATACAATTTCATGTAATAAAAACAAGTTTTTTGTTGAAAGTATTCAAAATCTGAAGGTAGTGAGATACATACCTACTTCCTACCATTATTTTTCGCTGTTCTAATCATAATAAAAATCAATTATTTGTGTTCAAGTTAATGTGACGGGACAGAGTATTATGTACATAGCCAAAATTTACTTAAATTCTATTTATTTTAAATATCAATAACGTGTTTTTCAAATACGGCAAATTGTTTAGATACTGTAAAATTTTCTATTCTATCCATTATTAAGTCTTACACCCTGATGTGACCCTGACCTCAATAGATAGGAGTAATTGATTTGTGTTTAAAGTTGCTGGTTATAGTAATATTAAACGCTAGTCTATCATTGACCATCTGAAAATTTAAAAATCCCTCAAATCTAAAGCAAACTTTATGATTATGTGTCCGGCTTTCTAATTAGAAATCATGAATCATGCGTTTTTTTTTGGAAATTTAACGCTTAAAAGTAAGGTAAGAAAGGTAGATTTCAAAAGACAAAAGAAAATTTAATATAATTATGAATAATCTTGAAAACATCGCTAGTTTTCTTTGAAAATCGTTAAAAATGAAATAATCAATGAAGTTATAATAACGGACGAGGCCGCGACAGAAAGGCTAGATATTATGTATAAAAGATGATTTAGGAAATATTAAAAAAGTCGTTTTAAGCGAAAATTTTTCAAGAAAAAAAGTCCCGTAAAAACACCGGTATCGAAAAAATACGATATTCGAAAGCCATATTCATGACAGATTAGAATAACTCCTTATTCTACGAATATAATGCGTTTGAGAGACGAAATGGCACGTTACTTCGATTCCCATCAGTCATCAAATTGAAATGCTCCTTACATTATGAATAAAAAATTGTATACCTTCGTTGTATTCTATAATTATATTATCCTATTCAGGAGAATGTTCCAAATTCACGTGTAAAGTATTTTTAAAACCAATAATCTATTTAAAACTGACCCGGCGAACTTCGTGCCGCCTAACAGTCGATTCTTTAATCATTTTTTTAATACTTATTCTGCTATTCGTGTCACCTTCCCGGAACCCCTTCACTAACATTTAAACTTTATAGTATGGTATTAAAGTGCAAATTGACTTTTAGTATTATTACGAATCTTTTGTATGGCAACATAGAAAAGTGTTGTTTTTAGACTTTTTCCGGCAATTTTTAAATTTTTCTCTAAGTAAGAACCATCCTCGTACTTCAAGGAATATTATAAAAAAAGAATTAGCGAAATCGGCTCAGCTGTTCTCGAGATTTGCGCTTCTCAACAAAATCAGCGATTCATTTTTATATAATTATAAGATCCAACTTAATTACATACAATCGACAAATACAATACGAAACACTTTACTGCACATAATTTTAAAATCGATGTTAAAACAGAATAATAATTTTTATATAATTACAATAATCAGAAAGTATGCCTACAAACAGGTATGTTACGAAATCTATACATTCCGATCCAATCCAATCAACGCTTTATTATCGGAAAAGATGGCATTTATCGCATTTATTAACGGAATGCGTAGATTGCGTCTAATGCTAAGCATTCTTTAGAGAAATTTGACGCAGAAAAGGTTACAGAAGTTATATAAATAAAGTGAATACTTTTAAATTTAATGGAAATTTAAAAATGCTTTATAACGGAAACATTTAATGAACATTATATAATATACAATTTAAATAATGAAAATACATTTAGTCAAAAAATAAAAATGTCATATAAATGAAATTATATTTTCTGAATGTCTTTCACTGTAAAAGAATAATGCAATAACATTTTTCATTCATTTAAGCAATTAAGACGGAACAAAAATTAAAATAGATAAAAAGAAAAATATTCAAATAGATTTTTTTATAGTATTGTTGTCAGTCAGTAAAATAAATCAGATTATAATACAAAATACAAATTATTATTCATGTCCAAAAAAAAACTAATTATGTGTGTTAATAACATTAATATACGTACATATTAATACAACAATATTGACACACTTAGGAACAAAACGAATCCTAAAATAAATACATCACAACACATTTCTAAGGCAAAACTAAACAAATATTATTATATTCACAACACCTTACAACGTCAAATAGTTATACTTCCTAATTTAAGACTTCACAATTTATAATTCCTATGAAAATGCAACACTACCAGAGAATGATGCAAAGTTTAAAAATAAATACCGCATAAAATGAATGTCGTTCCGCATAAAACAAATATCGTTTGACTAATGCCAAATGATATTTCGATATATATATATACACGAAATAAGCTTCCTTACTAATTTTCAGTTGTGCATAGTTCCAAATACCTAATATTTTACCAGTAAGAATTATGTGATAATAGCAAATAATCTATATATTCATGCTGATCCAGTCTTTGTATTGTACGTAAATGATCCTAGTATGTCAGCTCCGACCGATTACAAAGTTAAACTTTTGCCGGTCGTGTGTAAATTTCTTTTTATTTTTAATTACTAAACGGTATAAAAGTGAAAACCCATTACTGCAGTAATCTTTGGCTTGATACTTGGATCAAGTTAACAATTAATCAGGCCGATATTTACATTCACATCACTTCAGAAAAACGGACAGAACTCAATGTAAAAATATATTGCAAGTTTAGTTTATTTTAATTCAACCGACGCGCCAAATTTAGTAACCTTATAAGTACCTTTGTGAATATAAAAACTACGCGGACTTTTGACCTCAGTTTTTGGATCCTAATCTTATAACAATGCACTATTTTCTGGAGTACATGGATGTGTTTAATGCATCACTACTTTAAGATGGACACTGTCTGATAAATTCAGAGTCGAAGTAGGCGACAATCACTGTCATATCATCCCTGAACATCCTGCTGACGTCCGAGGACAGACTCAACAAGTGAGCCAGCCGCGAATGATCGACTCCATATTCAGTTCCACCGATAGCGTGTCTTATAAGATGCGTGGCCGCATTCCTATCCTTCGGTTTGCTCTTCAAACTCTCCTTCCTATGTAGTAACAGCTCGTTTATATCGCTGAGTTGGATATCTTTTCGCGGCAGTTTCAAAGGATTGAAGAACACCTTCCCTTTCATATGTTCCCCGACCAATTTCACAGCTTGCAATGGCGTCATCATGTCCCATAGGCCATCGGAAGCGATGATCAAAAATTTGTCTTTGGGCGTAAGTCTATGGTAATATACATCTGGCTTAGCAGTGAGGTACGGAGGCGTGTGATAATTCTGAGGTATGGCTTTTTGGCCCACAAAAGGCACGGCTACAGTAGAAAGGATTTCTGCTGGCCACTTGTAACGATAATCCCCCAAACTCCGCAATGGCGCTAGTTCTCCTAAAAGTCTATCTCGTCTTATCACGGTTTTCCTTTCAACGTCTGGGTGTTCGTTCCATATTCTTTTCAATTCATCGATATTCTCAGTATTGTGTTCTTTTGTTATCTTCTTAGCTTTCCACTCATTATCTTCAGTCATAGTCCCCACAACTGCGTTACAGTCACCAACATTCGCTACATACAAATGGGGGCCGTCAATATAAGATATACAAGCTACAGCACCTGATAAAGCAACTGCCAAAGTCTTTGGGTTTACAGCACCGTCTACTTTAAATGGCTCCAAAACCTCTCTGGACAAGTCACTGTCCAAACGTAATATGCCCTTTTCAAATGACTCTTTCACGTCAATTTCACGTCTAGCCGAGTTGGCCAATTCCAGCAAATATTCGTTAAAACTCTTTTCGTAGATAACTTTAAGATCCTGAATTATGTCAGCCTGAAATTATAATACATACATTTGTTAATGCACTCTTATTGGTACTAAGTCTATCTATATTATATCTATGCCTTAAATAAAATAACTGTTTAACACTAAACATTACGCCAGGTTAGTGCAATCATGCAAATCATTTAAGCCGTTTGTAGCACAATTTTGCGGGATTTTACATTAATAAATACCCTGAATGATAGTTTTTTACAAATATCTTCATCAATCAATTTCATTATAATTATACGTATTATCATAGTGAACCTGTGAGGTTCGTTAAAACCTTAAGGAATCCGTTTTCTGCAGAAAAGTGAGGGCGGGCTTACTACTTAAGTAATATACAGTAACATAAATACAAACATAGGCATACAGGTTGTACCTAAACTAATCCAAACGTCTATGGGGTGAAATGCCCATCTGAACACCTCAGTCATAACAATCAGCCGGAATCATAAATAACCATCCTAATGATTACATTTACAATTTGGGCAGAATACTGGAGCAATTTATTAAAACAATGTAGTTTATTTATAACGATGTTACTTGAATTTTACTTTTCATAAAAATTAAATAAAGTTGAGATTTCCACATGGTACAACACTGTGCACAGAATTAATTCAAACACTTACCCTATCATTATAAGTTTCTACTAATCTTTCCTTGTGTTCCTGTTCTATGTATTTAGTGACCACCTCCACTGGTAGTAATGCTGCAGCGATGTAATTCAACAAGCGTTTTGATAACACTTGAGCACATGCCGGACCGCCGTGACCATCAAAGACTCCCATTAACAAGCCTGCAATCAAATTTTAATTGATTATCAACTGCCCAGACATGTCTAGACTTTTGCCTTCTCTCTGCATTATTGATTTGTCTGGCTCTTAAATTCAATATAAATACAACATGCTACATGCGAAAAACGAACGCACTCAGCTTTGTAGCAACACTGGTTTTCAGTGCATCTGTTTGTGTCGCATAGTTCGGTTGATGGAGAAATTTAACTAAATAAAAAAGCTAAATTTTAGTGTTGGTTTTAGTACAATTGGTTGAGAAATAAAAAAGTTATTTCCATTTACAGAATCACGACAAACAATTTCCGAATGTGTTTACTAAGGGACATGTTAGTAGTCTTGAAATATAATCTGGAGATACGGTATTATCTCGGCCCAAGTACACATTCGAACGCTCTATAGCAGACTGTTTATAATATTTACAATTAGCTAATTATAATTTTAAACAAATAAAGAGGGACTAAAACATCCATGGCTAACATGGCTTTTTCGAAATGTCCAGATTGTTGTATAATATTCTGCTAATTATCTGTACTTTTAAAATATCGAGATAGAAACCCACATTGTAACTAAAGAGATGAATTTTTCAGCAAACATGGAAACATAATTTAGAAAACCATGGTGGCAGTGGGTATGCCATGCCATGCATGAGAAAGAAATTCATCCACCAGCCCTGTACTGTTGTGTTTGGGTTACAAATATCCCTTTTTTGGGAGCCCATTTCACTAAAGTATTCATTTTTAACTTACCTGAAGTTAATTTGCAATGCCCTTCACTTTTGGTGTCTTCTATTGGGTCATTTGATGCCAACTGATTAGAATCATAAGACTTGACGGACCCAGATTTAAATTCCTTGTTGAATTCATTTTTTCTGAGTATGACTGTCACCTAAGAATTAAAAAGTTTCATAGAAAAGACCTGTTTGTATACAGTGATGTTGATACAATGTCGAAAGTATTTTTTTATTTTATTATGGGACTACACTTGCGCCAAATTTGAGGAAGTATGTTTACCAACGGTCATCCAATAACTGCCTAACCAATAACTGGTGTTATGGCATATAAAAATAACTGTTATTTCGCCACCACAATATGGACTCATTAAAAAGATGATATTGTGTCTATTTAAATTGTTTCCATCAACATTTAATGTGCTCATCAACATAATGTACTTTGTTAAAGTCAAATAAGTATTGTATAATCTTTGGCCTTGACTTAATTTTCACAATTTAAAATTCTAAACTGCATGTGTGTAGGTCCAAAGGTTTCAGGTGTTCCAGCAAAATGTCACTGGCCAGCAAGCAAGCCATCTTCAACAATAAACACGTAATTATTAAAACCAAAGGAATTATGTCTATATTGTCATTTAATAAAACCAATTGTAAAACGGAGCATGTGTATTTAATTTTCCCTTTAATAAGTATTGTTGTTTTCTGAATTGATGGCTATATTGATGGATATTTTCTCAAAACTAAGCTGCTGCTCCAATGAATATTAACAGAAAATGTTACAAATGATACAATATGGAGCAACAGAACCCTGAAATAGCTTACCTGTAGTACTATCATTCTTGATCGGATAAGGATGTTATATTCATTTATATTTTAACAAAATAATATTGTTGTTTTGGAAATGATTCGAGTGAATGATTGAGTTCGAATGATTGTGTTATCAATACTATATAATTAAGATGTTATTTATAGAAATGAATTGGAAACACGAAAAATTTTAGTTTTGACGACCCCCAAATTTTAATGACCATTTGTTTACATCAATGCTGTTGCAAGTTTGGCAAGAGTTTTAGCATTTTAACATTTTAAACAGTCGTTTATTTAATGTGATGATAATAATAACAAAACTTACTTCTTGGGGCGAAGGTAGCTCAGCAGCACCATCTTTTTGAATCTGATTGGATGCTCCAGAAGAATGAAATAAACGGGTGTAGGGAACTAGGCTGGAAAGTGCCCATTCTTCGATTCTGCGGATTCTGTATCCTTTACGGTAACTACTCAACAGTTTTTGTTTCGAGCCAAGATCTAATTTTATAAGAGTGTTCAAGAATGAACTTAAATTTAAATTATGCATATCTAATAGGGTTAACCGGGCATATTATGCAATCACTGCTTTTTATAAATCTCATATATGATTTTATGTTAACAATATTAGGTCTGCCTCCTTAGTTATAGTTTTAAAACCTCTTTCACTTAGCGAGACGATCGCCAAATTTAGCTAATCATCGGTGCGATTGCGATTACTTCATTAATTTATCGATTTTCATTTCTTCTCAGTTTCATGCTCACAATATAAATAAAACAAAATTTATTTTTTCATGTCTGAACTAAATGTCTGACAGACAACAGGAATATATTTATACAGCCGCAATGGTCTTCATTACCCTATACTATACTGAACTTAAAAAGTATAGATTATTAAAAAGTTACTAAATTAACTAAGCTACTCTATACAGTATCGTAGTACTTCGATTTCAGGAATAGATGTAAGATGTTATGTTATGTTATTTATGTAATGATAAGATAAGTTTGTTAAATCGATATCGCAAATTAGCGCAAAAATTTTGAATATTAAGAAAACAATGACAATAAAATCATAAAGTTCATCTCATTTTAATTATTAAAAAAAACGATGTTGCAACACGAAGATAATAATAAAATTTTAACTAACTAATAATAATAACTAATAATTCTAACTAATTTCAACTATTATTTTAACTTTTTTGTAACTAGTATTGACATACCTGTTTACCTGTCAACCCAGTAGTTCGTCCAGGTAAATAATAGTCAACCCTACGTATGCACATTCTATATGTTTTATACTCTACTCTAAGGCCAGTATAAAATTTTATTATTATCTTCATGTTGCAACATTTAATGTAAAAAACAATTTTTTAAAAAAGAATTAAAAATATTCTGTCCAGGATTTTTTTTGTCAAACCATTTTTAATATATTTTCTAATATACGAAATTTATTATATAGTAAGTTTGATTCTATTATCAACCCGGTAAATGTCGATGTAGAGGTTCGGATCTTCTACTATTGTGGTGGTGTAATATTTTTAGTTTTTACTGTAAAAATATTTTGTTTAGAGCTACTGGCAACATAAATTGAAGAGGATGTTGGAAGAAAAAGAAAGAGAACGCATGCGCAAAGCGCATGTCGAAGTCGAATTCGTCACTAATCGTTCGCTGTGGCCGACATCACTGAGAAATAATTTCTTTGATCAGCTAGTTTTTCCAACGAGATACGACATTTATAATATTTCAAAATGCCTAACCAAGTGTTAACTATAGAACCACAAAATGAATTGAAGTTCAAGGGTGAGTATATTTCATATAATTGTTCGTGATGTCGTGAACTGCAAACCACCGCATTAATACTTAGCAATAGGTCGTGTTAGCCGCTGACAAAATATGGAGTTTCTATTTCAAGATATCGGCGTTTTGTCAGGGTGCGGTTTTTTGATTTCGCTTACTGACATTATAAAACACTATTTGTGGAGAACATAATTCGTGTAATCCTATGAATGGTGAGATAAACGTAAATCGATACGTATGTAGGTATTTTTGCAGAAATCTGTTAGCAAGAATATGTTAGGTACATAGGTATGGGCGGCTGATGGCTCCCGTTCTTGATTAACTTCGATAGAGTATAGGCTTATACCGTGATATACTATGCACAGTATTATTCCTTGGTGATAAATTGCGTTTGAATTTCGTAATTAAAAATCATAATGGTGTAACAGAAAACTAAGCGTATGTGACAGTGAAGTTATGCATTTAAAATTAATCGTACATATTCGGAAAAGGCTAGTTTAGTTGCACAGAAAATGTCCCACAATCAACCCTCGTATTTTAAACCGTATGACGGCGAAGTACCTAAGTGCGCGAATTGCTGATCAGTCATAAAGAACCTATACTGGTATACATACTACCTATAATATAGTGTAGATCTATAATGTAGGTATACTCATATTACTGCTGATATAAACAAAGTGGTTGTCTGAATATCTTAAATAATACAACACTTCATACAATGCAATGACAAGCAATTTGCAAACATAATATTTTAGCACATTCAGGTGCAAGGAGAAAAGGGTATGTTTACAACTTTACACATTATCGTGAACCTACCTTATCTACAATCATATTTTTGAAGTATTTTTTGTGGCCTGTTTATACTTTTAAGTGTATAGAAACAAAAAAAGTAAGATACATGTTATACTTATTTTGTAGTACATACAAAAAGCCTCTTTATTACAATAAAGCTAAGTAATGTTTTATCACTAAGCTATATTGTCACTGTGTCACTGAGTCACTGCACAGAATCGGGTGATAGGTATACATCTGAGTTGTGCATAACAACAATAGGATAATCTGATCACTTGTCAATTATTATATTGACAAAACCAGAGCTGTATGGATTGCATTAAAAACAAAACTTCTTTATGACAAATAGTAATTTTCATAATTTAAAGTTGTTTTATGTAATTTTAACCAGGGCTTCCGGTTTCTGTTTGTGACCTAATTAAAACTTTGTCTTTTTAACTTGAGCTTTATCTTTAAGTTCAAAATGAACTATAACAGCATTAACCTGGTGGTTTGACTTAACAATAGTTGACATGAATGTAAAATTAATAAGTTCAAAAAAATCAAGACTAAAATTACAGCTTTAATTATCATTCCTATTCATCAATATGTATATGTATGGCTTTATGTTTAAAGTAAATTTGGTACTTTAAAAATAAAGTTCTAAGATATTATAACTAATAAATGTGTTATGTTTAAAAAAAATGTTCTTAGATTAAAAATGAATAAATATACACTCAAATGTTTGGTGCCTCTGCTGTATTGCCAGTATAATAAAAATGTCTTTGTTTATATTTTTTATCTTGAATCCATTTCAAGGTAAAGTTAATGCCCGAGCCATTGCTTATAATAAAGAGAGTTAGTGGCATAGTATATTTATTTATTGTTAATATAAACAATGTGTTTGTCATTAAATTATTTAACTTAAATTAATTTATTGATTTAATTAAATAGGAAACAGAAAATAGACAAAGTACTGACAACATCAACTAACCAATTACTATCAGATGACAATTCAATGAATTTGTTGTTGTTTTCATCACTAAAACTGTAAGCAGGTTTCTTTGCTATAAGTATTGTTTACTTTTCAATTTGCCTCTGCCTATTACCTAACAGATAAGTATCTTCTAGTTGTAACATTAAATTAACAGATCAATAACATATAAGCTAATTAGTTCTTGTATTCCTTTGAGCTTCTGCTTCTAATGATATATCCTGCGCCCGATTGATAGTCACCATATACTTTAAAAAGGTATGTAGTGTATTATGTTGGAATCTGTTAAAGGTTGGCAAATACCTGGCACATTATAATACGGTCAATTCAGAGGAAACAACTTTAATAAATATTCAGTGCATTATAGAGGATGTGAATATATTCCAACCAAGGTGATCGTTTTAAGGGTTCTTTACCCAAATGAGTGTCAACAGAACCCTATTAATATTCGCCTTGGCTGTATTGTATGTCTATTTATCACAGTAACCATAATAAATGGGGATTTTCTACATTCTGACTTATTATTGACCAAACAAGACAAATGCAATTGTCTTACCCAAAGGGTTTAGTAGAATGCACTCCCTGAAATGTTCTTCAAATGTGCTTATAAAAGTCATACTTCAGTGTCACCTCTGGTATTACGGTTTTCCAAGAATTAAAGTAACCAATTACCATCAGATGGCCTATCTGTTTGTTATTCTGTCAACATGTAAAATAAACCATCCTTTTATCTGTAGAACTGCACTAAAACCAAGCAAATGATCCTTAACATGAGAAGATTTATTATAACAGTTGAAGAGTTCCATGGTCCACCTTGTAATTTCATCCTCAGACCCTCGCAATCAAGTAAATACCAACCAACATGATGTTTTGTTGTCACGGAAGATCTATGGTTCAAAGTTTCATAAGAATCAATTCAGTAAAATAAGTTGCAAAAGCATGCAGAAGACTTTAAACAAAGCCATACTTGTGGCCAAGCTAAGGAAGTTGAATTTCGTTAACATAATTAACACCGCAATGGTATTCAGATTATTTTTATGGTTGTTTGTCTTGTTATAGTGGATAGTTCGGGTCTCTTCGAGCCAAGCTGCACTTCCTATATGCGGCTCTTCAACCCAACTACGGATACAGTGCTGTTTAAAATAAAGACCACGGCTCCAAAGAAGTACTGCGTCCGACCAAATTCTGGGGTGCTGGAATCATACTCTAAAGTTGACATTGCCAGTAAGTACAATATTTGGACACGCTTTGGTTGATGGGTTTTATGTGTATTTAAGCATACTGTATTGATTCGTATAATGAAAAGTTCTAACTTTATCTGTGTCTCTTTCCAGTTACCCCGCAACCGGTGTATGTTGATTCCAATGAGAAACATAAACATAAGTTTATGGTGCAAAGCGTCATCGCTCCGCCTGGAAGGACTAACATAGATCAAGTAGTAAGTTCAGAAATAGATTAATTAAAATTTGATCACAATCATTAACAGATTTCTACAACTGTAACTCATGTTTCAGTGGAAGGAAATCAGCCCCGATCAATTAATGGACTACAAGCTGAAATGCGTGTTCGAGACCCCGCAAGGCACTAATCTCAATGTAAGTTTAATTTATAAAACTATGTGTTATAATATATATGTATACCATATATACATAATGTTATATTTTTACTATCTAATAGCAATTCTGGACACAACACTTAAAATTTGCTTATTCTGCTATGTATCAACTTCCTTTAAGCAATCATTTGTTTCTGTAAGAATGATGACAAAAACCATCTCGGATGTCATGTTGGACAATATCATGCTCGAAATATCAGTGTATAAACTGAAATGGGAGTATTTTATTTAAAAAAGAATTAATGTATGTAGTGCAACCTTTGGTCATTTGGTTGTTTCGGTTTGAAATAAAGGGAGTTTTTAAAATATTTAAATATCTTTCTTCAACTTATTACCCGCCCACTACAGGGTACTACTGGTTTCTCGTCATAATTAAGGTGGCCTAAATCTCGGGAAGATGTTTCTAATAATGTAAAATTCTCATTGAGTACTGATGAAATAAAACAGAATAATAAGTGATCAGTTCAAATGATATATGTTACATAAATATGTTTTGTCCAGGATGCCGGGGACACGGCTCAGAACGATGTCTCCAAGAAGCGGGTGGCCGTCGCCGACGAGGGCAAACCCTCAACAAAGGTATTGAATGTTGTGATGACTGTTTAGTCTGGCACTAGCTATTATATTGGTGTTTATCACAATAGAGTTCCTCCCTAAAACGCCGTAGAATATATCCTGTTGATGTAGTTTTAGCTCGGAACTCTTGAAGCACGATAACATTTTTATATTCCTCGTAGTGTTGTGAGCTTCTTTAAGTTTTATTTGCCCAATTCCTGACCGAGTATTTTATCGAAGGTAAAATGACGTTGTAACGTGTATCGGATTTTATGCTGTGAGGCACGTTCCGCGGTATTGTGATACGTTCGTTGTTAAAGTACGGTCGGTTTCAAGTTCTTGTTCATTCTTTAATCATTCACCCATTCACTACTTCGAACCAAACAAGGATGAACCCATCACTTGTCTTGCATTAGTACATACATTCATTGTTTCATTTAGAGAATGCGCTCTGAAATTGACTAACTACTCCATGGTAATACAATTAAAAAGAATAGTTAAAAATTAACTTTGCGTTCCTAATCGAATTGATCTTTTAGCCTAATCACATTTGCAACGATCCGGAAAAAGACGCACCGCAAATAATACTTGCTTAACGTGAATTAAGGCAAGTTTGTTTAAAAAAATGTCCATCCTTGGCATGTTGTTGCGATTATCTTACAGGATGCTGTAGAAGGCTTTATCCAGAATGAAGCTAAGCGGAAGGATGACGAGCTCACTTCCGGAACTATAAATGCAAAAACGGTACCCATTTTGTATAAATCTTTTGTACATCCATAGGAATAAAATGCAGAATAAGATCTATCCCCCATCTAATTACACGGTTCGACTCGTAGAATTAAAATAACACGTTTAGTGTACATTTTAGATTTCGATAAGAATATAGAAATATGTCTGCTGCAATGCAGCACTGTCGCTAACTGTAAAAAACTTGACAGCCCGTGTGTTTTCAAAATATTATATGCAGCAATACTACGAATAGAACGATTGAATTCACTGTCGTTAAAATATATAACATACATATAACGTGATTGTAGTATTGTTTCTATTTACTAAAATCTTAATAAGTGACTCGTACATTTTTTTATTTACAATTTGGCCCAAGTGCATCGAGTAGTTATTTCAATTTGGAAAATGACACGGTCCGCCAGTTTTTTGCTTATATCGGCTCTGTACATGGGGCAATACTTTTCGATCGAATATTATATATTATGATTTAATAATACATACAATAATTGTGATTCTTCGGATAGATCGTCCTGTGTATGGAGTTGCCATAGCAAGCGCTCATATCACGCATTTGCACGCTACATCAAAGTGTTTCACTTGTTTTTGTATCATCTCAATGTGTGGCTTGAACCGTAATTTCATTGTCAAACAATCCTGCGACGTATGAAGTTCATGGAAGCGGTGTTGCGAGTATGTGAGGATTTGTACGTACATCGTTTTTATCTGTGAATTCTATGATTTGTACAAGCGTTATCTATTAACATTTATTTTTCAATTTTGAGTGATCTCATTGTATTGACTCAAGTGTCCTTATTAATAGTGGAAACTCATCAAATACTTAACATTGCACAATGAATGTGCCGAATCATGAACAATCGCTTTGTTTTGCTTATATTTGTACTTTTATACAGGTTACAAATTGAGCAGTATTATGATACAGCTGTAAATATTTACAAAAGACTTGAACATTTTATGATATAACATATTCTGGATGGTATATGACCAAATGCTTTGTTCGCATTGTATCAACATAGAACATATTACTTCAGAGCCTGCTTTTCGCAATATTCTGATTATTCTGTCACAGTTTGTAAAACATCAGTTGTTTTATTTCAGTTTTGTTTTTATTCAGTGTTATTCAGTTCGATATTTTCAGATTTTATTCTTACTGCTATTACAATTAATTTTCTGCCAATTTTGTATTTTGGAACCGTAATCGTTTGGTTAATGGATACCAAATATCTTACTGTCAGTTATTATGGTAGGTTTTAGCAACTTTAATACAGAAAATAATACAGATGAAGCTTGTGAAAACAACATATACACATTATACTATCTATTACCTAATGTTATAAAACATCGAGTTTAGTCTAATGTACCAAACATTAGAAAAGGCAGATTTTTTAAATATTATTACTAGCTTGATATAAATAAAAAAAATCTTATCAAAATTAAGGTAAAAATTAGGAAAATATAAAAATAAAGGCATAATAAGTTGCTATTTTCCTTACAAAATTAAATATAAAATATGATAAAATTTCAGAATTCCAAACTATCTCTTAAATATAAACTTAATATAACAACAAACAATGAATAGAGAAGTGATTATGAAGAATTAATGTAATTATAATACGTAAACGTTGAATGAAGTTAGTTAATAAAGTAAGTGATCCATAAATTACAGACGAGACCCATGACTTTTCAATACATATTTAAGGTACCTTGTCGTTTATTCTTGAACACGTTTCAAAATAAAGTGTAATATGTATAATTAAAAGTAAATAGTAAACACGAAATTAACGTATTTTAATTAATAACTTGTAATGCTCTTATAAAGGTAAGAGATTTCAGTTAGAAAGGTAAGGGTGTGTGTCAGTAGAGCCACTTATTGCACATACAATACTAGGTTAGAAAACACTAATAAATATTATTCTGATAGCATCTTTTTGTAATATAAAAAGCACGCGCACTTTTCGACAAAAGTCAACCACTAGAGAATATCGCCTTTTGTAACAAAATAAATTTGAGCACATAAACTAAAAAATTGTATAGACTATTTGAAGAAATAGAATGCTTCCGTTACCCCGAAGTTAGTTGTGTCGCCACTAAAATGTATACCAAACCCTCCATGATTATTATTTTGTTGCTAAGAAATTATAACAAGAGGAAAATTGTAACGTCCGCCTTTTGCATATTACTTAGTTATTTAATAAATATTATTTCAGACTACTTTCCCAAAATCTGAAAACTTGGAAAGTGATTTGCAAAAGGCAACAAACGAAGTGATTCATCTAAGAGAGGAGGAGAGTAAATTGAGACATGAAAATCTGCGATTAAAAGTAAGTATATATTTTGTTAATTGTAGATTAAATGCATCGAGTAGGTACTCATAATATAAATGAATGTTGTGTTTGGTGTGACTCGGTCAGGTATAAATGTTAAACCACAATTCCTGAAAGTTTATTGTTGTAATTATGAATGTTTATTGTGATCCTTTTATGTGCATTTTAATATTTGGTTTATAATTGTAGTAGATCCCTTAGTACATGTTTATTGGCCTAAATGGCCAATATTTATCGTCAGATTGAAGATTCAATATGACTATAATGTATTTTACATAATTATATATCGGAATATTATTTTCTGATACTAAAAGTGGATTTTAAAGAAGCTTTATAGTGAGTGTTTTATTAACACCTACAATGCAAAATGTATTGTTACAAAACTTTGATGCCTCGGAGCACCCAATGCAAAGGTGTAATAATTTGATGTAAAAGATAAATATGTATGTCTGTTTCTGGGAGTTTTCTCTGCATAGAAGAAGATTAGATATTAAGTATTTATGGATAAGTTAATGGTTATGCGTCATTGGTATATTTAAAAAATAACCGGTCAAATGCGAGTCGGACTCGCACATTTGGGGTTCCGTACCACCAAGCGATATTAACTCAATTATTTAATCCATTACAAGATAAATGACAAATTAATCGAGCATCTAAGAACATCCAGTACACGTTGAAACAAATTTATATTTTCGTACATACATTTCAAGGTGGCCGTGAAAAATTGCAAAAAATCTGCTTACGTAATACTTGAACGGCCCCTAATCACAAAATAAAAACAGTAATTAATAAAACAAAACATAGGATACTACTTAGCAGTAGATTAATAGAGTGTTTATAGGTAAACCGCTGTAAACTTACCCCACCCCTGCCATGGTATGCGAGACTTCACGCTTAGTTAAACAACAAATCGCTGCCCGTCAAAACTATAGAAGTCATTCATATTTTTTTTACTGTCAGTCTACATTTTTTACACAGATAGAGCACTCCCTTGAAATGTACCAGTTAATGGTACATTTCAAGGGATTGCTCTGTCTACATTGGACATGAAAAATCATATGATATTTCGTCACAAAAAATTTAACAGACACCCGAAAACTCATTTCAGTTTTACAACTTGACCATAATTAACTCATTACACGAAAATAATTTATTACTCACCAACATTATATTTTTAAGGATACCTAAAGATTTAAACAAGATATAGGCCATTATTTGGCACATGCGTAGCCGCACTTAAATCCCGCCGCGTGTCTTGCAAACCATGGCAGGGCCAAGTTTACCGCTATTTACAACCGTCATGGGCTTGTTTCGCCCGTCGTAACGTGATCGAAGCCAGGCTTTGGCCATGATACTCTGGAATATGGTCTTCATTTGTTAATTCATGCAGAAGTTACTCAACCACTAATAGGTCAATGTTCCCACATGTTCCTTGGTTTTACTAGATTATGCCAATCTTTCAACTTTTACATTATGCTACGCGAATATTGTTTTATTATGTTTTTTTATTTGATGTTTGAATCAAACCTTGATAATATAACACTACTAATTTTTTTCTGCCAAAATCGTATTGACTAACAACACTAATGTTGCTAGTGTTAGAGTTCATATTAATTTGAACCAGCTGGCGTGAGTGGATAGACATTTTTTTCATTTGGATATAATCAGAATTCTGTATAGTCCACACGTGAACACAATAACAGCTGAGGGTAACACTCGGTGATCCACTACTACACGTCTATAATTCACAAGAAATTAGGAAAATTACATTATTTTTTTATTATTTTTCATTCCATATTTGAATGCTAATAAAACAATATTTGTTTCGACCTGTGTCTATTCATTTAGTGGTAACATCGTGCGATGCGATCGATCTCGTCACCGCCTACATTCATTTCAACTATTGGCACTGATATCAATGCCACTTTAATTATTCCCAATGCGAGGCGCAACATGAAGAATTTCTTGCATCGCAGTTTATTAATGATCATTTTCATGATTTACAGTGCTGAGACACTCAACACTCGTCCAAAATTTATTTCGTCATGAATGCGGCGGAAATAGGAGTATTTATTACGCTTAATATTACGCTTTCGCTATTAGCTGGCTTGCCTTTGTTGCGATTTCTTAAAAAATGCAATAAAAAAACCTCAAAATACGTGTAACATCTGCCAACTCCATTTGGAATAACGCCGTGTTATTCCAAATTGCATTTTCTTCGGATATCATAATATCTAAATGAATTTAAATAAGCTGAGCAAAATCTTTGTACAATAAAATAATTATTTAGATTTTAGAGGACCCTGCAGTTGATGGATCTTGCCTGACTAACAATGGATCCCGGATTCGATTCCCGGCAGAGATTTTTATATGTGTGACAAATAAATGTATATTTTCGGGTTTCGTGTTTGTTTTGTCTTTTCATACAGACAATTCTAGTGCCGCGTGTAAGCTTTTATTTTTTATTGGCCCAGTGTTATTTATTGTCTGCAATGCATGCAAATTAATGAAAAATATGCATTCAGCGAAATATTTCTTACTCTATGCAAAATTAGCATTAAGATTGGCATAACCTAGAATCACATCAAATGTATAATAACGTGACGCTCGAGGAATGAGTCGTTTTCCTCCAATCACGTCGCAAATACTATATAATATATGGCAACAATAGATTACCTTGGTCGCAATGGTTTTTGGGAAGTTAATCCTTACCCACAAAACAAATAATAATAGGGTGGTACATATAACAAATCAGCCTCTTTAATTATAGAATTATAATTATCATTATTGTAATGTATGACGTCATATTTAGGGCTAAGTTATACCTACTTCTCCACACACCTCATGCGATTCATGTTCTGAGTTCATTATCAGCTATAAGAAGTTTTTGTCGAACATTATCCAATTTAGTGAGAATGCGAATGAGCTCTCTTTATATTATGGAGATGGACATAGGCTGCATAGTTTCCAACAATGTGACATTTTACGAATCATTGCTTTTAAGCATTTCGAAGATATTTAGTTCTGATTGTATTAGTGATTGTGTAATTTTCTAATTTTATTACTAACTGTCAATATTTAACAATAATTAAATTGTAACTAAATTAATTCGAAGAATTACTAATCTAATGGTGGTGCTATTACTTCAACTCTTGAAAGTAGGTGAACTATCGGGACAAAAAAGTCTCACTAGTTCCATGATTGACCCTTGGATCAACAATACTAACTTTTGTGTACCTAACAGAACAGCAACAGTAACATTTTTTATGTGTCCGGGGCTACAATGATTATGTCGTGCGATTGATCGAATCGTGTTATCGTAGGAGGAGCTGCTGCGCTTGCATCAGCAAGTAGGCGGCGAGGGCCGCGTCGGCCGCCGCCACTCGTACGACCCCGAGAAGACGGGCCAGGTCGCACTAATGCCGTGGATCGCCGCAGCAGTAGGTCAGTATGGTCTGAGAGCCGACCCTCGCTTTATTATTTCTCTCTTGGCCGACAGCCACGGTAATAGTATCATACAGTATTGTGACTCGACCCTGTCCTTGAAATAAATTCCTACAGCCGCGCGCGCTAGGGCCGCCTCTTTCTAGTTGTAGTGAATGTAAGTGGGTAGGTAAATCGCACGCTTCCTGATTACAAACCGACACGTTCGTTCGTCCCTATGGCGCTTCTGCGGCTGTTGTGTACCTAGTGTGTACCATACTCGGAGGCGCGTAGGTATGATTCGCGTTCCGACCGTTTGTATGAAGATGGAATACTATTACCGTGGCGGTGTCGCGTGTCCCTAGACGACGGTGCCAATTGAAACGTGGTTGGCCTCCATGCGGCGGTGTGTGCATAAATTATTTAAACGACCACTGAAATGCGTTTGGTAAGTCTTTTTTCAGCACTGCGAATCGTTTAAGGGATAGTGGCCAGCGCAAGTGACATGAGTTCGACCTCCGAAGGACTCATATAGTCGGATCATTAATTCAATGCAGCGGCAAACTGACGTTTACATTGATACCATTGTCTTCTGGTGGAAAATTAATAGTGTTGTGGCAAACGATGCACTCTAGTGCTTTATCATGATATACCAGAGTATGTTTCCTCCCAATTTTTTTTTAGATTTCAATATTTGCTCAATTCAATTTCATTCAATTTAAAATAAATTTAACAATATCTTAGGATTTTAAATAGTTATTGTCTATTTACACCGAGATATAACTCCTATTTAGAATTATTATTAACTAGTGACCCGTCCTCGCTTCGCTTCGGGAAACTTATTTCTTCGGTTTGCACACTATTACAATAAATATAGCAACATTATTTTAGAGAATGACATTAGCATCTGTCAGTTTACTCCAGTGAATTATTAATTCGACTATACGTGGCTAAACTTCCTTCGTTTCCTTTCACTATCTACTTAAATACACACTATAATCGAAACCCGGAAGCGTTACAGACGCTTTGCCACTAGCTTCGTGTGACGTATAGTGAATAATACTCGTTTTAAGTTAGTGCACACACCTGCCATTGGATATTTAAACCCTTACAATGATCGGGTTGGTTTACAACCAAAGATGGGCAAAATGTAATCATGATTACAGATAACATTTACATCGGGAGAAAAGGTAGTTAGAGCGTTCTTGGCGTTCATTGCCGCCTCTAGATGTAATCTTAATCGTGATTACATTCTGGGCCAAATGCGCTAGATGAAATTGTAGTATGTAACGATGATAACATTATGTCCGTCCGTTTACAAGTAATTAAAATCTGGTTGTTTCTCACCAGCCATGGCGCTGCTGGGCATAATCATCGGCAAGTTCCTCATGTGAACGCCCACCACTACCACCGCGGTGACCCGACGCCACCTCACTGGCAACGCTGTTGTAACACTTCCGACATCTTCACTCGAGGCAGCTTCAGATTTGTACTATGCAATTGTGTTCGCGTGAATATCACACAGCGTCGCCGATGCCCAGCGCGCGTCCGATTACTGCCCAACAAGCTCTTCCCCCAAACTCTTTCACCGACCTCTTCCCCCCAACAATTGATTTGATGTTACATTTGACATAAGATTCCTAGTACTTGTACAACATTCTCGTCTTCACCGCGGCTCCGATGAGCTCAAGCGCTAATGTTCATTATTACAATATGTTGTAATTTGAATGTAAGCGCTTCAAATAGCACCTCTCAGGTGCTGTGTTTAGAACGTATGTATTTTATTTTGTTGTCTTGGATCTGTCAAAACGATCTTTCCGTAGATTATGACACCGCCGCATTTATTTTCCGCAGTGTAAGAGATGTTTAAGTGATATAAGTTTCATTACAAATACTATACATATTTGTTATCTAGTGAAGTGCTTATGTTTGTTTACAATTGGGCTGGATGCAAACAAAATATATGTAGACTAAAATTCATAAAAAAAACATTTAACTTACATTAGAATGTATTTTTTATTACTTTTTGCAAGTGTACATTTATTATTTTGCTGACTTACTTTATAGTATTGCGGGCGTTATACAATTATGGTTTGTCTAATTTGACTGCTCAGACAATCTGCGATGTGTTTTAATAATATGGTTACATTATTTATATTATGTTCCGCGCAAAATCACATGCTTATACCGAAATTTCTACAGGGCGCGACGTTAGCTTTATGCAACGATTATATTATAAAAATCCATTACCTATATTAATATTGTTTACTGATAATAATGACAAAAAATTGACTAAAAGTAGGCGTCTGTCGGTCAAAATACAAAATATCCGATCATTGAACAAACAAATAATTGGATTTGATTCTTGACCCGGCTGCCGGTGCTTGCAAATTTTTACATATTATATATTGATATACAGTGTGCTCAGATTGGTCAGATTCATAATTAGTCTGTGTTGCGATATTATGGAACGCGTCTCCCTTAGATATTTGCTCTACATAATACCAATGCAAAATGTTTCGGACACGATAAAATACATAGGGGCGGGTTACAATTCTCACAGACTAATTAGACATTATTTTCCTAATTTCTAATCGATTCGGATTGGCAATAATAAAATACCAACAATAGCCTGAGCGATAATTCCTTAATAAAGATCGATGACGATCGATCACAATTCTCAATATTGTGTTAACTTCCATTCAATTAAATAAGTTGGGATATATTTTGAGAAAGTATGCTCGTTCCTACAAAGTATACAGCCCGTTAGAAATAAAAAAAAAACAGTTTACCTGTTGGGCGAACGATTTCGTTAATTTAAAGTTATATTATGGATGATTATTTAGAACATTCGAGAATGTAAAATAGATTAAAATACGCTTGTAAACAGATCGATGTTAGATTTCGTAGTTGACGTAATGCACTGAACATGAAGCACATCCTGTTAATTACCCATAATGGCACAAAGTGTTGTTGTTCGTTTGTTTCCAGCCAATGACTTTGACATTCATGATTGTGTCCAGAACGGTATTGCTAGATCTAGTCACTGCTTTATTACAAATAGCTGTTAATGTAGCATAAACTTTGATAGAGTACAGCGAGCTATATGTAGACATTAAACCGAGGGAATCCCCGTTGTAACGCAACATATTGTGCCATTGTGGAAAAACAAATGATATAATTAAATAATAGGTAAAATGGGCGTAGACGGGCTACATGTACTATTAATAACACTTCCATACCGATTCAAATTCCAAATGTTTCTTATTCATAACTTCATTATTATAAACAATTCAAATTAGATCATTATCTCCGCTTTCGAAAGGTGTTTTGACTACGAACTAGAATAGTATTACCAAAGTCATTTTAAATGTAAGCTCTGTTTGATTCGTAACTTCAAATAATAAGCTAATTGTGACGGTTTCAATAAGAACATTTCGGCAAAAATGCGTAGATGTTGTATCAAAATCATAAAATTTTATATTACACTAATAAATGTTAAGAATCTAAAATAATTTAGAGGTATGTCTATAAATAATTGTATTTTGAAAGTCTTATATCTTAGAACAAATTTATATCTTATTGTCTTCTGTCTGCCCTGGAACATTTAAGTTGTAATAGTGGTTTTCTGTAGAAACATGTGGTAACATTCAAATTGGTAATTCGTTGTATAATCATAATCGAATATTTTGATTCCTCTTTAAAAATTTAGTGCACTGTGTGAGAATATGTAAAATTATCTGTACTTTAACATAACTGGATGATTTTCTTTTTATTTATGACCACGATTTTTTTTTGATTATTCTGAATATTATAGTAACATCATGCACATGAAAAAATGCTTACTTATTGTCATTAAAAAGTAGGCTGCCTTAAACCAATGGATGCAAATATAAATTGTATATAGTCAATTTTGCAGTATTGGAGTGATGATAACAGTTATTGAGAATATTCGCTTTTAAAACTTAGGGGTTCATGCGGTTGGTCTAACTTTAGTTGAGCTTACGGTAACAGTTTAGGAATGTGATGCGTCGTATTGATTTTAAAAGCCTCAAAAAATATTTAGTGTGATTTATGTACACGACGCAAGCTAAGAATTGTGTTTCTCGTTGTCATAACGAGAATATTGAGGGAAGGCAAAATCTTGAAGGCCACTCCTGTGTAAGAGATTCAGTGGATGCGAATATTATGGCCGTGGAACTGTTCTAGAAATTCATTGATAAGTTAATGATCATCGACATAATATTGAGTCATAGTTCTACTCGTAGAATTGTCAGTATGTTTAAATATATATATATATGCTACTTCTTTAGTTTCCTATTCATACGAGACCACTATACATATATTTGTGGTACATATTCCACTTTGTACGTAAGGTTAAGAAGCTTAAGAACGGATATATAAAAAAGCAACTCAACACAACAATCAAATGTTAACCAAAAGGAACGACGGCCATTTCTTACATGTGAGATCTGTCTTAACTATATAATTACTGTTATTATTTATAATTATTTATGTATCACGGATAAACAATGAATGAACGATATGACATAAAACTGATATTATTTAATTTTTTATTTTTGCATTTATGTAATTGCATAAATGAAATATTATGTTATTTAATCAGGAAAAATATGTTAATATAGAATAATTTCAATGATGTAATGTAGATGATTACTTTGTATTATAATTTTGTATTGATTGTATTCATTGTGACGGAAATACTAATTTAAATTTACCATCCAATCTGCAAAAAGTTGTTAGTAAACTTGTATAAATGGTTATACAATTTGTGCACAATCGTCCAAATATGTAACTGTATTCAATTTAACAGATTTTGACCTAATTTTGCGCATGTTACAAATTGGCCTCGAGTCTCGTGTAAACTTGAAGGTGTATATGACTGGCATTACACATGGTCTCGGTTAAAGATATATGTTTATGATTTGTTGGGCGCTAATTATAATTATCAGTTTACCGATAGTAATGTAGAATAGAAAGTTTTGCATTTATTATGGCGAGCCATTGGGTTTTGCAAGTCATTAAAAACGTTTTTGGTTTTCATAGTGTTGTGGAGGGGGGGACGTTTACATCCAAAATACGACTAAAAATGGTAGAAACGGTCTCGAGAATAATATATATAGTGTTCTTCTATGTCATTAATATTTCCAGTATCAATAGCTTTTAAAAGTATACTCTAACTTTATGTTGATTATTTGTTTTAACTATTGTTATGTATGACGTACAGGATTGTTAAACCTAGCGAATTGTCTTGCAGTGTATGATTGTGAAATTAAGCAAGCAAACGTCATCCATGACTTTTGACTTGACATGTGCTTGTCGGTTTACGGTTACGATGAGATTGTTATTGTAAACATTACTATCCACCACAGTAACTAAACCACAGTTCTCATCACCAAGACATGACACGGCATTATCGTATAATTTACGTTGTATTTATAAACCGTAATTATATTGCTTTTAGTATTCACATGTAAATTTACGTGGGAGACGATGTATTGGGATAAGGTAATTTGTGCATTAATCGTAGTTTTATTTTTAACAATAGTAAACAACTAAATTAAAATTTTCGTATGGTATTGTTGTTATATTAAACTATTATGCTATATTGTATCGTTTTCTGAAATAAAAGACTTAATTTATGATTTAACGTCGGCATGTTTTTTTTAATTTCGACTTATGATGATGTAAAAGTAGGTTATTTTTGTGAATCTTTTTTCAGGAGTCTTTACTAACGTCTAGAAATTCAATCACAACAACAGGAATCAGCGAATCGCACATTTGCGAGGAGAGACGGCAACCCAATCATCTATCTCTTTCTAACCGAGGAACAGTTGAAGCCTGGCTTCCCTGCTCTATTATAATATCTTTTTGACTTCAACACTACGTTTACGATCGATTACGACGAGCGCCTCCATGTTACTCGTTTGGTCACGCCCACTTTAGATTTCAACCAAAGGTATTAAAACTATAGATGTTACGTTCATACGTTGTAACTTTTACGAGACAGAAAGAGATAGAAATAAAAAGTAAGCCAGTTGGCCAAATTTTACTGTACCGCTTTTCGCTCGCTAATTTTACATAATATACCTAATATCACTGATATCAACCCAATCTCTCTGTTCTAAGAACTGGACTAACAAAAGAACCACTAAGAGTAGACGGCTAAAGATTGCGCACATTAGGTCTGTTTTAACTTGTAGGAAAGTGTGTTCAAGTACCTACTCGGTAGTATTTACCCGATGTATTTGACATATGGCTAACTCTGATACGAAAAGAAAATTTACCGTAAGCGACACGAGATAAAGCTCGTATTTAAGTGCTTTCCCGAATTGAATCTGCGTCCAGTTGACGAATGTGCTCAATCCTTTACTTAAATTAATAAAATTCGTAGTTCAAAATTGTCACAAGTTAGAGTTCTCTACAGTAGCTACTTAATCTTTGGCGATAAAACATCCGTAAATTGTATTTACATATTTGCCTCAAAAATACATCAAAGTACTTTGGAAGGAAAAAACTAGAAAAATCTCTTGAAACTTTAAAATGAAACGAGGGTTTTCGATACAAGCATATTTTATTTGGATCGAAGTCTAAATTGCATCACTGATGAAGATTGTAGGTCTTTGTAAGTTGATACACAATTATGTGGCCAAGAATTTGCACAACTACATCATTATTACACTCTAAGACTAGATTTAGATTTTACAAGTATATTTGTTATTAATCAAATGCAGCGACAAATTTGAGTTTAACTAAATACTTATATACTTAATGGAATAAGTTTAGTTAAAATGCGACAATCTTTTATTACAAATCACAAGTCATTCAGTTAGGTAGGTATGCGCGGAATGCAATGCAATTAAGATCGTTTAACACGTACCTTTTTATCAAAGAACCACTTTATTTCTTCAATACTGAATTGAACGATTCACGTTAAGTACGCTGAACTACAAAGCTCTAATAGACCATGACCTGTGCCGGTGTAACATCAGAAAACCATAGCATATATTAGATACACAATACAGACATTTTAGATATCTATAAATATGATAGAATTTGATTTGGTAAGTACTACTGAAATATATCTAGATTGACATTATAATTATACGTGTTTATTTTTTAATATTATTACAGTACGACGTACACATAAATTAATTTTTAAAACTCATAGCCGCAATAGGAAATAGTAGTTCAGTGAAAAAATAATTCTTAGACAAAATAGTATTCAAAGATTGATATACATACATACATTGTTTATACTTAGTGCATTTTACGGTATTTATTTACGACGTAACCTGCTATTTTATGTTATGGCTACAAAACATCCATTGAAAAAATCGTAAGGAACAGTACCTACCTACACATTTTCATTATGTGGTAATGCGATGAGATACATTCCTAAGGTACGACATAACTTTTGAAAATCGCACCTGTCTTTTTTTATTTTCATTATAAGTTAATGCTTGACCACAATCCCACCTGATGGTAAGTGGAGATGTGGTTTTGGGTGGTAGAGCGCACTAACTTAGATAAAATATAGGTAAATGTCTCATAAGTTATCATAAGTACTATTAAGATAAATAAAAAATAATTAAATGTTTACTACGAAAGAATGGATACAAGACGTGCGTCGAGACGTTCGGTGTTGGAAAGGGGAGGGAGCTTTCAACCAATTTAGGGTCACCAATAAGCCTCTTAGCACGACTATTGAATCCAATGTTGAAAGGCGACATTTCGCTGCACCAGCCCAAATGTGGCAGCAGTACCTACTCCATACACGACCGAACCTATGCTTTGTATAACAACAAGAGATGTGCTGGTGTGAAGTACCGCCGCATCTTTGCTAGGATGCCTAGCTTCCTTGCAGCCGCTTTAGCTTTGGATTCAATGAACCGCCAAAAGTTAAGGTTCGAGGATATCCCTGCCCCCAATAACTGGAGGCGGTCGGTGTATTCCAAGGATACACTTCGGAAAGAAGGAGCCAAGTTGAGCGGGTTCCTTTTGGCGGTGAATAGACACGCTTGTGTTTTGGTGGCGTTGAATCTCACAAGGATGGCATCGCCCCATTCAGAGACTGCCCTAAAGTGTGAGATTGACACGCTCCACCACGTCCTCTCTTTCAGACTGTATTAATTCTTTAGTGTCCCGAGCACTTGTCAGCTCTCCACAACTGTGCTGTCGTCTGCGTACCCACAGAGACCGGGCATGAGCAGATCATTGATATGCAGCAGGAATAGATTTGCGGAGAGAACAGACCCCTGAGGAACTCCGGCATTGATTGGCATTGCTCGTGATGAATAACCACTGACGACGACTCGGAGTGTACGTTCACTCATTAAGTCTTTGAACCAGCTGGTAAGGCCAGGGGATAAGCCATACGAAAGAAGCTTGCTTATAAGGCTAGCCTGTCAAAGGCTTTCGAGACGTCATGGGAAACGGCAAGTGCCTCCCCGTTTTACTCGATGACCTCGCCCCAGATGTGAGTGGCATACGCTAGAACATCTCCAGTAGATCGGTTTCGGCGGAACCCGTACTTGCGGTCGCTGAGGAGATCATTGTGTTCTAGGTATGCCAGTAGGGGCGTATTCAATATATGCTCCATAATCGTGCAGAGTATGGAGGTAATTGAAATAGGCCTATAGGATCGGTTGGCAGGATCAGCACGGCTGCCTTTTTTGGGCACTGGCTGCACGTTAGCAAGTTTCCATGGCTTGGACACTATCCCTATCTGAAGTTAGAGGCGGAACAAGCGCGTCAATACAGGAGACAACTCGGGTGCACGCGCCTTTAGTACAATCGCTGGAATACCACCCGGCGCACTGGCTTTGTTCACGTTTAGACCCCGCAAATTTTAAGGATGGAGGTCCAAGCAATGCAATGGTATAATTTCTCGAGGATTGTAACGTAGCACAATCGCGACACCATTGGAACTACGTGGGCAGGTGCAAATCAGTATTAGAACGTAAATTTATTGACAACCAAACTGCTATCCAAATCAACAGTAGAAGATACGGACGACATCACAATTACAATCACAATACAAAAATGGTTCAACAATAAAAATAATGTGGCCATAGAATATGATTTGAAGAATCATTAATATACTTAGGCCCAATATACTGTTTACAAAACTTAAATAGAGAAATATAGTTATTCGTAAATGAAAATACTTTAATATAAAATAGTGTCCTTCTCAAATTATTTGATGTTAATAAATTGCGTATAATTTTAAAAAATCGTAAATACAATTCTTAATTCGTAAAAACAAGCATGACGGACGACCTTTACGTTGTAATGTTATAAAGTGATGCCTGTTATAAATCATGATCATTTATAACATTTTCGAGAGCAGTTTTTATATATTTTTACTTTCTCTAATTATTTATTGGTCCAGCCTACACTTGCTACAATGATAGCACCAATCGCCCACCGCCATCGCAAAATGTGAAAACCCAGTTTTTTTGAATATTTATTTCAATCTTCCTCGTCGTATTAAACTATCACAACAGTAACTAGCTATATACTTTGCAATGACAAATACCAAAGGTGCTAGTTGAAAACAGTTAATTCAACATTTTGAAAAGCACTAAGGTCTGTTTCATATAGTTTAGTCTTAGAGAGTAATCGTTAACATTATAGTCACTTACAATGTAAAATATTGGTACCATGCGAATGTCATGCTTCATTTTACTTGAACACCTATCATTTAATTTTAATATTCGGGCACAATTACTTACATTTTCTATTATTCAGAATTTTTCATTTCATTTTTACCTACGTATCGTTTGTAATGAGGTATAACCGTATAACATTATTTATTTCAAAGTGTAGCCTATTTAAGACATTCATATTTCAAAGAAATTAATCTGTTGTATCATGATCTCAAACTACTCAGACATTGACAGAAAACAGCAAATATTTTGGCAAACAAAAGTATAATAATCACTAATCATAGTGAACACCAAGCAAACTATTGAATTGAATATTTCATTTATATTCGACTTAACTATTGAATTGAATATTTCATTTATGTCCGAGATGAATTCCGAAGAAAATAGAACTTCCCCGAAGCACTGATAATTGAATCAACTAATAAATTAAATATAATATTATAACAATAAGATACTTTAGTGTGCATGTGTCAAGCCTAAAGACGTTAACTTATTCATTATAGCAGTTCAACGTATATTCTCCGTTTGCCTTCAACTTACAAAAAATATTAAAATAATTATAATTATAAAGATACAAAAAACATGGCCTTATTTTAAATCTTATAACGATGGCTGATGCAAAACCTAAAATAAAAATATTGAATACTGTGCATCATTGAGATCATTTGAAAGTTATCCTTAGTAAATACTCACTAAATCCTTTTCACTTTTTCTAAGATAACGTTTGAACAATAGATCATTATTAAACATTACATTCCGACAATCTGTAACAAGTCACTATACATTATCATTATGGAGCAAACCATAAAACCACATTGAATATAGATCATAAACTTCATATTCTAAAATAAATATCTTAAAATTAAAAACGGTGAAATTATACAGAATAAGATATTATAATCCTACAACAAGATCTAATTAGAGTTTAATACATCATATGTAAGCCATAATACTTACATCTGAGATTACATTTTTTTTTAATATAATGGTTAAAACAAGAACCTAATAATCATTAATTTTACTATTATAAATATAGCTAAATATACATCCATTTTGCTCTAAGTATCAAACATGCACATGTAAATATTATGTTACATACATGTAGTACTTATTTAGTTAATATAGACATCAACATTATACAATCAACTATAACACCATAAGAATATTAAATTAAATCATAAACATTTATTTATACCAAGTAACTGGTACTGGTCACTGACAATATTATTAATCTTTGCTTCATCCAGAAGTCATAAAATATTAAAAAGTAGGTAAATGACAGTTATAAAATAAACAAGAAATTGATCGTGTGCCAACAAATCGAGAAAAGATAAGATATAGAAATGCTCGTTTGTAATCTTATTCCATAAAAAAGAAAAAGGAAGAAATGGACTAGAGATTATACATACTACAAACTTATCAGTTACATACTTGCCCATTTCAATACATTACGAATGCATCCGTGTTATTGTAATGTATTGAAACAAGACACAATAAATACGTTAAACTATATATTATATTACAATGTACTGTGATGAAGTTTGTATTGTATGAAATTATGAACGCCTATTTGTATAATAAAGTGATGTAATAATAACTACAATCTACTGAGCTAACACTAAATAACTACATACTACAATAGGTTATCGATTTACGATAAGTTAACTTCATACTGTTACACCGCAATTGGTTTCCGCAGTTCGATCGGCTAATAATAATAATAAATAGCTCTTTTATCTATTATCAAGCAGATTAGCTTGAATTAACAGTAATAAATAACTGGTTTATTTATTATTAAATAGCTTGAGTGAAATCGAATAGTCAAATTTTTGAGATTCACTCAATTGTATATTACGAGTATGTATCACATAAATGCATGTCACTAAGGGTCAATATCTCCTCTGATCATCCAATTGGTTACTAAGATTTGCATACTACTGCAATACATTCAAAAATATTGATTTGAAAATAAGGATTACAAATATTCAAAATTACTGTGTTAAACACAAGTAATATCAATTATACAGAAATGTCAATTATACCTATCGCTGTTTAGGCCCATTATTATTCACTACTTTTTTCAAAAACGTAAAAACTTTTGATGACGGCTGCATACTACAAAACATGGTTATTAGTCGCAGTTTTATAAACATTGTACTAATACCGGAGAAGATGCATAATTATAAATAAATCTGCGAGTGTTTCACGCCACACAATTTCAGTTAATTTTTAATCAATACATGGTTCTTAAGGGCCTACATCAATCTCGGTGGTTTTGTCTCCAAACATAGGTTCATCCTTCAAAAAGGTACCAGAACGCCCCATAACCGGAATGTCGACGGGCCTTTCTTGATCCTCGTGTCTGTTTGTATGTTTATACTTGGATGGTTTCGTCGATGTCTTCGAGGGTTGCGGCTCCTTAACTATCCTCGGCACCACCTTCGCTGAACTCGATTTTGTAGCGTTCATTAGCGAGCCGGGCACTTTCCTTTCAGGTTTAGTCTTCGGAGTTGGTGCATTGTTCGTCGTCACTCGGTTCACTAAAGATAATCGTTTCGGAACATTGTGTTCCCTTGTTTCAGAGTTACCGTTGCCGGGTCTTGAGCAATGACTCGAATAAACCGGTATTTTCGTTTTGACTTTGTTATTGATAGTGGACGCCAGTGCCGTGTTTTGATATTTCGGTGATCTGACGGCTGAAAAGGTTGAAAATAAAATTGATTTAAAATTATAAAAATGTGCCGTTCAATACTAAACTTGATAACATTTATGGACTTTTGTGCAGTTGAAATTTTTTGTGTTGGTTAGTGGAGCGATAAAATTCGCTTCGTAGGAGCAAGGCATTTCTTTATTATCACATTGCACTTAATATCATATGACTAAATATTAGTATAAATTTGTCTTGAGCACGAGCACAGAATAAAACAGGACTAAAATGATGTCAGAGTTTACGAAATGTGTATATCATTAAGGATAGATGAGCAGAAAATCTGAAACTATAACTGTCACAAACAGATGAAATGAGTACACACACAAATGTTAGATGCTTACATTCCACTGATCCCTTGCAGGTATGTTTTGTCTTAGTGTACGTGCCGTATTTGTTACTCGTTTGAGATTCGCTCAGCGAGTCGGTGGAAGGTTCGGCGGTGCGCGGCCGCGAGCTCGTAGCGAGACTGTCCTGAGACATCGCTTGCACTTTATTCTTAGTACGACTCGTTCTTACATTTCGCGCCAGCACCGGACTCGAGTTACGCGACGACTCGCTGGACGAAAGAAAATGCTTCTTCGGTGTCGCCTTCTTAGCAATATCCTTACACGTCCGCGGCTCCAAATACCTAGGTTTAGTATTCTCAAACTGGTTCGTGCGGACCGGAGCTTTATTTTTTACCACTCGTTCTTGAGATTGGGTACTTTTTGTCTGATTGTACTTTGCACGCTCCTCCTGTGCCTTTGTGGTCCTAACTTTGGGAGGACTTATTTTAACCGACTTTTTCAGGTCACGTAACTCACAATTGCTTTTAATTTTATCGATTGAGCCGATCTGGGCAGCCGGCTTAGGTTTGTATGGCACGAAAGAAGTACGCACGTGTTCCATGTCCAAGCTTTGACTAGTGGAAGTGGTGTGGGGCACACTCGGCTTAGTAGTATAGGTGGATCGGCATTTTCTATCTTGGAACGGAGACGAATTGATGGCGATAGCTTGAGCTCCGTACATAATGCACCCGAGTTCTCGCAAACGTTTACGTAGATCCGAAGGCAAGTCCTTAAACGCTTGCGTACCCACAACGCGAGGCGCGGCGCGAACCAGAGCTCCTTCACATTGCAAACGCCAGCTAGACGCGTGCGACAGGAGTAAATTGTGCTGAGGAGACATTTTCGTATTTGCAGCGCTGTTGTGCACCAGTTCGGGTTTATAATAGTGCTGGGTGCGCATTTCTTTAACGAGGTTGGAGAGGAAGGCGTACGCTCTGCACGTTTCGTCGGGGGGCGCCCACTCTATCGCCGCCGCGAGACAGTCGTCTAGGGCTTGCTTGCCGGCGTGCGGCGCGTCGGGGGACGCCGCCCCGACAGCGCGCAGCACCGCCACCAGCCTCGGGGCGGCATAGTGCGCCGCCGCGTTTACCAGCCGCCGACACATACGCGCGACACTTTCAGCCCATCTCGTGTTCTGCAGCGATGCCACTATTTGTTCAAACATACAATAAAAAATAATAAATAACATTTTAAAGTTTCAAATACAAAACCACACATTTATGAAAAAACTGTACGCACCAGTTATTCCACATCCGTAAACAGTGTCTATTATATTCTCTATAGACAAGTTTACAATGTGCTCTTGATAACATTTATCTAACAATTCCTTGGGTAACGTGGCGAAAGCTTTTGTAGGCCATACTTTTGAGAAATATTTGGTGATCCATCGAAGGCATTTACGATAAAGATCATCGAGTCCATATACGGACGAGAGTGGAAAACATTCCAACACTCCTGCCGTACATACTTGGCATGGCTGGAAAAATACAGAATTTTTTATTTCACATAAGTTTTACGTTTAGATGCCAAAATAATATTACATGTAAATCATATATTATGGCACTTACCCTATGAAAATGATGACAGTATTTGGCTTTAAGAGTAAACATGATGGCTTCTTTTAGTCCTTCCAAACCCAACATGTCAGCAATTGTTGCCAATTCCACAATACTCACCGAATCGGGAATAGTTGAAACTCCCGAATAAATATGACAAAGTGCAAAATGTACCACATTGAACGAAAACCTGTTAGAAACAAAATTTCTTTATATCTATTTTGCACACTACGCAATTCTGATGAAAAATACTTCCATATACGTACGGTGGCATAACTATAACATTTCCGGCGCTTTCAACCCATCCACCGCTTAGAATTCCAGCAAAATATTGACATCTAAAAATTACAAAAATAATAATATTGTCTATACATATAGTTATAATGTCAAATAAATAGATCTTAATATTAAAATTCTTCAAAGTATTAATTACCTTGACGATAAAATACATTTGTGAGCTTTTATACGCTTGCCAGAAACTTCCACTATAACATCGGGTGCAATTTCTTCCAAAAACATTCGTAATAAATCTTGCCCGAGGCGAGATTGACAATTCCCTATTAAACTGGATGTTTGACTCGTCTCAGTAGTGCTATTTTCTGAAATAAAAAGAAAATGTAAAATATCTGCCATATAAATACAGTACGAATGAAAAGTGATACTGGATACATAAATATTTCTTACCTACAACCGAACGACAAATACTGCTTTGAACACTGCTAATTTCTGATACATCTGACACCTGTTCCTCGAATTCACCAGGGCTTGATGAGATTCCTTGTCTAATAGGAGAACGGGTCCGTCCAGACAGAGAGCCGGGCATACTTTTACTGAACTCATTTTTCAGATGTGGGAATAATCTATTCAAACTTAACGCATTCTCAGAGTGAAATGAACTGATCACTTCAATAGATCTAGATGACACGGCGTGACTTTGTTCTCCCCAATTATTTTCTGGAATAGACCTAGTCATCCTTGCTTCTAATCCTTCCTTCTGTTCATGAATTAGCACAGGTAAATCTGTTTTATAAACTGGTTTGTCTAGATCAGATAACTTTACAAAAAGATCACTCGTACAATCGATTGAAGTTTCTTCTTTTATCACATTTTTCGCAATCGAAAAAGTATTCTCGCCATTCGCAGAATGCGAGACCTTTGCCCTTCTGTCATTTCCCGTGTTTCGAATTTCTGCTTCCTTCCCTTTTGTTTGAGCTTTTGGGACATCACTTGATATAGCAATAATTTCTGAAATACTTATACTCGGATCATTACACAAAGACTCATATGTTTCAAAGTTACTTGAGGTATCGTTTTGCTCGAAAATTTTAGGAAAAGTCGGAATAATACATTCACTTAGAGGGGCTTTGGTTATTTTTGGTAAACTTGAAGTACATTTATTGTCATTATTTAACTGTTTCTTTGTACTGAGCGAAGACGATAATCTTGAAGGCATCCCTTTTAACGTTGACTTTTCACCTAAATCTATATACATAGAAAACATATTCTTCTTTTCCGCAACATTTCCGGTATCATTATTTTTGGGTAATGAATCAGGCAAACTAGATAGATCTATGTAGAATTTATGAGCTGATTTTTCACTACCATCTGAATCTACGGATCCTCGACTTTTATTGCAATCAGAGCCATCGTTTTGTGATTCTAGTCTTAAAGATTCGCATACTTTATCAGCTGGCTTTTTACTGTGTGAATTAGAATCTTTGGCGCTAAAAGACATGTCAACAACCCAGGCAGAAGCAATTGATGTCTTCGGTGATTTTCTACAATTACTGACTGGAGATTTCGTAGACACATCAACAGATGCGCCTCCAGGCTCTATAGAAGGTTCCTTATATCTGGTCTTTTTTAGCTTTGTTTGATCGTCTCGTTTGTTTAGGGTATCATTTTCACTTTCTTCAGATTCATATTGTTTAACTGAAGAAGTTTTCAGAGACATTATTGAATTATATGGCGTTGTAGTAACAAAGACCGAACTCGAAGAAAATGTACTACTCTCTTTGTGACTTACATAGCTAGCCGGATCATGTGTCTCCGGTTCAGTTCGAGAAGCTTCTATAGTTGCAGTTTTTTCAAATGGGTTGGTACTAAGAGAATCTTCCGTAATCGGAGTCATCTCAAATATTGTAGGTGATAAATCTCTTTGTACCGAATCTTGATCTTTATTGTCCGCTTGCTCCAAAGAGTCATCATTTTCGTTACTCTCTGACCAATCATTAGGACTTATGTCAGTTTTATTTACCATAGAACAAGGTACCGGCTGACTGGGTATGGGGATAACGTTTGCAGGAGCATTCTTCGATAGTACTATGTTATCAACTGTTACTTCAATCCCATCATCGTCTTCGTCGACCAAACTCGCAGCGTCAATAAAACATGCCGAAGACTTGTGCGGTGATGATTCAAGTACGTTAGTATTAATCTGTTCAGTTATATTTGGATGAGCAACTGTTTCGGTAATTACGTTATCGTTACAGGTCAAGGTTGGATTAACAGCCATATCACTACATGAAAATTGTCGTTCGACGTTAATAAACATTTCACATGCCTCTTTTTCAGCCAATCTCGGTGGAAAAACTGACTCCCACGATCCAGTTTCTGAGGATACAGATGACGACTCCATAATAACAATTTCTTCGTTTTGTCTCTGTTTCTCTTCTTTTGAAGACTGTATCTTGTCTTTTATTTTATTAGGTGATTGACTTAGGCCATTACCACTCCTTTCTGAAGAAGTTCCACTCAGAGGCGATGTGTCAGAACGTGATGTCTTAAGTTTAAATCTATTCATTTGATGCTTATCAGAACTCGAAGTGGACTCGTGAGACTGATTTTCATCAGCTGTTAATTCGTGCAAAGTACTCTCGGTCAAAGACACATCCGCTAATGTTACGTCTTTATGACTGTTCAAGCTTTCTAACATGCCCGTATTTTCTAGGCCTGAATCTGATGACGTAAAATTGTTTTCCATTTTTGTAGTATTATCTTCAACATTTAATGGAAAAAAACAACTAGAAGACCCTAATCCTGGAGAACCAGCATATGCAGCTGATAAATAATCTGATGAAGAAGAAGGGTCGTCTGCAATAAGACTATCTGGAGAATAAGTAGGATCTATTATGGTGTCAAGTTTGCTTGCACAATTGGTTAAATTTCTTGGAGAACTATTTTCTGGCTTTCCCAATTCAGCGGTGCGATTTGATTTATTCTTCTGACTTGCGTTTTTCTCGCTATACAAGCTTAAATTTTCGTCTACAAAATTATATTTGTGTATATTATCACAACTGGTGGAATGTTTGACTGTTTTGGGAATATGACTAGAAGAAAGGGATAACGAAGTCGGCTTACTACGTGGAGAAATTTTAGGCGTACTAGTGTCTTGCGCTTTTATCATAGACTGAAAAGCGTTTGACAATGCATCTTGTTCATTTAATTCCAGGTCTAATAAGTTTCCTTCTATAGGTACTAAAGCATAATATTCTCTTGTTAGTTCTGTGCTCGGGCTAAGTATAGCACCTTTATTAAATCTCTTTTCTGAGTAAGGGCTAATACACTTAGGAGTTAAGAATACATCAGAATCAATCTTTTCTTCTTTTGATTTGTAAGCTGAATTGGATGTAACTTTTTGTAAATTTATAAATTTGGCAGTCAAAAACACGTTTGACTCAATATCTTCTTGTTTTGGTTTAAAAATCAGAAGAGGGTTTGATTTATTTTTTTGTAAATTTACACATTTCTGTGTAATACTAGTTTCTTCATCTTTTGGTTTATAAGATGCTGGATTATTGGATTTAAGTACTTGTAAATTATTTTGCAAATATGTTATTATTTCACTTTCCTGGTTTCTTATGTCACATTCAGTATATGCGTCGCTGAAAACGATAAAAACAGTGGTAAAATTGTGTTAAGCAAGAATTACATGTCAATTTGTAATAAGCATAATACCTTATGAAGGAATATATTTCATCAAATGTATCGCGGCCAATGTTTACATGCAAGATTGTTTTTAGTTTACGATAAAACTGGTTTGTACGAGCCTTCAAAATACATGTATGTGTCAATATTTTTAATTTTCCACACACAACTTCAAGATCTGTGTATATAGATTCATCGAATATCCTGCAAAGACAAGAAAAGGTCCTTAGATTACTTGGGAGTTATACAAACTTTTTTGTTATTAAGCCACATTTAGTAACATGCTATATGCCACAATCAACAATGAATAATCACATCTACAAACAATAATTATTTCTTCATCCATCAGCACTGTACATTACACAATAAATTTATGTAGGTACCTATTCCATAGAAAATACTAATATCATTTGGTGGTCAATCTTCACCATCGCCCATAGACATGAGTAATATCAAACAATTTAACACAAAACAAATATAGATGTTTCATGAAGTATAGAAAAACCGTAATGAGAATATAAATGTAACTCTTATATAGCTGCTGGTAAAAAGTACATAGAACAACCTGGTTAATGATATTAGTAAAAAACTCAACAATGAAAAAGTTAGTAAAGTGTTTGTTAGTTACATTTGAACAGACAAAAATCTGTAATTTGTTCTTTACCTATATTAATTATTAATTATTGATTTTCTCCTCAAGGGTTGACTCATACTGAACTAACACTGCAATTCCAACCATCAAACTCCCTGGAATTCACATTACAATTACAAGGAAATACAATAAAAAAATATCAGAGTAAGTTCTTAGACAATATCAAAGATATTTATTGTATTTGATCTAAAATAGTGTGTTACTCACAGTCATGTAAATAAATTTGGCTGTTTTGTTTTCATATAAAACTTGTCAAAAGAATTCAATGTCTAGGGTTCTGTAGAAATTTAATTCCTCCAAAATAGTAATTTAGAACAATACTCATAAGTCACTTAATACAGAATTTAAACAATTAAAATTAATTTTTAAGTTTAAAACTAATACAGTGTGCTTTTTTAAATACACACTGACATTTTCATTTATTTTATAATACAGTAGCTATTATAATACAACATACCTGGCCACATCTTCCTCAAGCTGTCTTTGGAGATATATCTCCAATTTCAATGCTTCATCTGATGGCTCCGAGGTTTCACTCGCCGACACCGGCTTAGCCCTCGTGTACGGCATGAAGCATCTCTTACACTTATCAAGAACAAAACAAGACTTTAATGGAATAACCTTACACAATACCTAAAAATGTAAGTACCCAAGTGTGTACTTTATGTACCAAATTATGTACGTATAAGAGCTGTATATACAGAGTAAATGCATATGGTAGTATAATGTAGTAGGTTAGTAGTAATACTTATATTATTAAATAAATGCAAAAGTACCTCTTTCTGTCTTTTTTATATTTTTTTTTATTAATTTCTGTCTGTTTGTCTGTTTGTTATTAATCCGCTTAACCTATTAGAATTAAATTTGGTACGAAAGTAGTTTGATCCCCATACCGGCCAAGCCATGAGCAATAAGTAGTAGTAGTAGTAGTATGCAAAAAATATCAAACCAAGACATTGCCAACATCATAATCACTCATCTATATGCTACTCATGAATTTGTATCTACCGTTTGCATTTATAAATTAATGACATCATAGACTAGGTTGATATTGTCACTCAACTTGAGAATTAATTCTGTTATAACAACCTAACAAACTGTTATGAACTTGCCCTTAGGATTGCCAACATCCTAAACAATTATTTAGTAACTAATTAAAGTACTGCAGTATTTGCAGTAATAAACTTAGTACAACAATTAGTATATTGTCACAAGCTTTGAAAAATTCAAAAATCTAATAAGAATCACATTGCACTCTCATATTGGGCATTTTTCAAATGCATTTTTTGCAATTGTCTTGAGTTTGGTCCATAACATAATTATATTAAATTTACTCTTTGCAACAACTCAGTATCATTTATTATATTTTAGAACATATGATGTACATATTGATGGTATGTAGTGTGCATGGCTTCTGAAAAAAATATTTTGTAATTTGCCTCATGAAAAATCAGCTGTAACATTGTGTAGTACCTACATCCTAATAATGAAAGTAATACTATTAATCACACTACAATGGCACCAAATTATGATATACATTACACCTGGCTACGCGAGGTTGGGTCACTGGTATTATAATAAAATTGAATATACCTAATTTGACGTATATTATTATTGTTGTATTAGGATACATCAAAAATGTTGTTTTTAAACTGTACTGCCACTGTACTGCTAACATTTGTTTTTTAGGCACTTAGGACCTTACAAAATCACAAGCTAAGATATTTAGGATTAATCTGATATCAGATTCTCTTTATCAGGCGGAGAGAACAACGGTTATCAACAACAGATTTTATCACTTGCAGGCAAATAAGTTCTCCAATAAGAATTAAAATTGAAAATTTAAACTTAAAATAGATTCAATCATTTTATTGTTATATTTTGCGTTGTCTGGTAAGCTTTTTATGTGTAATTCTTTCAAACCGGGCACTTACTTTTAATGCGTAGTACTGATTTTACACCTTCAAAGATTCCAACAAGCCAGAAACTAACAATACGAATACAAATACGTATTTTTTAAACGAAAAACTGAATTATGCCACGATAAACCATATGAAGTTATTATTTTTACACAATCTGGTAGATTCAACTCAAAAATGTACACAGAACCTGTACTTCTAAAAAGTCTTCTTCGCGCAGGACCCGATCGATTCCTCTAGACAACTTACATAGCTGGCATGGCGTATTTTAATCGAAATTGTTCGGAAAGGCGTTTTTACGATAAATTCGGTTTAAAACTCAGCTCAAACATTTAACCACCACTTTTAACTTTATTTGAAAGATCACTTTACTGTATCATACCAAATTACCTACCTTTTTCTCAAAGCAACACACACGGCACGCAACGCAAACAAATTAAATTATTACCTCTTGCTCTTGTACCTAGTACCTAAACTATACCTACCTAGTTTTTTCTACTGCTCTCTCTTCTCTTTGCTTTTGCTGTCTTATCTTTCTCTCCGCCTCCGTCACAGACTATAAAAGCACAAACCTCTTGTCTATGACAGTAATGAAGGGAATGTAATGAAAGTGGACGAAGCGAAACAGACCTATTGGAAAGAAGTGGTATCTGCCTGCCTACACCTTCTTACCATCACTGGGATTGTGGTCAAGCATTACTTATCATAAAGTTAATAAAAAAAATTCAAAATGTGTGCAATTCACACTGTGCTAGAAGTGAAACTTCATAACAACGATACTGTTCTAGTCCAAATATTGATGTTTTGCTTTGCTTATGTCAGCCGCCATTTAGCCGATTCATTTCCGTTTCAACGAATTCCAAATCACAACGATACTAAAGAAGTATTCACTTCAAAATTAGGTATGTGTTAATTTCACTAGTAGTTATATAGTTTAAAAAAAAAAAATTATATCCAACTTGTATTTTAGATAGAATATTAATTGTAAAGAATGTAGGTATCGATATAAGTTCATTCATAATAAAAGTGTTAAAATCATCACGCAATTTAAATCTAATGTGGAGACTCATCTGGACCAAACATTGATTGATGATCATTGCCAAAAGGAATCTGGTTACAGGTAACACTGAATAAAAGTTCTGTTTTCTGTTCTGTCTGTGTATGTCCATAGTCTGTGTGTCCATTCCATCAGTACAGTCAGTTCACTCAGTTCATACTTCATATTATCAATATCATATCATAGTTCATTCATATCTCGATCTCTCGGCTTCATGTTCCTATTTAGCTCAACAGCAGCTGGTGTGTGACGCAGGAAAATCTGATTTTTAGCTAGATATAAATATAATTTACACCGGTTGCAAACGTGTAGAGGTGATAAAAGTCCGATATTTTACGATGTTATATAATTTTCAAAGAAATTGGATTTAACTGTAGTGTTTCTGTTTATAATACTCCGAGTAGTCCGAGGTCGATATGCTCTTTGATTTAAGCGTGTTCTGAAAGTGTTCGATTATTATTTATATTCCATTTCCGTTCACATTCGACGGTACTCCATACAGTAATAGCATGTCCTGTAGGAAATAAAATATACTCCACGATACACTTTTTTTCCGATCAAACCAAATAGTTATGATAATATGGATTATTCAAGTGAGAACTGGGATCCAGGTTCGTATTGTTAATTTTATTTCATTATACAATTGCTAATGGAAAGTGTAGTGTCCCCACAGACCACTTAACCAATGGTCTGTGAGTGTACCTGAAAATGTTAAAAAGAGGAAAATATGGGTTAAGATTACATAGACGAAGTTTGGTCATAAAGGTCAAAACAATCAATTAGTCAATATAAAATTTATGTTTAATGGGATGTATTATGTGAGTGTAATGGGATATTATTTGAGTGTAATTAAAAAGTTCAAAAATATATTTGTCAGCTGCTGAAATATTCTAGGGCCTCATCTTAATATTGATTAGAAAAATATTATATTCTTTATGTACTAAAATCTGATTTCTTAAATATACCTGCACACAAATTTAAGTATTTATAATGTTTTAGCCCTTACTCGTTTGTTGAGTTCATTGAAAGAAGTTCCATCAGGGGGAGAGGAAGACTTGGCTTTCCTCAGTGAACTTCTGCAGTCAAAACAGCTAAATGCTTTAGTTCAGGTTCATAACAAAATAGTTGCGAAAGGCAAAGATGATAAGTTTTATCCACTGCTGTCAAATTCCATGCAAGTTACACTGGAAGTCTTGGAGATGTTTGGCCAATTTGATACTACTTCCAAGGATTATAATGAACTGTTAAGTTTACTACAGAAACCCCATTTTCAGGTAGCGCATATTAGTATACTTCTTTGTTTTTTCTTAATTTTTTTATTGATTAACATCTGAATAAAGTAAATACTCTATTAAAATATATATGATAATAAAATTAAAAAAAGCTTCATATGAATATGAGCTATACAAAAATAATTAAAACTATTTTACATAATTACGATTCTGATCATGTGATTTTTATGTATCAGGCAATATTGTGTACCCACGATGCAGTTGCTCAAAAAGATTATTATCCACACTTGCCTGACATTCCTGCCGATGCTGATGAGGAAGAAGAAACTGTTAAAATTGTTCAACTGGTGAAGAGTGATGAGCCCTTGGTATGTATTGGTTTACTTATTAGTTTTTGTTACTTTCAGCATTTGTGTGGTATAGAAAGACAGGAAAAATAAAGCTTCTGTAATATAATGCATTTGGCTAAATAGAACCTTAAATAATAAATCAGAAGACATTACTAATATGAAATTTAAGACACCTAATCAGTGTATTAAAATCTCATTTAGAAATAGCAGCTAAGTTCAATCAACTAAAAAGTAAAATTTAAACCAGACTACATAAAAATATATGTATATACTATGTAATTATGTTATATATTTGAAATGTGCAAAAATTTTTAAATTATTTTTATTTATTTATGACTTGCTCGAGTATGGAATTTAGTGTGATAACTGTAAAGCCTATAACTAAGTCTATAAAAGAGGGTCAAGAAACTTCTAATACTATTTTATTTTTCAAATTATGATAAGTATCTATCTTAAGTAGGAGTTCTTTCAAAACAGATGAAAATTGACAATAGCCTGTGTAGTCGGTATAAAATATGACCTACCATAATATTACTCATAATAATAATAATATGTGCAATTATGACAATTACATTGGCAAATTTATTTTATCTATTGGAATTACAGCTATTAGGTATTTGGTGTTATAATGGTCTAAATTAATATGGTTTGGAATTATCTATTACATATTTACCATACTGTATACAGCAGTGGGTTAGGTCAAGTACGTATATTTTCCTTTCTGTATAATGTTTGTCTTTATATTCTTATGTTATATATAATGTGAAGCTACTGTAGTATAATTGTATGTATTCTATTGATAATAAACAATAGGGTGTATTTAAGAAACAATTTTTCATTAAAAGGGTGGTGCTCAGAGTGCAGAACCTATAGTGGTAAGTATGTGAACTATGTTGCATATTTCCTTGCTAGTATATTGATGCTTTAATCCAATTCATAAATTTCATATTTATTTTCACCATTAATATATTTGTTTCCATGCCATAATACTTTCAAGTACCTCCTTCCATTGTTTATGGTTACCCAGGCAACACTACTCTAGACTTATTAGCTGCTATCTCTAGGTGTTGATGCAATATGTATTGTGTTATTTTGCTGTTATATTGATATGATGTTTTTTTGTATCCCTAAGCTGTTTTACCCTACACAATACACATTGCTTAAAAGTTCAGATGTATACTTTATTTTTTTTACCACATATCACAAAATGAATATTATTGACCTATTTTTATAACCTATTTTATCAATTGTATATTTCACATGGATTTAAGTATTTTCCAGTGGTTCTACCATTTGCCCTTCAATAAAATCAGCTTGCACCCAAATTTTTGCATGGTGTCTTTTTTAAATATTTTCATGGTATATTATCAAAGATAACATAAAATTACACAGGACAACCACGACTACTAAGTACCTCAAAAATAATACAAGACAAAAGTTTATTACTCAGTTACTTACCTACAATCTACAATTACATAATTGTGTATAAGATTATTGGTCTTCCACAACACAGGGTAACCTAGGGTGGGACCAACGATCAAAATGTATGTAGTTATGTTTTGTTTAAATAAAAAAATATTAACATTCATCATTTAAATATGTATGCAATTTGTATAAATTACTAATTGTAACCATCAAAGTAAATTATGTAGAGAATACTGAAATATATTCCCATTTTTATGAATTAGTAAATTGAACCTGAAGACTTACTTATGGGATCAGTCAATATTCGCGTGTGTAGCGGCGCTTACTACCCGCCCCGCGTCCCGCAAATCATCGGGAAGGTCAAGTTTGTAGAGGTTTACCTATAGTGTCCTATGGATTCATACCATCATAATTAATGATTATTTAATGTTAAATTACCATTGAACGTGATGAACTCGTTCGAGTACCTTGCCTGTGTGTTTATTAAATGCCCAATTAGCAGTTTCAAAAATGTCAAATTACAGGATTTAAAAACAGAATATACACACTTATGCTGCAGTATTAAACCTTTTAATTATGAACTAGCTGACCCCGCGAACGTTGTTCCGCCATATAGATTGTGAATGATTAAAGCGCGATTTAAATTTGAGGGGTGGGGGTAGGGAGGTAAAATTTTGGGATTATGTGTATTTTTGTATGTTGTATCATAAAAAAATAGAAATTAAAAATTTTGTCTAAAAAATAAAAAATAAATTTAGGGGTGGACTACCCCTAACATTTAGGGGGATGAAAAATAGATGTTGGCCGATTCTCATAGATACCGGATAAGCACAAAAAATTTCATCAAAATCGGTTAAGCCGTTTCGGAGGAGTATGGCAACGAAAACTGTGACACGAGAATTTTATATATTAGATAAGAAGATTAGAATCGGTAACGAAACGGACGTTGTGATCGTTGCCTAACAACAGGTTAGGCTACGGGGGCCCAAGACTGTTATTTTTCAAACGCCCCAATGTCGTCGTGTCGGAATAGATAGACAAATTTAGTATTCGAAATGTGTCAAAATATTCAAACACGTCCCACTTGAAGCATTCAACAATTAGCAGATTTGCGCCCGTGGTTAGCTTAAATATCTGTGTGATATAAACATAGAGTTACTTTAACGAACAGCTTTGTATTTTAGGGTGCCACAATAAAGACAGACGAGGAAACTGGGAAAATAGTAATAGCTCGTGTTATGCACGGCGGGGCGGCTGATAGATCTGGCCTGATTCATGCTGGAGACGAGGTCATTGAGGTCAACGGCATCAGCGTCGAGAACAAAACTCCGGCGGACGTGTTGGCTATACTGGTGCGCGGCTCATTCCCTTTTCTATACTAAAAAATTAAAAAACAATACCCCTTTATTTATTTACGGCAAGCTTTCCGCCCATGACTTCGCCCGCGTGATATTTGGTTATATCGCGCCATTTAAAATGATCCTTCCTACTAGGTACCTACTTGCGTCACTTGAGGAACCTATACAAAAGTTTCAAGTGAATCCATTGAAGAAATAAAAAGTTTCATTTTATGCCCTTTGTTATCCCCTTATGGGGGAAAAGATAGATTTTTAAGTGCCTTGATTTGACTGGTCATCAGTAAACCAAATAAATAATTATTATGGTCGGGTGTCGGTCGTAACTTCCTTGTTAAACTGACTTTCCAACCTACGACCGCTGGACTGTCTGAAAATAATATACTGCATATGAGTATTTCCAATCGATTTACCTACCTTTGTTTCAATTCCGTTTTAGCAAAGTTCAGAGGGGACGATAACCTTTAAACTAGTTCCATCGTTCGGCAAAGGTGGTTCGCGGGAAAGCAAAGTGAGAGTGCGAGCCCTTTTTAATTACAATTCCGCGGAGGATCCCTACATACCCTGTAAAGAAGCAGGATTGAATTTCAAGAAGGGCGACGTTTTACACATAGTCTCTCAAGACGACGCGTACTGGTATGTGACATTTCTTTATTTTACAAACATATTTGAAAGATTGTTTACAATAAATGCTGATGTTTTCCTAGGTGGCAGGCGCGTCGTGAAGGCGATAAGGTTATGCGAGCGGGATTAATACCATCAAGAGCGCTCCAAGAAGGCCGCATTATTCATGAACGACAGACTGACCCACAAATGCTAGATGGTTTGTATGAACTTCGGGTGTTACTCATTTATTCATGTTTCTTGGCTTCCGTCCTATTTTACTACACCAACATAGCACAACCGCTAAGGCACGAAGGACACAGAAAGGCGCGACCTATTAAGTAGCCCTACTTAAGTCGAGGGGAGTAATAATTTTTGTTTTTGTTAGCGTAACGAAATATAGGTTATGTTATTTGTCTTGGTAAGCTGAGCTGGGTGCAGTGTGACGCGCCTTCAACCTAGTGTAAGGGGTCCTTCCCATGGGTTTCAAAACACTAGCGGCCCAATCGCAAGCATAGCTCTCCATATACATATGTATGTATTTAAGTCTTAGAACGTACTCCACCGCTACTCCAATTTTTGGTGGACGGTTCTACTAGTCGAGTTTTGTGATTTGAATGAGCTTATTTTTTATTAATTTACTAATGTGTTTTAGGCAAGCCAGCGCTTTGCAGTCCGACCAACGGGAACTCGGAGTGTGGCCCGAAAACCCCATGTTCGCCAACACCGAACGCCACTGCGCTGTTGCCTTGCAAGTCGACGCCGAAGGTGAAGAAAGTCATATATGACATAAAGGAGAACGATGACTTCGATAGGGAGATGATACCGACCTACGAGGAAGTTGCACGACTCTATCCAAGGCCGGGACTGGTCAGGCCAATTGTGTTGGTCGGAGCGCCTGGGGTGGGCAGGAACGAGTTGAGACGGAGACTGATTGCAACTGACCCGGAAAAGTTCGTCACGCCAGTACCCTGTAAGTGATCGGACATTTGTAGAAATTTAATTAAATATTTTTAGGCTGCGTCATTGAACTGAGGCTTATTGACAGATGTATGTAATGCTGATATGATAATGTTTTATTGCGTAATTTTATTCAGTACAAGCCTATACCCGCGGCTTCGCCCGCCAAAAATCCCTAAATATATAACAGTTGATAAAATCAGAGAACTTTCGTACTAAGTTTGCGCCCCCCTTTTACCTCCTTAAGGGATGATTTTCGAAAAAAAAATTTAAACATGTTTCATAACTTTCAATGAAATACCTTCATACTGAATTTCATTCAAATACCCTCAATAACGGCAAAGTTTCATACTAACTTTGAACCCCCGTTTTACCCCCTTAGGGAGTGAATTTTCAAAAATCCTTTCTTAGTGCTCCCCTACGTTATAAAAGGAACCCCCGTGCAAAATTTCAAGTTTCTAACCCTTATAGTTTAGGCCCTACGTTGATATGTCTGTCAGTCAGTCAGTCAGCTTCTCCTTTTATATATAAATAGATTATTGTTGTCCGTATACGTTACATATTAAGAGTCGTCTGTAAAATTTATTCAATTATAGAGATTGTCTTTGGCCAATAAAGTTTTATTACGATTCGCAGACACGTCGCGGCCACAAAAGTCGAGCGAGCAACCGGGGAAGGAATACGTGTTCATATCCCGCGAGAAAATGGAACAGGATATATCGGAGGGGAAGTTTATAGAACACGGGGAGTACAAGGGCAATCTGTACGGTACCTCCGCGGAGAGCGTCGAGACTATTGTCAATTCGGGTGAGTGTTCCCCGCCTGTCCGTCTTGTATAATCTTAACACGTTACACACACACACACACGAGAGTTACACACGAGCTGTGCCCGCGACTTGGTAAGCGTGGAATTTAACAAAAAAAAATTAACGTTAAAGTAGCCTTTTAAGTTACTCCTTATGACATCAGCAATCTGCCAGTGAAAGTCCTGTCAAAATCCGTCCAGCCGTTCCAGAGATTAGGTCAAACAAACAGACAGACAGACAGACAGACAAAAATTGTAAAAAATGTTATTTTGGCATATGCACCGTGTATACATCCTTATATGCATCCATTTAGTAAAAAGCGGTTATTTTAATATTACGACTAGACACTCCAATTTTATTTATTTGTATAGGTAAACGGTTTTAGAGAGCAAGATGAAAAATACTTAATAACATTTTGTTCTTAAACCGTTCTAAGTGGATAGTCTAAGTTCATAAGTTAATTTACCCGAAAGGTTATTTACAAACAATGTTTGCGTTGCACTGCAATGACACATGTATAACTTACGTGCTTTCATAATATATTCATACTGTAATACTCCTAAATTGTAGCCAGTTTTCCACGTCGAACATAATGTTCTTCTACCATCGTTCGAACTGTTTACAGTTAACAATTTAAGCTTTATCGGTCACTTCGATGTAATATTGAAGTTGTTAGGCTCGGTGTAAAGAATTGTGTACATTGTCCATAACTATTCCATATGCACTTAGTAATAAGTCATGTTACTTAGGTCTTGTATGGCTTCAGTTCGTGAGCTAAGCAAGTCGCATCGTACAATAGGCGCTTGTTTGATACTTCAGCAAAGAGCGTTGGAGCAAAAACAATAGGTTTTTGTTTTTATATTGTTTAGAAACGGGGCGAGACATACATACATGCATAGGCAGTGGAAATTTTATTGGGAGTATGTCGTGAACAAGGTCTTTCTCTAAGGCCCTGTAATAGCTTCAGCCGGGTCGTAAGACGTAACGATGTGACTATGCTATAATGAGCGATAGCGATTTGAGTTATCGATGTATATGTTAATTGTTATCGAATAAACCTTGATCGACAATTACTAGATACTCTTGTGGTTTTTATGCAAAAACATATCGATACATTCACCGAATGAATATTTAAATAATAGTAATATTTGTCATAAATTACGTTCCCATATTGTTTCATAAAGTTTAAAATGATTTCCATATCAATAAAATAGCACAGCATTAGACATGGACTCAATGAAAGGGTTAATTTGCCTCACATTGGTCTAGGAAACTAGGAAGCCCACTCGTAGTAACGTAGTCACAAAAGCGAAAGCTTTTCGTATCGCAGTCACGTAATGCAACCGCTCTCGACGAGAGTCAACGTTCGGAGAACTTCAGCATCATCATAAACAGCGAATAGCCACTTTATCCATTTTTAAATTCATAAAGTCTTGCTAATAATTGGAGCATATAAATTTCAACGAGACTGTTTGAAGTTGGCAAGTCGTGCCTGAAACAGGTTCGTAATGTTTTTAATTATCCGTACTCACAGTCGTGATACAGAAAGATGGAGAGATTTACGAGGCCGCGTTTGTCTACAAAGCTGTAGCTCGTGAAAGTGTATTCATCGCGCGGAAACCATTATATTGAGTAATTGAACGTGATATGATGATAATATGATATTAAATATAGGTAATATATAAATATCATGTTTATGACTGTGTACCGCGTCCACCTCAATTCACATCTTTTCTATACTGTACACCAATAATATAAATAAAATACTAGCTTTCCCTCGCGTCTTCGTCCGCCAATAATACGCCATTTTATACGTGTTTCATGACTTTCAATGAAAACTCTTCATACTGAATTGCATTCGAATAACTTTAAAAACGGCAAAGTTTAATACTAGCACCCCCGTTTTACCCCCTTAGAGGGTGAATTTTCACAAATTCTTTCTTAGTGCTTCTTACGTTATAAAAGGAACCCTTGTGCAAAATTTTAAATTTGTAACCCTTATAGTTTAGGCCCTGCGTTGATATATCAGTCAGTCAGTCAGTCAGCTTCGCCTTTTATATAATATAGATATCGGGACGCATTATAATACGCGAAGAGTCTTTTCGCAGTTCAGTTTACTGTTTGCTTTAACTCGAATGTTACCATACAAAAACCATGATGCTTATTTTCCTCCCCATTCCTCAGGGCGCATATGCGTGTTGAGCCCCCATTGGCAGGCGCTGAAGATGTTACGCACGCCACGTTTACGTCCTTACATCGTGTTCATACGCCCCCCGCTGTTGGAAAAATTCATCTTAACACGGACAGCAGCGAACGCCAGGTCCACCTTCGACAAAGACAACTCCAGGGCTTTCACGGTAAGTTTGTTTTAATTCTAACACACTCACACTACCGCGGTGCTATTCCTTGTATCGCAGGCCATGGACAACACAAATTACACATCAATAACACGTGACCCGAAATCAAACATTTATCTGTTAAACATCTATCATCCCGGTCGGGAATCGAAACAAACCTCTCGCTTCGAGGGCCACTAACAACTACGCTACGAAGTTTGCTTTTATATTACATGGATTCGCGGTAAATCCATAACAATATCAAAGTTATAGTAGAATGACGATAGGGCAAAGAGACGTAGAAATAGAGACGTGTTTAGTTTACTTTTTTGTAAAAAGTGTTGCATTAAGTTTACTGTTATTTTATTATGAGTTAAATGAAAGCTAGTGTCGACATGTTCTACTAGCGAGAATTTTGACGAGTCAGTAGAAAAAAATTGCTTCGTTTTATTACAAGGACGTTTTATTAAAAACCTTTACACTAGCAGAATTGGCCCTTAAACCGATTCCATCAATATGAACCACTTATGTATAACAAGTGAACGTGTGATAGCATCAGTTTAAAAGCTTTTAAAGTATAAGAATATTATTTTTCTTACGAGGACGTTAACTTCATTAGGTGGCACGCGACCTATTTTACGACAGTAATTTAATTCTAGGCTCGTAGTGCCTTCGGTCTCAGCGGTTTACGGCAACGACAATTTTTTTAATGCTGGTATGTTGAAGAGATAAAAATATAACTATACTAGTTCCATTTCTTTATTTTCTCGATGACAGTTCTGTAGTAGTGTTGTGACCAAATAAGTAATGATATCGATCGCATATATTTATTATATTAAATTCATCAGATTTTGATTAAAATAAATAAACAAAGATTACCTGTCGTTATAATTATTACGTTTCATTGTCGAGTATCTACCTATACCTACTTATTTTACAACATCTTCGAAAATTTTAATAGAATAAATACGAATAAATACGAAATAAACAAGAATAAATACGTGTAACATCTTGTAATGAAATATATTATAATATTAGGTAATAAATTGGTACAAAAGTATCCGGCAGCAATTAGTTTCTTACATTTTGTAAAAAAATATCGGGTCTGTTATCGTGTTACGTTTATCGATATAGCCCATCCCTATCAGTTTCTCCGAATCAGGTATAACCTTGTACGTATGTAAACGTCATATTTTTATAAAATAATGCATACATAATGTAAAAAAGACGCTCGTTCAAGTTTTCACAGGAGCTGTCATCGAGAAAATAAAGAAATGGAAATAGTATAACATACATTAAAAGTCACGAAAACTGTAAGTGAAAAGTGTAAATACCTTTCAACGTCAGATTAAAATAAGTTATGTTTGTTACAAAACATAATCCTGTAGGCAACTTGGATGCCGCGGGCCGCCACTTTAAATTCGCTCTGCGCTGCAAAAGTCAACATCGAGCGTTAAAAACAAAAACGTTTCACCTTATAAAGCCACAAAATTGCGTTGCAAATTGTTGCGAGATTATTTAAATTTGCATACGAATTAAGATTGACGTTCACGTGACGCTTGTAGCATTCAATAGCCTCTAGTGTGGTGTTTAGTGGCCAAGCCATATGTTGGCGTTACTGAGCACAACCCGAGGGCCACGAAATACAACGCTCAAAACTACAAGCGTCAGCGTACAGCGTTAAGTTGAAAACAAATGCAAGTGTTCCACCTTATATGGCCACGAAATTGCGCTGCAAATTGTAGCGATGTTATTTAAATTTGCATGCGAATTGACATTGACGCTTGTAGCGTTAAAATACCTGGGCGTGTGTATCGTTGATGTGATGTACAATGAATTGCGTCGCGTATCTTTCCTGTGTATTATTTTTGTAAGCGTGTGTATTTAATTGTCACGTCAGCATCGTCATCGCTCAGAAGCAATCTTTGATCGTTTTCAGGCGGACGAGTTTAATGATGTGATACGTTCGTCGAACCGCATTAATTTCCTGTACGGGTACATGTTCGACGAGGAGATTGTCAATGAAGACCTCGCCAGCGCCCTCTCGCAACTCCTCAAGGTAGCCTGGAAGGTTCAATCCGAACCTTTGTGGGTTCCCGCCTCTTGGGTCCAGTAAAACCTAGTACCTCTTCACACTCAATCAGACTAGATACGTTATAGGGGTTAAGGCCGTTGCCATGTTCTATAATCTATCCAACCATAAACTATGGTAAAATACCAAGTAAAACTAACGTAACTCTTTAACAGTTGCCAGGCAACTTACCGAGGATAATGGCCGGATAGAATATTGGAATTATTGTTAAGCCTCTAAAGGCACATTAATGTCAAAGAAGGTAGCTAGTCCTATTGAGTACTTAATACTTGTAGTGATCTATATTCTAGTCGAAATATTCCGCTGCTCACACTGCACTCAGCGATTTTCAAATATTCATACTATTATAATGTCTCTAGCTACCTGATGGAATCAACCATTTGACATCACCATTCTAGTCAATATTAATAGTTCATATTATAATTTTTTTTATGTTAGATAAGATAACAATAATAAGAACTAATGCAAGAAAAAATCTTAATTATACCAATTTTTATTAAAAAAAATTTATCATTTATTATTATCATATATTATCGTTGTTTATATTTATAATACGGAACATTTATATTATAAAAGTACCTGATGGCGTAGATTGCATAGTGATGTACCTATTTATGAATAGATTGGCCATCGTTTAATAATTCAAACATTATTCATTGTCAAAAGTCGTCATACAACTAGAATATCAAACAATTCAAAGTTAATATAAAATATAAATCGTATTAATTGTTATACGAATTTACCATTGTATTGAGGTAATAACATGCAAATAGGTAGTTATTTAGAAAACATCGTGAACAAGCACTTACTTCCATAAAAGTTATACTGTCTAGAATTACATACAATTTTTAGATAACAATTTGAAAAATGATTAAAATATCACGTGATTTTTTTAATGCAACGCTTTTGCCATATTTTATGAATTGTATAAAAATGTATTGACAAGTTAATATAACACATAAAACGTTATTCAATATTTCAGCTTTGTTAACCGATCTGTGTAAGCCATCAAATTGGTGCGTGGCACTACCTTTGGCAATTCTAACACGGGTATGCATCTATGTATTTATTTATAATTAACTCGTTTTAACACTATTTCGATGGTTTACGAAAAGAAAACTTATGTAAACCATTTCAAGCGTTTTTTTTATTTCTATTTGTAAAATAAAATTGTATGTACTTTCTAGGCATCACACAATGATGTTTAAGCTCTCTCGACACTGGCTCACACCGCGGGTAACTCTAAGAGTCACGTTCATTCACACCATCTAACAACCACATGTACGCCGTGTTTAAGGGTTTAAGTGCACCGATTGCCTATTTATTATTGTTAACTTAATGATTATATGATTACAGACATTAATATTATAAGTAGAGATGCCCCGAATAACAAATTCGGTCATAGCCTCGGGCGAAAGGCAGAGAACTCGACGAAATATTTGGCGGGTTTTAACAAACGCTCACTAATAGTAATCTCTACAATTCTCCTGTAGCATGTAGGGCATGATATACATAATTATATAATCGGAGAGATTTTAATCATTAATATAAGTTGGGTCATGTTATGCAATTTTTTACTTTATTGATATTCGCGGCATCTCTGGATAAGTACAACATACCTAGTTATAATATTTACTTGCAAATATTATGAAAACGAAAAGAAAACAATTTAACTAATGTTTGTTTCTCAGTTAGTAAGGTCTATGACGTGCATATTATATATTAAGTTAACTATGCGTGTTAAGTATGCAATATTACAAACAGTTCTTATGGTATTACATATTCTAAAATATTTTTACTCGCTTTTCTAAATTGACGCTTTATGCATTAGGTATTAATTCCAACAATACTTAGTATTAGCGATAAAGGTTCGAAATTACGGAAAACTTTTATATTATAATTATAAGGGCGTTGATTGATTGATGTACGATAATTGATTGATGTTACTGTCCCGAAGCCTTATTTCACGATGTTGCCGGGCATCGCAATGTGTTCATTATTACCATTAATTAACTCAATAATAATATTGTATTGGGAGTTAATTTGATACAAATAAATGTATTGTGCCTCGTAGACTTAACTTTATGTGGCCATCGTGCATCACGATCTCCGGGCTTTCGTTAGTTGTGACAATAAACCACTTATGGAAAACCATTTTTGATTGTAAACGAGATATCTACAGTTTAAGAAAAAAACTTATCATACTCCAGTAGTCAATATAAATTATAAATCATATTACAGTATAAATTATAAACGAGTTTAGCGAATTTAATATAGATTATAGGTGTATCGAATTATTTTTCGATTTTAAATAATATTTATTTTAATACGTGTACGATATTTATATCGCGAAGGAGTTGCGTCACCGTTGTTGAACCGTCACTGCGACCGTATCGTGAGTACCCTTATGCATTCCAAGATAACATGTTAAGTAACGAGTCAAAAGTGTTAGATATCACACGGTTAGAATATTACTACTATTATATCGTTACTGTTACAGAATTACAAGTACTATTTTACCTAAAATTCAGGTCGTCGTCATTCGTTGGCATTCAATATAATGTACACCTGAAGTTGATTGAAAATTTTAAGGTGTATTTAATTGCTCAGTTTCCTAAATATAGGTCATGGTTCTTATTTAATATTGATAATAGGTAATGTATAATTTAGGTTTAACCTCAGTGCCTAGGATGTAGTCCTTTGATGTTTTAATAATAGTTCCACAGTTATTGAGGGGGAAACGTCGCACTCGGCGTAGCGAGTTCGGCGAAGTTTTACGTGACTGTAAAGTCGGAGATCGTGTGGCATAATATTAATATAAGCAATGTGTTATATTGTACACATTTCTAATATCAAAATTATTTTACATTATTTTAGTGTAATTAAAATGAAATTGTTATTAATTTATATAGATATCATCTATGTATTCAATTTGTTTTAAGATGTCTTTTTTATTTTAGTAGTGCGCTAGTCCATGTATCTATTGTAAACTAATTTTATTCTAGTTAGGGTGTGCTTAATTCCCTTAGATATAATCCTATGTCCCCTGTAATAAAAGTAAATAAGTGATCTCGTAGAGTAAGTACTGTTATGAAAATTAGCTACAAGATTCTCAATCCATCATTAACGATATACGAATATCATGAAAATACTTCGTTTTTCAAAACCCTTTTCGACCTTACCTATACTCGTAAAATTTTAGGGAGGTGTAGGGACTCCAAATTTATTGTTGGGTAAAAAGAGAACATTATTTTATACGTAGTTATAGTAACGTAGCTGTTAACATAGAAATAACGACCCGGTAGGTAGTTGTATTAAGAATCTCTTAAAATTATTTTTACTTCTTCAAAACTAAAAAGAAAGATTTTTTCATTGTAGGTATATTATGATTAAGGCTCTTTTCAAAGTATTATAATTATGACTTTTAGTACATATTGTACCTATAATAAGTTGCATTGGAATATTTATATGTTGGTGTTGTTGATTCATTTTAATAACTTATAAAAAGTTATTACTGAACGATGATAGCTTGAATCTAAATTATTACAAAACATAGAGATTTAAACATTCCATTCGATCATGCATCAATTTCATGCTTGCATGCCAATGTGGATATTGTTTGGAACTTCGCCAAGATAGTTGGATTATATAGGACATTAGATGACATAAAAGTTCTTGTCGTATCCGTATGAAATTCTTTGATTAATTGCCAATATGGTTTGTGCGATCTCTCAGCATTGCAAAGTATCAAGCAAAGACAAGGTTTGTATGAGTCCAGCTTTTCTTGATTTGATTTGATTTTGTTCAGGTACCTATGTATATCGTAGTAGTTTACCTAGACGGTTATCGTTCAACTGATTGCAATAACAATACATTACGTTTAGCCCCAACGGCGGCTGTGAAAATAACTCCCCAACATAGATAACCATTATTCTGAGTATGATTTTCATATTGAATGTTATATTTACTGGTACATATACAGGGTGAGTTTAAATTCAGTCGACATACTCGAGGACATGAAAGAACATGGTCATAGGTAATGATTGAAAATGCAAAGTCAAAATTCTACACGATAATTATTTCAAAAATGACAATCGAAATTATCTAAAAACACTCGAAATGTATGGGCAACGGCTGTCTGCCTTACCGCGGGCTCGAGCAGCGGGGGTTCATGGCCTTTAGTGGAGTAGTTTATACCGCGCGCTCAGTATGTCTACATTATGGGTTTGTAATGGATAATTGCGTCAAATTTTAAGCACCCTTTTTAATTGGATATTTGGAATGAGAATCGAATACTGAGTACCCCCTATTAATATCTCAAGTGTCTTACGAATCTCCTTGTATACTGTGAATATACTGGTAGTACTTTTTCCATAGACTATGTCGTCTATCGAAAAAGTAACGGAACGGAAACCAGAAGTGTTCCCCTTTCGCCCAAAACTCATAATGATGAGAAAGATAGACTCATACGAACATAAGGGCTTTTTGTTGTCCGAGTTTGGACCTACCTCTACTCCTTAGATTATTTTAGAATCATGTTTTTTAATCGAAATTTAATAAGGTCTGAATAGTTACCCAGTGCCCGTCTCGGGGAACGGAAAATCGACTTGCAAAACAATTATTTTAACACGATTGTTTAGGATATTATTTGTAGTCTTCCAATGCCTTAAGGGCTCGCGTTGCGGTTGCTGTGCTGAGCAATGGCTACATATTTATGCATTGTTAATTACTTTACTTTTTAGATGTGTTGATTTCGATTAATTCTAGTCATAACTAATAGTAATTCGAGTCACTTCGTAATAAATATTTGTACGGTTACAGCTCTACTTTCTATTTAGACTTTGATGTTGTGAACCATAGGTAGCTATTATATTTATGTACATAATTATATTCACTTAGTTCATTATGTCTTACACCACCATCTTTGGATTTCAATTCAACAGTAATGAAATACCCTTCTTATCATCGAAAATGTTATACTGATACACATTGACATAAATACTAATATGATATGTCAATGCTGATACAGTTTTTTCTTTCCTCATTTCCTAGTTACCTGAGATTAGAGTTTTATTTTTTTGAAAGGCAGAAAAAACTTTTTAAATTACTGTTATATAGTAATAATAATATGTCATCTAATTGGCAGTTAGATATATTTGTTTACGCACATAATTTGTATCTGCCAATAATTTAGTTATTAGTTTAGATTCGCACAAACAAATTGAATTAAAATTTAATCATTATTGTTTTGATACATATTATAACATTAACTTATAAAGTGGCAGAATAGTGCAAAAAGTTATTACAATTTTTCAACAGAAATGTAATTTAAATTTATTTTAAACTAATATATGTTATCATCATCATCTTCCTGCCCAATTTCTAATTTTACTACACTGACTCCCTTTTCTTTCATATCCTCTCTCACACAATCCATCTATCTTTTCTTTGGCCGTCCTCGTCCCCTGCGTCCATCCACATTCATATCAATCATACAGGCCCATACCACAACTTTCGGCTTGCTTTAAACTAATATGTATGGATGTTTTTATTTATGAAATTTTGTAGGACGTTATATTGACTTATCTTCTTTAAAACATTCTTCTCTTAAATGTTATAATTAACAGCAATATTTATAACATAAATCACATTGGTACATTACAAAAAAAATTGCGTTGGTTTACATGCCTAAAGCAGCACTTCATTAAAACAATCTTTCACCTATTACTCCACACTTGATATGATACATCCTATCCCAGCCTGTACATCCTTGCTACAAGTTTATTACCATAATCTGTTTTTATCATTGTATTTAATGTGTTACATAAATGTCGTCTTCGAAATTTGTATAATCTGAGTGTAGCGTACCTAAATTAAATCAACCCTATCCATCCATCCTTACCGTAGTAACTTACTTTGTTCAAGTCGGTGGAAATGTCAACCGTAGGTTGCGTTTGTCGCTATCCACTTAATTTATCAAAATATTGTATGGATAGAATATTTACACGTGTTAACATTTTGATGAGGGGGATTTTCATAAATTGAGTGTATTTTTGTCATTTGTTATGTAATATTAGGTATACAAATCGATTACATTCCTGGCATTCATGTAATAACAATGTATGTGTGTAACTGTCATGACAGAAATGGTGGCGTTGTTATCAATAATACCTACTATCTGGAAGTCTGAATAAGATTCATCTATAATAATAATATAGTAATATACAGATAGGTACCTAATTGTGACTATTTTGGAATAAACTAAATGTCACATTTTACATTTATTGCTCATATTGAATATTAAACATTTATAAACATGAATTTCTAGGTATTAATGAATTAAATGTTTCGCAAGAGTCTTGGCGCAGAACATGCACACGGAAACACGTCAATCACTATTTTTTGAAATGGAAGATCTGGCCTATGAGTACATGAATCGCTGTTGCTTCACCATGAATAATTGACAATAGTGGATAGAGTTCACAATATTTTTCATAATGTAATAGATATTAGACGTTATTTTATGAAAACCAGTTGCGGAGTATTTATTGTAAGTTGATAAATTTAATGAAACATGAAGATTATAAGTGTACACCATTTCAAATAGATATTATATATACCTACTTGTATAACCATCGTCAATTTTATTATATTCGTTAATATAACACATTTATATTTCAGCCTATAAGTAAATATACTGTAGGAGGATAACCATTGATATGACAGAATATACATGCAAATGTTAAATAATATTTTAACATACTTAATAATATTTTATACTTACTTATGTATTTTTGGTATATTAAAATATTTCATAGTTTATGCTATGACGCGCCTCAGCATTTTTTGTTCATCTGCTAAGTGGGTGTTAGTTACGTGTACCATCTTGTGTATGGTACTCGGCAGTCTGTATAGTTCTTCTCAAATACGTCGCAGTTATAACTTGCTGAACTAGGAAGCATTTAAACCACGTAATTATAATTTTACCGCGCACCTGTGTCAATAATGGATTAAACATAGGTATGTGTTGAAGTATCTCTCGTATAATTTTCATAAACATTTTATTTTCGTAATGAATATTCGTCTGAAAAGGAACATTTCAATAATTTATTTTTACATAGATTATAATATATCTATGTAACTTCGTAGAATTATTAAAAACACGATTTCAGAATGTTCATCTTTCTGTTGTTTGAATGAAGATATGCTGTGATGTAATTTCAATCTTATTAAGCCTTAAATAAACAGGTACAATTTTCATGTCGAAAATTATAAATTACTTTTAAATGTGTATTGATTCCCTTCACCACCCTCTATGAAGAGCTAAGCAATAATTATCAGTGGAAGAAATAATGTTCGAGTTCCATTTTTGGATAATGTGTTTTAAATTTTAAATACCCTAGCGGTTTCGGTGCCACCGACAAAACTCTGTAAAATCTCGTCCGAAACTCAGCGTAACGACGGAGTATAGCCGGCGTATATGGGGAGTAAACTCGGAGTATTATGTGCAGTTGTGACACAAAGACGATAGTGGTTAATTGGGATCGTTACGGAGTTTGGTTGGAGTTTCGCTGTGGTGTTCTCATAAAGTTGAAGAAGTTGAGTTGTAATTTGGTATAGAGAAAGATTAAGATCCAGGAAAGAACATAGGATAGTTTATATCCCGATAATACGTTCCCTTGGGAACACTTTAACAGTATTTTGCCGCGAGTAAACGTAAACGTAGTACGTACGGAAACATTTGTAAACGTAAAGATCAAGTTTTCCGAAGCGAAGCGAGGGCGGGTCCACTAGTGTATTGATAAAATTATAATTTTAGTTATGATAATATTGTTTCAGTGTATTAACCGTAAACTTTTGACATTTTTTTAATGATGTCATTTTTTTATGTATCGTATATTTTACTTATAAACTTTATAATATATTTATTAAATAACATATTCTATGTAGATAAATATATTTCAACTAATAAATAAATAAATAAATTATTAAAAAGTACATCGTAATTGAAAAATATTTTATTTATAGTCATCTTTGTGAAATCAAAATTAATTTTCATGTCCTGAAGTATTATTGATCGCAAGTAAACTCCACATTAACCCTACCAAAACTCCGAAAAAAAACACCAGTGAAACTCTTGTAAAGCTCCGCAAAACATCGAAAAAAACTTGACAAAGTCCATAGCAACTCCGAAAATATTCGTCAAAAACTTCTCGAAAACTCCAATAATATACTTTTGTGACTACGTGTCGTAACTACACATAATACTCCTTGCCTATATGTACCTACCTTTAAAAGTCAGACTGCCTAGTCTGTGGATCTAGTTTGAATGTATGTCATGTATGTGAATTGTCAATGTATCAATGGTATCATGTATCATGTATGTATAATGTGGCTTTGGAAATTAAATAAATACTATCTGATAACATGTGATCTTTTAATCATCAATAAATGTAACATGGCGCTGCAAACAGGCGAACAGTGAAGAAAATAAGAAGAAGTAATATAAAAGTAAATAAAGTTGGATGATTAGAAAGGATTTAAAAAAGGCACAATAAAATGGCGAATAAAAATGGTGTGTCAGTATTAAAACCCCCAAGACCACTCCTCATTCAAGAGCATTCTGCAGAATCATTTAAAAGGTGGAAGCAGACATTCGAACTCTACAGAATAGCCTCAGGTGGAAGGGTACAAAAAGATGATATCCAAATAGCACTTCTTCTACACTGTATAGGTGAAGCACGTGTCGAAATATATAATACTTTCGATATAAAATCGCCTACGTATGAAAAGGTAATTAGTAAATTTGAAGAATATTTTATACCGAGGAATAATGAATGTGTTAATTCACATACATTTTTTACAAGGAATGTTACCTGGAGAAAGCATTGACCAATATGTGGTGGAGTTGAAAAAACTCAGTCAAGAGTGTAACTTCGAAAATTTAAAAGATCGACTTGTAAGAGAATTGTAGCAGGAATAATAGATAGCAAGATACGGGATAGGCTACTCAGAGAAACTGATCTTACACTAGAAAAGACAATTCAAATTTGTAAAGTAGCAGAACAGTCAGTACAAAGAGTCAAAGCAATGGAGAGGGAAAATATAGAAGTACTCAAGATACATAGAAGTAAACATATAAAAAGTAAGACGGAAAATACCATAAATAAAAATAACTGTAAGAAATGTGGAAAGCGGCATGAATATGCCAAGTGTCCAGCGTCCATAAAAAGTGTATGAAGTGTCATAAAGTGGGGCATTTTGCTAAACAGTTTTTGAGTCACAATAATAAAATATATAAGCCTATAGAGAATATTGCTAAAAGTATTAATAATATAAATTGGGTTCAATTCAAGTCAATACTTTAGAGAATGCAAACAATTTAAGTTGGTATGAAAATGTTGTAATGAAATGGTATGAAACAAATTATAATGGTATTAAGATTAATATATTGGGTAAAATATTTCAAAATTGTGTAATAAATCGGACAGAAAAAAGTGTTGAATTTTATGTGTGTAAACATTGACATATGATATTATGTGTGTAAAGGTAATTTTCAGTCCGTTTTAGGGTTACCAACCATAATAGATTTTAACTTGTTACAAAGAGTTGCTAATAAAATTACAGTATAAATAAACTTAATATGAACAATGTATTAAGTCAGTATCAAGAAGTATTTCAGGCGATTGGTAAAGTAAAATATTATGAATATACAATAAGTTTTATTTAACTCAGTGCTTGTCGCTTACTGACATTTGCATTCGTTTCGCGTTAGATCAAACTTTTATGTTTTCGTTTAAATATTTATACAAGTGTGAAGATATTTAAAAATGAAAACTAGGTATCACTACACAATTTGAGGAGGCTCGGAATATAGCATGTTGTTACCGCTGATGGTTGCGAATATCTTGAGCCTGGGCTTCCGCTATCACCTTCCAAGCAAAGAATACCTACTTCATAAATTGATAATAACCGTAAAGCCGATAACTTGCGTTAAATAAATAAATAAATAGAAATAATCATGAAACTGAAGAGTAAGTAATTTTAAACCTTGTCCGATTTACATTGTATGATTAAGTACCCGTTCATTGTTTTTATGCTTCTTGTATAAGTGTGTATTTACTTAAACATTGTAATCGTGATATTGTCCCGATGCATGTGCAGTCATTGTTAATACCCGGCTGTTAATATATTAATTAAATTACAACACTTGTTTTATTTATCAACCCTATTACCTATACCTAAACTTCCTGAGGAAATAAACACAAATGAACACTGCAAGGGGTTCTTTATTGGCAACAATGGAAGCCCTATGTTGGAAGTATTACACAGTTTAATATAACATAGTTTACAAATACAATTAAAATAATAAGTCACGGCGTGGAAGAGCTTCGTAATGTAGCATAGTCTGGGGCTTACGAAGTATAAAGGTCTTGCAACAGAAGTGTCGACGTAATGACTGCGAATAAACTAATTTATGTTTGATTTTAGTAAGTAAAAACGTCCAAATTTAATATTCTGATCATCATGGACCTAAGTATTTCGTCATCGACAACCATTAGGTACATTATCTGCCCCCACAGGGAATCGAAGCCGGGACCCCTCACTTCGCAGGCGAGGTTGTTGTGAAAAATATTCAGTAAATGAGTAGTATACCTAAATTGTGAATAGTCTGTCGTAGCCTAAAGTAAATTAAGTATTATCTACGTACTGCCCAGATCAGTCCAGTTCACACGGCTGCCGGCAGCAAGGGAGGCGTTGTTCCTCTCGCTCACCGGGAGCGCAACGGCCAGTCAGGCATGACCTTCGCCGCGTCTTCGTACCCTGGCCGCAGGTAGCTGAGCATTCCCCCCATTTACTCCACCTACTCCACACTTTCCGCTTCATCGCGCCCGAGTTCACTGCACTATTGATTTCTGGAAATATATAATGCCGGTATATTTAGGGCGTAAGGGGCTATGTCCATCTTTCAGTCCAAATCTCCCCAGCTCGTAGTGCACTCTGTGGAAGGACGGACAACAACAGACGGATGAACTTGCAGGGCTTGGTGGTGCTCACAACGCATCGGTGATCTGCAGTTGTCCATGGGCGGCGGTGACCACTTCGTACGCGAGAAAAACACGTAAAGTCGCGGGCGTATCTAGGTAGTTGGAAATAATATCAGTTTATAGCAATAATATGCCCTATTGCGATACTGTATGTTTATTATGAATATTAATTGAAGCTGTTACCTACTTGCTTTTGTAACCTCTTGCAATTTGCCTTCAAGCTGTCTGGCAGTCTCGTGACGTTCTTTAATTAACGGGTTTTCTGGCCTTTGATGTTCCTGCATTATCAGATCGATGAACTTAATGGGCTTTAAATGTAACTTTTCTCTTTGAAGAGTTGTAGCTTCCACATCATTCACATAAAGCAATACACAAACGAGAGTAAGATCTACCAGAAACATCATTGTTTCTCTTCAAGTAGTATGTCACTCAACTTGATTAAATCAACGTTGGTGACAGTGATCTGTATTAGGCGGACCTTAGACTTACTAACAATAAGTTTGTCCATCGTTACTTTTACGCAATGTGATTGAATCATCCTTGAATTAGTTAGATTATGAGTTACTTATTATTAGTTACTTGAGTTAGTATTATGTTATTTTTAATTAACTCAACTTTACTTTAAATGAGTGTTATAACTAAGTAATGTTGCCGGAAACCGCGATAGTATAGTGGTAGTGTTATAATTATATAATTTTCAGTTATCCCCTCTCCAGTTTTGCACCCTACGATGTTCTGTACGTCTGCAAAACATTTGGCTAAGCTTGGTGAGTTATGGTATGAGACCTAACCTACACCCCAAAACATTGTAATGAATCATTGATATAATTGCTTAATTTTTTATACACAATATGTATGTATGTATCGGTTGTACATACTTTTTCAACTGAGTCTGTGTACCACCTTTGTCAACAAATAAGTACCTAGCTACTTAGATACAAAAACGCGGTGTATTCATTATTCTAAACAGATCACCAAAGCCAATAATAATTACATCACTGCTAATATAACCGGTGCAATGTTTTGCTAGCTAGTTATAAACAATGATAGTAAAATCAAACAGTACAATAGGCATTCACTGTTTTCTTGGGAGATGTCCGTAATGTTTTCAAGTTATTTGCATTTCAGACGCTGGATTGGACGCTGGTAGCGATAATGATCGTGGAGGTTTGTTTACTTCTGAGAATGGTGTTGAATGAACGCCAACAGATTACCTTACAGACGGTAACGGTGACACCGTGTGGAGGTAAATAATAGTTCCTATTCACAGAATTACAGGCGTCCCATGGTACATTGTGTTACTGCAATCTGCTGCATTCTTTCTTTGTCCCAGTAAGCGTTCAGATCTGATATTTCGAACTTAAAAGAACGGCTCGAACGCGCAAGTTGTGCCTAATAACTACTTAAGTAACTTTTGCACCAAAATGTCTATTAATTTATTTACAATTATAACCCTGTTTGTGGTTTTAAGATTAATCAGAGCCGAAAGTGAGTTATTAATAGCTATTATTAATATTAATTTATGTAGGTACATTTAGTTAAACTTAGAATAGCTTCTAATAATATTTTTTCAGCTTCAAAGGAACCTCTAAAAGATGTTAGTCCGAAGTCGACGCTGAAACCTAATTTAGAATACGTTCCGACGGCGACGTCAGATACGTGGGAGATGAATCCAAACCCGAACACACAGTGGGTGTATCGTCCATCTACATATGTAAGTCTTTGATAAAATATCAATTTTATGTAGGTACCTTGCAGTGATATCTCAGACTTTTTTACCTGTTTCTTAAAATAGCATTTTCTCGCAAATAAACGTGAATCACGTATTTGCGAATTCTTTACAAGGGCAGAGCTTACCTATAACCGTACTGAAGAATATTTTAGTAGGTGCCTTACGGCCATGTAGGTTAGGGCAAACGCCCGCGGACAAGTAGGTACTTACATTAACAATCTGCCAAATAAACTTCAAGTTAAAATTTTGTTGCGATTGGTTTTGCCACTTGTCCGCTGAGATTTCACTTCTACTATATGCCCTAGCAAACATTTAGTTTTTTATTGGCTTTCCGATGCAGATAACGAAAAGTATTTTAAAAAATTTCGGGGTTGGTTCTAGAAAGTAGGTAGCAACCAGCAACGCTGGTACAGGACCCTATCACCAGGCAAGAGTATTACTTACCGTGTGATTAAACGGGATAAATAGAGACCAGTGACGAATACCAATGTCTGGCTTGTCCGTGTGGCAATGTCCGTTGCTCAGTAGGATACACCACAAACGGAGACTTTAAGTAAAATTTGCCCCCTAAGTGATAAGGGTTGTCCACCCTAATTTTTTTGTTTTTTTTATGGTATGGCATAAAAAAATACACATCATCCCAACTATGTTATGAATCCCAGCTATGTGTGGCGTTTTTTATGCTGTTAAGTATTTACCTGCGAGTATATAGAAATAATATTGTTATCAGGAATTGTTATTTACCTCAGAACCTGAGTAAGTTGCTAATGCAATGGGGATTATTAAAATGTTTAACATACTTATAGTTACCTAGTACAAAATATACCTACTTACTTAAATTTATTAAAATTTTTACAATATTGCTAATCTATCTCACATTAACTTATCATAATTATATAAAAAAATATTGTCTTTTACTATTTTTCTAGTCTATCTATCTTTCTATCTTTATTATCTAGTTGACAACTTTCCGTGCGCTTAAGTTATCATTATCAACTTAAATAAGTTTTCAACCACGTCAATAATATGGAAAATAATCCGCAGGTTCTGAGTTTGGTTAGGATACCTATGATAGTCAAAATCAAAATAATGTTATTGATAATTAGCGACTTGTTAGAGGCGTTGATATAATATGATATATAATAGAGTTTCTCAAATTATTGATTGCAGCAATCAGAAAAAGAACAGAGGTATGAATACCACAAAGCTTTTTTAAAGGGGCCGTTCTCAGTGACGCGGTTAGCCAAACCCATGACATTTGGCTTCGATCCTTATTTTGATAAGGTAAATGTATATTGTTATTTGAGTTTTAATCACATTAACATTGAACATCACATCATGATTATCATCATCGCAAAAAATAACTGTCCCACTGCTGGGCACGGGAACCTTTTCAGAACATCATCATTTTCAAGTTTCCTCACAATGTGTTCCTTCTTCTAATAAATTAAATTCTAATACGAACATATGTAATTTTGGAAAACCCGAGGCACGGTAATAGTATCATACAGTATTCCATCTTCATACAAACTGTCGGAACGTGAATCATACCTACGCGCCTCGGAGTTTAGTAGACATTAAGTATACAACAGCCACAGAAGCGCCATAGGGACGATCGAACGTGTGGGTTTGTAATCAGGAAGCGTGCGTATTACCTACCCACTTACATTCACTACAACTAGAAAGAGGCGGCCCTAGCTCGCGGGCGAGTTGTGACTTGGCCCTGTCTTTGAAATAAATGCCTATGCCTACTGTTTGATACTATTACCGTGCCCGAGGTGCGTGCAGAATTCGATTCAATTGCTGGCTGGCTAGACTGGCTAGAGCGAGGGTGGCAACCAACCGGGCTCTGGCCCTACCCCCAATCGGGAGCCGGATTTTGTATGTTTTTGTTTCTACATTAAACTTTAAAATACGAGGTGACTCTTGTGTTGTGTGTTTAGGTCTATTTTTACTGTCTTTTGACTTTTTATTTAAAATGGTCGACACTCGGAAGATAGGTTAGAAATTTAAAATAACCCTTTTGTTCCACAGGGCTACTTCGAACCGTTTGAACGGCGACAAAGGCCAGTCACACTTATTGCTTTCAGGAGAAATGGATTGCTATCTAGAAGAAGTGTCAAGGTAACGCATTGTGCCCATTTATTTATACCTAATTAGCGAATAAATAAATTCTTGTTAACGTTTTTCCAATATTTCAGACCGATGAAAGCAAATCTTCAGAAGTTGCGGAAATGCAGTCTCCGTTTAATGAAGTCAGTAGCTTTTGGCAAAATGAACCAGGATTATTAAACGAATAATTGTATTTTCTCCTATATATTTTTGGAATATATACATAATTAATTATAAGTAACTAAGAGTTTGATTTTGTAATCTTTTTAAACGCACAGCGACGTTCATTTTCGCCTTTCGCCATAAAATTATCACTAAAATCGTTGGTTAAACCTTGTTGGCTTACCTTCTCAATTTACGGTAGAATTTTGAAGCTTGTTAAGATAACATTTCCACACCAACCATGTACGAGTGTGTCGGGATAGAAAGATAAACTGGTGCAGTTGTCATCCGTTGGTCAGCTTAGGTGGTAGGTTTGAACTAGATCGTCGATGACTCGTGAATCAGAATCCTGAAGAAAAGAAAGTTAACTCCAAGTGCAGCTCTAGATTCATGGTCGATTTCTTCAGGTGACAAGGTGTTGCTATCTGCTACGTCGAGAGAGCCTTAAATCTGTACATTGTTCCACGAGATAAAAATAATACCTACTATATGTATCTACCTATAATTACTTTAATAATGTTATATTTTCTTAAGTAATTACTATTGTAAATAATACTGTACTTTGAGACGTTAAATATATGTTTATTTAATAACAAGTATCCATATATCAGTGATATGATGTGATACTTAATATCGGCTGCATGGAGGGAATGAGCAGAGCTCAGTTGTGAAATGAGATTTTAATCCGGTTCGAATAACCCCGTTGATCGGTGGATTAACGCTCGCACGGTAGGGTGGGATGGGAACTAGTTAAACAATCTTATTGCATTCCATCCGTCGCGTCAGTCCGGTCGTATGAGTCTATGCAATTGTATGTAGGAGATGTGCGTATTTATCGGAGTAGCAGTAGCAGAAGGTTAGGTTTAGTAGAATAATTATGTTCACGCAATGCACGCACGTAGCACTAGGTGAAGATGAAGAATATTATATGTAGATATAGAAGAAACCTACCTATAGCTTATCGTATACGCCCAAATTAACCACAAAGAATATTAAAAATTCGCAAAAAGCTGCCCAAATAAGACAAATGTATAATCGACATATTTATGGAAATAGAAATAGGTACATTTATTTCACATCAGTAGGTACTGCTGCAGCCAACAATATGGCAAAAAAGGCACTTAAATATATGAATATAACACAACATACATTACCTACAGTTCTTAGCGAACGCACTCAGCTTTGCCTTTATTTCAAATTCTGCCAATAATGCCATGATACAATGCTTATCGTCATCGTCATTATTTGCATTCATTTCTCTATGTAAGTATTATGTTAACACGTTCAGTGCGTTATGAGGTCGAAACGTCTCAAGCATGACTTCCCGCTGGTGCGGCAATCAAAATCGCGTTCTTTCACTCCGTGCGGGAGGCTACAATTTTAACATTTCTTTGAGTATGACAGAGACAAATACATATAATTGTTTCTCTTGCGAAGTAGAGCCCAATGGCTTTTTTAATAAGATATGAGGTCGAAAAGCCCTCAAACGCACTGAATAGAAAAAAATATGCGCCAGTGCGAAGTGAGGTCTAATCTGCCTCAAAAGTTGTAGGCCTCATAAACGCACGGAGTGAAGCGCGGGGGGCGCGGGCGGGGCGTAGTGATGCGACAAGTTTCGATACGGAAGCGCACTTCTTGTCCGCGCGACTCGCCTTATTTTTTAAGTATTTTTGTTATTGTTCGTCATTGACTTATTATTTGTGACTTTGATTTGAGTACTTTGACAGATTGACATTGACATTAGAATAGAAAGAACCAACAGCCATCAAGTAATATCGATTTTCATAATATACTGCATTTAAAATCTTTCGGTAAATAGCCATTTAAAAGTAAAAGTATTTTTATTGGATTTATTAACATCGATTTTTTTACTTAATAATTTCACTACTGCACTTGGTTACGTTCCTTTTCACGTAAAGTATTACGGCGAAGAGTAAGGATAGTAAATTGTAAAATTCAATAAAAAAAATCCCACTAGCTACAATTTTAAGTTTTGTATCATAATAAAGCGTATAAGATGACTCATATAAAATATAAAATTGATTACTGTACAGTCTGGTACCACTTTGGCGGACCTCGTTTCATCCTCTTAACCAAAATGACCCCTACTAATAGCCAAGCTACAGCTAGCTAGTTGACAACTAAACTAATTGTACTCAAGATAATTTTTTTAGCACGATTTTTTAACACTCATCATTTATACGCATGCTGCTTACACTAACAAATCCTTAATCGTCGCAAATCCTATTTTGCTTTTATAATCTACACAATACTCAAATAATGATAAATATATTTCAAAAGAGGAAAATCAATTTAATACTCTAGATATTATTATTTTTTTCCTACCCTAGGTGTGGGTGTTTTCAAATGTATATTGCTACAACATGAATGTGGTTTGAAATATTTGATAAATAGCTACTCGTATTTTTAACTTCTGTATGGTTTATATTTCCGGTTTACAATACCAGATTCCTTTAGGTGAGGAAGTATATCTTCTCTTTTGTTCGTGTCTGCAGTGGTCATAGCTGTTATACTCAATGAGTAAGAGTACACAAATCTATCTACCCACTAATTACCATACAAACACACAACACAAACACACACACACAACACACACAATTACCCACCCATTTACACAAATACGCACACATCCATTCATACACATATACACACACATAAACTGACTTACATACTTTAAAACTAAAATTGGTATGTGGGGTAGGTGTATGGTACTTTAGAATCCTAATTTAAGTAAATAAATGTTATATCACCTGCATTTCTATTTTATTCCCATCACTAGTAGAGACACAAATCGAACTTCTTTTCAGTGCGTTGTGAGGCAGAATCGATGGCATAATTCTTTTTTTCATTTATTCAATACCGAAATGTCACACCTACGTACGAAGCTAGATTCAACTTGAAAAACTATTTAAGTTTATAATGGTAAAGTTTCAAGCAAATATTTTCAATTTTGAGCTATATTTAAGGCGTTTTTTAGAAACAATATTTTGTGAGGTCGAAAAGCCCTCAAACGCACTGGAAAGAAGTTCAACTTTGCCTCGAAAAGACCTCATCCGCACTGGCTGAAAGTCCATCAAAAATAGTGACGCAGTGAACGTGTTAAAGTCACTTCTCAATTCATTTAATTACTATATACCGATGGTGCTACTAAATACTAACTAATAGGTAGGTACCTACTTACTCGGTGCTGCAGCTTCGTTACCATATTCAATTTTATGCCATTATTTTATACCTTCAGGGGAAGAATTTTCCAAAATCCTTTCTCAGGCTTATTCAAAGTTTCGTGCTTCTAGGTCCACTTGTTCAGTGTGCACGTTATTTGTTATCCAGTGATCGTTACTGAAAGGAACGGAGTGGAATCATTTGTGGTTGCGTGTGTACGATTGTCATGGAACTTAAACAGGAATATAAAGAACTAGCGACCCGCCCTCGCTTCGCTTCGGGAAACTTTCCTTCGGTTTGCAAAGATTTAGTTATATATTTTGGATAATTATCACTATATCTTTATAAATTATATCCTATGTTTTATTCTGATGTGTAAGCTATATTATTGTAAAGTTTCATCAAAATCCATTCGGTAGTTTTTGCATGAAAGCGTAACAGACAGACAGAGTTACTTTCGGATTTATAATATTATTATTATTATTATGTATACTTAGTAGGAATTTGAATTTGTGCGCGTTTTTCTAGTAATTTTGACGACACGTGAAGTATTGTTACGATTAAGTATTATTCTGTATTCTTCCAATGAAAGTTATGAAACTTGTGAAATGGGTTTCAAAGTATACATCAGTAGATAACTAACACAACTTCTTACTATAAGTATACCAGTAGCGCGTTATGTACTGTTGCAGGAAGGTTATGGTTTCACGGTGCTTTAATTCCATTGTAGTCCCTATAACAAAGTCCAGAGGTTTTGAAGCTCTATATGTAACGATCTCCGACACTCTAAGTATTAATATGTAGGTACTGTCCCATGTTGAATAATACCGGGCGAGGTACTCGTAGGAACCTTGTTGTACTCCAGTTGTCAACAAATCTACAGACGTGAGTTCATTCATGACTTGCTGCTGTGTTACTTTTCGAGCAAGAATTACACTTAGGTAAGCAACCTATTTTCTATTCTCAGTTTATTTTGCCAGATAGCTTTTTTATTAGAATAAAATTGGTGTCCAGATCAAACGCTTTGCCAAAATTAGTAGGTAAGTATGAGTTACTGTCTATATTTTGTGGTACTAATACCAAGTAAATGTACAAGTACAAGCTTGGCAACATTACCTAGGTCGCCAAGCTTGAACAGATGGATAGATCTTCAGGCGTAGACTTGTTAAATGACATTCATTTTCAACGACAACGTGTTGTAAAAATGTAAAACACAACACACGTGTGTAACCGTGGTGCGTTTTGTTTTCGTACCAAAACAACGGAGTGCGACAGGCCTGGTGGGGGCTAAACAGCCGGTCTGCGACTCACGTGCGTGCGAACATAAGCGCGACCTTAGAGGCAACTTATTACGGCAAGGGATAACAGAAATATCCGGAGATACGGTCATGTCTCGCGGACAACTACACAAACGCGCGAGCCGACTGTGTCCTCTATTCTCGGTTCATAATATTATAATATGTGGGTCTGATTTCACTTATTTTCCAAATAAGCGCGTCACTTTACAGTAGAACTGTGTTTTGTGGGATAAATGAATAGTATGCCAATCAAATTTTAATTTTAATGCTGAGGACTGTAGGTCCAAAAAGTAAGCTGGGTGCTTAGGCATGCCGTGTCTTCGGAATATCTGCGCATTCCTCGGGATGCTTCGGCAGACTTCGGATAAATTCACGGTGGCTTTTAACCATGATGTACTAGAAACGTTCCGTGACATAACTTGCATTTTAAATACTCACCGACTGTAGTCGCCTTGAGTATTTTTCAACAAGAATACCTGATGTTCAAATTACCTTTTCCCCGATTTGCAAACAGAATACAAAGCGCGTACATAAAGGGAATCAATTATCATGCCGTTGAGTTTATGAGTAAGGTCGTATAGACTACATATGTCTGGGCGTACCTACTCCATCATGCTCCAGTGCGAAATAGTTAAGGGATTCGGGGCCAACCCGTTACTTGGTAAAAAAATCTTTAGACACGCGAAGAGCAAGTTTGTTTTATTATGTAAATGAACCGCAACCTACTGCACGGAAGCGCTCTAGAATATTGCTACCAGTGATCACTCATAGCCTCCGATTAACATAAGCTATCAATTAATGGCCACTTCAGTTCGTATTACCTGCATTAATTATTTAGATAATTGTTTAGGTATTTTGTGATTGCAATTGATGACGGTTGAAATATTTATTAGACACCCTAAAAAATTGAAATAACAGAATTGAATATGATATGAATACTTGTGATGTGAAATCGGGTAATATTAGTAAATACAGTCCTCAGCAGGACTGTATTTACTATGAATAATACCTTTCTACTATTAATAGGCAATTCATGCAGCTACGCCACTTTACTGATGAAAATAAATCATTATAAATGTTATTATAAAACTATGGATGTTATAGGTATAGAATATAGAAGACATTTGAGAAAAACTACATAATATAGGTATTGAAGGGCACAAAAAATGCATCAAACTTTGGGAGGACTTTTGATTAAAAATATTTTGTAATGTTATGTCTGTTATGGTTAAAATACTTATGAGGTAGATAAATCAAGTTAATAATGATTAAGACAATTGATCAAGGTAAGAACTTAAGACAATTAAATCGTTTTAAGGTCGGAAACTCGAATAACTTCTACCCGTGGCGACATTTTTATCGTGTTAATTATGTACTTAATTAACAAATGGTTTTCAGACCTTAGTATCCTATACTGACTGACTTAAGTAGTTACCTTACTAAGCTACTTTCTGAGACTAACATCATAGACGTTTTAGACCGACACAAACGGTCCACAGACAGACAATCTCTACTTAGATTTGCTCATCACCGCGTAAATTGGACTGAAGACGTCCAGAGCTCGCGTGATTTTCTCAGATTAATACAGAAATAATTTGTTGCATGGTTGCAGGGGGTCTACGACAATCCTGGGAAACGACATGCTTATTGTTTTAAAGAGAAACAAGTTCCTTTTGGAGATGGGCCGTTTATGGTTTGGGAAACATTTCAATAGGAAAACGAACAGAATTTTCTTATAAAATTCTAAAATATATTGAAGGCGAATGTCGCTATACATCTTTGTGTTCGGGGAACTGTTGATTGATTTAAATTATCGACTTAGCGATGAATCAGTTGTTGTCCTTGTTTCACAAGTGCTACAATTGAGCCGGCTTTCTCTGACGTTGTATCCATTGTGCCGACACATTACTCAGTATGCCTCCTTTATCAATAAAGATCTCCAATACAATAAACTTACAGTTCAGTCCTAGATTGCAACTCGACAATACATAAAATCTTAAGTAATTCAATTGAAAAATACGAATTCAGGTGTTCTGAATGTCATTTGGTATCGGGCGTTAATTTTTAACACTTTCGTGTCAGATCCATGTAGGAGTCTATTTTTTGCACATAACATTTTGAACATTGGTTAATAAAAAAGTCTTTATTTATAGTGAATTTCTGTGCTTTTGCTCCGCCACTCCCAGAAACTGCTATACCAATTTAAATGCAGTTATCACTGATATGTTGAAGTAAGCTTGAGGTAAAATTTTAAGCTTGGAATTGATTTAACTATTATTGACAGCCTGAGCTTATTCATCACCTGGACATACGGACCAATGTCCAGTCTGAACTCAAATTTACTTGGCAGTAGCATTTTTTTTTGAGCTAGGTATTCGTTAAAAAGTATTATTATTGTTTCATTTATGTTTTTTTATTCTTTTTAACCCTAGTTTCGGGATTCAACATGTTTACAAATATTTATTTCCGTAACGCCGCTCATATAAATTAGATTTGTCCGGGAAATTATGTATAAGTTTTTGCTCGAAAAATAAGTGCCCATGCTGCCATTAACTATCACAATACCAAAAACAAATCGATCCGTTGTTCCGTTAGAAACTTATAAAATAGTAATTTAACTTAAAATATAAATATATGTAATATATAATCTGTTATAATTAAGGGGTACTGAATATAGTACCTAAATCTCTCTATTTCTACGAACGGTAGACAATAAGGTTTATTAGGCTACTGACCTCTAGGTAATGTTAGTATCTTTATGGTTAAATAAATAAATAGTATACGAACTCTGATACCTCTCATATTTTGACTTGGTTTCAATTTCATGGTTGAAGAGCAAATACCACCCACTAAGACCAACATTATTATAATCTTTAGCTTCTTAGGTCTAATTAGTAAAATCGATAGGTCCTCACACGTCGACTAGTACACAATCTTTGATGACTAAATTATAAGAAGTTTTAAGCGTTTTTTGGCTAACAATCTTATCCTTGTAATAAATGTATTGTACCATGCTTCCTATTACATTTAGTGGATTACTTTGCAGACGACACTTCGTCGTACTCCAGTATAAATTAAAATATAGTTAACGCTATAAATGGGCCTTATACTTATTTATAATGGGGTAAAGCCGCTGACCAGCAGGTGTAGTCAAGCATTAACGTACGTAAGTTATATAAATTAATAATTTGGAAAACTAAAACATGCTTTATATTGCCAAGTAAATCATAATTACAAAGCAATAAATTTACTCACTCTGCTGTTAAGCTGTTACCCGTTGGGAAGTTCTCTAATCTGAAGTCAATCCTGAGCGCTGGTCGTAAGTATTTATCATAAAGTTGCATTGACATCGGAACTAAAAAAATTCTAGTCCGTAGAGTAAGGGGTAAGTAGACAGTAGTAGTAGTTTTAAAAATCTGTTGTTTATCTGTGATATTTATGAGTTATTTCTTGGTTATTTCAGATTTATAGAAACTTCAGATATGCGTGTCATTTATCTTGTCAGTGATTAAAATACAATAGAGGTTTTCCGCAACGTTTCTTTATCGTTGTAATATGTGATCAAGGCAATAATGAATTGCCAAAGAAGTCCTACAGTGAGCTGAACGTTTTACACCGTTTGTAAATCACGCACGTTGAAAAGAATGAATAGAAGAGCTGATATGAACAAGCAGAAGCAAAAAATGAATTTTCATACATGGAAATGTAAGTTTTATAACAACATCATTACTAAGTATTATAAATGTGAATATAAGTTTGTTCGTTACGCTTTTACGTGAAAACTATTAACAGATCATCATGAAACTTACCTATTATTTAGGTATTAGAAGTTAGAAGTAACATAGGATACTTTATACAGACCAATTTCCACGCGGGCGAAGACGCGGGCAAATGCTCTAGTAATATTATACTACAAAGCACATAATATTTTACAGTCATTCAGTGTAGGTACCTAAAACGAGTTAATATTTGATTTGATGATATATTTGATTTATTATACCTACTTATTTTACATAATTATGTTTCGTGTAAAAATTTTGGTGAGTCATATTAGTCAACTTCTGAATAGGCGCACATGTTTGCTAATTAATAAATTCTTGAATTGCGTCGCATCGGAATAGGTAGTTTTGAACACATTTTGTATACGAAATGTGTAAATGTGTAACTATTCAAATACGACGCAATTGAAGCATTTATACATATACCTACTAGTAGACTTGGGTCCCTGGTAGTCCGTTTAAAGATAGCTCATACGAGTAGTTATTAGTTATTACTATCCGATAGGTGGCGGTGGATTCAATGTCATTCCTATTTTTATACATATGAACTTAAGAGGCTCACATAAAAGTTTACGCGTGGTAAAATAGCAAGTTATTTTATTTTATTGTTTAGACGTGATCCCTGGGGTGGTCTGCCTCGTTCTGTAGCCCCCTTCTGTAGGTCAAGACCGTTGGCAGAAATTGGTCCTCGTGGGGGGCACCGCGGGTAGAGATCTGCAAGTCGACGCTGAAATCGAAGCACCTGCGCACACACGCCATCCATTCAACAATACTTATTAATGATTCTACTTTGTTTAACGACACTCTCCGCCACTCGATTTGTCTTGTCCATACGTATGCTATCGTCTACACTTTTTCAATGGCAATACGTCTCTGTTTACGCGTCACATTAGTCGCGCGCCACTGTTATGCTATGCACATGCATCGGGTTCATGTATTCGATCTGCCCAAATTATGTTTTTGAACGGTAATGATTGTTCGCGGCTAAATAATGTGAAGGTAGTGATAACGGTATTATACAGCTGAGGTTTATATTTCCGTGCTGTCACCCGCGACGGGCTACACTTGTGACGGCAATCGTCGTCATATTCACAGGTAGGTTGGACGATTATATTGTCATAATATCTTTACAAGAATTAATAAACCTTTTTTAATTCATTTTAAATTTTGATATTTTTAACATAGGTTTTTAAAGAATTTACATTCACAACATTAATATAATATAATACCTACTCGTAATTAAATATGAGCTCATTTCCCAAGAGGTAAGAATGAAGGAATTAATTACAAAAATATTTTCATCCTTTCATTCAAAGCTTCTGGATAAAAAGTGGGAACTTTTCGGCGGAGTCAAAAAAAAAATATCAAAATTGGTCCACCCAGTCGAAAGTTGTGAGGTAACAAACATAAAAAATACAGTCCAATAGAGAACTTCCTCCTTTTTCGAAATCAGTTAAAAAAATGAAAGACCCAAGAAACAAAACAATGTCCCATCTACACGCATGAACGCAAACTCGAAACAATTTTATCCCCAAAATATGAGTTACTTGTGCCGCAAGAAGAAAATAACATTGCTTGAATTAAGCTATGGACAGTGCGTTTATAAAGACATAAATTTCTTAGTGTACAAGTATCTTAATCTGTTTTTAAGCAGAAGAGATTTGCATGCATCCTTGGAATTCGTTGAAATTTTTATTTAAATGGCAGTATCGTCATAGGGACAGCATTGCAATGTACTCGTAAATATTGTAGGTACACTTAAATCCAACAGGTTAATCCTGAAGCGGCTAATAGTATAGCAATCAGGTGTTCAAAAAAATTATAAGTAAGTACAAAAAAAATTCCAAGTAGTGTCCAAAATATGAAATTATTTTTTATATACGTTTTAAATTGACCTTACGTATTTTCCTGTGCACTCGGCCGCAAATAGATGTAATTTGTTGCATTTTAGTGTTATCTTATTCCACACAGACTAAACTATAGGAAATGCAGAAAAAAGCCTCAGGATAATATATAATAATAATAATAAAATATAATAACGTATGTATTTGAACTTAACTCATCGCGGATTGTACACATTTTATTATGATACGGGTACTCACGATATGTATTTTGAAACGTCGATATTTCGACCGAGTACTGGATCGTGGTCACGGCTGAACTGCGGTGGCGCGGAGAAATTTTTGACAGGTGACACTTGACACTAATACATTAGTCTATAATCTTACGTCTAGTTCGTTTTTGCGTTTTGTTCCAGTGGAATCCAGTGGTTAGTTTATGTAATTAGTTTATGTATGTAAAAAGTTAAAAGTGTTGAGCGGCAGGATGTGGTCAGTGTAGTGTGTCGTAATATGGTTAACAAAACGCAAAAACGAACGTTTTTTCCGGGACCAATCGCCGTAGGTGTAGGGAATTAGGGATTAAGTACTTTAAGTAGCTAAAGCTAAAGATTAGCTAAGCTAAAGCTAAAGCTAAAGATTAAAGCTAAGGGGACAGCATGGTATGACTTTCGAAAGTTTTTGTACCAATAAACTTCGAACAAAATTTTACTTCTTTTCATTTTGTAGGTACCTAGGTACAGGCTATGATTTAATCTTTGGACCAAAAGCTGGAATTTACTTCTTATGATGGATGAATTCGGATGAATGTTTTATGTGATCTTGGGCATGAGCATACGCTGGTCATTGGGTAACCAATTAACCATGACGCATAACTCACTCACTTCCACAATTTATTTAATGTCTAATAAAGTCATACCGTATAACTCAGTATCTTTGTTTTGCATGAATTTAAATGATGGGCATAAGGCAAGATCCATAAGTGACCAACTGTTAATGAAGTCATCTTTGCATAGTGGTATCACAATTATTTCAAAATATGATACTATTGCCGAAGAAGAGACTTTCGTTTCTTGATTGTTTTACCTAACTTTATAACAATAACTTAACTTCCTCACGACATCGATTTAGCTCAGTCATTTACAGCAGGCGTTCACAATTTTTAAGTAGATAGCAGTTAAATATTTTTACATAAGGTTTAAATCTTTTCACCATCAAACCAATATATCATATCCTATTTTATTATCAATACTGGTTTTGCACTAGTTATGCTTGAAATCATATTGTGCAGTGAACTTAATCGAAGTTCAACTGAATAAGTTATTTCAATACTGACGTAAAAGAATCTTTCTCAATATCATGTATTCTATTTTTGTTCCTATGCAAATTCATGATAAAGTTCAGTAAATTCATGACAGTTGTACATAGTTACAATGCAGGTACCTAGTTCGTGTGAGATATTAATAACGTTGCCTTTTGTTACTTCCTTTTGTATCGTCATTGCCATACCAATCCTACGACCGCCACGCCAAACCTCGTTTGTGGTTGTTAGTAAAATTGATTTTATTGTTGTCTGGAGAACCTTCTACTAGGTTCTGTCGTGACGTTCACGAAGGTCGCAAAATTTTATGAAATCGATTTTCTTATTTCGTTTTATACGACTTTACTCCACCTCTCCTCTACCTATACCTATTACGTAATTTATTGCGTGAATGTCGTCAAAAGCTTTAATATACTTAACAAGTCAAAGCGTTTTTGTACGGGTTAAATATGTGTAAACTGTGGATATATAGGAACTATGTTATTTTTTGCTCACCTGCGGGACCTGAAGGAACGACAGGTACCTAATCATTAAATAATTTATGTTTGCTAATTAAGTATTTATATTGGCATTACTTTGAATATCTACTAGTTATGCCTTATCATAAATACGTATAAATTTATAAATGTTAAAGTCTAGACATTGATAAATGTAATGTTAATTATTTAGGTATAGAGGAGCAATGCTCAGTAGATAGTACTAGAATTTTTCGAACATCTGTAATATCTTATCCTCAAACAGATTGTCATTGAAAAGATCGATCGATTACAGTTCGAATTTTCCTTTTAAATAAACGAGCAGAATATTTACATAAATACTTAAGTAGGAAAATACAATGTTTTTGGACATTTGTGCAAATAAGAAATTATGCGTGGTGCCCCTCGAGAGCCTGAGGATAAATAAATGTTATACCAATGATAAAACTGTCGAAGGTCGTTTGATACGTGGTAATTGTTATTGCTTGGCTTCAACCCAATAATGGCCAACTACGGAGCACAGGTCTCTCCCTCCTCATACCTGAGGAGGCCTAGAGCATACTCCACCACGCTGCTCCAGTGCGGATCGGTGGAGGGGTTAGTGGCCAACCCAAATTAATTGCATAGTTTAAAAGATGTAGGTACTCGTACAGTGGGGCAGGTGGGGTAAACGACTTTGTTTATACTATGTAAAGATCTGTATGTATTACTATGAAAGGTTACAGTGAACAGAAATAAAATGAATTAACGAAGAAGTACGAAGTTTGCCGGGTCAGCTAGTAATAATATATTTTTATTGTTAAAAGTACAAGAACAAAACAAAATAATTATGTAACGAGTTTTAATACATTTATAACGCCTACCTTAAATGAACAGCAAAGTTAAAGTTCTTACAAAAGAACATACCACAAAGTAGTTATGTACATTAATCTTGAATCTTGATGACTTACCTGTCTAATCAAATGTCCAAATGTTGTCAAGATGATGTATGGACCGCATGATTTATTATCAATACGTATTGAAACATTGATTAGTTGGCAGAATTTTATTTGATTAAAGTAGGTAGGTATAACAGAATACAAGTCTCAAAATATATTTGTAACATATTTTTGCACGGTTTATTAAACTGACAATTGAAGCGCTCATAGCACGGCGGCTTGTGTCGATCGTGGGCGATCGGCCGAGTAAGCAACAGCAGGCGCGGTCGGTAGTTGGATGGGTGACCGCTAGTGGCAAAATTTCTTGAGCGCTTCCGTGCTTCGGAGGGCACGTAAAGCCGTGGGTCCCGGTTGTAAGGTTGTAATCGTTAGATAACAGTCGTCAAGGCATGACGGAGGCCTTCGGGCGGCATAAAAAGTTACGATACTTGGGTTGGCCACTGCCTTCTCCACCAGTCCGCACTGGAGCAGTGCGGTGTACTCTACTTTATGCCTGTTCAGTTACTAGGCGTGATCAGTGCTCTTTAGTGGACCATTAACGGGTCGATGCCATAATATTTAACCCATTTTATCGCTTTATAGTTGTTATTTTAGTTGTGCGAAATTTTTTATTTTACAGGTTACTGACCCGGCAGACGTTGTCCTGCAACATATATTATGTATAACTCAGGTTCTAAGCGGCGTATTGAGATTAAACCTGAACCAGTTTTTAAATTAGACCTCCAGCAAATCACCTGCGAAAACCGTATCCAATTTTATCCAGTAATTTTTGCGTGATGCGCGGACAAACACAGACCTATAAAGTCCCTTCATAGATTTTTTTTGTCAAATATCTTTTATGTACAGACATAAACCAGTTTTATTATAGGTATAGATAACTCTAAACATATTTATTTTAGTTATTACATGTTATAGACAAATGTAGGTATTTTAGATTAAATACTTTATACCTACAAACGAAAATATAAATCTTTTCTCTCTATAATAAGTATTAGTACAGATAAGAATTTCATTACAATTCTGCACGTGACATGAAGCATGACTAAGTCTACTTTCTTCATACAGTTTTCAATTAGGTAGACAAATCTCGTCTGTTCGTTGCGTGCGTCCAACATTGTTTACGGAATGTTATACTGCAACTTAAACGAGTATGAAGCAATACATTTTTTTTATTTGAATAAAAAGTGTAACGTCTACCTTTAAATCTTTTTACAAGCTTTCAAGCAAGAATGTTAATACCAGCGATATAGAAAAAAAGGCAGATGGAGCGTGCAGAACAAAAAAGTGAAGCCACAAAAGCAAATACAAATTCAAAAGCGAATACAAACTCGCATTAGTGCTATTCAGACCGTCGTACTGTTTAGACGTCACGCGTAATCACGCGTCACGCATTACTACAACTTAAAAATGCCGTCTTGTATATTTAAACATTGTAAAAGTTGTTCCCAAACACATAAAAACGAAGATGGGATATCTTTTCACAGATAACTATTTTTATTTCACTGTTTTGTTGTATATTTACCCATGTAAATAAATAAAGAAATTAATAAAATAAATAAATATTTTATAACCAAAAAGCTACTCAGTTACTTGGCAATAAGGTTCGTTTTAAGTTTTAAGTAGTAGTGCTACTTCCAGAACTTTCTATGCTACTCGTGAAGGAATGGGGTAAAAATTTATCGATATCGACAATTTTATTATGTTATTTCTAGTTAATAATTTTCAAATGAATAATTATGAGTCTTGTTCTAAGTCGGTCACAGTTGTCATGGGCGGCAGCGGAAGGTGGTGCTGCATGCTCGTTTGCTGCCTTAAATCAATAAAAAAAACATGTGTATACAGTTCTGCTACATGGTGTGGAATAAATAATTATTATATTTTGCCCTCTACACCACTCCAAGCTGTTCATCCAATTGTAATGAGATTTTGGTTAGTTGTTATGCGTAAGGGATGAAAATGCAAAATAAAGGTGGTTAAGATTTAATACCTATAATTATCTGTGATTTGAATAAATATTTTAAGTTACCTATGTATTTATGTCTCTCAAATTCAAAACACCTTAATATGTTATTACCCCTGTGTGTGATAAATTAATTATATCACAATATTATCATAAAATGTAATCACGGCCGTCTGTTGTAGTAATAACGTGACATGTCACTACATGTAAGATGGCGGATTCAAAACCCGCCACGGACAATATATTTTCAAAAAACGTTCATTAAAGTTTATTTATTTATTATGTATATTATATTGAATTAATATATTATTTATCTTTTATTTTAATTATAATAATAAAATATTTTAGTTTTAAATAACGGGAACTTATTCAATACCTAGCAACATTACACTCACACAGAGATACACGTGTCCCTACAGTGGCATTCCTCGTTGTCACGCATACATACATCAATGCTAAAGTGGCCTATGTTCTGTCTATTGAATGTTATAATAAATAACATAATATTATAATAATATAAGTAATAGCACTAGGCTATTACTGCCTTTTATAATTATGATTAACAAATATTATACGAGTAAACAATACAGTACCAGTTTCTATCGTTTTCATATAAAAAAGCAACATAATAATAATGTATACTAAACGTCGTATACGTATATGTATAATAAACTGTCGATAATTGTCGATAACGTGGCAAAAACACCGGCACATCACTAAGCCTAAACCGATAATGGTACTATGCCTGAAGCAGTTGTTAACCAAAAATGTAACTTAAGACTATATGCGTAAGGTCAATCTGTTATAGATACCAGTCACGCCATCTAGCGTTCAATAGCGTTACATAAAATTCCATTGCCATCTAGCGGTGGATAGACGAACTTTATAAATATTATGTACTTAATTGATGAAGGTAAGAAGACACCAAATATGGCAAGGAAAAATAAAAATTAAGATAAAGTGTTAAGGTGCATTTTCAACTAATAACAGCCGGTTTGATAGACTATTTGAAGTTGACAAGTACCGACCAATTAAAATGTAAGTTTCTTAGTGTGAATAATACTATTAGCGTTGTCACGCACACATAAATGCTAAAGTGGCCTATGTTATGTCTATTGAATGTTCCATCTAGTTAATCTATGGTTAATACATTCAAAAAAGGTGTAAAAATAGTTCTAGTTCAGGGCTGGCGTTGCATCGGCGACTCCTCTGGTGTTGCCCGTGTCCATAGGCGATGATGAATCACCATCAGGTAGCTCTTCGGCTGTTATATCAGCCCTTCAGGCTTTAAAAAACTTCCAATGTTCGTATACTTACATATTATGTATGTCCGGGTCAAATCTTGCGTGAACTTTTGCTTCCTCTATGGACTTGAAATTTTGTGTATTGCGCAAGTTCCGATGACTATGCAATTTAACAATAAGCATGCCCGGATAATACGCTCAGGATTTTCACTTAATAGCATTATAAAAGCGTGTTTTTAGTTTTAAAAAGTACCTAAGTATTACTTTATATTCACTTACGAATAAAAATGAAGCGTAATAAATAACAATAGGTATATTATCTATTTTAATCCTGATATCGAGTTTACTACCTATACTTAGGTCGATCGCCGGTTTTTTCCATTGTGTATTTAGATACAAGTAGGCATATCTTTAACTATTGTTTACTCCATGTAGTTGTATTCTTATATTGATGTTCTTAAAGTAGTATCAACTTGAAATTTAAGGGTGCTTACTTTTTTTAACTTTTATTTTTATCATAATTATGTATGTAAAGGTACTGAGATAATGAGAATATTATTAACGCTCCATTTAACATTATAGGTAGGTAGGTACTTACATCTATTGTCAAACGCAAAAACTACCTATAGAGACTTGAAGACTAATGTGTTCCACATTAAAAACGGGATTGTGTGCCTGTGTTCTGGTAGTTTGTTAGACTAGTACACACGAACTTTATTTTCCGACTTATGGTAGGGGAGCCCGTGGTGCTAAATGGGGATTTACTCGAGCGTCACAGAGACCTATTGGGTTGCAAAGCTTAGATGATAAGAAGAAAAAAATGTTATATGATATATACCTTTTCATCGGTGGGGGAAGCGGCTATAGATTTTTAAATATGTAAAAAAAAACTGATGCATGGACATCCTCGAGCGCGTCAGACATTGATAGCATCAATGCCCTACGTATTTTTAATAATGTACGTATGTTAATCTGACCGTTTGCATGGTGGGGGTGGTTGTATGTAAGGGTTGAAAATGAAAAAAAAAAAATTTTAATCGAGCGCGTCAGATTTTCTAAGGGAGTGTTAAGTGCACCAAAAATAAGCTCTCATTCACTAATCTGACGATTTCGATGGGACGCAAACTCGTGGCCATTCTCATAATATGCAAAAAAAATTCGCCATTTTGACATACTCAAGCGCGTCAGATTAAGATATATATGGTTCATCTTTATGTTCTAAACGTACTGTCTCATAATCTGACGATTATCTAGAGGGATTCGCCTAATCTGTCAAAAAAACGGTTCACCCTAAAGGCCATCCCTGCAATTTCCCGCTAATTCCATTCCTGGGCGCTTAAAATTGTACTTATGACATTTATTTTGAGCTCGCGGAGTTCAAAGAAATAATATTTCTATGCATTTGAGCTCTCCCAGCTCAAAAGTCTGATAGAAGTTTCATAGAACACTATTTTTGGAATTTTCAAACCGCAATAACTTTTGAATGGATCAACCAATTTTCACGCGGTTGGCGGCATTCGACGCAGTTTTATCATCCTCATAAGTAATTTAAAAGTTTTAATTGATCGAACCAAAAATTTCGGAGTAATCCCGGAAAAACACTTTTTCGGGTTTCTTTCGTTCACGATATCTCTCGAATGAATCAACCGATTTTGACCAACTTGGTGGCGATCGACGTGGTTTTTCAAGCTCAAGGGCGGATTAGTTGTTGAAGTTGATCGATAAAGCCGTTTAAAAGTTATTCAAAAAAAACCACTTTCAAAAAAATTTTTGCTGGAATATGGTGATGGCGTCATGACAGCAGAAACTGGAGTGGGGACGGAGTGAGAGAGTAATAGATAGAGAAAGAGTGAGAGAGGAATAGAAACGCGGAGAAGGAAATATAGGCATCACGCAGCTGCACGCATTTAACTTTATCGACGATTTTTTTGTTATTTCGGCTTGCGGAAATCGTCAGATTATATATTTTTCGTTATTCTTGAATTATTTCCTTCAAAATAAAAAAAAATTAACTACGCTCGAGAATGTCAAGATGACGTTTTTTTTTACAACTTTGCTGCTCTCCCCTTTCTTTACGTCACTCTCAAATTGTCAGATTAGTGGAATATACACTTTTTAGGAGTTAATTAACTCACCCTGCCTTAATCTGACGCGCTCGAGAATGTCTGATGATCAATTTTTTTTTACTAATCTGATCCTGTATCCTTCACTGGCGGCCTTATATATGAGGCTCATTTTTGGTGGAGTTACTTAACCGGGTACAGGGTATCGCCCTGTATATTAATCTGCCGCGCTTCTGTAAATCCCGAAATCCCCTCTTGGGCTCCCCTACCATTATAACCGGCTCAGAAATAGTCGCATTTTAGGACACTCTGTATGACGTTGTCAAAAAATTGAAGGTCTATGTCGACAGATACCGATCGTAATCAGCTGTGGACAGCCATAACAGAGACTGTGGCCATAATCTCTATATCTAAACCGGTACCTATGCAGTTCAACCGTAATCGGAAATATAGATAACGGTTATCTTATGTACGTCGACCGTGCAAATACAAATTCAAATTCAAAATAATTTTAATCGTATAAGTTTCACTCATACACTTATGCGCGTATTATTTGTTTCTATCGCCGTTTCGCAAATATGCTTTGTAATACTTTGTAATGGAGGAGAATTAACGCCGTACGTAACTCCTCGGCATATCCTTGAAAAGTAAAATACAGTAAAATATATTTAGTTAATACCAAGATAACCATAGCAGAACTGATGCAGATCTTTAAAACTACAGAATAACAAGGTTTATTCGTCATGTAAATTATTTAAATTTAAAGCAAACAGAAATTAATTAAAAATCTTCATCGGCTGACAAGGTGATAACGCATTGGTGATGAGTTCGATGTTACAAGTCCCTGGGCGAAAGTGACTATTTTGTTAGCTATGCGCGAAAAATTCGCTTTTGTTGTACCTAAATCAATGGTCTTAACCGAGAGCATCAGTGGCGGCAGTTATTTTTAGACCGTTATGCCCTGGGAATCGAATCTACACATACCTATGTTAAAAATGAAAGTTTCGCGTGTCTGTAATTCGCCTGTTTTGTGCAAAAAAATAGTTTGGAGTATTGAAAATAAGTAATAATAGAAATATGCATCTATTTTGGATTTTTTCTGCCGGTTTGGCCGCGTGTTTAAAATTGCAACAAACCAAAACTTCTGAACTTAATTGAATGAATTGAAAATATATTGATAGTCGTCTTGAGGCAACATCTAACATTTAGACTTTTTTTCATTAAATAATGTTACTCAATGACAATGAAATTATCCGGCATCCGAACGGAGCCGTGGGCGCAGCTAGTAAGTAATAAGTATACATACATACATACATTATACCTAATGTTTGGAACCGCTAAATAAAAATTTATCATAGTTTTTTTTGTCAGAAAATATCAAAAGGGCGTTCGTTGCGTAACAATGTTTTTTCTTATTGTTTCAAACAAACACGTGCTCTGAACGCTATCGCCGCGTGATAGTTTTTCTGCCCACAACATTAATTATTTTGGCATTTTCTTCGTTTCACGACGTTTGCCAAGACACGACTTATGTAACAAAAATGTCAAGAAATGGACAAATTAGATAATACTAGAGACCTGCTCTGTACTCGAAATTGGACCTTAATTAAATAAAACTTCAGTTTAGTTTACATTGACAATATTAATGTAAATACTTCCTTTGAAAAATAGTAAATTTGTAACACATATTCTTGTCTAAAATCTTTCTTCATGTAAAAACTTTAACAATACCAAATTTCACACTCCTACGTGCGTATATAATTATTAATAATAATAAAAGCGTGTTAAAAAGGGGTGAAATTGATTATCACCTCCCGTAGTTATATTTAGAATTTGTTGGCGACGACTACCATAGCACAGCGCAATTGAGAGACTGGCGTTCCAAAGGCACTGGGTTCGATTCCCAGCGAGAAGTGAGTTTAATTTTCTGTGTGGGCGTGACTTTGATGATTTTCTGTTGTTATTCTTACGAGCTATGAATTTTGGTAAAGTAAAGGTCCATAATGTACTTAATTTCGCTTTTGTTTTGTCACCCAACTGTCTGTTATGTAGTCCGGACTATTTTTGTAACAGCTGACTTGTCAAGACTAGATAATTGCTCGGCTTTTCTACAATAATATTGTATGTCAAATTACACAAAGTGACAAGGTCATTTCAGATGAAAATAGATTCACAACTCTGAAGGTAAATCGCAAATTTAGAGTTTTTAGTTGATCCAACCATTTTATAAAATGCTCATACCTTACATTATTATATAATATATATTTTGGATAATTCACACTATATCTTTATAATTTATAGCCTATGTGTTATTCTGATGTGTAGGTAAGCTACGTATATTATTGTAAAGTTTCATCAAATCCATTCGGTATTTTATTTTTTGCGTGAAAGAGCAACAAACATTTATAATATTAATAATAGGATACCTATACCTTACATGGCTTACATTACATCATTTTATTAGAATCACTACCTACGTACTGGGATGCAAACAGGCTTCCTCTGAACCTATTTAGATGAAATTTAGATCATATAATTATGGAGATAGTTTAAGATCCGAGAGGGGACTTAAGATAGTTTTTATCCCGGAAATCATCACTGAAGGGGGGGGAGGGCAAGGGGGGGTTTAAGTCTGTATGAGGAATTAATAATTTCTCAAGTAAAGGTTATCCTTTATTCAAGTTTAAGTTAGGAGGTTTTACTTCGGATGTTATCATCTGAAGTAAAACTCATAATTATACTTATGAGATTGCGATAAATTTGGCACCCCAGCAGACCATAACCTGGACTAAGATTACTTTATTCCCGGTATTAATGCTTTAATAAGGTACACTGGAATTTTTCGCCTTACAGTTCTTTCCTTGCGATAGAGATTAAATATAATAGTAACCAATTAAAAAAAAAATTAGCTGATAAGGTAAAGTGTAACAATAAACAAATCATGTTATCGATATCATCTTCACAATATTCGATCGTTTAGTGCGCTGTCGAGGCGCAGCATTGATTAGAGTAATTCATTGAGACCCCTCTCACAGTAGGTTCAAACTCTTTGTAGAGCTGATTGACGCGCCAAGGACTGGAGAGTACATTAACATTGATAATGTTTTGTGGTCTTTTTACACACTTTTATTTAACTTGCAATGTTTCTATGTATGAATAGTATGAAGAGTTATTGAGAGAACTTAGCTTGCAAAGTTTGACCCATTTCTCAGTGTTCGATTGAGCTGAAGTTTGGAATACATCTTTAGTTCAGATGGCATTGCAATTACATATAAACAGCATTCTTATTAATCCAAAATGGCCACCGCAACAAAATGGCCGCAACAAATATTAAATTTCTGTAGGTACAGTTATCAAATGAAAGGGCTTAACCAACCAATGGTCTGTGAATTATTCATGTGTAGGAAACAATCTAAGTTTCAAAGGACTCATTTCAATTACCAGTCTTTTTGATCTTACGATTTCTATCAATTTAGTATTGCCTTGCTGCGTTCAGTTTCGGCGCAGCTTTATAAAACTATTAAGATGCGTTTCTATGATCTGATAAACACCATGTCATTTGTTAATACCGTTACCCAGTATTTTTTGACGCAACGCAACCAAAATAAACAGTTCATGTAACCCTGCAACAGCGTCGTGTGTTTTTTTATGGAACTAAGGTAGCAAACGAGCATGCAGCACCAACCTTAGGTACGCTGCTGCCGCCGCCGATGGTGACCGACATTGAACAAGACTGAAATGGGGACTAGGATAGTTAGTCCGATTTTCGGAGACGGTGTTAGAACATTAGTTTGGTTAGGTTAAATAAATAAGACCGGTTATATAATGTCTGTCTAATACTAATACCTGTCTCTTACTACAATTATTTACTAAGATTTAATTTACTTATACTTACTTTTATTGTAATTTGACAATTATGTTGTCAAATTACAAATATTCATAAGTTTAAGCTTTCATAAAATCATTAACTTAAGTTTTCGATTAGGTATATTATTCGTTTGTAGGGTAAATATCGGACAGCTCTGTAAACATCAGTGTTTTTTTCATCGTTAAAACTACACCACTTCAAAGTTATGTCGTTCATTGTGACGTCGCCTTTCCGGAACGCATTATTTCAGTTTCCGAGTCACATAACATTACCGTCGTGATGTTGTGGCACATGTTGCAAATCTTAAGTGTACATTCTTGTAACACTAATCACTGTAAGGCCAAAGTTAGACGACGCGATAGCATTCGCGCGGCGATTGCGCGCTCCCCTGCTAGTGCATAGCAAATTAAACTTTAATCGACTAGTCCACAACGTACAAATTCTTAGCAATTACTGCTGCAGTTGCCTCACTGCGCGATCGGCCGCGCTACGATCATACGTATCATTTAAACGCGCCCTAATCGTTAGTTAAATGGACATGTGAAATCAGTTTATGTATTTTTCTATTTAATGGTCTCTGTTGTCGGTAATTGAACATGGCCGGATTTTAAAATCTTTGAAACATTTCCTTATGCTATTTCCTTAGCTACCAACACAGCCCATTGTGATATTTGTTATCTTTATCTGGATTGAACGTACGATATCCGAATGAAAATCATCTTTTGTGTGCTTTGATATTTTTGCAATAAGTACTTTAACAATGTTATCAAAAGCGCGTGACTGATGTGCCCTTTGATCTTCCTTTGTATGTGAGACCATGTGACGGTTTATGGAACAAAACACATGTTTTGGAACACTTTGTATATACTTGTAAGCAGGTACCTACTTATATGTATCCGGTTTACGTAACCAAATAAAAGTTACACGTTATCGTAAGTATATATAATAAAATAATATAAAACAAAGACACTGTCTGTCTGAACACAATGTAGAAGACGCTACTTCACACGACTGTTCGGGCGATTGTTTTTCAAGAGGAAACTGGTATTAATTGGAAAAAAAGAGAAATTATTGTAAATTGTCATAGGAAAACACTACATAAATCTAGGCATGCCGCACCGTGCCCGACAAGTACACCGAGACGCGACACGGCACGGAGTCCACACAACAGGATTTTGCCGGCTGATGGGACAGCCTCCCAGGCCAGAGGTTTGAGGTGTTGCCTCTGTTAGGATCCTTGTACTGTCCGGCGGACGCCCAGCGGTCTGCCGTTTCACCAGGTCTTCCTGGCCGCCGCGCCAACACATCACGTCCCCCCGAGCAACGGAGCCTCAAGAATCCATTATACCCGAGGAAACACCAAGGCATAGAGACACAAAGCAAAGACTGCTTATTAGAGGATGAGGCTGGGTGGGGGAGCCGGAACTCGACAGGTCGTTTGGCGGCCGACTCAAGCAGGAGGATGGTTGCTGGCCAGCCGGGCCTCAGCCCTACCACCAAGCATAGAGTGCCTTCGGGATTAAACTGGACGGCACAGAGTCCAGAGGCCTCGGAAGAGAGGCACCGAGCGCCGTAACCTCGGTCGTTGATGGATGGAGCCCCTCACACCCCGAACATAAATAGACGTGTTTAATCAAATGACTAAAGACAAAATCGATCAATATTTGTGATTGTACGATATTACCAAACGACCGATGGTTTCATGATATTGTAATTTCTACGATTACACTACCACACGTACCTACTTACATCACATTTTATTATTCCGTAACATGCACACGTCTGAGCAAGGATGCACTATTTCTCGACATCTTATTGTACGAACCCTTAGATTATTATGAAAATGAGTTTCATAGTTTACATAGTACTTACTTCATAACTTTGTGCAAGCTATTTGTTTAATTTAATGAATTATATTAATTCACTAAAAGGAAAGCTACGTAAGGAAACTAATAGTTATTTATCATAACAATGTTCTGATGACGTCAAAGACGATGGTTTTTACTCCGATTGGGTAGAAGACTCGGCACTGGGGCAGCAGATCCGAATTGTCATTTTTAAGTAAACAGCCGACAAATGAACTGGCGAGTCACTTGATGGTAATTTAACAGGTAATAGAGTCCAGAGTTCGCCCGGGGAGTACCCGGGGGGTATTACCGCCCGCCACGGTACATAGTACCACTTATACCGTGCAATCATTGTTTTAACACCAATTGTGTTCCGGATAGAAAGGTGTGGGGTTGCACAATAAATGTAACAATTACTTCTAGGTAGGACATATTACGAGGTACTTTTGGAGTGCATACCCGCGTAGAGTTCGCCCGGGGTAGTACCACCATCGACTACGGTACCTAGTACCATTTCTACAGTGTAATTATTGCTTCAATATAAATTGTGTTCCGGTTGCAACGATGTGGATTCGGTTATACTTGTTTTACAGACGACCACTACGAACCACCACACCTGCGACCGAACGAACTGATCAGCTAAAGTTCTTACTGCTAACTGGACTGACCATCCTGGTCTAGATTTGTGCCTTTTCTGGGTTGGTCACAGTTGTAATGGGCGGCAGCGGAAGGATGGTACTACATGCTTGTTTGCTATTTTTAATAAAATAATAACTTAATATACCCACATTTCATGGTCGATTTGAGAAGGAGGGTTGTACAGTAACTAGCCAGGCGTGTGAAAAGTCTTATCATTTCGTTCCGCCGCGTCGCACCGCGCCGTCGTGTTTAAAACCGACCGGTGAAGGGCTTAGCGACATCCCGACATCCAACAGGTGGGTGGGACCAAATAGATCAGTTATCCGATACTTTATGTCGAGGGAAGGAACTAGGGTTCGTAACGTTTGTTGATCACAGCTGAACATAACCAGGTAGGCAGGTGCTCTCGCCGTCTATTCTATATTTTAGGAGCTATTGTGTTCATTCGTTTTAATATTGTACAAAGTTTTTTTTCGTTATTCGGACTGATCAGGAACTATACATATATTGGCTATACAAATAAATAAAATTGGAGTGTCTGTTTGTAATATTAAGTTAACCGATTTTTTTACTAAATGCATTATGGATGTAGGTATACACGGTACATTATACCAAAATAACATTTTTTTTTAAATGTTGTCTGCTGTTTGTCTGTCTGTGCGTCTGTCTGTTTATTTCGGCTAATCACTGGAACGGCTGGACCGATTTTGACGGAACCTTCACTGGCAGATAGCTGATGTAATAAGGAGTAACTTTTCTTCTTCGCCTCGAGGCCTCGCACGCATTAAATATTTAATTGTGTTGTGAACATTAGGTACCTCCTGTGGTCTTGAACTTGTACGTGTGCAAAATTCCAGGCCGATCGGGTTAGAGATTAGAGGTGAGAGCGAAATAAAAATAAACAAAGTCACTTTCTCGTTATGTAGGTGTACCCATTCTATCATCATCACAACCCATAACTGTCCCTCTGCTGGGCACGGGTCTCCTCTCACAGTGTGAGGGGTATAGGCCATAGTCCACCACGCTGGCCAAGTGCGGATTGGTGGACTTCACACACCTTTGAGAACATTATGGAGAATTCTCAGGTGTGCAGGTTTCCTCGCGATGTTTTCCTTCACCGAAGCAAGTGATAATTAAATATTAATACGCACATAATTTTTGAAAATTAGTGGTGCGTGCGGGGTTTGAACCCGGACTCTCCACACACGGCTATCACTGCTCACGAATTCTATACTTTTATTTATTTATTTATTCACTGTATTATTTATACACCAACAATAAGCATAAAACAGCATAACAAAGGATACAGAACACAATGGGCGGCCTTATCGCTACATAGTGATTTCTTCCAGGCAACCCAGTCATGCTACAGTAATAGGTACAGTAAAACACATACTAAATATAATAAAACTTTATCTGATTGATGTCTGTATAAAGAAGACATTTGAGCAAAATATTATTGGAGGTTAACGCAATTATTTAAAGAGATTAGATTAGTTGAGGTAAAACAATGTACCTACACATCTAAAATGTTTCAATGCGAGTTATTTGTAAAAGTGAAAATATATAAAAAAATGGTTAGGTAGGCATACAGATATTTGGTATAAATAAGAGGGAGATAATAAATTAAGAATATCTTTAATATCTAGACCTAGATCAAAAGGCACGGCGCCGGCGGTCGTCGAAACTGAGTATTTCGCGATGAAGCGCTACCTATTAAAACTATTTATAGAATCGAGCCATCTATAAATAATTAATTATTTACGCGCCGAATGTACATTTTATAAGGCAACGTGATAACTGATAACGGTATAGTTCCGAAAAAATAACTCTTGCGAGAAAACTTTGCGTGTGCAGTGCATAGAACATTGTGAACACAAATTTGCATCCTCCGCACCCAATCTTTTAATTTATATAATTGTGTAGTTCACGTCTCAGTCATTAGTAGCTACCTATGTATTACTGTGTCCTGAAATGCAGTGTAAATAATTTGCTTTGTAACACGTATTTATAAAAAAAACTATATAGGTACTTACTTAAATATACATAAACGGATTTATTATTTTAATGAAGTAATATTTTAAATAGACGTGATTGCGCTATACTTTAACAATGCAATCCTTACAATACCTAAAAGTATAAAATTGTAAAACAAAACCGTAGCTCGGCGACTTCAACGCCGTCGGATTGCAATATACTGGTGTGACGCAGGTGGGTGCAAGGCGCGTAAGCTGTAATTCGGCGAGAGTCGAGTGAGAGCTCTCGGCCGCCGAGGCTGCCCGGTCCCACGAGGCGCCGCACCGCCGCAGGCGCAGCGCCGGCCGCTACCCGCCCCGCAACCGCAACTAGTCCGCTCCGCTAGTCTGTCCGCCATCGGCAATCGAATCGTACGCGTACTGTGAAACTTAACGCATATCAACCGGAACAGCCGGCAACTTGTCAATCACACCACCGACATGAATAACAAGAGGAAGCTCTCCTTCCTCGGCTTTGCCCCACAGGTTAGTCTGATATTCTTAATTGATTTCGATTAATTCTCGTTTTTGTACAATTTCACGAGATAACCGGTCTGGGCTGTGTAGATTGCGGCCGAATTTTAGAGGCGTGATATAAATAATAAACATTTACGATAATTATGTTTAAAAGTGCAATGCGATCGTGTACCTATATTGACAGTAGATTTTAATAATATTACAGTCTATAACTTAAAATATTAGTTTTCATTTTTACATTCATGATTTTGAAAGTGTAGCGCATCCATCGCATTCGCATCCGAATTCCAGTAGGTAACGGCTTTTGAATGGAACGTTGTTTATGTTACAAAATATTTGTGACAAAGTGATTACAATAAATGATATTTTTTAATTTTTGTTTGATCGTAGTCTTCTATCGTATTTTTGTCGCCAATTTGGGTGTGAGGACTCCGAACTTCAATGATGACTTGATGTCTCTAATGACGTGATGAAAATCAATTATGATTCAACGGTTAACGACATTTTATTTATTCATCATTTGTAGAATGCATATAAATGCATCAGTTTGACAAAAAAATTATTAAACTTTACTCTATTGTTTGTACTCTACTCTATATGTTTACCTTCTTTCCTTCCTGTTAGGAACTACATAATTAATTTGTGCTGCGCTATAAAATATATTTTTGTAACAGTCTGTAATGGAACTATAACGAGTTGAGGGCTTCACAGTTGATTAGTATGACTATCAACGCTGTTGAGTATATTTATAGAATTGTTAGGGTGTAAATGTAATAGTATGTGGCAGGTCGTCGTCCATTTAACACCCGGCGGTCGCTAGGTCGCTACAGTTTACCTCGATTTTGTAGCTATTTGTTTTGGGGCACCACTATAATAAAATAGATAAGAAAATAAAGTTGATTATTGAATTCCACCTAAACCAAACGTAAAAAATAGACAACAATAGCATTTAGGGGAAAGTGGTTACCCTTCGTACACTTTTTAGAATTTATTTTTTTACTTTATGATTAATTGTCAAATTTATTTAGTTTATGTACCTGAGTGTAACAAATATATTGTAGTTTGTTACAAAAAAGTCCGAAACTATTATGTCAGAAGGTTAAAGAGTTACAGCTATTTTCCTACGACAAGATATTTGTACGAACGTACCCCACGCATGGGGTACGTTCGTACAGTCATACAGGGTAATTAAAAAGCCAATTAAAGTCATTAAGTTTTTATTAAATATTATTAAAATATTTATTTTTCAAATAACTAACATGTGACTTGACTCATAGTCGATAAATCTTTAGAAAAATAACAAAAAATAACACCGTTTATCCTTAGTTCCACTTCTCACACTAAAATCCGATCCTTCAGATTCCTCTGAATCTTCAACGCTTCCATTTTCTTAGTTTTCTTTTTCTTTTGTCTTGTACTATATTGTACTTCATAAAAATTGTATTTTGATATACTGGTTGTTAATAAAATCAAAAGGGAAGCATTCGTACGCGTACGAATGTGCCCCCTGTGTGGCTGTCCGAATGCACCCCATGCCTTTGCACAAAATTAAAATACAACTTTATACAAAGTCTTATTTAGTTTGCGAAATATAACAATTAAAGCTCAAAATAAACTAAGTTAACATTAATCAAACAACACCATTTTGTCAAAAACATAATAATTTTTACTTACAATTACGTACTAAACTTAGGTAAAAAATTTACTCACCACACGCGAAAACACTTTACGTCTTGTCAGCTGATACACCATAATGCGACTGTCACGACACTCCGCTAGCAACATGGTGGCCGGTATGTCTATGCACACAAGCAAAGGCGTGTTTGTTTGTCGTTTGGTTTTTCTGTTAAACTCACTGTATGAATGAGCCCCGCGTACGAAGGGTGACCACTTTCCCCTATAGTTACCATGGTTGCTATAATAAATTTAAAAACCTATCCTGTTTACTAAATAACGCCCGGAACCATACGATGTTATGATTATTTATTCCAGGAACGTAAAAATTTAAAATTGAAACAAAAAAGTTATAAAATGATATAGGTAGGTACAGACTACTAATGTTTAAGAAATTGTGAAAAGTAATGTTGTTTTACCTTATACTGTATCGACAAGACTTGATTGTAAATGATTAAGAGAGCTACGCAACATCAGATAGAGGCAGAAGTTTGATGGGTGATGGTTTGTGGGAAAACGTTCAGCTAGGCTAGCCCATCTTAGCCTTATCAAACCTCTCTGAAGGCTTGAGAGCTTCCGACACTCGGGATAGCCAATGGGCCAATCACTAATCCGTTATCATCGCTGCTGACTTGCATTCAACTTCTGCATATAAATATCCAACATATACCTTTAATACAAGGCTTATTTCGCCAATATTATCTGAATTGGTAATAATTATCTTTATATTCGTCAATTGTGGACATAAAAAAGGTGCTCTGTTTCCAAAATAATTTCGCTGAACCTGTTTTGAGTGCCGCTATCTTGAGTTTTTGTACGTTTTTTTAATGGCGTGGATGGGACGATACGGGTAGCAGCTTAGTAACGGGTTTAGGGATTTAGAATCTTTTTTTGTCCGTCGACACGTCACGACACTCGACACAAAACTTCGTTGAACACAACAAAACAACGTGTTGATTTTCTGTCGGGTATACAAAATGCTTCATATCTCTAGTTGCTTTCCTTATAATAATCTCCCTTGTGTTAAGTTTTCACAAATAGGTAAAATACATTAATATAGACTATTTAGGTAAGGCAATACAAAACTATTAGAGCGATTACCTCTGGACAGCCTTCAGCATAATTTTGAAGAATGCAGTTTCCTTTGTCACTTGTAAACACTGCAGCTAATGTAAATAATATATTTTGAAAGGCGACTCAGTATAAGCACGGGTTTCACAAATGCCATATTCCGTTACCGTTAATTTCATTACTGTTTAAAGCGGAAGAGATGTGTTTAATTGGAAGCAACTTGACATAAATTTACTGACTTATTGCATTGCCACTTGCCTTGTGATGGGACTGTAGTCAAGCATTAACTTATAATAAGTAAAAAAAAGACAATAGGACCGCGGTAATGCAAGCGATCAACCTAAACATCACAAGGGCAATAAATTGATATAAGTATAATAAAATTGAACGCCTAAACAAAGGCTGAAAACTACAAAAATGTTGAGTCATCTACCAAAATTATCAGATTTGAAAACAGGCTAACTTCTAGCATTCAAAATATAGTTTTTGAAGTCGACTGATAAGTCACAAAATCGATACAATAAATTATTCTGCACTGTATATAAATGTTACTTCATCGTTTTAAACATGTTTGTTCCCTGTTCAAGTAGCCGTAATTAGAATCGGGGTAATAAATTATTTATCGAAACCCGATGATTGGGAGAGCTACCGTCAGCGTCTTATTAATCAGTGACAATCAATTCACAGTATAGCGTACGTTTTATAAGGTCAGATAACAGTTATTGTAGCATTTGTTTGAGGCAATCATAATATTGCATCGACTTCTGTCACGTGTTTTAAAACAGTGGTTTTAATAAAGAGACCATGGAACTCATTGTTCATTCATTGGTATTATATTTTATGTATGTAGGTGTGTACTAATTATGGTATTCTATTCTGACATAACTTCAGTTTTCTTGCGATATCGAAGTATAGGTAAGATTTGTTGCATAAATGAACACTCTAAGAGATTTAAATAAACAAATCCATGTTTTAAAATCACTAAGATCGGAATTTGAAAGAATGAGTGAATGAGATACTAGGATTATAAACAAAGTTATCTCTGTCTGCTGTCAGCAATTTACGAAAAATCTATGAATGCAATAAAATGTAACTGGTTTATACATATTTGTACATAGGCTTCATTGGGCCAATTTAAGCCAAAAATATAATCTTTATAATAAATAAATAAAATAAAAATCTCAATAAATGTTGCAGGACAACGTCTGCCGGGTCAGCTAGAGCTAGTCTTATGATAAAGATTATGATGAAGAAATTCGCCCGACACAACGGGTGACGTTGTGTCGGGCGAATTTTTTCCCAGTCGCAAAGAGAATTATAACCACTACGTTTTACCCAGTCGTAGGAAAACTCCGCTGTCGAACATATCAATAATTATAATGCGACACGGTAAACTTAATTTGTTACTTTCAAGTCTCTTAACTGATATTTGTAAAACACGCGATTTTCGCCGCCAATGATTCGTTTCGGTGTCGAGACGACATATTTTGTAATTAGAAAAATATCGGTCTAGTTAGTGCGGAGGCCAGGCGGAGAACACGACGCGTGACGTGTGGTAAGGCGATGAGAGATCTTATTCATTTTACGCCGTAGAATGACTTCAAACAGTGTGGTAATAATAATTAATCATTTCTTTTAGTTTGAAGCTCGTCCACAGACTTATATTTTACGCCTAGACCGGCAAACCTTATGCCGCCTCAGAATCAATAAATAAAAAGCTGAATTTTCATATTTACTCACCATTTTAAACTTCCATGGGCTTCCACAAATAATTCAAAACCAAAATTAGCCAAATCAGTCCAGCCGTTCTCGAGTTTTAGCGACACTAACGGACAGAAATTGATTTTTATAACATTGATAATAGATTCAGCTCTTTGCATGGTAATCTAAATCATAAGTGTAGGTAACTAATACTGAAGAAAAAATATACAACACACACACAGCACCTACATATAAATTAAGTAGACACTGTAATACATTATTTCCTTGCAAATGCATGTTCATCCTTTGTTACCTTTATACATACCAGGTAGGTAACGTAGGCAATGGTAGGTAACCATTAGGTAATCAATCATTAGGCTGGCTTCACAGCTATCCGGGACCCGTACGGGCATTCAGTACGGGCGCACAGTGGGACGAAAATCGGGTCTTCATAGACTTAGGGTTCTTATGTTATAAATTTTTGATTTTCCTTCGGAAACTAACGTAGAATCGTATAGGAAGCCACAACATTATCATATTTACGCATCTCTGGCGATAATAACACGTTTTTTTTTTTTTTTAATCAAATTTGTATGGAACAAAACAGAAAAATCCAATTTATTCGAGACTCGAGAGAGTGCCCCTTATTTCCTCTCGTACGATTATTGCCACTATTTTTCTCCATTTTTTGACATATCGCACATAGCTGGCACTGGTGCGACTTCAGGTGAAAAAAAATGAAATATGTTTTTCAATTAAATTTGTATGGAACAAAACAGTAAAAGCAATTTTATTCGAGCATATATAACATTCAGAGTGGCAAGTACCTTTTAAAAAGCCTTACGCACCAAAAATAACGTGCACAAAATGAAATAATGATAAAAAACACATTCATTTTTTACACCTGAAGTCGCACCAGTGCCCGCTATGTGCGATATGTCAAAAAATGGAGAAAAATAGTGCCAATAATCGTACGAGAGGAAATAACGGGCACTCTCTCGAGTCTCGAATAAAATGGATTTTTCTGTTTTGTTCCATACAAATTTAATTAAAAACACAAGACTCGAGAGAGTGTCCGTTATTTCCTCTCATACGATTATTGGCACTATTTTTCCCTATTTTTTGACATATCGCAAATTACGCATACTCGATGGACTTGGGGTGAAAAAAATTGAATGTGTTTTTTATCATTATTTCATTTTGTGCACGTTATTTTTGGTGCGTAAGGGTTTTTAAAAGGTACTTGCCACTCTGAATGTTATCTATGCTCGAATAAAATGGCTTTTTCTGTTTTGTTCCATACAAATTTAATTCAAAAACACATTTCATTTTTTTTCACCTGAAGTCGCACCAGTGCCAGCTATGTGCGATATGTCAAAAAATGGAGAAAAATAGTGGCAATAATCGTACGAGAGGAAATAAGGGGCACTCTCTCGAGTCTCGAATAAATTGGATTTTTCTGTTTTGTTCCATACAAATTTAATTAAAAAAAAATAAAAACGTGTTATTATCGCCAGAGATGCATAAATATGATAATGTTGTGGCTTCCTATACGATTCTACGTTAGTTTCCGAAGGAAAATCAAACATTTATAACATAAGAACCCTAAGTCTATGAAGACCCGATTTTCGTCCCACTGTGGGGCGCCCCGAGCGGCAGCACATGTTACGCGCTACAACATCGTTTCACAGCGACGCGGATCGGTGCGGACGCGACCCGCTCCGGGTAGAGCAAGTATAACGTAGAGTAGAGCATAGTATAACGTATTTCAGAGCACTGCGGGCGTGACCCGTGCGGGCTCCGTACGGACATCCCGTACGGGTCTCCCGGACAGTTGTGAAACCAGCCTACTGTATAACACCGCCATCGTTACGCTTCGGAAGACAACACCCCACACTACTCACTCACTCAGTACTCACACTCGACAAGTTGTTGGCTTGGTTCAACTCCTTAATGACCCACTACTGAGCACGGGTCTCTCCTCATACCTAAGGAGGCCCAGAGCATACTCCGCCACGCTGGTCCAGTGCGGAATGGCCGACTTCACACACCTGTGAGAGCATTATGGAGAATTCTCAGTTGTGCAGGTTTTCCTGTAATTTGTAATATATTTACAAATGCATTATGCATAATTATATTATTATTATTCCCATTAATCATCCGGATGAAATTTTCATCCGCATCAAAATCCATTGCGTAGTTTAAAAGATCTAAGCGTACAGATATGAAAACCGACTTTGTTTTGTACTATGTAAAAATAAAGATAAAAAATATACCGTGACCACATTTTACTAAAGTATTTAAACTGAAAATCTCCATTGGGTACGTGACAGAAACAGCTGTTTCTGTACTAAGTATAAGATCTTACGTTATCATTAGTAATCAACGTAAGCTTATCTTTGTTGAGTGTTTAGTGTTATGACAAACTTCAGTAGGTATAGCTACTCGTATATTTTTTAAGCTGTTTTACTTTAAACATTCGCTTTTTGAATCGGTTATAAATCAGAAATCAACGATTAATTTGACTTATGATACTTTTCTCTTTTTTCTACATTAAGGGCCAGTTTCACCGGTTCCGGATAAAGTTCCGGATAGCCCTAGGAATTTATCTGCCACTTAACAGTTGACGGAGCGGCAACGTCGCTTTTTGCGTTTCGTTACTACTACGTAAATTATTGTCATTTGAAAATTATTTTGAAAACTTAATTAATAAAATACTTTTTGTTCAAAATAATCCAATTCGACTTTTTTAATATTTTCCAGTATAATTTTATCATTATAGAACGAAAATAGTAGGATTTATAATAATATGATGTAATACAGTTCAAATTCCAAATGTGGTATAGAAACGCCACTTGAAACATTTTTTATCCGTCAGATAACGCCTAACAGCCACTTGAACTGGCAGATAGCTTAACCAACACTTTTCTCTGTCACTTCTATCAGATTACCTGAGAAGCCAAAAAATGTAGTTTATCTGGGAGTTGAGTTCCTAGGGCTATCCGGAACTTTATCCGTAACCGGTGAAACGGGCCCTAAGGGTCCTATTTAGTAATCATATTATGGAGAAATTGTACACCAATATAGCGGATACTTTTTAATTGCGAATATTGCGATCAATACAAAAAAAGGCAAATAGCCGACAGACCCACTCGTGTCATTCCCGCCTGTTGACAGGCTGGCAGTGCTCTGCCAGCGTGCGATTTGTCAGTATCATAGAATTCATAGACCGTTCTAATACGGCAAAAATTAAGGCAAATAGTGTCATCCTTGTTGTTAAAGATTAATACAGTTATGTACCTGACGTCTTAAGCTGATAGCTATGAGGGTCGCGTAAAAATGTATTATGTTTAAAGTATTCTTATCTAAAGATAAAACGTATATTTGACTATACTGCCAGTTACATCCATTTCCTAGTGGATTTGCAATTCAACGTTATCGCGCGAAGACGACAGGTGTCTTCGCGGCTTCTCTCCGGCAGTCGCGTCGGGTCCGTCACGTGCGGCCATTCTTGTGACAGTTGAGACCGTCGTACATGTATCATTTTTGACATTTAACCGTGTTCGGGTCATAAAGATCTGAAACTGAATATTTGTGTTTCATAAAAGTAGTGAAAATTAACAAAAATATTATTTTGATTATTAATATACCTATTGTAAATTCCTGACATTGTATAATTCTAATTTAACTACTGATATTGCAGGATTGATTTGACATATACATATTATTGTTGCATTAATTTATATTGTGATTATTTAATATTTTGTAACTTGTCTAGCGAATTAGGGCAATATACCTAAGGCTAGATATACATCTACGTTTGTAAAATAAATAAAAAAAGGAAATATTCTTTTATGGAGAGAAAACTTCTAGTTTTAAGTAAAGCGGGTGAAACAAATTTTTACATTCATACAAAATTTTATCTCCTATTTAATCCCTTTAAAGGCTGGAATTTTCTATAATCCTTTATTATGTAAGTGCTTCCCTACACTATAAAAAGAAATTCAATACAATCTCGTCCGTCTAAGTCTACATCTTTCGGCTATGCGTTGTCTGTCAATCGGTAATTCGGACCATACCTAAATTGAAATATTATACAATATTAGTTTTTTCCGATTGTGGTACATCACTATTAAAAAAATACAAAACTTGATATTATTATCTGCTCAGGAAATGTAAAATTACTCGACAGGATTAAAAACAGACTAGATAAACTAAACCAGCCAGTTGAACAAGTTTGGAACACAATTATTTGAACTATATATATCTAATACCTTTAAACGAGCAATTCTTGTATAATTTATAATCTTAATCTCGGAAACGGCTCCAGCGGATTTTCATGAAATTTAGTATGCAAGGAGCATAATATGACTCAGTCATCAAGGTGAGTTATCGGGAATATACAAAGAAAAATAACCAATAAGTCGAGTACGAACAGTAGGTAAGTATAAACGGTAGTTCATGATATACCAGTTCATGGTTATGATATGATATGGCGTCACCAACGTGTTGCCGCCCTAGAAGTTGTGCTAGAAGGAAGCGATGGACCCGCTTCTTTCTTTTATTTCTTTTTTCTTTTCTTTTATTCTTTTTTCTTTTATTCCTTATTTTACACCCTTACTATGTTGATTTTCCAAAAACTTTGAAACTGGTGTAATTTTTTTATTTTCTTCTTTAAAATCGGCTAAATTTAAAACAAACTTATAATCCCCGTGTATAACTGTCTTGCAAAATTCATCTTCATAGGCATCGACTTATAGTAGATAATAAGTCAATGTTCATAGGTCGAGTAATTCTCGAAATTTCGTGTTTAATCAGTAAGTATGTGAGCGAATATCACTTGCGGTTATAAGTATTTATTTACATGTAGATAGTTTCATTTGGATCTTAAAGCAGGTAAAAAACAGCAATCAACAAAAATAAAAGTTCAAAAAAATACCAGTAATGCTGCCAGGTCAGAAGGTTCAAACTTCAAGGTTAAAAGTTAAAGGTGAATTTCTTGAAACTGCAGTAAAAACAGGCCAAGTTTCCTATAAAGCAATTAAAGGACAAACGTATACATACTCGTATATTACCCTTATATTCTATTGCTTAATAGAGAAGGAACTTCTATCGTATTTAGTATCAACTATATCTGTATCTACGTATAACATACCTTCCCCGTAATAGATTTGCGTTACACATTTACGTAAAAACTCGTAATGTAAAAATACGAAGTATTCTTTGTATTGCGACCGTGAATTGTATGACTAACCTCCAAATATTTAATGAGTTCTAATTTGGGATGACATTTTTAAAATAAATTTTGTCTTCGCCGTGGAAATATACCACAGTTATTTAGTACTAGCTTACCCGGCAGACGTTGTTCAGCAAAATATATTTTATCGTATGTAACAAAATAAAAAAAATATAAGGAATGCGTGTGTACTTCCGTTTAAATGTCAGCTGTCGAAACAAAAAAGCTGGACCGTGAAATAAAAGGAGTTGGAACATGTTTATTATTGAGGTACCCTGGTAAATTTATATTGAAGATGCATTTAATATTTTACAGTTGTAGTTTTCTTAACTGTAAAGTGTTTCGTACTACGTGTGCTGCGGGAGATTTTGAATTGCGACTTACAGTTTTGGTGGTTGGTTGTATCATGTGTAACAAATTAATAATTGTTATCACTTAAGAAATGTAAGGCCGAAGTTAGACGACGCGATAGCTTTCGCGCGGCCGCCGGCCGCCGGCCGCCGCTGCCTGCCGCCGCGCTATGATCATGCGATCATGGCCATTATAAACGCGCCCTAATGATTTTCCATTTAGACTTCTACGTCCAAGTGTGTGCACATTTCAATATTTCTAATCGCGCGTATCGCGACACTTCTATATTTCTAACAGTTTGCAAAGTCTCGGTTTCGATTTTCGGCCGAGGCAGAGAAATGTTGGGTGTTAGTGATGTGTTGCTAATTTGTCGTTTACGATCCATCCAGGACGCGGGGGTATGTTAGTGTTTATCATTATTTAGCGCTTATTGGGATCTTAACAGAGCTAAAAGTATAGTAACAGCTATAAATACTATCATTTCCATGCATAACGTATTCTGTGTCACATGTCTCCTCTAACGTTTTCTTATAAATGAAGACATCATAAATGCCAGTAGATTTCACCCACCTATAAGGTTTTTGTTATTGACAAGCCGCCGACCTATAAACACTTCAAAATACACTCGAGTATTTGTAGATGTGTAGACGACATCAGAACTCGGGAAATCGATTCAATTATTACACATCCGCGGAAAGCTTTCTCTCATAAGTCGTGCCTTATTATTACTGAGGATCGTGATTCCGCTGCCGAGACATTTTGCATCGCCTGTCTCCATCTCGATTTGACAACCCATATGGCGCAATGGTTCCCATGCCGGAAAGCCGTTGCAAGGGTCCTGGGTTCGATTCCAGGGTGACCGAAATTTGATTGATGAGTTTAAATATCTGTTTTCGGTCTGGGTGTGTGTTACACTGTACACTGTGCGCTCGAAATTGGACCGTAAGTCATTCACTATGAACGTGCAATTTCAAATGTCATGTCACGTCATGTCAAACGCCATGCTGTACACAGCAAACATATACAGATATGTACAACATGGATCTGTTGCGTATAATATATTTCATTATGTATGTACATAGCTAAGCAACAAATGTATTGAGTATTACAAATAATTTATTACAGAAATTCATTGTTACGTCACGATAAAAATGGAGAATTACACTGACAGCTACAAAACAATGACGTTGATGGTCAGTTGTAATCAATAAACAAAGTACCGTTACACGGACCGCCTCATCTGCTTCTGATTCTGTTTAGGATAGTACACTGCGACCGTTAAACGTTTTTAATGATGAATCTAAGTATGAATATTGACGAGAGACGTATTGATGCGCTAGAAAGCTATCCTCTGATCATTAGACAAATATTTAGGCTAGTTTGATTGAGATAGTTATCTTTAAATAGGTTAAATCATTCCCTTTGGATTTATTTTTAGTGATTGACGATGAGGCTCTTTGATTTTTCTTTCATCTCTGAATGAAATAATCGAAGCATTGAAGTTATTAATAACCGCAATATAACTACAATGAATGATATAATCGTTTTGGAAAACAGCTGATACTCTTACATTGCTGGACCGATATTAACCAAACATAGCTAAGAACCACCGCAAGGAAACTCGTTTTCAAATGAAAAAACCGCATCGAAATCGGTCCATCTGTATGAGAGCTCCGATACCAAAGACTTGCTTGCTTGTTGTTGCTTGCTTGCTTGTTGCGTCGGGGGTTAAAAAGTGTTCCTTTAAGAAAAGATGATAAAAAACGATTAACTACGCGACTGGTAAATTACCGAAAGTTTTCGAGTTACTATTACCAGTGGTAATGGTAACTCGAAAACGTTCGGTTGAACGATTGGTTTAATGAAGGCACCGGGAATTAATATCACTGAATGGAAAAGCACTGAGCTTTGTGATACTCGCAAACAGCGGCAGTGTATTTGGTGTGGACAACCTTGATATGCGACGGGATATATCTAAGCTCGGTCGCAAAGTGGAGCTTTCGAAAGCTATTAATCATATCGCCGCAGGACGCATATAATTAAATTAAGGTTATGACATTTTAAGATGTAAGTAATAATTTTGTTACATAATTCTTATATGAATAAAAGTTTTATGTTTATAGGGAGTGTTCGTATATCTTATATTAGCTTTCCCCCGCGGCTTCGCCCGCCAAAAATCCCTAAACGTATGAAAGTTGATAGAATTGGAGCACTTTAATATTAACTTTGCACCCCCGTTTCACCCCCTGAGGGGTGATTATTATCTCTTAACTCCCTACGGTGCCCACCGCGGTGGCTGAATCTCTGAATATCCCCTAGATGGCTCTGTTCATGTTTCTGAATCACGCTAACGACTGTAGTTCCTTCTGACTATAAGTGTAATAGAATTTTTAAACTATACTCAAACCTCTTCAGGCCTCTTCTCTTGCTTATACTCAATATTTTTGGAAGGCGAGAGTCGTGAAACACTCTCGCTTATTAAATAACTAGCGTCCCGCCCTCGCTTCGCTTCGGGAAACTTATTCCTTCGGTTTGCAAAGATTTAGTTATATATTTTGGATAATTCACCCTATAATATCTTTATAAATTATAGCCTATATTATGTTATTCTGATGTGTAAGTTATATTATTGTAAAGTTTCAGCAAAATCCATTCGGTAGTTTTCGCGTGAAAGAGTAACAAATATTCATACATCCATACAAACTTTCGCATTTATAATATTAATAGGATATAAACGACTTTTATACGTTTTAATTGAGTAAAATTAGTCGCTTCCGAGTAGTTTCGTGCGTGACTAACAACTTTCATGCTAATGTTAATTAAATTCCATATCAATAACCATAGTTACGTACAAATCGTACATATGATCCGATGTTCGCAAACTATTCTCTGCGTTCTATTGACTAACGTACGCTGTGTTAACGACCTACAAAATATACTTTTTAAGGTTCCGTGGAGAAATGTCAAAAACCCAAAAATCCGCTTGTTACAGTAATTTAACTCTGAGATTATTTGGCTGTATGTAGGTATACACACTTTTGTAAGTAAAACACACAATACAAACAAATGTCTGCACTAAAATCGTATTACATAGTTTGAGCTTTATAAGGTTTTAGAATGTTTAGACGTTAATTTAATTTATTGATTGTATTGATGTTATTGTTTACAATAAGAAAATTATAATGTAAATTTTTAATAACGGGAAATATTCGGTTGTGCTCTATTAATTTTCGCAACTTTAAAAACACTTGGTTTTCATAGTATTTATATAATTTTTTGGTTCCCAAATTAATATAACATAAAAATTAATGTAACATAATAAGAAATAAATAATAATAATATTAGGTACAATTATAATAGGTGTTATATGCATAATAATATCTATAGCTAACTATTTTACTAGACCGCGGAACCAGCCACGGTGGACGAATTTAATCTGGTCCGTATTATTAAAATTGGGCAGAATGACCGCTTCCGAGCGCGACTGAAAAAAATCACATACACGTGGCACGAATAGGTAATGCATAGTGACGTCATAATAAACACACACGTCCGTATCTTCGTGGACACTAGTAAGTAGTAACAAAATATATGTAAACATAAGTAGGTATATCATCATCATCATCATCACAACCCATAACTGTCCCACTGCTGGGCACTGGTCTCCTCTCACAGTGTGAGGGGTACAGGCCATAGTCCACCACGTTGGCCAAGTGCGGATTGGCGGACTTCACACACCTTTGAGGACATTATGGAGAAATCTCAGGTGAGCAGGTTTCCTCACGATGTTTTCCTTCAAAGAAGCTAGTGATAATTCAATTTCTAATACGCACATATTTTTTGAAAATTAGTAGTTCGTGCGGGGTTTGAACCCGGACCCCCACGGTTCGGGAGTCCAACGTTCAACCACACGGCTATCACTGCTATACTACTGTACGCAATGAGCTTACAAATACCATCATTGACTGTAGGTAATTGCTATCTACTATTACAGTGATAGACAAGCGGTTTGTTTGAACGTTTGCCTCCGAACTTCCCAAGTCGCACTTGGCTGCGCTCCCCACACTGTGAGGATATACCCACGCCCAGTGGTGGGGACTATTATGATACTGTTAATATAATATAAATCAATGAACGTACCTACCACACCTTCAATCTTCCTGATGTTATGTTGGTATATTTAATTCAAAGAAGACTGTCATACAAGAAACTGTAGAATTCTTCGTGCCCAGTTTAAAAACTCTACAATGTCTGTTTGTTGATCTTGGACATTTGAAACCGAGGTGTGAAAAAATGACGGACATGATAATCTCGGAAGATTACTAACGGTGTTCGCAATATTGGATCTATACGTGGTCCCTGGTAGGTAGTTGGTTTGGTTAATACTATATGGCTTACTTATTGCTCGGTAATTTACTGCATATTATATACGAATAGAACAATGGTACCTATAAATCAATGTAATCAAGTAAAAATGTATTGCAGCACGCGAAAAGTCAGTCAGTGAAATACGACTAATTGTCGTATATGTTATAAATATATAATTTAGTTTCATAAATATATAATTATCATCCATAGTTACAATAATGTCATCGAAGCGGAGCAAAAAATGCAACTCGCGTGGTATAAACGTAAAATATCTATACTTAGTTATATCTTTGGTAATAAAGTACCTATACCTACTTACATAAAGTATACATAAATCAAATTTCACCAAAATTTAAATATACTATAGAGAACCCGTAGAATACCTGAGATGTAACTTGCGATAATTCATTTAAAATTCACGTAGTTTAAAAAGATTGCTGTAGACACGCTGTAGATTACCAATTCGAGAACCCAAATATCCCCTGCGGGAGTCTTGAACTTAAAATAACTGAATTCAGTCAACTTCTGTTACACTTGCGATCGTATTGCAAACGTATGTGAGAATATTATTATAGTGTCTCTTTTTTATTTGATACGGGTATTCACGATAATATATGTAAATATTTTGTTACGCCGATATTTCGACCCTGTTGCATGGATCGTGGTCACGGCTGAACTGCGTTGGCGGCGTGGAGAAACTTTTTACAGGTGACATTTGACACTAATACATTGTTCTGCTACAGCTGATTTTTTCCTTCATGGAAAATTAAATGTTAAATGGCGGTAAAAACTGTCTTCATATTGAATTTTCTATTTAATATTCTGTCAATTTTATCTGTTACACCTTTAACGTAGGGGAAAAATGCCGATTGCCGTTCAGCCGTGCTGATAGTGGAGTTTCTCTTGCGGACGTCTCCCTGGTTTTGCGACGCAGTACGTGTTATATACACGTTCTAATTCCTGCGTCACGTGTTCATCATCATCACATATATATATCATATGCTGGGTTCAAACCATTAATTGCCCACTGCAGATCACAGGTCTTTTCATAACTGACGAGGTCTGTTGTTGTAGGGGTTAGTGAATAATTGTCTACTTGAGTCTCGGACATTTTTATGACGCCCGAAAGCCTCTGACACGGTTTAGTTACTGTTATCTAATGATAGCAAGAGGGATCGACGGCTTTACGTGCCCTCCGAAGCACGGAAGCATCCAAGAAAATTTTCCATTAGCGGCCACCATTCGACTACCTACCGGGCCCGTTGTTACTTAACTCTATCGATACGATCGACGCAAGGCGCCGGGCTATGACCACCTGTAAAACTAAGTACATCCTTAAAAGTCTTAATCTTTAAAGTCCATAGTTCAACAACATAAATATCTATTTCGCGATGCGAATGAATAATCTCATTTCAAAGTTACCTTGCAATGCTTGTTTGTGAAGTAAAAACTTGAGTTGTTTGAACAAAGGTGACGAAGGCCGTTTTAAGTCGCAAGGCGAATTAAGGACTGCGCACATCACACCAACTCAACGTCGACTCAGCTCCGACTCAACACCGTTCCAACTTCGACCTTCGGTTCGGCGATCAACGCTTCATCGACGTTTGGGAAGTGCGTAATTTATAAACGAGCTGTGCCCGCGACTTCGATCGCGTGGAATTTAACAAAAAAAACTAAAACAAAAGTAGCCTAACTTACTCCTTATGACTTCAGCAATCTGCCAGTGAAAGTCCCATAAAAATCGGTCCAGCCGTTCCAGAGATAAGCTCAAACAAACAGAAAGACAAAAATTGTAAAAAATGTTATTTTGGTATATGCACCATGTATACATCCGTATGCATTTATAAAAAGCGTAATATTTCAATGTAAAAGGCGGTTATTTTAATATTACAAACCGACACTCCAATTTTATTTATTTGTATAGTTTTTGAATTTGAATTTAATTTGAATATTGAGTTCTTTTGAGCATTTATTAATTTTTAAGAATAGCAAACCAAGGGGTTGTAGTCTTTGAAATTGGATCTTTGGATGAAATTTTTTTTTCAATTTGGTACCTATGATATTGCCTAATGATATTGACCTTTATATGTATAATTATATACTTTTGTGAGTGAATGTGTGTGTGTACCTATGTGTGTGATTGTGTTATATCTGTTTCATGTAATTATGTTTTTTTTGTTTTGTTTTATTACGTCTGCTGCTAAGGGTTTGCACTTACCTTCGCCATTATACTTTAATCTTAAAATCTTATAAACTTTAGAGAGACGTAGTAGGAGGTACCTACTACGTCTTAACGTGATCAGAAGGTTCTGATCACGTTAAAGTTACTTGTCGTAGAATTGTAGACGTGAACAGCATGACATACAGAAGAAACAATAGATGAACTGAGGTAAATTGCACCGTGCGTAATTTATCATAGAATCTATTCTTGTACCTAGAACTAGGGATGTACATTGCTCATTATGGTATTTCTTTGAATTTTATCGATATTTCTTTGAAATAATTATATTTATGTATAGTAAAAAATATCATATTTCGATATTTTTACCCCTTGAATGATTATATATTAGCACGAGCATTCTCCCGCGGCTACACCCGCCAATTTCCAAAAAATCTGTTTTTGCCCCTTTTTATCCCGTTAGGGGGGAATTTCCAAAAATCCTCTCTTAGTGCTCCCCTACACTCCCCAAGGAAGGCTCTAGGCTCTCTAGACTACCTATTCATTGAATTAATTAAACTAATATTTATTATTTGTTTATACTCAAATTATGCATTAACGTGCATAGGTATAATAAAAAAATATATAAAACTTTATACCTTAAATAAATATGAAAAATCGATGTGAAAATGAAATAAATATAACGATTGATTATATCGAATAATTTCTGAGAAATTAAAGTATCTAATAATAATATATCGATATTTTCATTTCAAGCTAAGTTCAAGCCTACCTACAAAACAATAATTATGTTGTATGATGCTTGAAACAATACCTAGTTTCCTTTTTTTAGTCAATGTATCATCATCAGATTACTACGTACAGTCCACACGTGTCCCACTGTAGGGCTCGGATCTTTCCAAGTTTCCATCATTGATAAACTCTGGAAAATATTCTTATAATACGTACTTACTCTTCACTTTCACGATGTGTTATTTGATCAAAGATAGTAAAAAAAGTCTTACACGCGTTATAAAATATGTAGATGGGTCTACAAGATTACTATTAATGGAGTTAGAATTACGATAACTAACTTTAAAGTACTAGAATAAAACAACACTTTATTCTAGTACTTACATGTTAGATAGTTTAAATGTACTTAATAGGTAGGTATCTACTATTTGACGTATTCCTATAGTGAAACCCAAGAATCCTCGTGAACCCCAAACTAGATCGTGAGATGCAGAAATAGATTTCGTTGTGCTTTAAAGTGGCTCATCTTTTGTACCGTAGAAGGTGCGTAGTGCGTACAATATAATTATTGTTAGTTTCATTTGATAGCAAATACGTAAATGTTAAAATATTATTAGTAAGATAACATTATAATGTCCTTGAGAATATTTAAGAGGGGTTGAAAAACAATAAAATGAATATTCAGTGCTTTTTATTGGTTATATAATTTAATAGATATTTAATAAACATTTTTAATGTCATTAGACATTTTTCTTATATGTATCTACCTATATAATTTTAATCGTTTATTGTTTTTTATAGTTTCTTGTTACTTTATTTTTACTTACTTATACCATATATTATTTTCACACATTTGTTACTCCCGTAAAATAATTTCGAGCTTATTTAGAATTGGGAAATCCTGCAAAACATGGTGGTAATGTGGTAACTCTACAAGCAACACATTACAATTCCTAGAATTATTCCAGTACATTATAAGCACACGGATATTTTACTTGTTTAAAGAGATGACATTGCAACCGCAGAAAAAACTGAATGACTCACGACCAAGCAAAATATGTATTGCTAGCCGTAAAGCAAAAAATATGAGTAGGTAATAACGATGTTTTATGAGGTGGTGAACATTGGTTGAATATGCCAATTGATATTGAGAATTTATGACCGTTTGTAACTTACGTTATCTGTGAGTGTGAGTGGTTCATCCATCTTGCGTCCAAGCTGGTGGTGCCCTGTTCGTGTTGCACACCTTGAGCAACGGACAAAGATGTGGTGCATACCTCTGTCCTTCCTACCACCCAGTATGATAACAGGATGTTTAACTTGCCTGAGTTACTACTTCCCCTCCGTCTAGAATCGACCGTTAAAAGTTTTTTTTTTATACTAAATAAGTTAATGCTTCACTACAACTGATGGTAAGTGGCGATGAAGTCCACGGTGTTGAACGCACTAACTTATTAAAAGCCTATTCACTCTCCTCTTGAAGTATTTTACTTTTTTAAATTATTTATTTCATTTTAGAGCTGACTGAACTGGCGGGCACCACCATCCAAACCCGGCTTACCCTGTTTTAACTTTTGACAATTTATAGGGTGACACTTATGTCACCTTAATTATAGGCACAAACTACATAAATTATAAACATGAGCGACATAATATATGAGTAATAAGTTCTAATTATGATAGATTAATTCTAATTGTGTTAGATTTGTAACAATTTGAAGAAGAGCCTTAAATTTAAAAAAAAACATAATAAGTACCTACCTTCATTGTGATCAAGACTTAAAGGTAATAATAATAAAATTGGAAATTTTTAAATAAAAGTACCTAAATAAGATTATTTTATACAAAATAAAACCGGTCTTTTTGTAATGGATGAAATAATTCAGTTGATATCGCTCGGTGGTACGGAACTCTAAAAAGAAGAACCCTAAAACAGAAGCATAATTATGTAAGTTATTAAAAGAAATACCTACATGCTTCATAAAGATACCTACATTATATTATTTAAGTGATTACCGGCACAGGATTATGTAACTAGCTGAAATCCACCTACCAACAGGTGTTATTGTCGTCACGCAGTACCTTAAAACAAGTAAAAAAACTGAACGTCAACTCGTTGGGGTCATAGTCCCTCTATATATTATTTTTTGTTTTGATGAGGCAAAGGTTCAGAGATGCTAGGATCCAATCATTATTATTATATTACCTATATGCAAAGCATTAAAGTAAATATTATTTAGAAACTCCACTCGTCATTTAAATATATTGCAGACCACTGAGAACACAGCTGTTCAACATCCCATTAGTAGCTAGGTACTGTAAAAGTACAGTGTCGTTAAATCGTGAACGAATTAACAATTTGTGTAAGCAATATTGAGTCGAGAGAATTGTTTGAATATATTCAAGGACAAATTTCGATAGGACAGCTGATGTGGTACAGAAGTAATGTGGTTGAATTACTTTATTACATGAATAAATGAGTAATGTGCGTGTGTTCGTGGCTCTTATCGATTAGGTACGTCACATGTGAGTAAAATGTGCAAGTGGACGGCCTTGTGTGGTAGCCACTTATTATTTTAAATATTTATGTGATTAGAGCGAAATTTAAAGTTACGATGCCGTTCCGATTAAGTTTTAAGTGTAATTTATTATCATCTGTCAATAAATATTATGTATCGTAGAAAATAACGGCGTAGATACGGTTATCGGTTTGTTTTCATGTTTTTTCATACTGAATGGTGAGTGATTGTTTCATTTCCATAAGAATTTTTATCTGCTTTGCAAATGTATAGTCGGATGTGGATTCTGAAGCACCTTATTTAAAATATTATTGTTATTGCCGACAAGAATACATCAATACCTAACATTATTCACGTGGGCGTGATAAATCCGCGGTTTTTAATGATGAAAATTAAGAATCGGCTGATACTGGCATAAGTTGCACTGGCCAAAATCGAAGAGAAATAAATAGTTTTTTTTTTAATTTCTATTTTCAAACGCGGCTTATTTATTGAGGAACGACACGCGACTTTCTCCAATTATTATATTAGACCGCGACGTAAAATAATACGATATAACCGCTTTTTATGTATTCGCTAGATAAAACAGTAACCATCTTGTAACGCATATAAATGTAACAAAATGCGCATGTAAATCCAATGTTCCTTTTGCTGATCCACGACGTATCATAAATAATAAATAAAGAGTTGTAGTAAAAACAACAGTTTAGGTATTAGGTAGGATACCTAAACTGTTATTACATATAGCTATGAAGCTAAGTGTCCGTTTATCTACATATTTACGATACCATAATAATCCAAGGTTATGGCTATGGGTAGATGGTGAGATTAGAATTCTACAGTATTTGTATTTTCTAATCATAATAATATAGACTCTACGTCACGATTAAAAGTTATCACATGTAATGAGAGTCATCCAACCCATAACTTGGCAAGACTCTACAAGTGTAACTCTACTAACCCCACACCATGTCTGAGTATGTACCAATACATACATACAATTAATAGTTTTGTTCTTGTTACGGGTTATAATATGTATACTGTGAAAACGGTCACAAATATGTGATTATAAAGTGATATAAGTATTTAAATAACGAAGAGATCCTAAATATTAACTATTCACCATCTAACTACTATAAGGTACATGCCTGGCCACAGTGCATATTTCTCATCATAGTCAGACTGATCATAAATAATTTGTAAAACGAATTCTCCTCACCGATGTTCCCACGGCTATATGGCGTGCATAACAGGGGGTTATGCTTGATGCATACAAATTACTGGAGCCAAGCGAGGGCGAGTTTGTATTGCAAAATAATAAAGTACTGTTCACTGTCAGATCGGTTGTATTTATCATATTCATTAATGATATCGATACATTATAGAAATAATATACGAAGACGCGATTTTTTGTTCGATTCCCCATGCCACCCGCGACACAGGGAATCCTATTGCTGGGGTATGTGTGTGTGAGCGTTTTTTTATTTATTTTGTGATAATTGCCGCTATGGCAATATCGATTGAATTAGGTAAGCTTAAAATTTGTTACGCCTGTAATATATGATTAGCAATTATTTCAGGAAGCGAGATCGGTTTATTAAAGGGTAATTTTTCTCGAAATGTTCCTACTTGTAGGTAATATTAATAATATTAATATTTTATCTAAACAAATGCCATGCTCGTTTCTCGATTGAAAACATGTGATCCATGACAGATCATCAAAGCAAAGTGTTAATGGCAGGTGCTCCCCGTGATCGGAGCCAGCGATTTTATTACAGACTTACGTTCATACTCGTACCTACTTTTTGCCAACGTTTAACTACTATGTATTGTATATATAACTACTATGTATTGAGTATTGGCAATCTGTTTCTTTGGTTGTGTCATTACGGTGGTTCATGGAATTATACTGTTAGTGAGGTATGATAAATAAAAACTAAAATGTAGTGTAAGTTTATCGGAAGTAGGTTAAAGTAAGCTTGCATCTAAGATTTTATCAACGTAAGCTGATTATAATGATAAATTCCATTAGAAACAGCACATTTATTATGATTGCAATTTCAGCGTGTTGGCGCAATGTTGCTAAGGAAGTGGCTTTTGACAGTTGACTTGAACCCATTAATGTCCCACTACTGTGCACGGGTCTCTCCTCATACCTGAGGCCTAGAGCATACTCCACCACCCTGCTCCAGTGCGGTTTGGTAGAGGGGCAAGTGACCAATTTAACCCAAGTGTCGGAAACTTTTAAGCCGCCCGAAGGTATACGACATGGCTTAACGACAGCTACCAAATGGTAACACCCGACGACTTTACGTGCCCTCCCAAGCACGGAAGCGCTCAAACAATTTAGCCACTAGCGGTCACCCATCCAATAACCGACCGCGCCCGCTGTTGCTTAACTTTGTCGATCACTTAAGATTCAAAATAATTACGTATGAGCGCTTCAATGCGATGAGCTTCCACGCACCGTCCTGTTCACTAATAATTGTAATGATTGGGTAAATTAATTATTGCAAACGCTAATTACAGCATAGTGTTTGTATTATGCATGTATCCAAACGTATGTAGATGTTATGGAACTGCCACGCCGCCGCCGTCACTTGCACGAAGCTGTTCAACAAAGCTGGACATAATTCGCGGCTTCACGTTTTTGTAATTTAATTCGGAGTCTTCTGCACCCAGAATGGCCAGATGACCCTACATTTGTAATACTTCATGGACTAATAAAATGTGCAATTTGAATTAATGAAGCAGGTACTTAATAGGATTTGAAGTGATGTTATAAATTTTAAGTTTGTTGCCGAGACTGGCTGTTAGAATTGTAATAAAAACCCAAAAAAAACATTTTTGTCGGATGTTTTAGATAAATATTGTTGAGCTAATGTATATAACGTGCGCAGACCTTTATTGAAAACAAAAATGAATAAAATATAATCAGAACAAAATCAATTTATAAACAGCACTGTTTCATTAAGTTATATCTTTATTACGTGGTTCGGATGTGACCGGTGTAATATCGAGACAGAAACGGGCATGCATACGTTAACAACACGCGAGCGAGTTTTCTGAATCTAGTTTAAGGTAATCCACCTTCTCCACATGCCATGCTCTAGGTGCATACGAGCAATTTAATGGTATTTCATTTTCTAACACATTCGTGAGAACATAGTGTTCCAGTTCATATTTAATGCTTTTGATTTTAAAATATCTTAGTGGATACTTCACATTTTAACAGTTACGGTATATCTGTATAAATAGGAAGGTCATAAAGGGATAAAACAGATGTCTAAGAGGACGATGTTTATATTACTTGTTAAAGAAACCGAAGGTTTATTGAGTGATGAAAATTTGTTAATACTTATATTACTTATATTACTAATACTTATAATATAATAAATACTTATAATTAACATATAAATTAGACTAAAATTAAACTAAAATTAAAATAAATGTATAAAGCTGGGCCCCTGCGGTGCAGTACCCAAGATACTGGCAGCATTTCCTCTCTGTATAGCAATGCTAATACGCTGAGCGAGAAAACTGCCAGCTCTGGGGCCGCCAGTCTTGTGTTTTATTTTATTTTTAATTTGTCCGAAAAGATAATGAGCATCAGGACCCCACGGACCAAGAGTCTCCACTCCAAAAGCTTTAAAAAAATAATAAGCATTTGAAATATTTCAAGTGCTTATTATTCTCTGCCGCCTCTGCCGCAGCACCCGCTCTAATTTTGGTACCATGAATATGAGACGTAGCATCCCAAACTAGTGGCCGTCCCATAGTCCATGGCACGATCGACATTATTATTATGAGATTTTCTTCTCAGCTCTTGAGCTGGGTTTTCTGACCGCATTTACGGGCCTTAGCCAAGTAAATGCAGCGTGTGGTGTAAAAATTAACTGTTGAGTACCGTGTGGTTGGATGTTAAACTATTTTCATCTATTTGCAGGAACTTTCTCACTATTCTACAAGTATTTAAGATGGCAGCTTTTTGGAGTGACACGTACAGGGTTTCTTTTAAATCTAATTGCTTAAGGCTATGGTGTAGATGTTTGGGGATGACACCAGTGGTGGAAAGTACTATGGGCACTACAAACACTTTATCTTGTCTCCAAATTCTTGACACTTCCTCTTTCAATTCTTCATATTTACTTAATTTTTCAGTAATGGTTTTTGATATATTGTGTGTATTAGGGACTGCTATATCGATCAGGTATGTGGTTTTTTTAGCTTTATCTAGTAGCGTTATGTCAGGTCTATTATAATGTATAGTCTTGTCAGTAAGTATACCACGGTCGTAGTAAAGTTTATATAGGGTATTTTCTAGTACTGTTTGGGGAGTATATCTATAGTATGGCGTGTTAGTGTCCTCAATGAGATTATGTTTGAGTGCTAGTTGTTGGTGAATGATGTTAGTTATTTGGTTATGTCTATGTGTATAGTCGGTTTGCGTGAGTGTTGTGCATGCCCCGGTTATGTGCTGAATGGTTTCTGATTGAGTATGACATTTGCTTATTATTATTATTATTATTTTTTATTATTTTTATTATTATTTAAGTTTATATTGAATAAAGAATACTTATATTAAAATAATAATTTATTGAATAAGAAGAAATTTTATTATAATATACGTAATTATATTACAATAAAGATCTCATAATTTGATTTGAAAAATAAACTATTCCACTTACCTCACCTGACCTCACTAAAAATGTTCTTCATCTATTAATATACAGATATCCCGAAAAGTAATATTTGACCAGGGCCCCATAGTGTATTATTTCGTTTCAGAAAATGTTGCCTACCTAATATCAACGTTAACAAAATTTTTGAAGTACTTATTCTATTTTGGTATGCATAAGTAATTTAAGAACTGTAGAAATATTTAATTAAGTATGTGTGTACTAACTTTATTTGTTATGTGCTTGGCGAACTAAGAATTTGAAATAAGTTTCTAGGTACTTGTACATAATTACATTATATAATTATGTACGTAGTCGCATAAGGATAAATTATTTAAAATCATCAGTCAATTCATAATTTTTAAGCATTTCTGCTTAATGACTAATGAGGTTCATTTCCAATGAAAATTGTGATGACTTACAAACCATGTTCTTGAAACTTACAAGAAGTACTAAGTAAAACATTTATTTTATCCTCATATCCTAACATAAGCAGGGATAGCTTGTTTAAATCCCGAAGCGAGTGAAATTCCCACACGGGATTGGGTTTCCAATAACTCTTCGTCAAAGTTACGTGTGTATTTGCCACTAAGTAATTTTATTAAAGACCATTAGACCAGCTTTGTAACATGTCACACGTACTCGTAGTATTATAAAGAAGCAAGATTTGTATGTTTGTAACGAATTGGCTCAAAAATTTACGATTACAAAAATTCTATCGCCATTAGAATGGTACAATATTTCTGACTAACATAACTGACTAACATAACATTTTTATTAATTATACGGATATTTTACATAATAGGCTATATTTATTACTAAAATAATAATGCTCTACTACCCTGGCGAAAAAGGGGCCGGTCGCTAGTTAAAAATCGGATTGATGCCCTATCTTAACATATTATAACACTATGTAGTAAACTTCGCTTCGGGAAACTGTCCCTTAGTAAACTCGCCTCAAATAACTCCAAAATTGTTAACATAACCCGCGCACGAATTTATTTTCACGCGAATTAGTTTTCATTTCGCGATAAGTCTTAAGATATTAAATTAAATTGTACGGTGTAAAAGCTTATCATAATATGCCTGAAATGCCTAAGGTGACCATATTTAAGTCGATAAGGATTAATACTTATTCCTCTTAAATAGTTTTTCAATTACCGCATTGTGCACACATATTTTTTTAATCTGTACGCATAGAATACGAGTAATAGTGTAATTATTCTAAGCTGTAACGTAACGTGTCGTTGTCGTTGAATTAATCGAAAAATTGAACCGTATGAGGCTGACATAATAGGCGAATCGATGCATTTCCGCCTTGTCGAGATCCGAGACGGAGTATTCGTTTAATCTTCTGTCTTCGTATACCTACTATATCTACCTACTGACTACAATCGAAATGAACACTTCATTCACAAGTTGGTTCATCAAGCAGCTACTATTAATTGGTCTGTGGTTATTCGACTAAGAATTAATTAAAAAACCAACGGGTGGTCTGTGACATCTATAATTAGACACTCGTAATTTTGCAACGGCGAAAATGTTAAGTGGGTAGGCACTTGATCGACCAGCAACTTGATTGGATTATAAATAAGAAATGAGATACCTAACCGAAATTAAGTTAACTAGGAAGCCTTGTAGGTTTAGTACATCTATAGCAGATTAAACATATGACTCATACTGGGTATCACCAGTAGGTATCACTCCCAATAACGTAGATATACATGTACCTACGTAATGTTACTACAACTAATATGTATTACTATATTAGTCGTACCAACTTGAAGTTATAGTTGCTAGCTGTTGTGTATAGCTTTTGTGTATAGTTGAACTAGCTGTGCCCGTGTTCGTCTGCGTGGAATTTTAATTGTTACGGAGAAATTTCTAAAACTAAAGTAGCCTAAGTTACTCCTTATTACATCAGCTATCTGCCAGTGATAGTCCCGTCAAAAGCGGTCCAGCCGTTCCAGAGTTTAGCTCAAACAAACGTATATGTACATCGATGTATATGCATTTAGTAATAAGCGGTTATTTTAATGTTACAAACAGACACTACAATTTTATTTATTTGTACAGATTAAAGATATGGTAACTATAGTTAGATGCGATACGTGCATATCACGTCAGTTGCACATTTTAAACCGCTCCGATGATATAACTGTAATAACTATGAATGTGAATGATAAGACAGAAATATATTACTAACTAACTAGCTGACCCGAGAGATGTGGGCCTGTCTTGTGGCTATGAATATGGAAGTCTAATATTTGCAGCACGCATTTGTCAACGTTATGTTAAACGCCATAAGGTTATATTGAAAAACTTTATATTAGCAAAATCATTATACAATTGAATATGGTGGTTAAGTATTCTTAAATTTTCTAATTCTCCGCGCAATTTTCTTACTTTTTTTTCTCATAAGATTCTTCTCCTGACAATAAAAAATACAACAAAAAATAATTAGCGAAATCAGTCCAGCCGTTCACGCGTGAATCCGTGACCAAGGTAAGTTGTAGGGATTCATTTAGATTTAAAATTACGTCAAGTAGCCGAATATGACAAACTGCCTTTCGCGCGCTATTGTCATATAAATTTACTTTTTTACTTATAATATTATTTGGTTGTAATACGAGTACGTAAAAGCAGCAATTGTACAGTAACTGTACAATTAAATACATTACTACTGTAGTACACGGGTAGTAAGCTACATACGTATTATATTCCATTGTTACACTTACCAGAATTCGATACCCTCAAAGGGATTGCTGTAAATTGGAAATAGGTTCTACGTGATAAGTAATCTATGGTATAACTCCAGTAGTATATTTGGACATGAATATATTTGCTGAGCTGATTTACGAATGATTTACTGTACTGACATGAGTAGGTATCTAAACAGCATTTTTATATACCTAATTATGTTGACATGGGACAGCAACTTATATACAGTCCGTAACCAACCTAAAGCAAAAAACATCGCTCTGTCGTAATTTATTCACAGATAAATGATAATAAAAACACGACACGAGAACAAACTTTTACCTTTCAAATAAATATCAGCTCCGACTGGGAATCAAACCCGAAACCGCTCGGTAGGGAAGGTCATTACCAAGTGTAAATTAAAGGCCGAAGGTCGTATCGTTCAAGAGGTACGGTAGTATCTCGCGCACAAAGTATACAATAAAGTACCTACCTCATTTTTTTACATTTTCAACGATTTTTTTATTGTTCTGTAACGTTTCAAGTATGTGGTTATATTTTATTTAAAAATTATTTGTATTGACTATTTTATGTACTTGGCGCGTCACTTTACAGCAGAACTGTGTTATGTAGGATTGTCTTATCCTTATGTAGGGTGTAAGCATATTGGTTAAGTGCAGACGTAGTAAGCGTGTTTGTGTATATGATTTAAAACGCCTGCTACTTTTTTTATTTAATCACAAAATTTAGCATTTAGCGTGATCCAAATTAATGTTTCAAACATTGACTTATAATAAGTAGTTAAATGGTTTCAAATGATAAATAATAGATTATCATTATTTTTGTGTCACTTCAGATAAAGAAACCATAAATGTAGATTCTACATCCTACGTGTTACTTAGAAATTCAGGACATACTAAAAATATAATACTTAACTGAACCTTTTGATTGGTACAACTAGTAGATAGATATTAGATAAGGAGTTTTATTTATTTTCCTGAAATGTGATCGGATACAAATTGTAAGGTGATGGAACTGTAACCCCAGTACGGAGCGAGGGCTCGACGCGTCAGTGGTGTGAAGACACGCGCGGTAGTCGCGCGGCCTGTGCCGCCCAGCCGACCTGGCTCACGGCCTCGGCCCAACCTGCTGCTAGGTAAACCGTCCAACTAGTTTTCGATAATTAACGATGTTTAAACAAATTCCAAATCTCTTTTTCGGGGTATAGTACAATCGGCCAGCAAAGTATATTAGTTTAGTAAAAGTTTAGGCTGTATAAAATTGTTTTTCCAGTGACAATTCAAGGATTTTCAGATCTTCCCTGATATTGTCAGGTAAATACACCCTTTGAAAATCCATTTTTAGTTTTTTTATGTCACTATGCAAGTTTCTATAAAAGCGAAAACTAGTTGTCCCAGCGTACTTCGTACCAATTTATATTTAAAAAATGTTTTGGTGATATATCGACAGCAACGCCACCTACCGGGTCCCGTCGTTCTAGAAATTAGCAAAAACAAACAGACAGACAGACAAAAATTGTAAAAAGTGTTATTTTGTTATATATACCGTGTATACATTCATAATGCATTTAGTAAACAGTGGTTAATTTAATATTACAAATAGACACAATTTTAACTATTTGTATAGATAAACTAGTAGATGGAACATGCGAAAAAAGTTTAATTACACCGTTTTTAAGAACACGTTTTTGTGAGAAATCAACACCAAGGTAAAAGGCAATCCAAAATTTAAAATTTCCCGTTACTTTAGGTACCATCGTAATGATATAAACAATAAATAAAATATAAACAATAACAATAAATTAAGCCGTTCTGCAAACCTAAAATGCTGATAAAGCTAAGCGCGTTCATGGAACTCCTGCAGGTCGCATCCGAAAAATCTTCGCATGACCTATCTACTGTTACATTGTTATGGGCTTAGCGTGCATTTGTCAGAGGACGCAATTTTATTTTTTAGATATGAAGAGGAGGTAAGTATTAAGTTTAATCCAAGCGCAGTGTCCAAGTGGTCGCAACCCTAGTCCCGCGGCCGCTAACGTGCAAACAAGGGTGCAGATAGTTGTTATTATTTATCTGGCAAACTATTGGCCTCACATAAAATTTGAATGAACATTTTTCGCTGCAAAATATCTTTTAATCGTAGAATCAAAAATAACATAGTTATACCCGGTCGGTCGTAAACGTTTTTTGGGCGCTTCCGTGCTTCGGAGGACACATAAAGCAGTCGGTTGTCATCAGATGGTAGCAGTCGTTAAGCCCCTGTTTCCTAACCGGAGGGGCACGCCCCCCCCGGGGGGCGTAGATAAATTTCAGGTACTACTACTACTATGTTACTAGGTACGTTACCATTTCCGAAAAATAATGTAAATGTCCGCATGTAAATTGACAAGTCACAACATGACCCCGAAGCTTGTATGTACATTGTAAGGGGAGCCAGGAAATAATATTTTTAATCCCGGGCGCGGCGAAATAAAGTTTGGGAAACCCTGCGTTAAGCCATGTCAGAGGCCTTCGAGTGCCATAAAAATGTCCGACACTTGGGTTTGGCCACTAACCCCTCCACCAATCCGCACTGGAGCAGCGTGGTGTACTTTATGCCTCGTCGGTTTCTAGGCGAGATCAGTGCTCAATAGTAGGCCATTAATGGGCTGAATCCAAGTTTGTTGGGACGAGGTTATTCGATTAAATATCGAGATGAGTCCCGCAAGCGGGGAACGTAATGTATTTACGAGTTCATCCGCGTTGAAAAATAATACAAGGCAATTAATTGGCTTAAACTAGGCTGGCCGTCTCCCTCGACGGAACGGAAATATGCGTTATGGGTGAGAGGCGGCTTTAGAAAACTAATGTTTTTAACCACTTATCTTGAAGGCTTCACTGATTTAGATACGGTTTTTTGTACTGGGTTTGTGATTTACCGGCCTTTGTTCTAAGATAAGTGTTTAAATCGCTAGGGGGCTCTGCAATTATTTGTCCAAATTAATGTTTTCATTTATCTACCAAAATTGCTTGACCAATTTAGATATGATTTTCTGTACTCCAAACAATAGATCCTTGTTAAAGTTGTATTCTAAAAGGTACCTATTAAGCAAAAAAACAAATTAATTATTTAAAATCTAACGACGAATGAAAAGTAGTAGAATCGAAAAAAGATTACATAATAAAGATTACATGGACGCTTACCTTTATCGTGCTGTGTCCGACGAAAAAATAGCGTCTACCTAGACTAGTCTTTCCCAAAGTGGGCCATCACGCCTCCTTGTAGGCGCTGAAGGCCTATAGGGGGCGGTAAAGAGCCCAATAAATCGGGGATATTAAAATTGCTCTCACTGGTAAAAAAGTCTGGCTTAGAATGTAATTTGAAGTCCAGACCAAACGTATATAGCTCATTATAATTAAATTAATTAAAGCAATCAATGTCATTGTGGTTTGCATGCTTTGGTAAAGTAAAAAAAGTTGACAACCTCTGACCTTGACGAATAGCTCGGATCTTTCTCAGCAGTCGCGTTATCGGGCTAACATTACGCGATATTATCCTTTACCGAGAAGTCCGAGAACGATACCTGACAAATGGTCGCGTACCTTTAAGAAATTCACGCTCATTTATGAAAAATAACAAATTATAGTTTAAAATAGACGGGTGGATGGAGGTACATACGGACACACAAATCGACAAAGACAGATATACTTATAGAGGTCAAGCTAGTAAAAGCGTCTTATAAAAGACATACTTAGTTAAAAACAAGACCTGTAATTTGTACCATGAATTTCTGCAATGTAAGTAGCTATAGAATGCATCGTGCTATATTATTTATTTAGACAATACCTTTAAAGACTATTCGCATTCAATCAGGTAGGATTGTACTCTGAAATAAACTTATTAAAATAATTTCAGCTGGCTTAACTTGGTGATATTAGCCAGGCAGGTACAAAAAGCAAAAATACTGTCGAGATTACACTGGGTGGTACCAAACCTAGTGACCTTCTGTGAAAGGGACCTGACGTCACAGAAACGTTCTTCGCTCGATGAAGGGAATGGTGTAACAGAAGACCTCAGCTTACACATAAATTAATGGATATAATATCTTTATATATTATATAGTTGCATATTATACAGAATGGGAGTGCTTAAAAGCGTCTTATAAAAGACATACTTAGTTAAAAACAAGACCTGTAATTTGTACCATGAATTTCTGCAATGTAAGTAGCTATAGAATGCATCGTGCTATATTATTTATTTAGACAATACCTTTAAAGACTATTCGCATTCAATCAGGTAGGATTGTACTCTGAAATAAACTTATTAAAATAATTTCAGCTGGCTTAACTTGGTGATATTAGCCAGGCAGGTACAAAAAGCAAAAATACTGTCGAGATTACACTGGGTGGTACCAAACCTAGTGACCTTCTGTGAAAGGGACCTGACGTCACAGAAACGTTCTTCGCTCGATGAAGGGAATGGTGTAACAGAAGACCTCAGCTTACACATAAATTAATGGATATAATATCTTTATATATTATATAGTTGCATATTATACAGAATGGGAGTGCTTAAATTGTATAATGTAATGTGTTGTTGTCAACAGGGGCAAGGGGAGGACGAGCTGAGATTGGACGACGAGATGGAGAGGGTGGTTTGGTCCGAAGGATCGCCTCCGCCAAGACTGCTGATCTCCGGCGAACCCATCCGCGATGCGCACGCCCCCCTACCACACCATCCGCCAGCTTATGTCGACACGTCGCCCTATGTCGTCCAAGGTACGTGGCATACAAAATTGTGATTGAATGTTGAAACTGTCGGCTCCAGGCCGGCACGCCGGCAGGCACTGATTGAAACAACCGAGATTCTGATATGGAATCTGAGAAAAAACCAGTAAAGTGCGAGTAGGAGTCGCGCATCGAGGGTTTCATACTATCACACGGACACACGAAACGGACGGACAACAAAATTATCCTATCAGGATTCCGTTTCATCTTTGGAAGTAATGAACCCTAAAAAAGGTTACCTACATTCAACCTGAGTCACGTAGGATAAAATTTCGTTCCGCATTGTAAAATCTACGTTTACTGACGTATACGTAGTGAGTCTGCCTGCACAGCGTGGAGTCCCGGCTCGATTATATAGGCGTTTGTTTATTAGTTCTCAGTTTCGTCTATAACTGTCTGTAACAAATCAAAGGTTTAGGTAAGTAAAGGCACGGGAATAATAAAATAAACCGTGTAAAGTAAAGTAAAGTGTAATACCGTGGTAAAGGGTAGACGAAAAACAGTTTTTTGCAATCGAGGCCTTGCAAATACGATGTCAGAAAATACATCATGGAGTCCCGGACACAAATCCTTAAAAAATGATCTTTTAATTTGATTGGTGGAACAAAACATGAAAATTCACTTACTATTTGCATATCGCACATCAAAATCAATCATGGCAGTCCGTAAACGATCAGTGTGAGAATAATGTGATGTTTTATTTTTAGCCCCCGACGCAAAAAGAGGGATGTTATAAGTTTGACGTGTCAATAAACATTGACTACGACCACAATAGACACACTCTATTGTGGTCGTAGTAGGTATATGTTTATTAGTTAAGGTTTGTTCCTATTAAGATTACCAATTGTAATATTATTGTCCAAATACGAAATATTATTCCAAAAGTCAAAAGCTTCTTTATATCTTCAAGATATAGGTTTTATTAATAATCAAAAAGTGGGGCGTATCACCGAATTTTCCATTACAAATATATAAAACAGATTTTATTTGTTCTCAGATTCCAATGTGGGATCCCCTGTCAGAGGTATATCATTCATTGTTCCTGAGGTAAATGAACAGGTTAGTAAGTCATGATATTTTTTTACTTGGAATATTTAAATGTTCTTCCCTCGTGCGCGGTTGGGTGTAGGTGGCTCGCTTCTACCCGATGACCGTAATTAAAATCATTAGGCTGTCTAGTGTCACATGAAGAGAAACGTAGATTGTTGAAAGCCTCTAATAAAGTTCAATTATCATTAGCTCGGACATAATGTACGAGTATCATACAACCTTGGTAATTTCCTGCGCCTTGAAGCAACAATGAAAGGGGAGGAGGATCTAAACAATCACATTTGTTAACGATGGCGATTCGTATGAAGTTTAATTTTTCATTGACTTGTCAATCTTATTAAAGATGATCACATAATTGGAGCACTTTTCGATTATGATCATTGCTAATAAAATGTTACATAATGTACGCCGTCACTCCGATCACAGACAGTGTTCATATGCACCAATTTGTTGAACTGGGATTTGTTATAAACAGTGAAATAATTGAATACTATAGCCATAGAGTAAAAATTTACAGAGACACAACGCTCTTGAAATGCCCCGTGAACATCATAGTTACTGTGATCTATATAAAAGTCGCACCCGCGTGTACGATTTTCGAACGAAAAAAAGCATTTTATGTTATCTCGAAAAAGATTATTCATATTATTATGCATGTACCTATATTGATTTTATTAAAAACACCTAAAGTTGCAAGCGTTCGCTTTATTGCCTAAAATAGATATTATTATACTCATATCAAATATAAATAACTTTTTAATATAAAATGCGCTACCGCCCCTCTTTCTTCTCTGTCTACTAAGACTTCTCTGTCTAGACTAGTCCGTTGGACGATTGCATGGAAGTATATCTAGATCATGATCGTCTGGGGCCACCTCTAGGCTGTAAGAATTTTTAATTCAGCGCTTAAATTTACCGCCGCGTAGGAGCCAGGTGTGGGTACGGCAGACGGTTCACGCGAAGATGTTCGCCACGTGCAATTCGACGGCGACAGTGAGCAGCGACCACCCGGCCAGACCGACGACGCTACCGACGAACGGAGAGAGGAGCGCAATGCGTGAGTATTTCCTACAAACAAGAGGTCTTATAGCTTTTCTATAGATGGTCGAGTCTATAGAGTTCACCCGGGGTGGTACGACCGCCCACCACGGCAGCTAGTAACATTTATACCGTGTAATAATTGTTTTACCAGCAATTGTGCTTTGTGTGTGTGTGGGAAGCAACACATCTGTGACCAAATTAGAACAAGAATCTTAGTAACAATTACTTATAATAACTTAAAGAACTAACTATCAATGACAGTCTCTGCCCCAGTCCTCATAATAATTATTTACTATTACAACGAATTGACCAACTAATATTTTATAACATCCTCTGCTAACCTGACTAACCACCATAGTCCCGATTTGAGTGTTGTATAGGTGCGTCCTGCTGTCACGGACTACACAGCAGTAAGTAAGGTTCGTGCTGCGGACTCGTTTATTACCTTAATCCATTAAACATTTTTTTTAAAAGCTTTGTTACCGATATTATAGATGATTTAGATGAGATATAGATATGATTTAGATGATACCTACTGTCAAATATGCAGTTTAGATCAGTTTAGTTTAGAACACGGGTCGGTCTTAGGGATAATTTCGTCCAGGAACCTGGATTAGTTACCCTAGGATAATAAAGAAAAATTGTATGGAGGTTTTGTGGCACAACGAGCATACAGCACCGCCTTGCGCTGCCGCCCGTGATAATAACGACCAACTTGAAACAAGACTCGAATGATTAAGTAGTTGGTTAGTGGATTTGATTCTGTAAGAGTTTTATTATTAGTATAAAAATATGTTGAACATAAATTTAACGAACGCGTGTTTACCCTTAAGATTTACACGTGAGACGACATAACGTAGGGTTGTCTGGAACCGGTTACACGGGTACATCCAGGAGCCGTTACAGAGTGCCTGCTGGTTCGCTAATAGTACAACCAACATAAAGTGAACGCAACATCGTGTTTTAAATATCATAAAATACAAGCTATAGGTAGAGTTATCTAGTCCCATAGACCAGATTTGATTCAAGCATGTCGTCGGTTCGATAGCAAATGTGTTGCGAAATCCCAGCTGCTGAGATTTTCAAGTTTCAATTAATAATTCCATATCCGGTATTGTATGATTTCGTAATAATATTATTTTTGACTTGTTTACCTGACTGCTAAAATAAATGACGACGTCGTGATTTCTGATATCCAGACATGGTGGAACCGTGACGGCATCTTGAATTATGCACGCCGTGCCTGCACTGGTCCCGAGTTTGATTTTCCAGAAAGTTCGAAGAAGTTTCCAGAAGCGAAGCGAAGCCGGGGTCACCGGTGTAGAAATAAATTCAAAGAGACTAGGGACAAGGCATTCACAACTGACCGTTTTATTTAACTTTTATTTACCTCTAAAGGCATAATTGATTTTAAAACCTGCGTGAATGAATGATATTTATTTGCATAAATGTGGTTACATGCTCAGTATTATGTCAGTTACATTTGCCATTTGTTACATATGGCGTGCAAAATTAATTATGTCTCATTATACGTACCTAACGATGCGTATACGGAACAAAAAATAAAACAGATTTGGCCACGAGCACAATAATTGGTACGTGAAGCGAACATTGATTTCAAGTGCAAGTCTATTTACGTTCAACAGACCACCACAAAGTATTGGTATTTATAAGCTCCCTATTCATTAATAGACATTATGTTAGCCCGGTGACGTACAGCTCGACGTATAGATTAAAGCTATCTCTTTTGTTGACATGTGCTATTTGAACGTATATATTGTTATGTATTAAGTTGGCTGGCTCGGATCTCGAGACTGCACTTCAGATGTAGATCACCGTGCGGAAGTGTCACCTGGGAGCGCATGCTACACAAATAGTAGCTATAACCATTCCCGTGACTTTGGCATTGTACCTAGTTTCACTCAAGGTAGTCAAGTCGCGTCGGCCCTCTGAGCTGATCGCATGCGACCGACACGGGTGCCGTTGTCCGTTGACGGTGTTGGGGAGGTTTTGTGTTCGAACATCAGTATTTGTAGGAGATAAATTAATATGCCGGTGACGTATTCCCGCGCCTCAGATGTGGCGCACAAGCGGTGAGTGCGCTTAGACCGCAATGGATCACGATATCATTGAATGATTAAATTCTGTACGCTCATCTGATTTCAATAAGCAGCCGTACGTTAATAATATTTGATACGTAAAAATTATTAATGTATTATGTATGAATAGGCCAATACAAAACAGTTCAGAACAATTTTCTCGTTTGTTAGTCAACCAATTGTTTGATAGTAACTTCGTAGTTATTGGAAAATTTGGTGTTCGTTAATATAATATGTATGTATTATGTATATTTTTTTTAATTCATTATGATTGTACTTACACTGGGTACATGGAAAAGTGTATGACCTCAGATACCTACACATTTTTAGAAATTCGTATACCAAAATAAGAATAGAAAAACAAATTCGTGACCCGCATATTTTATAAAATTTTTATAATAATTAAAAAATTGTACACCTCTAACGGTACGATAACTGTACAGTATTTAAACCGCATTTTTGTTTAGAACTTCAGAAATACTATCAAAAGCTTATAGGCAGATACTGTGAAAGAACTCAGCACTTACACAATTATAATTATCATTAAAGAATTCATTCATTCATTCAATTATAATTATCATTAAAGATATCATTGCGTGTGCTAGACATTGACCTTGGTTATTAAATTAACATTATCATTATGCGAGCTTAATAATGTTAGGTCGTATTCGTAGGTCGCCCTATAGACGCCCCTTACAGACGAGGACGTCTATTAGGCTCCAGTTAGACGACGCGTAAGTCTTCGCGCGGCCGCCCTACGATCATGTTAATCATGTGTGCCATATAAACGCGCCCTTATAGTCCAAGCCAATCTATCTTGCTCACGGTGCACCCTGATGGGCAACGAAACGAACGAAACGGACGAGACTAAGGCTGGCAATAGACGTCCGATTTTTCTCTCCGATTGTCTGATCCGATAGTCTGATCAGACAATCGGAAGGCGCTCGTGCCATACATTTGTTTGAATACTCAATACACGTCCGATCCTACTATTGGATCGATCTGGATGGTGATTGGTGGACGTGGATTGTCGGATCAGACAATCGGACGTCTATTGCGACTATTGCCAGCCTACAGTGTCAATTAGCTTTACCGCGTCTTCTCATCGATCGAGAAATATTAGGTACGTATTCGGTTGCAATATCGATGAGGGCCAGATATTCAACGGCCTCCTCTTTAGATGACCACTCAGCGGTGATACCTTTATTGTAACTGAGACGTGAGGGCGTCGGGGCGTGGGGTCCGATGACCACTTACCATCAGGCTCGTCTGTATACTGTGTTCATAAAACTTGAAACTGAGTGTATTTTGCATCAAAATTCTAATTATTACTTTAAAGTTATGAAACATTGTACCTATTGCCTTGAAGCCGTATTAATAAAATTACTATAATTTATAGTAGGTAATACTAGTAATAGCTCCTACATGTTATAATCCCCGCCCAGTATCAGCATGGCATTATAGCAATTTTGTCAACATCTTACCTATCGTAGGTGGGTACGCATGACACGAAGTCGTGATGAAGGTACGTACAATGGCATAAGTAGTTCATAATATCTACTACTACTACTACTATTCAACTTTTGTTCATTATGTGACCTATTTTGTGAATTTGTATTACTGTATGAAATGTTTAATTCCTAAAGGTTATGAATGATATGATATGATGAAATGATATGATGTTATGGATAAATGATGAAGAATCTTTAGGACTTAATAAAACCGGTCAATTGCGAATCTGAGTGCGTACCGACACGTAGGGTTCAGTACCACCGAGCGATATTAACTAAATTATTTATATTATTTATATTTTAAAACCTTAACAAATAATACATTTAAACCTTTCTCAAACAAATCATTCAGTCTTTTGTTGAAAACCACATGAAAATCCGTTAAGTAGTTTATGAGATTATCGCGAACAGACAGACGCCGCGGGGGACTTTGGTTTATAATAATATGTATAATTATGCAGTGAAGTACATATCTATAAACATTTTAAAAGTAGGTAGGTACAGTTTATATGGAATAATGATAATGAGAATGTTTATAAGTTAGACATAGTAATAGTCAGTTTGATTGACTGTGAATGATTTAACACTGACCTACAAATTTTTAGTGTTATAATAAACGTTTAATAGTCATAAGTAAACGCTTAAACCGTACCTAATGGTGTTAATGGAGCACTTTACAGAGCTTAGCTCAATAATTATAATATTAATAAACATTGAACAGTAAATAGTTTATGAAAATAATCATACTTCTTACTTAGAGATAAAATTAAAGGAATTTAATAATTATAAATTCACAGTAACATAAATGATGACAAACAGACAATGTGATTATTTTTTATTTGTGTAGCCTTATGCGACCGCGCAATAAAAAAAGTGTTTATCAGCCAAATTCATATAAATTATGTTTTAGCTTACCTAAAATGATATTAAAATTGAATGTACGTACCTATACTTGATTGTACCTACTGATACAATTGCATTTATGTGTTAAGTTTTTACACCTGTTCTTAGTTAAGGTGGTACAGTCCGTTTTTCTAGCGTTGATTAAAGGAGTAAACAAACCTGTTTTTGGAAACATCACATTTTCACACAATTGCACGATTCAATTATGTTATATACAATTAAATAAGTTCACTTAATACATTTAACTTTGATTTACACCACAAACTGCTTCTAATATACTTAATTTCATCAATTTAAGAAATTTTATTTAACCTCATTTGCTTAAATTGCACAGATATAATATTTCAACAAGAATTTGACATACCGGACATTTGAATCGTAGTGATGGGAAAGACAAACCGATTAGTTGTATTGGCTTGAACGATTCATTAAATGATAGTTATCGGTATTTGCTTTTTGAAAGAGTGAAATATTATTTTGCTATTTAATACTAAATATAAGTAAGATTGCATGGCCACGCGGTAAGTCATTTTAGTCACTCCTCTATTACGTACATAGAACATAGAGCATAGAACTGTTGCGAATAAAAATTGGCAAATAGCAACAGATTTTTTTACAGAATATTAATTTGTTTCCGAAACAAGTAACGGTAACGAATTATGATAAAAAATAAATCATCATCTATAAAAATAATAATTTTAAAGGTATTTTAGATAAATTATTAACTATCGATTATACGCACTAAAAGTAACAATACGTGAAATGACTGCATTTATGCAGTTGTTAATGTTTACATTATTCGAGCTTGCAACACTGTGGGGCAGACATGACTTCCAAGAAAACTGTATCATTCGTTTCGTTTCGTCGCCTCGTTTGATGTCGTACGTTTCGGGACTTTCGGGTTCTCCTTTGTGTTTGATTTCAACTACTTGGCTTGTGTTTGCTCTGTGATTTGGTTCGTGTTATTTTCTAGACTGACGACCTTTTGCTACCCTTACGGACATCGATATTGCATACGATTGGACTTTAAAGGGGAATCAAAAAGTATCAATATAAGACAAATATTACTGTACATTTAGTATGTACATGACGTAACTTAAATTCAAAATTCATGTTTAAAGTAATATTGGTGTTAGCTGTAATTTTTTAAATGATTGCATCATGTTATTTTTTACTTCTGTTAATAGAAAGACGAAATGGAGATAAAATAATGCAGTCTGTCTTAACCCTTAATTAGGCGCATGGGGTCAGGACAGTTTGAAGTTGAAAAAAAATTATGTTAAAGTGATTGTAAAGCGAACGCGCTCTTTCTAGCTTCCTAACTCCCCACGGGGTATGCAAATCAGTCTGGGTCGGAAACCCAACGCGTACACATTTGTCGCTGCTCTCTTAGGTGCTGACCCCATGCGACCAATTACGTAACAATTTTTGGCAAAAGGTAAGTTCTCATTTTTATGTTTTTACATATATCCATTTTAAATAAATGGATATATCTTAACTTGTATTCGTGTAATATTTAATTTATATACTCTTGTCTTTATTTTTGTAATGTTTTCTTTTTTCTTTTAATTTAAATTTCAATATGAATAAAGAAAATCAGTTACAGAAATAGCTGGAAGATTTATCCGATGATGAGGAAGACGTCGCTGGTTCTACTTAGGATAGTGAAATTGCGGAAGATAATAATACTCCTATACTTAGTGCTCATGACTCGGAAAGTGTATTTGAAGAGTCCGAAGATGTAAAAATGTCCCTGAATCATCGGAGGGTACTATTTTTTATCTAGACAATTCTCTTTTTTTCTCTTTAATTCTCTTTATTGTCACATAGGACAATAAAGAGAAAAACGACAACAAACGAACGAAAAAAAAGTGCCAAATAAATGCCATAAGTGTGGTAAATTTGTTTGTCAGCAACACTTCAGGACTAACAGCATTGAATGCAGAATAGAAGAATCTGTTGATGAATATGAATTACATATATTTTTTAATTGATCTCGGCTATATCAAAAATAAGTAGTTTAAGAGATGTTAGAAGTTGATTTTGTTTAAAGTCAAAGTTATTATTTTATGCATATATTTAATGCTTTATTATAATTATAATAAAGCATTTAAGTATTTTTAATAACACATACTTTGTTTTATTAATTCCTTCCACTCCATTTTTATATATTTGTTTGGGGTCAGTAGTGACCCCATGCGACTATTTGTGTGATTTTCTTAATGCGCCTAATTAAGGGTTAAGTCTGCAAAAGTTTGAAAAAATAATAATTTCTCTGTTTAAGTAAGTAAAAAATTAAATATCTTGAAACTAATTAAAAGAGTAATAAAAATATATGAATGACTACACTGGTTTAATATAAAATGCCATAGATATCATCCTTCCTAATTATACAGTCACTTAAGCATATTTAAATAAAACACAGTATTTAATTTCAATAAAACATATTTGTTAGATTGGAATAAAATTGAAGAGTAGAAATCGATATCGATGCGATTCGATACAACAAAATTGCGGTAGTTACCAACGGCTATTACATTGAATACTTCTGTACTCTATAGACTGCCAGTGTCTAACTGACGTTACGATGACGTTCTTAGTCGGCCATATTGGTTAATCATTTGTTTACTCCTTAACTCAACGCTAGAAAAACGGACTGTACTTAGAAATTAAATTACCTACAATCATTATTACAATATCTAAGTATTTTAGATGGTTCAAAAGATTTTAAGAATTTATAATTTGTTATAAAGTAGAACGACAAGATGGAAAGTTGCCTGCGAAGGAATGTTATTACTAATTACGCAAATATTTTCTCGGTTACTTTGTTGAAATATGTAACTATTCATAACTATGTTTATCCATAACTAAAGTTGCTACTTCAGATTCTATACTAACATAATAAATGAGTAATTAATTATCCAAACACACTTGAAACTTGTAATCAGACAGCAAACAATGAGTTATTTTCGTGAATACCTAACTGAATAACACGTTTTTAATGAATCAGAGATTTTAGAATTTCTTTGGTAATATTATCATAATGAAATTAATGTACTTACCTACTTTCAAACATCAAACTGTTATTACTTATGTAGTGACATGGACATTGTTGTATATGTATCTACCCAATTACCTACCCCTAATAAAATTATAATATCAGAACAGCCAAAATCCGTAAACAAAAAATGTTGTGGCAGTTATGGACTCTCCGAATTTATTCTTAGTTAGTGTTTAGGGTTCCGTATCCAAAGTGTTTAAATCGGATGCCTAATAGTGAGGCTCTTATGTCTGTCTCTCAGTCATGGGGCTCTAACTCCTGAAGGGAAACAGGTAGACACCTGTTTGCTAGAATGCGTGTTACTGTGGCAGCTATCACAACAAACACTAAAAAGAAAACAAAAACTAATAATTATTCTGTAGTCCCCATACAAGATACGTCTTTTTATTAAGTTTATAACTCTCGCCACCACCCCTATGTCGCTAGCGACATCTAGTAATAGTTATTAGGGTCACGTTGCAGGTTCCCGAAACCAGAAACATGTTTTGTATTAAACTTTTAACTTTGTCAACCCCTTGATGTCGTTAGTAGTAGCGCAACGCTGGGATCAAATAATGTATTCAATGGTTCTTACTTTCGTTTACGCTTTGCTAAAATAATGAATAAACACTATACTCTGTACTGTCGTTACGCTCCAACTTCGCCCAGTGTAAATTCATCATCATTCGGATAATCTCCGAAACAGCTTATCCGATTTGCGTGTGGTTTTCACTAAAATATTGAGCTAAGCTTCACTTAACATTTAGTGTTTGTTTTATTTCAATCAGATAAGAAATAAAATAGTTATGTCCGTTTAAAGAGTCACGCCTAACAATTTCCGAATGTGCGTAGTGCGTACTGGGACATGTTTCCCGAAGCGAAGCGAGGGCGGGCGGAGCCACTAGTATGGGTATATGATTGTTCTGCGTCGGTCACAGTTGCCATGGGCTGATGGGCGGGAGAAGGCTGGTGCTCTTTATTTAGGCTCTTTTATTCTCTTAATTCCATATAAAAAATGTACCTATGTTTGATCATTTGGCATATTTTTAAACGTTAATTCCGTGGGATTTACGGCTTTTGTTGCAAATGTTGTTTTAGTTTTTAAAATTGTTTTCATCGTTAGATAAACATATTCTTGGTTCCTCCATTTACTCGTAACTTTTACATTTAATAACACATTGCTTATTACATTGTAGGTATTTAAAATACCTATTAGAAAAATTGATAACAAATTTTTTCATTCTTATTTAAAATTTAGCATAAATAGGTAGTTGCCTATCTAGGTACTTAGGTAAATTTTTGATATAGAATATTGTAATTTAATGCCAATAGTTTGAACTGATAAATGTATGTCTTTATAACTTTATTAAAATAACTTCATTTTTGAAACACTCTTAACTTTAAAAGTCATAAAATAGGTTCCTAGTGGGGTACCTACTAGTACTTCTTCTTGTGCCGCGCTTTTTTAAGGAACTGATTTGAAATAAATATAAAAATGTAAAAAAACAATTTGATGATAGCGATGAATAACCCTGCCAGGATTTGAACCTGGAATCTTCTGACCGGTAGTCAGACGCGTTATCCATTACACTACAGGGTCTTGGATAGTAACGTTATAAAATAAGATGATGTGATGAGTGCTGAGTGATGAGTAATGAGTGCTTTGATCTAAATCGAGTTGTACACTTTATTGATTTTAACATTTATAAAAAAAAACGATGTTTTTGGTCTATCTTACGTTCTATCTGCTATAGTTTTGGAGACAAATTTGTGCCAACTGATATAACTGCACAGGTTCTGGCAAAAATATCGTATAGATATATATACATATTTTAAAGTTGTAACCCTATAAATAATTGCTCTACAGATTTTTCGCTGCTCTACAGATTGTTGTTTGTGCTTCGTGCCATAACTGCGATTGTATTAATTTTCACATTTCATTTTACATTTTAATATCATGATAATCAGTATTATTGACGTAAAATTAATTTTAAAACAATTATTAAAACAGGTATGTATTAGTAATTTATAAGTAATTAACATAAGTCCGCGAGTAATGCCGACAGTTAGGTATAGTTATAGATCATTTGTCTAGGAACGGGTTTGAAAATACGTGACGGGAAATTACGTGCCCTCCGAAGCACGGATGCGCCCAGCAAAAATTCCGCATCATCCTAAAAAAATTGGCGTTCCTGGTCAAAGCTAATCAGGCAAATAACGAACTCTACAAACTACAAAGGGGGTGTGACACTGAGCCCTAGAGAGTCTTAGAGCCCAACGCCTCCAATAGGAGGGTCCTGCTATAGCCATAGCCGTGTCTGTACTGTCTGTGATCAATCAGGATGCACCAAGTACAGTTAAGATTGTCTTGGACACAACGGTTGGATCCTCTTTCTATTATTGTAACGACGTACCTATATTTTTCTCCAGGCGCCACCTCCATCCTCACAAATCGCGGAAGTATTCACTACAAGAGGGTGCTCGGGGCGGCGGTTTGTTGGGTGGACACAGCAGTGGTGACGGCGAGACCCCAGCGCTGGCAGCGCTGGCACCTACCGACGAAGTTCTGCTTGAAGCTGACCTGGACGAGCTGCGCAGCCACCGCAGCGATGACGCGCACGGCTTGCGGCGGCATATCGTTAAACCCAAGGTAAACAATAACAAAGTAACAAAACAACAAAGACGAACAACCATTTTAATAATGTACCGACTTCCGTGCATCTCGAACGAGCCATCTTACCTTTTTTGGATAAAAAGTCAATGTCTAAAAAACGGAATCTTTTTAAATTTTTTATTCCTAGTGTTTTTAATAATCGATTTTGGTGTGGTTTTTCACATTTGAAATTTGGAGTTTGTACTCGTACCTACATTAAACCTCCGAAATGGCTCGATTCTCGTGTCCGGTACTTGGTTGGTATTATATTTAACTCGTAAATCGGCCCTCGCTTAGCTTCGGGAAGCCCTGTCCCTTAGTAGCCACATTCCAAAATTGTTAAACGTAATCCGCGCTCGACTTTATTTTCACGCGCGTTATTTTTCATTTTACGATAACTCCTAAGATATTCATGTAAAATAAATGGTGTTAAGGCTAATCATAATGTGCCTGAAATGCTTAAGGTGACTAACATAAGTCAATTCTAAATAGCTTTCCAATTACAACATTGTACGTGACCATTTTTTTAAAACATAGAATGGGTATAGTACCTAAGCTATCCTTAAAAGATAGACATATGACATCGCGGACTTTATTGTAGACCAATAAAAGAACATTCTACCCATACATTGTTTTGTTATATCTCAAAGGGATTAGGCAGCTTTTTCGCTGAAAGCTCCCAGGCGGATGAGTTTTGCCGACAAAACTGTAATCGTCATATTTCAACCAATTTACACAAAACTTTAATATAATTCTACATAACCTTCCTCTTGAATCACTCTTCTATTAAAAATAAACTACATCAAAATCCGTTGCATAGTTTTGAAGATCTAAGCATACATAACAGACACAAGACAGACACAGCGACTTTGTTTTATACTATGTTAAGATTCGTCTAACTTTATATTAAACTATGTCATAAGTCATAGTCATAGATAACTAAGTGCTAACATGTTTAGATGTTAGTTTTATTAGTAGTTAGTTTAGTAAATATTTCGAAATTCAGTAAATTTAACCAACTTAATGGTAAGTGAGATCTTCGAAGTACCTACATATTCAGCCGTTGGTCTTGGTTGTGGATACCTATAGATAGCGTTAATATCGCAATGTTGAGAGCTCTCGACCCTACTACCTTGGCTGGATCGCTCACTGCACTGGAGCAGCGTGGTAAAGTACCTACCTATACTTCGAACCCAGGCCTTAACGATCACTAGACAGACTTGTGATACGTGGCAGACCGCTAATGGGATGAAGCCATACTGTGCGACAAAAGAGCGCGGTATTTTTTCGTACTCAGTACTCATTAGATATTCTTAAGAGTACTTAATGAGTACAAAATATAGAATTTAAATTTAGAATTTTACAAAATATTGACGCCCGGATCAAGATGCCATGCAGCTAGCCAGCAGATGCAAAGCCGTGGTGCAGACGTTAGTAAATTCCTAAACGTGTAAAATTTTCATTTGTTCGCTCACGAACGTTACAAAAGTACCTAAATGTGTGGTGGTTTGTACATTTTTAATGTCCATGCACAGTCAATGTCAGATAAATGTGCGTCCTTACTGCACACGCTTAGTTTTAAATTAGAATGTCTGCCTGCGTAGGTATCCAGCGAATAGTCATCTCTTTATTCCAATAAAAGTTAGTGTTCATGTCAAAAAAAAAAAGTGTCAAAGTGTGACGTCACAAGTCTATTAGGGTTTTGGGCAAACCCATCGACCCCACAGCGATGGATCGAATGCTTGGTTACATTCAAATGATGCATTGAAATTAAGTAGTAAAATAATAATATCTATAGTGCTTTCTGTCTTGAAAAATCTTTCAGCAGATAGGCAAAGTTATAGTTAGCTGCCTATACGTATCAGCTAACTTATGAAAATTAGTTTAATAAAAGTTGACTTACGGTTATGTACAACGAGCCTTACCCGTACAATTTTACGGCTCTTAAATTAAACATGCCAAGCAACTATCTCCTTTTGCAACGGCTTATAAATAGTAACAACCTTTATTTTTGATGCTTATATAAAAATATAAAACCTATTTCCAGGGTTCTACAGTACACGTGAGTCGGAAAGATGGAGGCGACAAAGTGCAGGCGATTTTATCCGACGCTTCGTTTAAAAAAATGTATGACCACAGTCCCCACGCGGTAAGTTCAATATACCTAATTGTACAAATTTTTGCTCATACACTGTCAGATATGAATGGTATTTGGCAGATTAAATCGGTATTGATAACGAAAAGCGTCAAATTTTCAGATACGATTAGTATTATATAGGTGTGTGTTCCGGTAAGATTCGCTATTGTAATTCAGGATGTCGATTACTCAGGTTTTCGTCCAACTGGACGAATTGCTGGCGACGGAGGATGGTGATCCGGAATGGAAGGAGACCGCGCGTTGGATCAAGTATGAGGAGGACGTTGAGGAAGGATCAGCTCGTTGGGGCCGGCCGCATGTGGCTTCCCTGTCGTTCCACTCCTTGCTGAACTTACGGCGCTGTCTCGAAACCGGTGTAGTGCTTCTGGACCTAGAAGAGAAGGATCTGCCGGGTGTTGCTTATAGGTATCAAATTTAAGAAGTGATTAGTGATTTTATAAGTTTTTATAGCGTGTTTGTGAACTTAATATAAATCTCTTAACCGAGTCCAATGCCTGGGATTTGTATTATCAAAAATCGTCAATAAAAATGGGATTAAGTAGTATTTGTAACACAAATTAATGGTTTAAAGGGCTGATTAAAGTTATGCAGTTGATTAGTAACTAGACCTTTGAAGAAGCATGATCAGGTAGTTTTGTGACCAGTTGTATAAGATCCATTTTTCTTAAGGGTTGTGGAGAGTATGGTGACCGAGGGTCTGATTGAGGAGGACGATAAGCCAGTGGTGATGAGGTCACTGCTGCTCCGACATCGCCACGTCCACGACGAACGCTTCCGGTTCTCAATAGGTGGACGCAAGCAGTCATCGTACACCAGTTTACAGGTAACCAAAACCAACCTTCATAATCATTTTCAAACCAGGAATTTAGGTACTTAAGTTGTAAGTCTATAATACCACTACATATTTACGTTATCTTTGCTAAACTAAGTTTTAATTGTGATATCAAGTTTTGCAACACTACCTATCTATTAATCTTTTTATTTCAGTCTGCTTTTCATTTTCAAAAATGCGTTTTTTAATTTTACCAAAAAAATCTTTGGTAAATATTGTTTGTATGTTGAATTTGTATTACTTGAGTATAATAATAAAATACAATAGCGCATAAAATAAGTCGTTAAGACGTTTTGCATTAAATGTAGTGGGGTTCTTGATGTCTAAGCACGTACATTATAATTATGTAGTTAGATATGTAGATATGCTCGCTGACTGGCTGGAATGTGACAGTTCTAACGCTATCACTATATTATTACGATAGGGTAACACTTATATAACATAATTTATCATGTGATATTATGTGGACAGTAAGTACTAAACAAGCTCGCGGTGTTACATCGATTTATATTTTCTTGGATAACATCGAGATAATCCTGATCGACATAGTCTGAAAATCGTTTTAAGCATAGATATATATTATTTATTTATTTTTATTTTTCATGTACACCATATAAGTAATAATTGTGAATAGGATCTACTTATTTCCGAAAGAAATATCTTCCAGCGGATCCAGGAATGGAAACGCAATGAAAGAGATTTGCTTTAGTGCTTACAATCTTGGAAAATAAATAATGATATAGAATAGGAATATTTCAAAGTCCAGATATAGTGTGTTCGCAATTTAATAATCATTGAACTACTCTGTATAATAATCTTTATAAAATATGCAACAAAGACTAACATTGCAAATATGTCTACATGATTGTCATATAATTATTACCTACCTATGTTTCAAATTTTCCCTACACAGGTTTTGTATAGAATTAAAAAAAAAGATAAATGCACGAGATTATCACCGTGACAGTCACGTTTAAAGATACGAGATTGTTTGACACGGTAGTGTACAAGTAAGAGTATATAGGTAAAAATATTGTAGGCAGATAATTCCAATACTAAGTAAACCCGGCATCAATGTAATTGACAATCGTATGATCGATGGATCGAGTTGAAACTTTGGACGTAGTTGATAGTACAATGGGTGGTGGCAAATTTATGTAGTGCTAGTGCTACCCAATGGACCAATGTATGGAACGATCGCCCTAATTATGGTCGTACCTATGAGCAATTGTCGGGTGGGATAAGAACTTGCGTCACTATCCATTCAACCCATCTCCCTCTTATAATGTAGTTGAGGACAAAGCCTTTTCGTCTTTTGACGACTCCGCAGCCTAGTTTGGTTCGCCTTGCTGCGAAGCGAGGGGACCCGGGTTCGATTCCCAGCGTACGTACCTACACGTGACAGATAAATGTTTGTTCCGGGTCGAGGACCTTAGTAGTGTTATTTGTTTTGTCCACGCCTCCCGCGACACAGGGAATGAGTAAGGTATGAGTGGGTAAGCGTTTATTAATTTGGACGATGGGCCCGTCTCCTGTAATGGACCGCTAATTGGTTGAAGTGTTTTGTGTACAAGTACGTTTCGTTTCACCTGAGCTCAACAATTAGGAATAACAAAGATATATGGGATTGACTATACGCCAAACTTTATCAATTTGATGTTCTACTTAGTAGGTACGCATATATTACTGTCAATATGATGTTCATCAGTATTTGTGGTATTCTATAGGTCTTGGATCTGTACATATTTAAGGATGCTTGAAATATACTCCACTACCGACGGTACTCCGTGGATTGGTACCTACTGTCGTAGTACCTAACGTGGGCTCTGGTTGATTCTACCTGTCTGATAAGACTTAACGACTGCTGTGTTACGATAAAAATCGGGACTGATAACTTACTTATGCGATAACTTTTTATGAATCCTCATTCTTCTATATAAAGTGGCCGAGTACCTACCGGCAGGACGGGAGACTGTCCGGTTGAAGCTGCGAAGGCCGCCAGAGCCATCACTTTTACATAAAAGAATCCGTCAGGATTACACAGACGCCTGTAAGTTGTAACTGTGTGGCGCTATAACTTCGACGTTGGTTCAGCAGGGTATACTGAGCGAAGGCAAGATTGGCTTGAACATGGGATGGATTGGCCCCATACACAAAGCTAAAATTAACCGTCCTACTGTCCCAGACTCACAGACTAACAGAAGTATGTAATACGTATTGCTAACGTTTGCAATAGATGAACAGCATGAGATCTTGAATGTTCCTACTTATTTTTCTGGAATTAAGTAGGTACGGTAGCATGGCATTACGTTGAATTAAAATTCCATTTCAAATCGCTTATTATATAAGTTAGATATTACATAACATACAGATATTTATTATCACGTTTGACATGTAGGTACAGGATTTCCTATATTTATAGTATTTTCATTGTGTAGTACATTTTACTAATCTTATCTAATCTATAAGGACACATAGCGTGGATTTAAAGATTGTAAGTGGGTATTTAAGTACATTTTTGTCAGATATATAGGTATTTGACAAAAATAAATCTTTAAATTTCTGAAATGTTATTGCTACATCACCTATTTAAGAAGCCTTTATTAGATACACTAGGCAACTACGTATTGCCTTTTTAAAATTAAATTGCGTACAAAAGACCACGTGTGCATTCAAATTCGTCAAGGTTTGATCTGTTGGGCTATTTCTCAATAACACGGAAGAATACCACATGTTACTCGATTTCAACCGAGGCATCCTTACCAGCAGCGTAAGTTTGCTCAGCGGTAGTCAATTAACGTAGTAACATTTAGTCAGGCACAAAAGCCCACCTACATGCCTACTACATTAGGGGATTTATGATTTGGATAAACTGTCATTTAATTGAACTATTTGCAATTAAGTGCCTGTGCAAATAAGATTACGAAATGAGTTGTTATAGTAAGTATTGGCAAGTAGTGTGACATGAGATATTATGCAGTCGCTGTGGATGGATGAGGCGGTGGAATCGCGGCGCGCGCGCTGCTCGATGTGTTCCACCACAGTCGTCTGCCGGCGCCACAGCACACAACTGCTCGTATGGAGTTCTCCCGTCGCGTGTGAATCCTATCATGCACGTGGTAGCCTTCGACGTAGCCCACCGATCCCTCATTAGATCCCATCGCTACCACATCACGCTTCAAGTAAACCCAGCAGCCACATCTCTCGCTCCATGAAAATCTTCGTGATTCATTTCGCCGATACAAGTTTCAAACAGCATTGGAGATCGATGATCACCATTTTTCATTCTCTGTAAACTTGTGTAGCAATTATAAATACGTACCATCACATCTGAAACGATAGTAAATTTTGCAGTTTGTTATTGTGCCATTGTTTTTGATACTTCTTTGTTGAGTACATTAGTCTTCCCTCAGATCGACTTCAAGCATGATTTGGTTCCATTATTAAAATTTATGGCTACCCTTTTAACACGTACATACAAATGGGTACCATATTGTTCACTAACGTTCGGCCTTGTTTTCTTATTTTGCACGGTTACTTATATAAAAATAGTATTTTGTGTTGTTGTTACCTTGTAGTTTAAATTATAAATAGATATATTATGTATATGCGACAATTAGCATGCCAAGTTGTTGTGTAAAAATGTACATGAAAATTATGAAGGAATCGTGTATTTCTGCTCCCACTGACATCAAAGTGATAAATTTCAACTTACTCGTACCTAACGAGTAAGTTGAAATTTATTTATCGCTTTACTTCTCGATTTTGTTATTCTTGGCTATAGACACTTTTTTCTGAATACAGAACCTCTCGGACCAGCGACGGCGGCGCAGCTCACATGTATTCCCGGTGGATCGCGCCGCGGAGCGCAAGAAGTCATCTACGGGGGTGGAGATGCGCGAGGTCGAGTACGCTTCCGCGAACGCCCCGGTCGGTTCACAAGATGAACTACGGCGCGGCCACAACGACTCCATCATGAAACGCATTCCAGACGATGCAGAAGCCACTACTGTATTGGTCGGTGCCGTTGGATTTCTTGACCAACCGACCATCGCGTTTGTGCGTTTAGCGCAAGGTATTCAAATGCCGTCGATTACCGAGGTGCCAATTCCCGTGCGTTTCATGTTCATCCTCCTCGGGCCGAGTGACGCTGATCTCGATTACCATGAAGTCGGTCGTTCCATCTCGACCCTTATGTCCAATCCTGCCTTCCACTCCATCGCTTACAAGGCGGACGATCGTAGAGAGCTACTGTCAGCTATAAATGAGTTTCTGGACGACTCCATTGTACTACCGCCTGGGGACTGGGAGAGACAGGCGCTTCTACCGTTTGAGGAACTCCGTGCCAAAAGTGAGATGATCAGACGCCGTAAGCGGGATGCTCTTCAACGTAAACGTGCGGCTACGGAAACCACCGTTTCTCCGTCAAATGAAAAGAAGGCGTTACTTGCGGCAGAAACCGGCTCTCTGCCAGAGAAAGAGCCTGAGGATCCCCTTTCAAAGACTGGCCGTCTCTTTGGCGGTAAGACACACTTCAATCACATTCTGAATTACTTGTAAACTTATAAAAAACCCGTTGAAAATACAATGAGTATCTTTTTATTTTCAGGCGTGATACGTGACATTAAAAGGCGCTATCCATATTACCTGTCCGATTTCACTGATGCTATCAATGGTCAATGCGGAGCTGCTACTCTTTTTATGTACTTTGCCGCGCTTTCTTCAGCAATCACTTTTGGTGGTTTACTTGCGGAGAAGACTTATGGAAACATCGGCATATCTGAAACCTTGGTAATGTTCTGTTTTGTTGTTCCTTTGGAAGTACCTATATACCTTTACCTTTTATAGTGCGTTTCGGTCTTGGGAATTTGTCACGCTTATATACATTTATATATAAACGTTCGTAGCCCGGTTTGCGTCGATCTTAAGCGATCGACAAAGTTAAGCAACAGCCGGCGCAGTATGTGGAGTATGCTCTAGTCCTCCTCGTGTATGAGGAGAGACCCGTGCACAGTAGTGGGCCATCAATGGGTTGAAGCCAATGATCATCCAATGGGCGTTAGTTGACTGAACTACTTACATTTTTAAAACAAATATATATCCAAACCTAGTGTTTACATATACCTACTTATATAATTATGTTGTGTGGATTTATGCTTTATGTAGATTACCCAATTAAAGTTACAGTTTGAAGTTTTTAATTGTGACGTTTTTGTTTTGACATAGGTATTCACATGCGTGGGCGGAGTGGCGTTTGCATTGCTCGCGGGCCAGCCCATGATGATAACGGGTGCCACCGGCCCTTTGCTTCTGCTCGACGAGTCGCTTGCCAACTTCTGCGTATCTTATGGTTTCAATTTCTTGGCCGCTCGCATGTATTGCGGGTTGTGGATGATCGTCATAGCGCTTTGCGTCGCTTCCGTTGAAGGGAGCGTGGCAGTCAAAAAGATCACTCGGTATGTTTGATATACATATGATTTCTATGTACAGTCAATGTAAACAATGACGCGTAGTTTTCTAAGGACGGTTTTTGAACGAAAGGTTTTTTTTACTTTTTGTTCGTCTCGTTGGTGTAGGTACCTATAACAGTTTCTTGAGTGCAATTTATAAATAAAATGCACTGTATGCATTAGGTATGCTATGTGAATTATCTGTCCGTCTGTTACATATTAATGGGCAATCAATTTAAATTTTTTTTTCATTGAATTAGTAGTTACTATTTTTTTTATGAATTTGAGGTAGCAAACGAGCATGTCGCACCACCTAAGATAAGATTATGATGGTCTTTAAAAGGGTAGCCTACTCCACGTCTTTCTAACCGGAACACAATTGATGTTAAAACAATTATTACACGGTAGAAATGGTATCTAATAAGTACTACAGTCCATTTTTCTAGCCGCGAGAAAAGTAATAAACATTACCTGTTTTTGGAAACATCCCATTTTAACACAATTGCACGCTTCAATTATGATATATACAATTAAATCGGTTCACTTAATACATTACACTTTAATTTACACCACAAACTGCTTCGAATATACTTAATTTCATCAATTTAAGAAATTATATTTAAACTCATTTGCATAAATTGCACAGATATAATATTTCAGTAAGAATTTGACATATCGGACATTTGAATCGTAGTGATGTGAATAAAAAATCGATTAGAAGTATTGGCTTGAACGATTCATTGAATGATAGTTATCGATATTTACTTTTGGAAAGAGTGAATTATTATTTTGCTATTTAATATTAAATTTAACTAAGATTGCATGGCCACGCGGTTACAGTCATGTTAGTCACTCCTATATTACGTACATAGAACAAAGAGCATAGAACTGTTACGAATAAAAATTGGCAAATAGCAACAGATAATTATTGAAGTTATACTTCGTTTAGCGCGTTAGTGCGCACACCGAAAACATGAAAAACCGACTCCCCGGAGTTAGCTATAGTTTACATTTTAGTTATCAAAATCGTAGTTCATGTAAAAAAGTCTATTGTCAAGTGAATGAACATAGAGAATAAAAGTAAGGAGCAGCACCTGAATACTCTTAAAATGTCTTTCGAAAGGGTAAATTAAACATTACTTTTTGAGGTTACATTAACTGACTTTTACCATAGTTATTGCAATTGATTATTTGCATGCAATTAAAATATAATTTTAAAGGAAAACATCTCACGCGCGTACTTAAGTACACGTACCCATTTTTTTCTACAGAATATTAATTTGTAAGTTTCCGAAACGAGTAACAGTAACGATTTATGTAGAAAATAATAATCATAATGAATAAAAACAATATTTTTAAAGATATTTTACGTAAATTTTATTACTTACCGATTATACGTACTAAAAGTAACAATACTTGCTGCATAAACATTATTCGAGCTTGCAACACTGTGGGGTTCGAACAACTTCCATGACAATTTTGTGTCATTCGTTTAGTCGCCTCGCTTGATGTCGTACGTTTCGGGTGCTCTTTTGTGTTTGAATTTTAACGACTTGGCTTGTGTACTGGATTTGTGTTTGCTCTGTGATTTGGTTATCCTGCCTAGTATACTATAGTATTATATTCCTAATAATTGTGTCAAAGTTAGGGAATCAAAAAGTATCAATTTATGACAAATATGAATGAACATTTATTACGTACATGACGTAACGTAACTTCAAAATTCATGTTTTTAAAATTAATAAAAAATAATTAATTCTGTTAATACACGGCGAGATGGAGATAAAATAATGCAATCTGTATTAAGTCTGGAAAAGTTTGAAAAATAATAATTTCACTGTTTTAGTAAGTAAAAAATTTAATATCTCGAAACTAAAGAGTAATAAAAATATATGAACGACTACACTGTTTTAATATAAATTGCCATAGATATCATCCTTCCTAATTGTACAGTCACTTAGGCATATTTAAATAAAACAGTATTTAATTTCAATAAAACATATTTGTTAGATTGGAATAAAATCGAAGAGTAGAAATCGATATCGATGCGATTCGATACAACAAAATCGCGGTAGTTACCAACAGCTATGAATACTTCCGTACTCTATAGACTGCCAGTGTCTAACTGACGTTACGATGACGTTCCTAGTCGGCCATATTGGTTAATCATTTGTTTACTTCATAAGTCTACGCTAGAAAAACGGACTGTAGGTAGTACTGTAGTAGAATAGTTGAGTCATTATATTTAGATACCGCTTGAAATGTCTTACGTTTAAGTAGGTAAAATAATATTTTTTATCATATTAAATTACAGCTTTACGGAGGACATCTTTGCTTTTCTGATCTCGCTGATCTTCATCTCGGAGCCGATCACAAATCTGGTCAACCTTTACCGCGCCCACCCGCTCGGCTACGACTATTGCCAGTCGGAGACTTCTATCGTGCCGGGGATTAATGACACTTTTGTCAACAATACAACGGGTAAGTGGTAGACTGGTAGGTAGTTCATACGGATGAGGATTTTTCATTAGAATCTATAATATAAAAATAAGTCGGGTTTTCCTTCCTGACGCTATAACTCCAGAACGCACGAACCGATTTCCACGGTTTTGCATTCGTTGGAAAGGTCTCGGGCTCCGTGAGGTTTATAGCAAAGAAAATTCAGGAAAAATTTCAATAGAAAAGCGGGACACCAAACGAAATGTTACATAAAACGAAGCCTGGTGGCGAAACGGAGTTCGCCGGGTTTGCTAGTGTCGTATAAAACTATCGAGCCACCGCGTCGGTATTTACAATAAATAATGCATATGTTACTCAAAATTAGTGTGAAATGCATTCTAATGGTGAAAGAATTTTTGAAATCAGTCAAGTAGTTTTTAAGTTTATTCGAATATTCAAAAATACTAATATTTCCTCTTTGTAATATTAGTAGTGTAGATCTTTGCGCAACTCATTTCGGGGTAGTAACAAATCTCTACCCGAAAATTGTAAATCTTGCGGCGTTGTCTTTATTCACCAGTACCCTCACACAACATTGTATGAAAGAAGTACCTACAAACGTACAATAGGTATACACACCAATAAGTCTACGATGTTTAATGATTAAGCCATTGTCTTCGAAATTACATCCTGCTCTTTTACTTTTAAGTACAATAATTTTGTTGCGCCGGATTATTATCTATAATTATGATTATACATATATGATGGTTACTTAATAATATGACGTTTTTCTAATATTGTTACAGTTTCCCCTCGTAATAGCAATTTTACACGTTTTTATTTATTGTGTATTTACAATAAATAAATAAAAATATAAATATTGTTGTTACGCATAAATACGATAATTATAATCTTCCCTTAATCAAATAGACTGGACATGATGCCTTCATGCAATTTTTAATGATCTGTTTCAGGAAACGAAACTATCACAGCTCCAACTCCTGGGGTCCCGTCTCGCATGCCGCCGCAGCCGAACACCGCCCTCTTCTGCACCATGTTGACCCTCGCCACATTCGTCATTGCCTACTATCTCCGCATATTCCGAAACGGAAAATTCCTAGGACGTAGTGTAAGTGAATGGTTAAGATCTTAAGAAACTAAGAATAGTTCCATAATCAAGATAGATCGTGAGTTTTCTGTTTGATATTTCACGTGTATTTTAGTTCTGTCGCAAACTGGATAAGTAACAGACATCGATCTGTATCAGTCGAAATCAGACAATGTGATGGTCGATAGGTATGTATAAATTCCTCAGTAACGAATACATTCGGAATTTCAAGTGACACGAGGTTTTAATTAAAAAAGATGTGTAATGGAATGCCTACGTTATTAAGAACGTGCCGCCGTCTTGATACGTTGACAATCTGGTGACAATCCTTTAATGTACCTATACCTATATATATAATATATAGATACCTATTCACTACGGCATTACTATTTAAAATATTTAAATGTGTTCATCCTTAACACAATTTACAAAACTTGCTCTTTATATTTAACTTTAATTTTCAACAGGCTCGTCGTGCGCTAGGTGACTTCGGTGTGCCGATAGCTATCGTACTCATGGTAGGACTATCTTGCCTAATACCGGTCTGGACTGAGAAGCTGCAAGTCCCCGATGGCCTGAGCCCGACCTCCGACCGCTCCTGGTTCGTCCCACTCAACCCTGGACTGGACACCATCCCCGCATGGGCCGCGTTCGCCATGGCCCTCCCAGCACTTATGGTCTATATCATAGTCTTCATGGAAACGCACATTGCTGAGTAAGATATTTCACTGCATTGCGATATTTTGATGCGCGGGGTATAAAATATAACTATAGTGCAAGCCTTTAACATGAGTACTCATGAAATTTAGCATAAAATTATCTACTATTACATTGAAATGGTAATGGATTGTAAATTTTATAATCAGTAACATAATGCTGTTGCTTTTTGTCGTAGAACTAAAAATCCATTGATAACGCGAGCGATGCGAGCTTGCGTACTTTTGCGAATATGTGCTTAAAGAATGGGTTTAGAATAGAACGTTGTCTTCAATAGATTGATCATCGACAAACCCGAGCGGAAACTTAAGAAGGGAAGCGGCTTCCACATGGACATCGTGATAATGTCGACAATCAACGCGCTCTGCGGGATGTTTGGCGCGCCGTGGCAGTGCGTCGCCACCGTACGTTCCGTGAGCCACGTCTCAGCTCTCACCATTATGTCAACAACGCACGCTCCTGGCGACAAACCCTATATCGTCGAAGTGAAAGGTTCGTTGTCATTTTTCATTTATTCAATAACAATATACCTACGTATTTTCGAGAAATCAGCCTCGCCTCGCTTAAAAATTACACACACATGTCTAGCATATTTAATCTAAACCCGCTTACCAACAGATATAATCCACACGCGATGTTTGTTTTACTCAGTATAAGTAAATGATTGACTACAATCCTAACTGATGATATTAACTTAAGTTAAAGTTTGTGTGTCGTCCTTCTAGCGAGTTAGCAAAGCATGCCAATATTACACAACCACACACTGCCTTTAAAGTTTGCAAACAATGTTGCAACTGATACAATGGAGTGTAACTTTGAGTTGCTGATAAGCCAAATATAAATTTATTCTAGAACAACGTTTGACTGGACTACTGGTCTCGTTGCTGGTGGGGATATCTGTCCTGGGAGCGGGCTGGCTGCGACTGGTCCCGATGGCCGTGCTGTTCGGCGTGTTCCTCTACATGGGTATCTCTGCTCTCGGCGGCATTCAATTCTGGGACCGATGCATCCTGCTATTGAAACCGGTTAAACACCACCCTCAAGTACCATATGTACGACGCGTAAGTATAAAGAAGAAATAATTTGATACATGCATTATTCATCATCATCTACGAGTACATACACGCGATATCCAAGCCTAATACTATAAGTTGCATTTGAACTAATCAACATAAACTAATGAGTATTTTATGTACACACACGCGTCAACGTGCTTTTGAATACCTGCGTACACACTGTTTGTTAATTATACTGTTGTTCTTCGATTGCCAGGTCCCTACTCTGAAGATGCACATGTACACTCTCATCCAATTGGCCGGAATCTGCGTGCTATACATTGTGAAGTCATCTCGTTTCTCTCTCGCGCTACCGTTTTTCCTTGTGATGATGGTGCCATTACGAATGGCAATTGCGTACATCTTCACGCCACTTCAGCTGCGTGCGGTGAGTTTAAATTATTTATTATTGAGTCAGTTTCCTAAGTGTCTTTACAATCCAGCTATTTTAAAAACCAAATATTGCCAATATTCTGGCTCTATGATACCAATATTGAATGAAATATATTGAAAAGAAATAATAGCCAACATTGCTGACAAAGACACTGCTTCTGACTGGTTACCCTTAGTGTCGAAGTAGATAATTATTATCATTAGTGAAATTTAATGATTTAGTGATGGGGATCCATTCTGTTTCTATATGGGTACTTTTTACAATAAAAGCTTTTTGCCATACCTACTCATAATCCAGAAAGATTCGAATCTTGGCTTTCTGGACTACCATAAATTTGTTTACTCATTACTAGACATAGCAAATAGGTATTAATGAAAAAATTTGCTTACAGTTGGATGGTGTTCAAAAAGACATAGACAAGGACGATGAACCAGACTTCTATGAAGAGGCTCCGTTGCCGTAAACTATATTTACACACCATTATCAGACCAATTTTGAAACCTATCAAATTGTCCATGTACCTATATTAAAAGGGAGGTTTAGAGTTAGTGACGCTAAATAATATAACATGCAACTGTAGGTAATACATAAATAAGGATTAATTTAAAAGAGGGTAAATCATATTATGTCTACACAATAATACATCTAAAGTAAAGGTATTTGATACTTCCTGATTGATTATAAAGTTCACTAATATTTGCATTTTGTGAATTGGTTTTAGGAATGAAAAAAATTGCAATCGCGTTTTGTTGTTAACTTCCTATCGGAATAATTTTCACCAGAAGGATAATAATTGCTCAAGAGAGTTGAACCCCTTGTCCAGTAATGCCTACTTTAAAAATTACTACGAATTATTCAGAAGTGTTATTTGATATTATCTCTTATATCCTATGTTCAACGCTTATTAAAATATTAGAATTATATCAAAAAATATGCAAACATTGAATTTAAATACATAATTATAAATTAATTAGTTATAAAATATCTTTCTGTTAGTAACAGCAACATTTCTGTAGTAGCTATCAGGCTTTAATGTCAAAAGATCCGTTTGAATGGATATCAGTATTTTTCTTTTCATTTTCTTTGAGTTTTGTAACGGGTGGTACGAGTAGGTACGTGTAGTATTTTTTCAATGAATAATTGATCATAAATCATCAAAAAATGTTTTACATTTTGCTTATCGTTAAGTTTTTCTTATACATAGCTACTTTTTATTAGTTGTTAACTTGTTACCTCGGTTTAATGATAATATGGTACCTATTTAATTTATTGTCATATGGATGCAATACGTCCTTGCGCTGTGAATGTCAAGTATGTATAAAATTTAACTAGTTTTATACACATTCGAAGTGTTGCTTATATCTTAAAATATTTGTTATTTCATAGCTATGTTGCCTTGACCATCAACGGCCAACCATTTTTATTTTAGATTAAGAGCCAGTGTGAATATTTATACGTTAAAAGTGGCATAAGTTTTAAGTTTCAGAAATAAGTGCGACAGTGCAAAGCAACGTAATGGTGGTTTTACTTGCGAATGTTGAGCCAAAGTATAGGTGCCAAAGAATGATGAAAGGTTATAATTGTTTGCAAATATTGTATTTTCTGTTTTGGCTGTTATTGAGAACGTACACGGCCATTTTTTGCAACTGCTGCAGTATTATCATAAAGTATTCATTATTTTGTAAAGTTATTGTTACTTATACAATATATATTTAATTTAATTATCGAGATAAATATTAAAAGACGGTATCTAGTAAGTTCATGTCGTGATTAGAAATTTAGAATAGGCCGTAACATATCGTAAACCATGTGTATATTGATTGAAGCAGTTTCGGATAATATTGAAATATGTAGGTACGTGTGTAAGTACATAGGTATTACAGACAAAATTTTACCCCTCTAAATACGTATTTTGTTACCAGTGATAAGTTAAGTTATTTACTAAGTTATATATCTATGTAAATTTAGTTTGGCGCCGATAACTACATTTATAAACTTTAAAAAATATATTGTACTTAGAATTACTTAGATGCCTAAGTCGGTAATAAGTTCAATAAAACATTCCGAACAAATAAATAAGTGTTTTTTCGTGTAGATACCCTTAATAGGACATTTCTTCGCTTGTTCTCTACTGGTCTAAGATCCGAACCGACATCGACATTCACCGGGTTGATAATAAAATCAAACTTAATTTATAATAAATTTAATATATTACAAAATATATTAAAAATGGGATGACAAAAAAAATCCTGGACAGAATATTTTTCATTATTTAAAAAAAAATGATTTTTCATTAAATGTTGCAACATGAAGATAATCATCTTGCTATCATCAAATCTGGTAAATTTTATTTACTAGGTACAGTACAGGTAGGTTTACGTATCCTGGCGGGGTCGCCGTGTAATGTATAAGGTTCGGAAGTCAAAAGAAACAACCGTCGCAATCGTCGCTAATGGCGCTTTAATACTGTCAACATACAATAATGAAATACATCAATATTATTACTAAAAACTATACGGTGCAATGACGTAGGTTTTGCTTAATATAATTTTGTTCTTTAAATATTGCCTTAACTACATTGAAATGTAATCCAGAATTTTACCTGTATGAACCTAGAAAAAGATAATACATATAAAAAATGTTATTACTAAAACCTATAGGTACGGTACAGTGACGCACTTTACTTAAATATAATCTTGTCTTTGACTCACGTTATGTTTTGGCACACTCTCCTTCAGTCCAAATCGCGCAAACGTGAAAGTTCCATAAAAAGAAACTAAATTTAATAATAGGTTCGGGTGATTTCTTCTTCGATGGCATCGATTTGATGTATATTTCGAATTACCTTACACGTAATTTTTGGCCGATAGCCCTCTATTCTAAAATGCAACGGCGATCAGAATTATATTATTTAACTTAATAAAAAAAATACAGATAACGAAACCCTACTAATGAATACACTACGTCAACCGAAATATAATATAAACTGTAGGCGACCCGCGCGTAACATGCAAACACGTTTACACACTTATACATATTCTCCACATATTAATATTTATTAAATCATTTTGTATGAAAATAACCTATATATTTAGTCAGTGTCATTGTTAATTTACTTAACATTTTTTAATATTTTCGTGAATTGTCGGTACCTTCATATTTGCTTATAATATCCATTTTTATCAAAATAAAGAAGGTAGCGGGTAGGCACTGTCAGTCGACCATTTCCATTTCTTCCACAACGACGCGTTTAATTTTCCCTGCATTCCCTACATATACTATAGTCGAAATACATAACTAATAACATTAATAGTCATAATTAATTTTCAATAGTAACTATAATACCATTAATAAAGTATTTCCAACTACATACAAATAAAATAAATATTAATCACTATTCTTAATAGACATAATTATATAGTGAAAAGATATTTTGTCATAATTTAAATTAACAGTCATAGGAATGTGTGATATATACATATAACTAGAGAATACATCGGAAGAAAATATCAGATTATACAAAATACAAATACAAACTACAACAGCGACCGAATAGGGCATAAGGGCAGCCCCAAACCGACGTGGCTATTCGAGAATCCTTAATGAAAACCGCAACAGCACACATCGAAGCTCCGCTGCGGTTATGATAACACAGCCCATAGACGCCTAATAACAGGCGAATGGCTCAGTCAACACGTCTGGCTTATAGTGCCGATATAAAACTCCGCGCAGTAATACTCAAAATTAGTGTCCATCACTACTGCGACCAGTCAACACGATCGGAGTGCATAAAGTGCTGAAAATCTCAAAATGCCTCAGGCTGAGTCCTGGGCCACGGCGCATCGCGCATGCGGAGTCCGCCGCGCACGAAACAAATATTCCACAGTCATGTTTGAACCTGTCCGCAATGCGAGCGGACGCGCACACGGTCTAGCCGAGCATTCGTGATTCGGATTCCGCATGCGCGATACGCTGGGACCCACGACTCGGCCTCAGTGTAGCGTTAAATGGGGCGGTTGTTTCGGAATACGTCTATAGTGCGGCCGGCGGTTCTAGGCCGCTCTGAACTTTGTTCGGATCGCTGCGCAAAAGTCAATTTTAGGGTCGAAATGATGGCAAGACGCGCGGGGTGTCACTTTGAGCATTGTTTGTTTCAGTCACACGCTCAGTGTTCGTGTCGCTATCTCTCTCTAAAGTACAATACCTGCGCACTACATTCAGACCGGCCTAGAACCGCCGGCCGTACTATACGGGCAGTGTGGTCGGCGCTGGCGCTGGCGCTGGCGGCGGCGCTCTACTTGAGGTAGCAGCGGTAGAGCAGCGTGGAGCGCGCCGTGTCCGGCTCCTGCTCCAGCAGGAAGATCATGTCGCGCAGCGTGACGCGCTTCAGCCGCGTGCGCAGCGCCAGCTGGCTGCGGCCCGCCTGCGGGGACGTGCGCGTGCGCGCTACGTGTTAAGTTTCCATACAGGAGGGGGAGCGGCGGAAACACCGACCACACAGCCACTAGACTCCTAATAACAGGCGAATGGTTTCAAACAACACATCAGTATTATAGTACCGATATAAATTCGTGCCGTCTCATTCTTTCCCGTTGCTTAAATTAATCTATTTCTTTCCAACGTTTCGTGTGGCCTTGAATTAGCCAATCACAGCGTTGAATTAGCCAGTCCCCCCGCTTGTCTTCCCTCAGATAGTGGTCTGAATGTTCTCCATACAGAAAATCAAACATTAGGAGTCTAGTGGCTGTGTGGTGGGTGGGCGGAAACAACCCGACTGCAGAGTGGCTAGATGCGCACTATTTTTATTTTGCTCTCTTACGCGAGACGCAGCTCGCATGCGCACACACTGCGCCTACCCACATGCATACACAACACTACGGCTTGGCGGTACGTGGCGCGAGCCAATTCGGATTTTTGATGTGACAACAATTATTTAAAAATCAAATCCGCCAAAGTTAATCGTTTGATTGACTGCTACGTCATTTTATTGTACAACAAGCCTTCCCCAGCGGCTTCGCCCGCCAAAAATCCCTAAATGTATAAAAGTTGATAAAATCAGAGAACTTTAATACTAACTTTGCTCCCCCCTTTTAACCACTTAGGGGGTGAATTTTAAAAAATCCTTTCTTACGTGTAGTACAGTGATACTTACGAGGCCCGAGGTTTGCGCGGGGGGCCCCGCGCTGTCCCCGGAGCCGCCGGCGCCCTCGAAGCGGGACTTCTTGCGGGGCCCGATGGCCTGCAGGGCCGTCAGATTGGCCTCACGTTGGCGGGCCTCCTCCATCTCTGCACGCTGCATTTCCTTCGCCTGGTAAATTAATACATTGCAGTTAACCTTGAGATTAAATCGAAGAAAACAGCAAGGCGCAATATAAAACGTCACATGTATGTAAATGGTGCGAATGTCCACTATTCGGTCACGACAATAGGTTAATCTTCTACAATTGTCAGAAGTTAACGTGACATCTAATCGGCCAAGACATTGGACAGAAATCAAAGCGCCCTCATTTGATTATCTCATTAGATTGGTGTTACTTCATCATCGCAAATACGTCACAAAAAGTGAGCAACCGAGAATCAGGGCCAGTTTCACCGGTTCCGGATAAAGTTCCGGATAGCCCTAGGAATTTATCTGCCACTTAAAGTTGACAGAGCGGCAACGTCGCTTTTTTGCGTTTCGTTACTACTACGTAAATTATTGTCATTTGAAAATTATTTTGAAAACTTAATTAATAAAATACTTTTTGTTCAAAATAATCCAATTCGACTTTTTTAATATTTTCAAGTATAATTTTATCATTATAGAACGAAAATAGTAGAATTTATAATAATATGATTTACTACAGTTCAAAACTTCAAATTCCAAATGTGTTTATAGAAACGCCACTTGAAACATTTTTTATCCGTCAGATAACGCCTTTAACAGCCACTTGAACTGGCAGATACCTATCCAACACTTTTCTCTGTCACTTCTATCAGATTACCTGAGAAGCCAAAAGTTGTAGTTTATCTGGGAGTTGAGTTCCTAGGGCTATCCGGAACTTTATCCGTAACCGGTGAAACTGGCCCTCAGTGTACTATTTATACACACCACGCACACGAACATACACACACACACACACACATTCTTCTTTGGGTTACATTATATTACTGTTATAATAGTATAGTTAAGTTAGAAAACAGGTACATTCTAATATTAGACCAATACTGTAAAACATTTAAGAAATAAACTATTTTCTATTGTATTTCTATTCTTATTCTATTTCTATAAATACCTTGGCCTTGAGCTTCGCCTGTTCAGGGTCCTCGTTCTTGGAGCGGCTCTTGGCGGCGCGCATCAGCATCTCGCGCTCCGAGTCCTCGCGCCGCTTCTTGTCCACGCGGTCCAACTCCTCGAGGAACTTGAGCTGGCCCTTCACGTCCTGGGTCACCTCGTACCGCGGGTCGGTCTGTTGGCAAACAAACGTCACGGCTGCACAATACTTCCACTATTTTGAACGAATAATCATATTCGACTTGCACGCGTACATAATATGTGTGACGTGCTATGTGCACGTACATTATATACGTCACGTACATTATATACGTGAAATGACGAATCAAAATACGATAATCAAATGCTCCGACATCGCTCCAACACATTTTCAAGTGAAGGCTAGGTGAGCTAGCAGCAGAATTAATATCCGTCGGAGCGATGACGAGTAACTTCTAAATAGGAGCCGACGTTTTTAGTATTTATAAAATTAAACGTAAATGTTCACAAAAAATAATCGTACAAGCAATCTTAACACAGATATGCAGCCGGTTGTTGTAATGCGGTGCCTGCTTCACAATGGTAGTATAGAATAAAAAAATGACGTGCATAAAGTGTATCAGTGATACCTAATGAATTTGAATTTGAACAGTGACCGAATGTTTTCAAATCTTAAAATTGTCTACTAATCATAATAATAAAACGAACACAATGAAATCATGTGACTAATGAAAAACATGCAAAACACATCAACTTTAATATTGAAAATAGAAGCAAGAAAATTGACAAATTAAAGTTTTAACGTACAGTTTACTGCAGATGGCATTATGACGTAATAAAATAATAGTGATAATAGTACTTAAAATACACAAAACAATATGGCATATATGTGACCGCGATTAGTGCTATTATTCGTGAGTGATGACGATGCTACACATTGACATATAGTATTTATGTCAATGATGCTACGTAACAACTTCAACTATCAAACACCGCGCACCAAGCATTCGTCACCAGGGCACCTATTTTTTATTATACAAATTCGCAGGACATTCGCCCCGTGACTGAGAAAGTCTGAAGCGTTTTCCTCCTGATTTAAGTTGTGCTCCAACATCAATAACCATTTCTTGCCTACTGCTAACCCATGGCGGCTTAACGTGCACTTCAGCGCACGACCGAGATTTCCAAAACGCACCAAAAGAAGTAGAAAAACAATAAAAGTATACAAAACGCAAAAAAGATAAAAACTATTTCTTTATATAGCGATTTCTTTCGCATAACCCCGGAATTTTGGCATGCATTACTTCTTTATATAGCGATTTCTTTCGGACAACCCCGGAATTTTATCATGCACTTGACACTATACAAGTTAACAAAAATTGAACAACATATTCAGGAATGTAATGCGCAGGGAATATAGATAATATATTGTTTTCTAATTTTAAAAAAGTCTAGAAAATTATTTAAATTATAGTAAAACCAGACTGTCAGTCACCTTCTCTACTCATTACTATTACATAGAGTGTATAATAATTTTCTAGGATTCTCATCGACACTGGAATAAAAAACAATGATTTACCTACATCCCTCTATTTCAATCTTGTAACCAGTTCTTGGTTTCGCTTTAGTCGTGACGTATCGGAGGCAGTCAAGTATCAAGCACTTACTCATACACAAGCAACTTTTGCAACGTTAAGCACTAAGTGGAATTTGCTCGACATACAACATAACTTGTGAAGCTATTAAACGAAACACATCGATTACGACACAATTCAAGCTTACTTCACTGCTGGTAGACGGCATATTATCCTGCTCCGGCTAAAAATGAATTACGGTTATTATACAAATCTGTATTTTTTCAAGAGAGAAAAATTATATTACTTATTAACAATATATCACCTTAACTATAGTAGGTATGTCACACTTGACAACGCAATGCAATATTCCTACCCCCACAGGTAACGTACCAAACAATTTCAATAAACAACCATACACGCAAGAACTAATATGAGTGCTTTTTTATATATATTTTATTTAATTAATTTATCATTCTCAATCTTAGCTCGCGGAAACTATAAAATTTGGGCGCGGCGGCGGAGTCATTTAATATTGATATAAAAAAGTCATGGTACGCCTAAGTCCAGTAATTTACTGTACAACAAGCAACATTGACGTATTGTATCCATCATTGCCAACGTTTTACCAGAAAACATAAATGCCATTGTAGTTAGCAACACAGTATAGTACTTTCACATCATTGTTATATTATCATTAAAATAGTGTGATTTTTTTCTAAATTATTAAAATTTCAATTACTTTAAATCTCAATAAATAAATCTGTAAGCACTTCACGCCAGCGCTGGCTCCACAAACATATCACACGCCCACCGGATTGCTGTTTGACCGAGATAGAACGGGCCGTATTACGAATCGTATCTGGATCGCTTACCCCGCATTCTGATACGAACGTCAATTTGGAACAAACACTTACAAAACCACCACGTCAGATCGACTCACCTTGATGACGTGGTCGATGCGATGCTCCGCGATGATGGCGAGCTTCTCGATGAGGTTCTTCAGCCGCTCGTGGACGGCGTGCGTCAGCAGCGCAGACACCTCTGGAGACGACTCCTCCATTTCGTGCCGCGTCGCACTCATTTTCAGCCGCGCTTGCATCACCGGCACCGGTGTCAGGTACTCGTCTTTAATAGATCTGTGGGCGGAAAAGGACAAACCCGGTTCTCATACAAACTGGGGCCTGAGTGTGGACGGCTAGAAATTAGCCATAAATTAGAACATATAAAAAGGATTCATGAGCTCTAATTTTATAACTGTCGGCTATGGCCAAGTAGAAAAAAACGTGCACCAAAATATTTTAGGTTATGTTGCATGTGTACACGAAAATCGCTATTTATGAAGATGGATTTCACTGATTTGTAAGTTTTAAAGTACAGTGGCACTGAGCAGTGAATACTGCGAGTGGCGTCCGCCATAATGTTTGTCCACTAACCGGACTCCGACGCGATGCAGAGTTGGGAGTTTTTAAAAATGCGCGTGAGCGTGCTAGAAGCTACGGCCTTAGTTGAAACATATATTAAGAAAATCGCTCAATATGCTGAGAGTGTAATTATTAACCATTATACCTACTCGAATGGCAACTTATTTTACGGGAATGTTTTGCAATTAAAAGAAAGTATGTTTTTTAATTAATCATTTATTGTTCTAGATTATCATAATCATAATATATTAATATACTGTCTAAGAACTGTGCAGGGGGCGCTATTTGTTCTTGATGCCGTGCCCAACCAAGATACCATATTATACTCATGGTATGGGCACAGCAACCTACTGTCCGTTTACCTACTATACAATTACAGCAATATTGTATTATAGCATCTCTTCCAGTTAGAGAGCTGTCAATTAATACATACACAAAATAGCTTTTATGGCTAATATGCCTTGATTTTATTCTTCCTCTTAATAGCCAAGTGTTTTCGGATGTTGACAGCTCTTGTAGTAGGTCATGGTCTACCTCCCTGCACACTTCAATCACATATGAGCCGTTTGCCCTTACATGTTCTCCATAGTAAGATCGCGCTTGTTTGATTTGGTATGTACCCAAAGAAACTAATATTAATTCATTAAATGATAGCTCAGGAAAATCGCTTACATTGTTTCCAGCAACATCAATTGGTTCGAATTGTGCCCTTCGTCGATTTAAGTTATTGTTATGAACATATGTGCTTAATCGATTGTCAACGTGCATATTTTCATTAATTTTTTGCAGGATTTCCTGAGCATCATTACGATTTGTGATAGGAGGGTGAAAAGCATTTATCAGAGCGGCAGCCACTTTAAAATCAACCATTAAATGTTTGGAAGCTGTATTAAAAAAATCTTGTCGCAGAAGCTTAAAATCGCGCTTAAATCGACCGTTTACTGCTTCTACGACCCACCTACAAATTGTGACTGCCCTCGATTTATTAGCTTCAAGTGCTGATAATTGACATTCACCCTCCTGTAAAGAAGCTGGTACATACGTTCTATATCCACAATCATTTAGTAAGGGCAAGGCATCACGAAAGCCCCTATCCAGAATAAATGCATCTCCAGATTGAAAGTATTCTCTAAGTAATGAATCATTTCTAAATTCTTTATTAATTATTTCAGCATCTGAAGTTGTCGCTGGATAGGGGCCCAATACATCAACTATGTAACCGTCTGTACACACAATCATAAATGGTTTCACGAGATTTTGGTATTTGTGTAGACTATATGTTTTCTTTTGATAAAGATAGTTTGAGCTTTTTTGCACATAAATATATGTACCATCCAAGACAACTATGGGCTTAATTTCACCATTATGGTTTCCAAATAAGTTATTAGGTATATGAAGATTTCTTTCAATAATTTGTTGTCGGTTTATGTGATTAAGTCCCAAGTGATGAGGTGTAAAATAATTATACATAAGATTTCTACCTTTACTTAGATAAGTACTCATTGTTGTTTTTGGAATTTGGAGTAATGTAGCTAAACGATCGTTTGAGTCACCAGTCCTTAATTTAATTAAGTAGGCAGCTAATGTTGTAGGTCCTCTTTTCATATTTAAAAACTGAGGAACTTCATTGAGAATTTGTCTAAATTGTTCTTTGTTGAACCCAACCCAATGATAAAACATATGGTCTTCCATCGTTTCAATATTTTCAAAATCCAACAAATTCGGTGTTGAATCTTTTAAAGATAACATATCCTGAATATGATTTGATGTAAATCTGTTGATAATATTGTCAGTAATTTCATTCAAAAAGTCCCATGAGGTACACGTTAGATGGAAATCACACAGACGATTATTGGGAGGTACATAATAATTATACATTTTTAACAACTGCCGTCGCATAGAAAGAGTCACTCGGTTTCTTTCTCGTCTTTGACACCCTTCTACAAAACATCTGCTCTCTGTTTCTACAGGCCTACTATAATCAGGCAACACTATAGTGGGTGTAGTAGGTAGGGGCGATCTTTGCAAAACAGGTTGATTTTGTTGGCTTACAGGGGGCTCTTGAGGAGGAACATCATGGGAAACTGGTTCATTGACAGGAACTGAAGAACCAGCAGATGTTGAAGGGCCAGACAGGAAATGTCTAGATGCTCTATTTGCTCGCATCCAACATGCCTCGCATACAACACTCGTTGTACACACCTAAAAAAAAGGTTAAAAAATACATACAAAATATACAATAAAAATCTCTGTTTTATATGTCTATCATAGGAAAATACCTGATTTTGTTTATAAGCCAAAAATCCAAGTTACACAATATAAATAGCATGACATATGTAGTGAAATAAAATTCATGTTTTAAGGCCTACCTATCACAATATTATAATACTGACCGTTCTAGGTATGATCCATTCTTTGATAACATTATATATTCGACGCTCTCGCTCTGAACCAGTCCTCAAAAAATGGAATCGGATTCGCCTTAGAAGCGAGCGTCCACACAAAACACATACACGGCGGTGTCCCATTGAAGAAACTTCTGATCTATTTTCTTCCAATGTTGTACTGGCTTGATTCCAACAAGCTTGGCAGATATAATCAGATTCATTTACCTGAAGTAAAAAAGAGGATTGATTCTGTTTATTTCTTTTAAAATAATAATATTAAAAACACTAATATTGATAATATATCTGACATTGGATGACATAAGGTGAGTAAAAGTGTTTTGTTAAAATCTGTAAGAGATTAGCTTTTGTAATTACATCAAAGTTACATTATTAACCAACTTGAGGATTTTTTCCAATTCAATATATACAAAATAATATTAACATCAATATCAATATAATAACCATATTCTTTGGTTCTGGCTAATGTAATATTGCAAAAGCTGTTTTTATTCGATTAGGTACATAAAAATGGGATAGAATAGGCCAATATTGGGACAGATAAATAAGTATGTACTTACAGTTTGCGGCGCTACCGATTCCCTTACAATAGAAAGTATAGCCTCATCATTTAATAAGCGTCTTCCTATCGCATTGCAGCGGTCCATTGCTATTCCGCAATTACTGCACAGACTCATGATTCAGAAGGTAAGGTTATCCGGTATTCTTGCAAAGGTCAGTATGAATAGCAGGGTTCGGTGTCCAGTGTTCAAAAGCCAAAGGTAAATCAGGAAGCAATCGATCTCAGAGTCCAGGATACAAGCACAGGTCAAGAAAAACAAATCTAAGTAGAAAAGTACGGAAAAACACATTCACTCACGAAAAGACCACGAAAGCGAATAACACAACAGAACAGAATTGAATTGACACTTGATAGATAGTTGATAATCAGTGTAGTGAGAGTGATTGACATGACATTCACAGATTATATAGAGTATGTCCAAGATCAAAATCGATATAGATCAATAATCAATCTAATTTATATTTTTTCGTTTCCTTCTACAGAACACAGTGACAGATTGAATTATTTATTACATTTTTATTTATTGTTATATCATACATTTATTATTACGGTTTTTTGATAAAAAAGGGCTTCCGTAATTATTATAATATATTTTATTTTATTTCCATTAATCGATTCTAAACAAATCGATAATAGATAATCTGTCACAAATAGCTAAAAATAATGGGCCACAAAGATTTATAATTAAAATATTTTCATTTGGCCATTGCCCACGAGGCTGAGTTTAGTACAGAATAATCAAGAAAAATAGACGATTTTTTTGGTGTATATTTCATATCTCAACATTCAGGCCCAAAACCGGGCTTGTCCTTTAATAAACAATAAAAAATGTTTCGATTCAGTCTCCGGCTCGAAGGACCAAATTGAAGATGATCGAACGCGAAAAATATTTAGATGCGATGATAGGAAATACGTTTAATAAACTATACGAACACGCACCTGATCTGAGTCCCAATCATCTCGGTGGAGCCGAGGATGCGCTGGGTCTCCTCGGCCAGGTTGACGCCACCCATAGCGGCCACGTCGTTGATGTCGTCGTCGCCGGCCATCTTGTCGTCGACGAACGGTTGCGCGTATTGCATCGCCGTCTTCTTTTCCTGCGCAAGTGGTTCGTACAGATCGCAATATTATGATGAATGTTCATGTTTGTATTGTACGGGAGCTTCATCATCATCGTCATCTCATCACATTTTTTAATGTATGAAGTCACCACCAAGACTAGGTGCATTCATTCTAATGTACTAACATGAATATTTTGTAGCTAATCGGTTCAATTTAATTAAAGGTGAACGAGCGTTTTACGGAGGATTAATTTCCTACTTAAACACCATTTAAATAATTAAATTTCCAGTTTAACAAATATATAGAAACGGGATTCAACAACATTAACTAAGCGCCGGATGAATATACGAGTATAATGATTTTATGTACCTTATCCTTGAGCAGCGACTTCCCGGGTGTGAGCACAGTGGACAGGGCGGCGTTGCCCGAGGCGCGGCTGGTGCCCACCTTGCTCACCGGCACCGACTTGCCCGGCTTGCCCGCGCTCACCTTCGAGTGCACCGGGATGTTCTGCAGCACCGCGATCGAGCCGCCCGCCTTCGCCGCCGGCTTCTGCTGTAAATACACGACACTACAACCACCCGCCGCTGTCTACGAGTATACCGTCCATTCACGACGGTAACGCCCTCTTTAACATTCATGTTGAGCGGACGCCACCGTTCCTTCGGCCAAGCCAAGGTAGCGATGGCTAATATCCGAACGGTTGACGATGAATTGAATTTATTTTCGACCACATATACAAGGGGTTCATATTGTAAAAGATAAACGATAAAACATGTGCTGCGTTCATGCCTGGCCACACACAAAATACTATACTTCACACATTTTAATTACAACGATACAAAGCACACAGCTCAGTTCAGTTAATAAAACAATTTAGTTCCAAATACTTGATTACTCGCGAAATACCTTTTTACGCGACATAACATTTAACAAACGAACTCGACGGTGTGCGCCGTTTTCGATTAAAGAATGCGCCGCGCCACAAAAATTGATATAGTTTTTTAAACAGGGGACCGAAACGTTTTGGCATTTTTCCTTTAACTTTGCCTGTTTTTGTTTTGTTTTAATTTTGAATTACTTATACAATAATCGTTATCAGTTCCGTAATAATCAACCCCTTGCCCAAATAACAACTATAGGAGGAATTGCCTAATCCAATATCACCGACCACACAGCCCATAGACAATGTTTGATTTACCGTATTGAATGCATTCTGGCAACTAACTCAGGTAAGACGAAGCGGGGTTGCAACGCCGTGATTGGCTTTATTCAAGGCTACACGAAATGTTGGAAATAAATAGATTAATTTACGCGTTGCGTAATGCAAAAGAATGAGACGGCACGATAGTTTGACTTTAAAACTGACATTTATATCGGCACTATAAGCCAGACGTGCTGACGGGAGCTATTTGCCTGCTATTAGGTGTCTATGGGCTGTGTGGTCGGTGTCCACTATATATTGGCCTAGTAAAGTGGATTAGGCAATTCCTACCATCCCAATTCATATTTTTTTAATGTCGCATGTGTAATTAGAGGTCATTCAAGTATTACATCATGGGACCATACATAAATATATGGTCCCGCGAACAAATCTCTACACGTTTTTACTAATAAAATACAGTGCCATCTTAAAAGTCGAGGAGACCTTAAATATATCTAACCATTCTAATACATTATCTATACAATTATTATATTCTTTTAATGAAAAGTTTTAATTAGTTACTACTTATTACTCCAAAAATGTATCGATGCGACTCGCACTTGACCATATTTTTTCGATACTAAATTAACATATTATATCACGTCACTATTTTAATGTGTCAAAGGGGCCTTAATTTCGTGCCGGTACTATAATGTTATGTGGTTTTCATGTTAGTGTTAGATATATAAATATAATTACGTATGGTTGTAAAATTTTTGTTTAATTATTTTATCTGTGCGAATTAGTTTGGAGAACATTCATTTATTGAGAAAATGTAAGTGTTATAGTTGTAAACTTAAAGCAGTTCTGTTTTGGTGTGAATAAAAGCGTGATATATTTTGTGAACTGATTTAATTATTTATTAATAATGTAATTACTTTGTTTACTAGATAAGACTGGTAAAAAGCGGAATATAATATTTAGGTATATTGGTTTAGAAATGACTGCACTTTCCGTGACAAATTAGTTACATAGAATTTGGCAGTAAATTTGTCGCTCAGCAATTCCAATGTTCAAATTTACCGCGCAACATAATCAAGTATTCAGGTACGAAACAATATCAATTACACGAAAAGTTGTATGTGTGAACTATGTATTTTAGATTTACAACACAGTCGCATTCGCCATACATACAATATTTACGTCGACACCACTGGCAGCTGCGGCCATTAAACAAATTTGAATTTCAATTCAAATGCTCAGAGAATAATCAATATCTAAAAACATTTACTCTAAATTATCATTTTTCAATGGGCATTGTAATGAGCGCTTGGTATTGTAATGGATCCAGTGAAGGAACACGTGCACAGTCGCCTCCCAATAAGCGTCATGGAGGATAGTGACACCAGATAAGATGTCAAATAATCATTGAATAACTTCTTGCAAAATGTATTGTTGAAATCCCTGCCTTCTACTTAAGATTACATTGTGTTAGAGTAGGCAGTGTTATGTAGATATTTTACGTACTTAATCAATAATAGACACCTGGCCGGCGGTTAACTATGCCGCCCCATAGCCATGTTAGTGTGAACACCGCCCGATTTTATCTACAGTATTCCCACGTTTTATGGCAGAGGCTACCACTAGCGTTTTCATAACATTGAGCAGGCAAAACTACTACTTTTGTCAACTATAGAATATGGCTATTAAAATAAAATAAAATGAAATAATATAGATAACAGTGTTCAAAACATACAAAAACAATGTAGATACATTTAGGCACGGACCATGCGTTAAAACTTAAACTCAATACTATTGACTTTACATGCATTTTTGCGTTCAATTTGTAATGAAGCATGAGTGAAAACTATGTTGAAACCAAAAGACGATTTACTTCAGACTCTTTATATCATCAAAAACAAAATTATCCCTCGCCACTCACCCCTTAAAAATCTACAACTATTGTCACCAATAACTTTCTGTGCGTTAGGTAAACTCAACAATTTATTCGATACATCGACTAAAATGCAATCGGGTGAGACATCGATACCAAATTACAAAACAAAATTAAAGGTAAGAACATAATGTACACCAAATAATTTAGAATACAACTTAAACCAGTCGTACGGTGGCGGTATAAATATGACTACTACAAAAACTTATAACATTACGATTGTGACATAATTTGCAGTATGCAAAAGAAGGCTGCCGAATGCTACACATTCCACATTTATATAACATAAAATAATGAATAATTATGTTACGTCGTATGATGATGGATCAGGAACTTGCGTAAACATTGTCGTCTCTTTTGCGCCCCGGTAGGTCCTTAGCGGCGTCTCGTAATAACTCGGAGATTCCTAGTGTTGTGAAATTCAAATAGACATACTGAATATAGCGTTTGTAAAGAAGATCGGCCAATTCGTACCCAAAAATTAAAAAGTGACAAAAGGTATTTATTATACAAATAACAACTTTTAAAACTAATCATTCAGATTTGCTATATTTTGGATCAATGAATGTTGAGGAGATTGTAAGATGGAGCGAGTTTTGATATTTAACTCACGTGAGAATATCTATCAAAAGTGAAAAAAATAATCACAAACAAAAGACAATTTAAAAAAAGTGTAGTAGTTGGGGTGTTAATGATTTTTTTTTTTTCAAAAAATTTTGTAATATGTGGCCAACACTTTAATTTTAAGTATAATGTTCGGGTGGACTTATCTCATTTACATGACACAAACGTATCGCATAGATAAGGCGACATCATCTAACGTCGAGTGTGTATCCTGTAAAATTTGAAGGATCGATACGGCTTTATAATCAGTATCGAATCCGCATTCCAGTAGGTATATCCGTTAATATTGGAATCGAGTCCATACAATATGTGCATGCGCATGCGATTGTGGTTGCCAGTGCTAGGTACGAGCACTCTCCGTAGATCACATCCCACAAGCCTTCGTTCAAATTTTGACAAAAAATAGGATCGAAAAATGCGCCACGAAAATACTAAAAGCCAATTACGTATAGTCAACACTCGTCACTGGTTTTTGTTAACTATCTATATGATATTATTGGTACAAACTGTAAATGCAAAATTGGGAAGCAGCCCGGCATAGGCGGTATCATGCAACTGGTAGCGTATACTTTGATTGAACTTGAAATTTTTAGAATGAAAACTAATAATTTTACAATTACTCGTAAGTGAAAGCGTTTGAATATGCGGGACTGTTTCCTTTATTGTAACTATATCCAGCGTCTAATACACTGATATATAATTTCTCAAATACGTCTATATATAAGATAAGAAAAAAGTGCAATGCTTTTAAAAATAGGTACACGACGGCCGGTTTGTTCGACTGAACGAAGAAATTTGAATTATGTAATTACACGCTAGATACAGTTAACACATTACATTATGTGTAACGTTAAATCGACAAAGACGACTACTTGTTATATTAGAGCTTTTTGGAATCATTAGTAACGACAAATGCGTTCGACTACCATCTTCAGACACGCCAATTGAATATTTAGTGTTAGCAATATTGTACGATTTGCGACGAAGAAACGAGAAGACCGGGACGAAAATGATTCCGAAAGCTCGGTCTATGCAGGACTTCTGTACTATCCTCACACGCAAAGGGATACCAAAGCTGCCTCGCATATAAAATTGTTCAGTTTGGCGAAAAGCTGCGGCAACTTGATATATATTTGTCGCATACGGGTAGTTGTGAACCAACCTGCAGAGCGGGCGCCTGGATGGGCAACATATTTAACGGGTTCGGTGACGCCAGAGGGGGAGGCAGCGGAGTGATCGGCATCACCGGGGGCAGGAGGGGCGTTAGGATGGGGCTCGAGCTGCCCTCGTCCATCGGCTGCCACAACCAGGGCGTTCGTTAGCTTAGCGTGTATACCAATCGCGATCTTTGCATGCATCGATCGAATCCAATTTGGATCAATATTATTACATTGCTACTTCGGCGGAAGCAGTTATTCCACTGTCATTTTAACCTCAACTTTGTAACATTATACGGCACGGATGTTGAGCACTAGGTTTCCCCTTTGCCTAAGTGGATAATAAGGTCTGTTTATTCATTTATTTATTTCGGTAATCTGTTTGGCGGTACCTAAGTGGCGTCTTCCGACAACATGTTACTCTGAATGACTTATTTATTTCCTGTAATACATTTTTCATCAATCATGCTCGCTAGTCGACGAAAGTCAGGTTAGCAACGTGAACATTTCTTAATAAAAAACAGTCAAGTGGGAGTCACCCTTGCACACAAAGGGTTCAGTGCAACCGTGCAACTTATATTAGACATTCAAAAATGTTAGTGTTACGAATATATTGAGAATTACGGTAAGAACCGCTGGGTTCAGTGCTTGATCGCAGCGTTACGCCACTGCTAGAGATATCGAGGGGTAGATAGGGTTACGTAAGTAAGTTGTTGGTTTCATGTTTTAAGGTCTTAGGAAGCTATTCTATGCTATCTTCTGACTATTCCCGCGATGGTGTCTCTGTGTGTTGTAAACCTGCTGAACCGATGGACACGCGGGTGACGGCATTCCAAAGGGTACTACTGAAAATTAGAACCAACCTATTGTTTATAATTTGCGACCATTTGACACAATTAGACCATATGAATAACGTACCACACAAAACTATTGAAATCTAATTTGGCAAGAAGCCATCAGCCAGAGCCAGTGAGGACAGTGTGGACCAACAGAATTTAGTCTAAGCCGCTTTGGCCAGAGACTTTGGCCAAAAAGGCTGCCAGAAAAGGTTGGTCAGAGTGTTTAGCGCCGATATGTTGGATGCGCCAAAGATTAACCTTCTGTAATGCCTTTTTGTACGACTTGGCAGCTAGCGTAAAGACTTCATTTTTGAACTGATATCCGGAGTTTTGGGGACTCGAGAATCAACCCAGGTATGTATGTTGTATGCAAAGAGTATATAAACACTACGTGTTGTATATATAAAATTTTGTTAATTAAATGTTACCATTACATAATAATACCATTCGTTACATTAAAGGTACTTAAACAAAATAAAACTATTTAGGTATCTTGGAAGAGTTTTTTGTAATAAAAATGTTGATAGACTTCGAAACTACTGTGATTTAAGCTGCTGAAATTATTCGTCGTTTTCGTGTTTAGCAGCCGAATTATCCGGAAACTAAAAATTGGAAAATCTGGATAAATTGGACGGATAATTGAATGCCCTAAATTGCACTATACGGGTCGTCATTTCTTCCATTTGTAAAGAGAGACTGACAAAATTCGTAGGATATTGAATATAAAATACAATATAGGCACAGGTTACCTTAGCTCTCTTAAAGATATATAGGTATACCTATGCCTCGAGGTTTATAAGGTGGATCAAACTAAACTGGTTATCTCCCTACGAGTCAAAGAAGACATCAGTGTAGTCAAAAAGAACGAAACGAGAACTTCCGCCGGAGACCAGCAGTATAACACCTAACCACCATTGGACGGTGCTACATATCCGGCAAGCTTATCGATCAATTTTATGACTCATTGCACATCACTATTGACAATACGAAAGGTTATTACAAACTTGACGATTATTTTAAAGATAAAAATGCTTGGACATGAGTTTCATATTCTAGCTAGTAAGTAATAGTAAAGCTTCTTGGAAGTTTCTTGCTGCTTCTTCTTCCAAGACTACTCACGGTAGGGATTTGTTGAAGCGATGGCGTAGATTGACTTTCGAAAAGTGTTTGTAAAAACCAACTTCGAATAAATTTCATTTCATTTCATTTCGATAAAGAACAGCAATTTTCTCCTTCAACTTTATGTAGGAATTTTACGAAACTTGATGATTGGACCGACGTAAAATACACGTCAACGGGGCCTTCGTTTCGTGCTGCGACTATAGTGTATGTCAATTTGATGTCAATGCTATGTGTCAAAAGTCAGTCGCGCCGTGCCCGCGATCCCAACCATGTGAGTCGATATAAAAATTGAAAATCGTGACTACCCGTTTGCATTTAACTAACTTAACTATTTATTAAAATCTTATGTGACCTTATCATGACGGACGATACCCTGATGACCTAATTACTTTACCTCGTATACCGATCCCCGAGCGACTGGGCCGACCCCCGGCCCTTTTGGCGAGCGTCCAACATCCGTGCCGGCCCCTGAACTTGTTTGTTTATACAACGTTACAATAATAACAATAAAAACAGTGAATTAAACGACTCCACAACAATGTGACGATCGCTCTTTGTATATAGATTACATATATTTATAAAATGTTATTGCAGACAAATAACCAAGATTAAATGAAATTTTGCTGTGGCCTGAAGCCTATTATTTTTCAAATTCATAAAACTGACATAGATTTTTCTATCCCGATGACTATAATGTTCTACCTAGAATACACAGAAATAATGGATTAGTAACACATTAGATTAAAATAGCGTTAAAATGCTGATTGCATGGTTAAGTAGCTTGGTGCTTATAAAAAGGAAATATAGATGATAACAAAATATGTGACTGTTTAAATGTGTTATCAATTATATTCACACTAAAATACAAAGCAATGATATACCGTCCAGTTTAAAAACAATGTACACGGCGAAAACATATACACAGATCACAGGTAAGCTGTAGTTGTTTCATCAATATATCAACGCCAATTACATCTAACGTAACGACCGAATGTGTGGCACGTAACGGCAGGTCGGTGCGCATTGAGCCCATTCACACAGACCACATACAGACCACATGTCACAACAGATGCGCCGTCTCCGCATACAAACCACCAACCTGACGGGAACTGCATAATGTCTGACATAACTCTGAGGTTCCATACAAGTGTGCGTCCGCGGCGCCGCCGAATGCCGCGGTATGGCAATTTATATGTATAGTAAAATGTAAATGAAATGTAGCTTCGAGCTTTGCGGACGCACTTTTTTCTTACACGCATGTTGTTGATTGTACTACGTGTATAATACGGCCGACGGTTCTAGGTCGGTCTGAAGTTAGGCTTTTGGATATTGTGCGCAGGTACAGTACTTTAGAGAGAGATAGCGACACGAACACTGAGACAGATTTCATTTATTGTGGGTCGATCGTTTGCATAAGGCTTCATACATCTGGTATCAGGAGACACGAAGCGCGGCCGCAGTTCACTCGCGCAGCAATAGGCCCCACATAACTAGTCTATACATATGGGGACACAGCGCACGGGGCGTGTTTCGATACTCACGAGTTGTACGTTGCTCGCCATGACCGGCGTCACGGGCGAGGGTATGGGCGCGCCGAAGGCCACATGCGGCGAGGGGGGGTTGATGCCCTCAATGATGAGCTCCTTCGTAACCATCGATTGACGCAGCAGCGGGAGACTTTTCTGTTGACCGATGTTTAATCTCATGTACTGTTACGTTATACTTACTGAATATCATATACGTTTTACATAAATTATACGCTTATAAAATAGTGCGAATGTAGCGCACTTTAGTTAGTTTCTTTTTTATTTACCTTTTCTTCTTGGCCGACAAAACATAGATCATATCTTTGGTGTTACAGATTTCCAATGGCAACGGTGACCACTTACGGCGCGTTCACATAGGACGTCCGTTTTACCGGATCCAGAATACTGGATTCTGTGTGAAATCGCTCATACAACTACATACACTACTGGCATCCAGTATTCCGGATCCAGTAAAACGGACGTCCTATGTGAACGCGCCCTTAGGATTGGGTGTCTGGCTCATTCTGACTTCTGGCTCTTCTTCTCATTAATCGACTGGCTTGAACCCATTAATGGGCCTCTACTGAGCCCGGGACTCTTCTCATAACTGAGAAGGCCTAGACTAGAGCATACTCCAGCACTGCTCTAATACGAATTGGTGGAGCGTTTACTGGCCAACCGGAAGTGTTTATGCCGCCCGCAGGCCTCCGTCATGGCATAACGATTGGCTAACAATAACAACGGGAAGCAATTCCTCAACGTGCCCTCCGAAGCACGGAAATGCTCAAGAAATTTTGTCACTAGCGGTCACCCACCAAACTACCAACCGCTGAGCTATGAACATTTTTTCGGCTATTTAGGTAGGTAAGTATATAAAAAGAAGTGATTTTAAGCAGCAGATGTAAGCAGGACCTTCCAAGTTCTGTTGACCCTTTTGACAGAAGACACGTTTGAGACTACCAAAAATTTTACTGTTTTGTTCTACTGTTTGTCAGGTAATATCAGGCGAACAGCTACCTTGTTACACCTCAAAACCAATCAAAGCTACTAAGAATGCTAACGGTGGATAAAAATATTTGACGGTACCTTCAAGAATCCAATGAGGCAGGGTTGCGGACTGGCGTTGAGCAGTCGCTCCAGCCGTTCACAGAAGGTCTCGGGTTCCACCTGCGCGTCGATGAGCTCCTGGATGAGGTTCCGTACGTTGTGCTCCACCGACATGGGCTCCTTGCTGGACAGGTCCAGAAGATTCGCCAGGAAGTTACGGCACTTCTCCTTCGTGTTGTCCAGAGGTTTCTGCAGATAACAAACAAAATATACTATTATTACTATATCGCTCAAAATATTTTACCCCAAATCATTAACAATATCTACAACACCTCACCCTACCTCACCATATCGTTGTGTGAAAATACTTCCACATTAATTAGTTACTACCAAGGTAGCATACTAGGAAATTTTTTTTTTAAGTAATATAAGTTAATGCTTGACTACAATCCCACCTGATGGTAAGTAGCGATGTAGCCGTGGGTGGTAAAGCGCATTAACTTAAAACCCTATCCACTCTTGACTTGAAGACACCTACATTGTAATCGAACGGAAATACCGACGCAGGCAATTTGTTAAAGTCCTTCGCGGTACGTATAATAAATGAGGAAGCAATGCGTGACGTCCCTACTAGAGGGATGTTAACGACGAATGGATGGATACCCGCCGTGCGTCGGGTTTTTCGATGGAGATTAAGGAATTAAATCATGTAATTCCTGTGCTCACTCCCCAAAATGTATCCTGTATAACACCGAGAGGCTGGCAACTGCGCCTATGCTCGACACTTTGGAGATTGGTGTCAACCAATTTAAGGTCACCAATAAGCCTCTTGTCACGCCTCTCCATCGAATCCAATGCTGATAGGTGACATTTAGCAGTACCAGCCCAAATGTGACAACAGTAACAACACATGGTCGAACCTATGCTATATTTAGGAGTAGAAGCTGTTGCAGTGTGAAGTACTGCCGCAACTTCGCTAGGACACCAAGCTGCTTTTGCTTTGGATTCAATTAACGGCCCAAAGTTAAGGTTCGAGGATTTTACCCCCTTTACCCCCAACAACTGGAGGCGGTCGGTGTATTCCAAGGATACATTCTGGAAAGTAGGAGTCAAGGTGAACGGGCTCCTTTTGCCGGTGAATTGACAGGATTAATAAATCCTTAATCGGAAAATAAACGAAGCATTTTAATGCAGCGTTAATAACGTAACACATTAATTTCAAAACACACGCACTGAGAAAAAGATTCATTCATAAAAGAGAGCTCATAAACAAGTATGGAGGTAATTAATTTGTAGCGGCGCGCAGCGACGTTTGGGAGTGATTTAGGCTGGTGATTTTACACTTGTTTTACATTTTGAATTCATTATCCTGATATGGAGAGATAATAAAAGCCATTGCGTTAATATATAAAAAATATAATCATGTGATATACATTTATGATGTTTATTAATACTAATAATAAAACACTATAATCTATACCTTCTCTCTGTATTCCGTGATCTATACAATACATACAGATAAATAAAATTGGAGTGTCTCTTTGTAATATTAAAATAACCGCTTTTTATCCTTTTAACATAAATAAATAATAAACACTTTTTATTAATGCTTAAGGAATGTTTCATAAAATGAGGTTGTAATATAGCTTAAATTTTATAATAACTGATACACGTCACTTGTCATGAATAGTGATATAACCGATAATATCCTCTTTTTACTTATAAAATGTAATTGGATATAACATCATATTCATTTTTGTGTACATTAAGATTTATAAGTTTTTGTTGTATTAATCGAATTTTGATTTATAAATTTTTGTTGTATTAATCGAATTTTACTCTAGTAAAACAAAATGTTATGGTATAAGTGAAATATGTTTTTGATGCAGCACGTGATCTATGTCGAGAAGGTATGTTGAACTGTAAATATCTTAATAACATAAATATATTTGTAACCCCGGTTTACCTTTGAAATATACTAACATGACTTGGTAATAAATATACACATCCCATCCCATAATTTGTGGAATATACCTCGTCCGCCGATTTAAATAAATATGTACCTACCTATGATTCTTGAGTATTAAATCCTTATTTATTTTTGTTACCTACCTGTAAGTTTTCCATTAATAATAAAATAAAAATTAGAGCACTGCAACACCAGCCACAGCTTTATGGTTGGAAATTCCTCCTATCTGGCTCCCACGAGCAGTAGATTATCCCACACAAAGCTAAAATCATATAGAAATCGCTGAATATTCTATTATCCGTGTATTACAAATATCACTGGTGATAAAAAGTAAAAATTTACGGATCAAATAAAGGACGAGCTTACGTTTCAGGTAACTGCACACAGATACAACTTGAACAAAATATTCCTTCAACAATACTGCACGATAATAAAGCCGTGAATAATGTATGTACTCGTGTACTCGATTGCCTAAACTGCGCACATTCTCGATACTGCCTGTAAAACATCTCCCCTCCGTTTTCCAATATAAGGGTTGGACACTGTTTAACAATATTTGATGGTAGGGTTAGGTGACCAGTATCGCAAGATCCCTTGACCGATGTGGGGATGCTCATTTCCATTTACAGATTTGTTTACAGCACTGTATCGCTCACCTGCTTGCGCGGGATGGGGTGGCGCATTTGATGGACCCCCACCCAGACACAAAGCACAAAGCTCACCCTAGCTTTTTGCTTTGATCTCGTATTAATTTAACGCTCTTCATTTTCTCCAACGTCGCTCGAGTTATTAGACAGTAGCGCTTGACGAATTTATTTTGTTTTTATAGTCATATAGATTATTAAATTTCCGATCAAGTATGAGAGTGACTTGCCTGATTTGTTACTCGTCGACCGTTTCCAAGTAGCGGGCACCTGTTGGTTATCGTACGGCAGAGATAATTCGCTCTGAGCAATTATTTATGAATATACCTGTACGAATATGACCCGAGCGTCTCGCTAAGTACGTCCATAAGACAGGCGCCAGACTAATCGATATCTGGGTATTGTACCTTTCACAAGCTTCGCCTAATAATATAATTGCAAATTATATTATTGACAAACAAGGATTATAGGTATCGAGTTTATACTCAATACTAGGGATATTGACAAAGAATAAGGAGAACGATACAAAGAAGTATGAGACTTACTTCCTTACTACTTAATAAACATACTATTGTGCCATTAACTAAGTCAATTTTTGATGCAGACTAATTAATAAATAGATGGCTAGAGGTAAATCAATCCTAATAATCCAAGAAATTTATAAAATTAAATATGTACTACCTATAGTGCATCTAATTACCGCATCGCGACACTTTATTACACTAGTAAACCCGCCCTCACTTCGCTTCGGGAGAACTGTCGCTTAGTACCCTCACTCCAAAATTGTAAACGATATGCGATAACGTTTTGCGATAACTCCTAAGATATTCATTTGCTTAAGCTCCCAGGCCTGATATTTTTTTTACTTTCTGAACTGTTATCGTCATATTTCAACCAATTTACACAATATATATATATATATATATATATTATACATTATAAACCTGGCTCTTGAATCACTCTATTTAGAAAACCGCATCAAAATCAGTTGCGTAGTTTTAAAGATCTAAGCATACATAGGGACAGACACAGCGGAAGCGACTTTGTTTTATTTTTTTGTTTTATACTATGTTATATCAAGAAGATAATAAAAAAAAACATAACATAACATGTTATCCATATCAAGTTAGCCTTATTGTAGCGATCTCCCAAAAGTCGTACGGTCCTTTTAGAATCAGTCGCTGATGCATTGATACTATCGATTTTCACCTACAGCAATTTTCAAATCGAAACAGTGCCGATTTATTAAAAAATACATACATATACATTATTTTAACGTTATCAAAGCGATCTGCAGAATCGAGCGCGCGCTTGTTTTATTTCCTACAGACTTTCCGCCCACGGCTTCGCCCGCGTGAAATTCGGTTATATCTTTTAATTATCTCAACATTGGTTTTTTTACAAATGATGTGGGCTCGCCAGCTTACCGAAATGTTATAATTTCCAAAAATCTTTTAGTGCTTACTTACGTTACTTAAGGAACTTACTTACGAGTATATACATACAAAGTTTTAAGTTAATCCATTGAATAAAATAAAAAGTTTCAGTTTATCCCCTTTTTATCTCTTTAGGGGGAGGAGGGACTTCCAAAATCCTCTATTACTGCTCCACTACACTCCCCAAGCTTTCCTCCCTGCACTCCCCCCATTTCAGCTTCGTCGTATATAGTAGCTGTGCGTAGTCTGTCAGTCACTCGTAACGCAAGAGTTTTATATATATTGATAATAATGGTTCGCTACGGTGGAATGTTCAGCAACACAATAATATTCGGCATTGATTTCATCCATCTATTTAATTAATTAAATTGAAGCTCAGCACAACAATTCACAGCAAAATAAATGAAAGGATTACAGTAAAATATTCGCTAAAATATCTCACATGGATGGGAAATTTCTGCCTTCAGCAATCATACGCTAGCATATACCTACAATAGGGAGCTATAATTAACTGCCTGAATAAATCCGATATAATATTTTATTTCATTCACTACTGGAGCAATGTTCCTCACCGCACGTTGCGTTGCGAATGAAGGTTAGGCCAAAAGTGTAAGATTTAGAGTTTTAGACCGTCAAGAATTTGAAGTTGAATTTGAAGTGAAACTTCTATTTTGACATAGTCACATAAAACCATAACTAAACCTAATTTGCTTAAAACCTAAGTTATGTTGCGAAGTTGCGACGGAAGTTGCGTTGAAGCCGATGTTGGAATCGTTTTCGACTTCGTAATAGTAAAATCAGATAATAAAATAACATCTTTAAATTGTTATGAACAAAATGACATGGGGTACAGTTTCACTTTATAAATGTGTACCCTGATACGCGCACACATTTTCATATACATACATTTAGGTACACACGTAATTTCGCAACGCAACAGTACGTTTATAATAACTTAAACATTAATGTGAGATGATCCCACGTTAATAATAAAGCTAAATTAAGAATAATAAAAGTTATAAAAAACGTATACGATAGAACAAATAATTGGGAAAGATGTAAACATAATTTCGCAACGCAACAGGTAATTTCAATGCTGGAAAAACGAAAGTCATGCAAGGAAAATAAGACTGAAATCTGTTATTAGTAGGTAAGTATTGAAAAAACTTATCCAGTATCAAAGTGATATCGATAATCAATTATTAATGAAACTTCTCATAAATCAGTGCTAAATAAGTGGTCGCCTACTGAAACACTGAAATATAATATTATTAAAGGTATTATTCCGTCTTATGCCTTTCCGTGAAGCCTGCCTGGTTTGTTACCACTTTTGTGATTGAATCAGTCGCTAAACGACCCATTATGTTCTGGAACTGAAACCGGCGCATCGACCCTAACTACTACACGAAGTACTAAAAACTACCAAAAAAACTGCAGCAGCGCACAATTTAACACAATTGCACAGGCAACTATCGGTTTAATTCGTATACAAAATATAGTATACTATTTAAAGCGACCTAATTTAGATAATACGAGACATCGAAACTTCCAAAACTGTACGGAAAAAATGTTGTTTTGGATTTTTTTAAACAATTGTCTATTACGTTATTAAAAAATAAACATACATACCAATTAAAACCTAATTGATTCCACACACTTATTATATCTCAAGAACCGATGAAATAAACAGTCGAACACTAGCATATGTATATGTAGCATACGTAATACGGCAGTGACGGGAAGCGGCGTGCACCCAAGCGGGAGCCTAGGAGTGTGTCGGGTGGGCACTTTTGAGGTGAACCTACCATTAATATTGCCCTTTCAATCATCATATTGAGACTAAATGGCGTGCGAGTGGGACTTATGTAAGTGTGTTTATTGGGTAATTACACCCACTGCGCCGATATACGCATGTGCAACCCGTAACCAAATAACAATAATATAGATAAATAATATTATACACGAAAACCGCCCCAGTCGCTCCCCAGCCCCGCGTCCGGCTACATTCTTGCATTTCAGACGCATGTGTCGCCGCACGCATTGAGTAGCGGGCAGTGAAATCGGTTCGGCTACTTAAGTTTCATATATTTATCTATTAACTTTCGTGTCGACAAAAAAAAGGTGATTGGAAAAATATTTAACTAACTATTTTTATGACGTACTGGAGTATTGGTTAGATGAGAGGTGAGATGATATTATGTCGATATACTCGTAGTGAAGTGAGTGTGTAAACGTCTTTTTTTATTATTAAAATGGATTTATCGGCAAACTAAAGATACAACAGGCAACGGATCCCAACAGTAATACTACAATTAACGACATTAAATTTTATCTGCAAAATATTAACTCGGCGTCGACACTGAATAGTAGAAACAAGAAAACGAATCGCGGCCGAATCTTATATATTATGTATATTTTGAATGTACCAAACTAAAAGGATAAAAACAAAAAAATTATCTTCGTATATTTCCAATATAGATATTGGTATTTACTATTTAATTTTTTCCAATATTTATTTTTCTTTCTTATTTCAGTTACCAAATGCCGATTATGTCTCTTCAAGTATATACATACTTGTAAGTACAAAAAATAATCAAAGTATTGTTAAACTTAACAATGATAAGCTTGCTAATGACCAAAATCGATTTTTTCTAAAGTTTTAATTTGTCACTTCTGTCTACAGTGCCCATAATTATACTACCTATGATTTTTTTATTTCATGTTTGAAATGTTTTTGAGTAAGTGCTATAAAATTCATCCAAAGACTGAGCACATCAAAAAATTCAATGCTATTCAATGGAATATTACTTACACGGACGCGATCACGTCAACGTCTATTTCCATAAGTTCAAAGCACAAATTTCCTTTCGGTTTTTAGTCAAGTATACAACAAAAATAGATACAAATACATAAAAATAAAAAAAAACAAAACGTGTGCAATTCACACATGATAGAAGTTAATTCCTTTAAAAAAACGAATACTGTCAGTCCAAATATTGATGTTTTGCTTTTCTTACGTAAGCCGCCATTTTGCCGATGCTTTTTATCTCATTTAATCCCATCGCGTCATTTCCGTTTCATTGAATTCCAAATCACAACGATACTATAGAAGTATTCACTTTAATAAAACAACGGATTAAAATAAATTCATGTAGGTAGGTGCCTGCGGCGCAGTACCCAAGATACTGGCACGGCATTATTTCCTCCCTGTACCCACTTGTACGCTTGTCTTAACTTTTAGTTTTTTTGGTTATTGAACCGTATGTAAATAGTGTAGATGCTTACCTGAGTGGTAACCGTCGGCTGTAACGATTGCAGGGGTTGCAATGGTTGCAGGGTTTGCAACGGTTGCAACGACTGCATCGGTTGCATCGGCTGCAGAGTCTGCAGGCCCTGCGGCTGCTGCTGGGGCTGCTGCTGCGGCGCAGCTACCGACGCGGCCACCACCGGCGAAGGCACGGAGCCCGTCGGCATTTGCCCCATCGCGCCAGGGCTCGCCACGCTCGTGGACACAGTCGCCACTCCAGGTAGCTGCACAAAGAAGACAGCATTCACAATCTCCCCCTGAACCCCAAAAATATCCGCGTATAGGTGGTTGATACATCCGTCCGACATTTTTCTTCCCTTGAGTGGGGTGCAGAAAACTAAACAAATTATTTTCCCAACTTATATATTCAGGGGAGAGGTTTTTTATTGTAGAATAAGTACAATGAAATTTTCCTTCTAGAGCAAACGTTACGGACGATGTCTACGCATCGATAAGTCAAAAACGAGTGTTATATATTCAAGAAAATGGCTGCTTTTTTAGCTTCATAAATAAAACATCAACTCTGATTTTATCACCAACGTTGACTACAAAGATTTCATCACAATATGTCCTGTACGGTCGTACCTACTACTTGTGTGCGTCATCCTTCAGTGTTTTTAAAGGGGAAAAATTGAATATACTATTCAACAGCTTTTATATTATGAAATATGTAAGTAACAAACTGTACCTACTATTCTAAATTATACAATTTTTTTTTTATAATAGGAACAGCCGAGAATATAGTTTATCTGATAAATAGTGTGACTTAACTCTAAAGGACAAAATTATAAACAAATGATGTGATGGGACTGGGCGTACGTAGCCAATACGTAGCATTTTATTGAAATTGTGTTTATAGCATGTGTTGATAAAGCGTTAGTATAGAATACTAAATTAGATCGCGTGCAACCCCACTGCAAAGCGGTCTCCTCTCTGAGTAAGTTCAAGGCCAAGACCCCCGGGGGAGCTTTTGTATTTGGAGGGCTTAGCTTAGCTTATTCAACATTATTGCGTTGCCGTGTCCATAGGTTACTGAAATGAAGTGAACTTTATTCGAAGTTGGTCTTTACAGACTCTTCGAAAGTAACTACCCGCATTTATAAACAAAATTAAGTGCACGATGTTTGTGATTAATATTTATATTAGAAATTAAAATGGATTTAGTTTTTATTGTATCAGTATTTATCTACAAAATACCTACATATCATATGTAGAACTGTAACTGATGTAAGTCTGCCTATTGTAAGACATTTGAAAGACACTATAGGTAGGTAATTGGGGTTTAATAAACGCATCCCATAACAATTAATTTTAGATTTACCTACTATTTGTTTTTCTGTTTCACTGACTGTATGCTCGTTTGTTCCCAGTAATCTCAAAACTGTCTTAACCGATTTGGATGTAGTTTTCACTGATATAGCCAATTTCAGGTGATATCATACACTTCTTTCGCTGTAACCAATGTTCCTTGGTGAGGCGGTTAGACTTTAGTTATGTTTAAAGCGGTTCACAAATTAGAAATAAACATCAATTCAAGGAATTTAGCCGCTTAATTCGTTAAGCTACTTCCGAGATTAGCAGGAACAAACGCACAGACAGAGCATCATCGAGAAGTGATCTATTAATTGCGCCACCAAATATCCTCAATAAATACTTATTCTGAAATATCTTCCATGCAGGTACGTAGGTACATACTTGATACCTCTGTCAATTACACACAGTTTGTTATAATATACACAGCTAGTGTCCGCGACCTATAGTAATACATACTTTCACACCCCATTTGAAAAATCCTTATGTATCAGTATGTGCTCCGCTACGCTATCTGAAGAGCTCCTGTCCAACCATGCTTCTAAGTCTGAGTTATTCAAATAATTTTTAAAAATAATGAGTATAATAACCATAATAAATAACAAAACAAAAAACCATTAAATTAAATCTTATACGTAGGTACATATATGTGGGACGACGTGAGCTTGGTAAGCTGGAGATTTGAGGTGTGGAGTAGTGAGATGCGTTGAGGAAAGAGAGGAGAGGAGAGATATGATGACCATCGCAGCGTCCCAACAAAGTGTACTGACTGCTTGATGTTCTCAATTGCTTAAATAAAATAATTTGCAAGACGGTGCACGAGTAGGTACCTATCTTATTTGTCGTTATAGTCTAGTCCAGGGCTCCGCAAATTTTTTGTGTTCAAGGTACTCGCACATCAAGGAAAACGAAATTTTTTGAAGGTACACCACCAATTTAAACGCGAAAAACGCGCCAAATAAACCACAGAATTAAATGAACGAAACAACACGCTTTGCTCGTGCGCTCCCGTGATTTAAATATTATGTATAAGTTTTTTCTTACCCTAACTTACTGAAAGTAAGTTTATAAGATAACCTTATTTTTCCGAGGCACACTAACTAATGACCACTGTACACCAGTGTGCCGCGGTACGCCCTTGCTCTAGTCAACAAGTTAAAAAACGTTTTATATAGAAATAAAGCTCCTAAAAATATTAGGAGCTTTAATTATATTTAACACGTTTTGAACTTGTTGACTAGACTATTATAGGCATTAACGTATATTGGCAGCACTAACCTCAATCCGCAAGTTGACATATTTTTGAGCCAAATATGCATAACTCGTTCCCCCATACCAAAAATTCTCATCATCACAACCCATAACTGTCCCACTGCTGGGCACGGGTTTCCTCTCACAGTGTGAGGGGTATAGGCCATAGTCCACCACGTTGGCCAAGTGCGGATTGGAGGACTTCACACACCTTTGAGAACATTATGGAGAACTCTCAGGTGTGCAGGTTTACTCACGATGTTTTCCTTCACCGAAGCAAGTGATAATAAAATTTTAATACGCACATAATTTTTGAAAATTAGTGGTGCGTGCGGGGTTTGAACCCGGAACCTCCGGCTCGGCAGTCCAACGTTCAACTAAACGGCTATCACTGCTGTAAAATTCTCAATTATTTAAAATTAACAACAACTGTCGCCATCAAATTGAATTTATTGGGGCAGGTTCGCCGTTACGCTGACCACATCCGGTCATCGGCCATTAGATTGCATGCGCTAAAATACTTCGCAGAATAGCAATTTTATCACACTAACTTATGAAAATCATCTTTTGTCCTTTTTATACTTGAATATCTAAGCAGCACGCATACCCTAAAAAGAGTGGATGCTCGCTTGTTGTAATACAATAAGGTGTAGAATAAACAATAAATCAAACAATCATATAAGTTAAATAGCGCTCATTTTGATATAAGATTTACATATTTAATAAACAAATAGGTGAAAATAACTATTATCTATTTAACTGTTGGTATCTACCAACCCAGTACTTACTTAGGCCAGGAAAAAAATAGACAACCCAACGTTTGTGTTCTACAGCTTCATACGTTCGATTGGTATTAAATTTATAATTAATTTATTAGTTAAACTCATAAGTGCAATATTTAATAAAAAGTAATTTTTCAATTTTTAATTAAGTGAAGGTCGTCTCTCTACTACACGGAAAATCAAATATATGGTCGGTGGTTTTTAATAAGGAAAACGGTTGTAAGATTTGTAAGTCTAGGTTTATTTTACACTAGCGACCCGCCCTCGCTTCGCTTCGGGAAACTTATTCCTTTAAATGTTTAATTATTTCTTATCAAGTGCTTAAATATAAAGTTTCATGGTTTTATCTTTTAAAATTAAGAAATCCCATACAAACTTTCAACCTCTATTTCAACCTCTTCATCCCTTTTTTTCGCAATAAAAGGTAGCCTATGTCCTTTCTCAGGGTCTAAAGATTGTCTGTGCCAAATTTCATCAAAATCGGTTGAGAGGTTTGAGCGGAAAAGCGTAACAGACAGACAGACAGACAGAGTTACTTTCGCATTTATAGTATAGGGATATATATAGGGATATAATATTAGTAGGGATAGTTTCGCAGTAGCCACGGCACCCTGCCCCATATATGGCTAACCACTGCGGCAGCAAATATCGCGTAGGTACCTGTATCCTTCTTAATCCAGAGTAGGGACGCCGTACGTAAGACCCCCCCCCCCCCTGCAATTCCTTTTGCACCAATCCTCGCTACAACTACAAATATTACTTTTATTTTTATTCAAATAATAATAACTACGTGATCACTCTATTTGCCGCCCGCGTGCATTGCACGCCTTGCACGCGCACTCGCGGCGGGCCTGACCCAGAGATCACACAGTATAGTAAATAGGTACCAGAGACAGTCGAGACATCACACCTGACCTATAAACATTTTTTCTATCAGTACGTATTTATATCATTATTGTTTTGTAGTCTCATATACAATACATATCCATGCAAGTACAATAAAATATGTAATTCAAAGAAGACATGTGTACATGCTTGGTACAGTACATTCTGAATACATTTCAATTAAATACAAACTCGAATTCATGCTGTCATTCATTTACAATTTTCAATTTATTTTAATTATTTTATTTGTTTTGGACAGTTAAAACTAAATCTAAAAATTAAAATAAAATATCTGTTCATTGTTCTGTAAATTAAACATCTAAAATAATAAATCCATAACTCAAAAGATATTAAACATTAATCACATTACTTGGAAAAATATTATCTGTATTATAAAACATGTGCAGCTAAAAATTGTACTTTGTATAGTAATCCAGTCAACAAATTCAAAAACGTGTTAAATAGAAATAAAACTCTTTAAAATATGAGCGATAGCTCATTCGATTCGGAATAACGTCTACAAAAATGTTTTAAGAGTTTATTAGCACATAAAAATTTGCGATTGTTAGCAATAAAATAAAAGAAATCAAAAGGTATTTGGTTTTTCGTTAATAACTAAAATAATGATATTTAAGGAATTTTGAAAAAAGATCCTCAAAGAGGAGGAAATTTCCGAACTCCCGGAGCTCTATTTCTATGATTTATAATTTTTTTAACGCTGAAAATGAGAGCTCCGCAACGGTCCGTGAGGTCGTTACGGCATAGGCGCGCGTCTAGGCGTCTAAAAAGCCGGTATACCACCAAAATTTTTTTTTAAGTATTGCAATAACAATATTAAAATTTGAGTAAATTATGGTGTTATGACACTCGAACGAAAAAACCTCGGTGAAAAAAAATTATCGATTTTACAAAAAGTTTAAATAAAATTTTAAATGTTTCATAAAATTTTAAATGTGGTCTATAAAATTTTCGCTTCGTGGAGCTCTTCTTATTTAGGTACTTAATAATGTTATGCAACAATAGTAGATTAGTAGCCAAGGGCTGTAAGGCATCAATTGCAGCCCGAGATATTTAGGCGGACGAGCGCAGCGAGGGCGCTTATAGTTCGAGGGTGCAAATGATGCTTACACCCGAGCTAACTATTCTGCTTTACATCTCGATTGTGATGTTTATATGTGGGATTTTTTGAAAATTATTTTACCATTTCATTGCATAGGTGAAATAATGATTTTTTTTTATTTCTCAATTTTTTTTAAACTTAATGTAAGAAAATAAAAAAAATCATTATTATCGTTAATACCTAATAATTAGTTAGTTAATTAACAGTGGTGTAACTTTTTAAAAAATCGACAAAAAAAATTTTTTAACCGAGGGTTTTTTCGTTCAATTGTCTAGATTACACCATAATTTATTCAAATTATAAATTGTTATTTAATACTATAAAAATAGTTTTAGCTGATATACCGGCTTTATAGACGTTTTTTATGCTATAAATAATTGGTGCAAATAAGGTAACTATGTAATATGACTCTTTTAAGGAAAATTGTATTCATGATTGGATGTTTGTTTAATGCCTTATGTATTATTTTATTAATGCATTATTGTAAAATTTGCAAACACGATGCTTTGGGTAGTTATAGCTAGAGCACATACTCGCAAACTTCTGTTGATTCCTTCAGTCTCTTTCAACAATACTTTGAGCAAGTTCTACAAACAACAAGCATGTTTAATATAATTTATTCAATGCTTTCAAATGCTTACAACTAATTAGTATTTACATAACACAATGAGTGAAGAAATTTAGATTAGTATCTTACCTTGTTATTTACCTTAAGACATGCACCCCCACCTCAATTGTACATGCATGATTGTTTTGAAACTGGACAACTGGGGTTGTTACTGATGGAGGCCCGTTGGGAAAAGGTGGGACACGTGGGGTGATCGCGTTGTCCAGATTCAGGGTGTGCTAGTAGCAGTGGCTGGTCCTACTTACTGCCGGCACGGTCGACAGCCGGAGGGTCTGAGCCTGGGGCGCCGTCATATTGCTGGCGGCCGGCGCAGGGCCGACTCTCAACAGCTGATACTGACCATTTTCTGTCTTTAACAACAAATGACCCTGCTGCCCCTGTTGTAGACTTTGTAGTGTTTGCAGCGTTATCTAAAAATGAACGCCTTGTTTCAATTCCATGAGTTTAAACTCATTTGCGTCACTAACTTGTCTCATTGCAGTAAATGACGGTGTTAAAATTAATTGCCGGAACAAAAGTTTAAGCAGGTCATTTGTTAAGTCAAGATCAATGCAAGAATGAGAATATTAGAGGTAGTGATTAGTACTGTGAAAAGGTGATGTGGTGAATGTTACAATCAGGGTTATATGCAAGTAGATGCATTGTTTTTGTTAGCTTGGTATTTAATGCTAGCTTGCTGGCTCCCTAAATAAGAAATATTCACTTATTAATTTAGTCTTTATTAGATTTATTATTACCTCTCATGGTACTATACCCAAGGATAATAATTAATGTTTAAGTTGTTATATCAAATCCATCAATAAATAGCCTTATGTGTGTAAATTGATTTTATATAATTAAACAGTCAGTCTCTTCAATAATAAGGAAACATGATGTAGTTATTGTAATTATGTTACATAATTTGGTACTTAAATAAAATTAGTACAGACAATATAATTTAAAAAAGTAGTCTGGCCATAAGTACTGTTACATAAAAACTTTTCTTTTTTTACCTTTTTAATTATATTTAATTTTAATTATATTTATTTCTACTAATTCACATTATGATTTTAGCTTATATGAAATTACAATGGAATGGGGTTTTAAATAGAGATTGCAGTGATAACCTTGCACCAAAATGGGTATGGACCAATTGGCAAACTTCAAAAGGTGGGTATTCGCGATATGTTGTACAACTGATATATGTATATATAAAAATACTTCCTCTATAGACAATCCTAAAAGATGGGGTAGCCTTGTACTGTTATAACTATAAAGTTATATACAGGACATGCCCTAAATTAATCCCTACGGTTAAAGCAATACAGTTTTTTTTAAAGTACTTTGGACTTCTCTCATGGCCTCTGCACCTGGTCACCAGACGCACAGAGATTATAAGAGCTGAAAACTGACCTTTGTCTTGCCAAGATCTAAACGCCTTAGACTACAAATGATAAGTTTTAGAGATGACCTGTTTAAAACAACACGCCAACATGGAGTCTCGAGAATTTCAAACTTATATACTATTTAATTTTTTACTGAGACTATAAATTTATACTTTAAATTACTTAACTTTGTAAAAAAACAAATGCCTTTTAATTTATAAGAGGACTTATGGCCAGGCTAGGTAATATACATGCCATAAATTCCTTCTGAGTAATAATGACTTTAAAATACTTTAAGAAAAGGTAACAAAACATTCGCAATAATTTTTAGCATTATGTGGCATTGCAATTTTTTAACAGTATATATATACCTATTTATCTGATGATAAAATCAATCTCGGGCAAATGTGGAAGAAACAGGTGATGTCAACACATCCACATTCAATGCACTGATCATGCTATGTGAAATATACCACTGAACTTATTTTTAATTAGTAGTAACCACCATAAACCATTTCTACAATAGTTCTTAATTTTAAGATACACCTAAGTGAGGTCAATGTATTTATTTATGGTGGTTTAGAAGGGAATAAGCACCCGTTGTAAGCAATGTTGCAAGCCAATTAAGAAATCTGAGCAAAAGACATTTGCCATTACAATCTCAATATCTCATCTTAAAGTCACTGAGAATGTAAACATACTGTCCCAATTAGTATATATACATAATTAATGCTTGTATCCAACTAATGCCCTTTATGCTCATTTGCAGACATATCTAATAAAGACAATTGGGTACATTGAAAGTACTTCTGAAATATACGTGCATATATAAATATTAATGTTATGATTGCCCATGTTCATTACCAAGCTGTATTTATTTACAATTTATTATTTATTTATTTACCAACCTAATACGGACATTTACCAAGGAGTATTCTAGGCATTAAATATGTAGTGACAAAGAATATTAGCTTTATTAAAACGATGTGATGTGAGCAGCAGTCGGCAAGTAAGTCAACTTACACCTGGAGCTGCAGGTCGGGCGCCGACCATTTGCGGCGTGCCGATGACGACTCGGGGCGACACCGTCGCCACGGACTTCTGAGCGGGCGCTGCCGGCCTCATGTTTAGGATCTGCACGTTGGGCATGATCGGCGGTTGCCCGGCGCCCAAGTTTTGAGAAGTCACTACTACATTCTGTCCACCTGGCTTGTTCATCGACATCACATTCGGAATCGAACCTGCCATGCTCGAATTCACTGTCATCGGAACTGTCACCATCCCTTGCTGCATGCTCACTTGCACATTGTTATTGCCCTGCTTTATCACCATAGAGGGTTGCATCGCCAGCGTCTTATTGCCCTGTTGTGTAAGGACTCCACTCACAGGTACAGAATGAATAATTTGATTCTGGGGTGACTGAAGACCAATACAAAGTGGTTTATTCCCAGGAATAGAACCGTTTGCTATAGAATGTGTCGGAAACGTCACACGATTTAATGGACCGTTCAATGCTTGCGCCTGGGAATAAACCACTTTTAATTCGTTATTACAGCCAATATTTTGAGCCAAGTTTCTTTGGGTAACAAAAGAGGAATTCGCCGGTTGAACGGAATTGTATGTCACACTGCTCAAAATTCCAGAAGATGGAAAGTTTACACTCGCTCCTTCACCATCACTAACTTTATCTGTATGGTATTTTTGTACGCCAATAATAGAACTCGCGGTAGATGTGACGTTTTGTTGACTTGGATTAACATTTACTGTATGGTTTTGTGGTGATACCGATGAGACAGACGTTACTAATTGGTTTTCTAGTGAACCTACAATCGCGTTCACTGCGTTCTCATCGACATCTGTTGACAAAGCTTGTTCTAAAAACTCGGCTGACGCCATTTTATACAAATCACCGGATATGACCAGTGTTGCGCAGGTCGGTAAAACCGGTAAACAGTATATACCTACGTAAAATCAGATAATAAATAAACACAGACCACTATCTGTGTAAGTAAATGAATATAAGATATCTAATAAAATTGATTTTTGATTAATCGTTTTTGGAGTACAATAAATTGTTGATGAAAATTGTTACCTACACAAAAATTCTAATTGTGAAAAAAAATTGATAATTCCAAGTTGTGATTTGTTTTGTTTATGCCACCAAGAGTGAAGAGACAAAAAACACCATTCGAGAACTACCATCACTAGGTAGAGGGGATTAAAGTCTTCCGGCCACCCACATTTATATCAATTTATATTAAACTTTTAGTTTCACTAGCGCCATCTTCAATTGACTTTAAAAACTGAACTTTTAATAATCTATTATTTTCAGCAACAGGGCATAGGTTTAGCCTAAAAACTTGGATTTAACTTTACTCTAAACCCCCTCTTGACATCTTTAAAATAATATTGCGTCCTTTGACAAATGCAACCCCAAATGTAAATATCAATATAATAACAGAAAGTTATTTAATGTGTTGAAGTTTACCTTCCAGCAGCTGGTAACACAGAGTACGTTAACGTACTACAATGGAACTACGGATTGTAAAACGAAGAAGCTCCCTAGTTCATAATACGACTATATTGTGTGACAAGTTAACTTGGTGTTCCTTACTTTTTTACTCCATGTCGAATACGTAACATTAAAACACGTAGCCAGAAACGATAATATAGACATCCGGTGAGCGTTACCATGATGAGATAGCACGAGAAAGAAAGATTTTGCATGTGGCACAAGAAACATTCGAGGTCAGCTGTCAAATTTGCTTTTCAGGAACTGTGCTTTAAGCGGCCGGTAAACGCTCAAGGCTCAAACATGTTGGTCCGTACAATTTGTCAAACAAGACTTTATTTTCAAAGCAGTTTTCCCCGTGAAATGACGTTCCGACTCTCAGAGCCGATTTCACCAATGTCGTATATTAAGGGCCCGTTTCACCAGTTACGGATAAAGTTCCGGATAGCCCTAGGAACTCAACTCCCAGATAAACTACATTTTTTGGCTTCTCAGGTAATCTGATAGAAGTGACAGAGAAAAGTGTTGGTTAAGCTATCTGCCAGTTCAAGTGGCTGTTAGGCGTTATCTGACGGATAAAAAATGTTTCAAGTGGCGTTTCTATAACACATTTGGAATTTGAACTTTAGTACATCATATTATTATAAATCCTACTATTTTCGTTCTATAATGATAAAATTATACTAGAAAATACTAAAAAAGTCGAATTGGATTATTTTGAACAAAAAGTATTTTATTAATTAAGTTTTCAAAATAATTTTCAAATGACAATAATTTACGTAGTAGTAACGAAACGCAAAAAGCGACGTTGCCGCTCCGTCAACTGTTAAGTGGCAGATAAATTCCTAGGGCTATCCGGAACTTTATCCGGAACCGGTGAAACTGGCCCTAAGTCTTATTCCCAGGATAAGCAGTCAATTACTCACGAGTAAGCCCATTTTACGTTTCACCAACATTTAACCTAGGCATAAAATCTCTATATTAAATTATATTAAAATAGACGTCAAACTGTCTATTTTACTTGGGTGCATTACGCATCCATTCAATTCATTCGTTCAAAGTCGCAAAGTAACTATGCGAGAGTAAGTTAACGTGGTGAAACTAATTGAAGTTAACCATCGCCTAAATCGACAGAGTACAGTTATATTGGGATAGCTACTTTAGTGTAAACGTGTTGGTGAAATCGGCCCTCAGATGAGTAACATTGACAAAGCATTTTTCGGCACGCAATGCGAGATAAAACATAACTGTCTCGTTTCTTCGTGTCATTTGATTGGCGTAATAAATTATGTCATCCATTGGTCTATAGGTACTCTTCTCCGTCCACGACAGGAACAGGAACAGAACGTTTTGACAATTATTATGTGTTGATATGTATGGTAATAGTGATGAGATAAGAGTCGATATTTTAATATCGATTTATACGGTGTATATTCTTGGGTATGTTAAATAACTACGCACTTATTAAACATCCCTATTGGTTATGATTGAAACTTTTTCATGACATTTAATTTACGCGTCGAACATAGATTAAAGTATACTAGTCGAGCCACCGAGCCAGTAATAGGTTGCGATGATAAATCAACTAATCAACCACCAACTATATAATTGAAACAAATAAGAAACATTACCGATTTATGAGATGACATTGTTATTAATAATATTTATTAATTCAATACTGATTAAATTACGACATAGATAGGTACCTACTTTACGTAAAAGCGCAGGATCTCTCACGAGATCATGAAAAACGTTAATAAAAGTGACAAAAGTAAATTTCATATCAAAAAACAAATAAATGTATAACTCTTCGAAATACACTGCAATGCAATAGATATGGATTCTAGTTTATTTCTCAGTCAAAAAATAATTTATATTTTTTTAAGAATATTTCTTTTTATCTTTTGTTTTTATCTTAATCGCATTGTTACTCGTTGGTATACTCGAGCAATATAATTAGTACATGTGTATATGAGTAATAAATGCAACTAACTTGCCCTGACAGCATATGTCGTTGGTTCCACATATAGTTCCACATTTTGAAGTACTACAATACTGCAACGCAACTCAACAGAGAGCACTGGCGTACTGCTGTGTCCCGGGTGTGAACCACGAACTGATAAGTGACGTAATTACAGGGATATGAGTCTGTCACATCACTAAGGGATGGCAACAGGAATACTGCAGATCTGATTTAGATTTTCTTATATTTACATTTATTGAATATGTATGTAGCAGAGAAACGACAAAAACCGCGATTTGGTCCGTATGGGAGGTGACTAAATTAGGTCGTTGGGTTATTTCCCTAAAGAAATTAAGTTATCTAAACTGCTGTAGTAAAAAATGTTGTAGATCTGGTAATATTTACATAAATCTTGACTTTTCTGTAGAATATAATATTTGTAATATTACATTAAATTTAATTTGGAATTGTATGGAGTTGAGATATGAAATTCATCTAATTAAGTAAGTAAGTAGCAAACGTTAAGTCACAACAACAAATAATAAAACAAACAATAACCATTTATAGCCTATCACAATTCATTAGTTAAAACTATTTCTGAGAAAAGAGTGCGCAAAGACGCAGAAAGTTATAAAAATTATAATAATCGATGTGCTGGGTGGTTTCACTTAACTCAGCGATCAGTTACATTTCCAATACGTAGGTATATAACAGTCATAATAGATGTTATTTTCATTATTTGTTATTATGTTATTAAAAAGGTCGAATCCTAGCGCTAATACAGTATTTCATCGATTTGACAACCCTAGAGTTACACCGTTTTATCCATTAACAATTTGTATACATCTGTTATTGAGGCATTCTACGATTGTACTGTGCATAATACAACCTAATTTAGTCTATGCATTTTTAACATACAGTGCCCGTGTCTAATTGCTCAAACGGAGTTGAAGTTGAACTTGCTGAGTATATACAATTAGACATTTACAGGTGCACAGCATGCACATCGCAAGCAGGCAAATATTAAAGAAATATATACATAAGTGATAGCCGTAGGAAAGATCTGTCTACAGCTAGCTACACAGATAGCCGATATAGGCGCGTACATGACAACCACTCAACTACAATCTTTGATTCCGATTTAACCTATAGGAGAGCATTGAAATATTATGTGCTATATTTCGTATTTTTGCGGTTGAACTTTTGGAGTTAGCCGAAAGTATAGGTCATATTTATATACTCACACATAATTACAAAAAAAATGTATGTAAGATTATATGTAAGATGCCTCAATAGCGCGTGGATTACTTCTTGCAAATAAGTGTCGTGAATTAAACTGCCACAAAAGGATTTTGAGTTCACTTAATGTGTGTGTAAGTGTATGTGTCGAATACATATTAATAGATGTATGATATCCTCCATAGATTGGGTATAAGAGTCAAAGAAACCTACCGAAGCTTAGGGTGCTTTCAATTTAGACGGTTGGTGCCGGACTGCTGCAGTCCGAGTGTCGTACTGCGCAGTGCGCACGAGCGGTTATGGTTTTTCATACAAAATGTCTCGACGCGACGCAAGGTCGTGCGGGAGCAGTGCTGTGGCAGTGCTGCGCACGTCCGTTAGCCGCACGGTTCCCTATATATAAGTTACTCTATGGCTACAATGCATACTACCTGTGTTCGCTAACGCTAATGCGGTGAACGTATCGACGCATCGTGTTTCTTCATAACGTTAATAAGGACGTTTTCGTGCATACCTACCTAACTATGGACGATTTAAATATATTTTTGATTTAACTAATTTTTGAGTTTAGTGTCATGACGTTGAATTCCATTTTTAACTAAGCCTTATAATTCATAGAAACATTCTCTAGACATTCTAAAATAGTTCAAAAAATCAGCTGAGTTTTATTTATTTATCTATTTATTTATTTATTTCACTCTTTTATTCCTGGGTTAAAGAGTATAAAAATCACCAGTTTTATATGTTAAAGAAAACATTGGCGAAGCTCTAGTACGGCGTCGTTTAAGTTTCTTCCGTAACAAGAGAACTAACAATAACACTTCCTCGTCAGAGTCCATGGCACCCTGAAGTCTGGTTTCGATATCGACGGAAATCACTAAAATTCGATCGGACTGCAGCCGCGTATCTCTTCAGATCTTCAGACGATTCACGCCGGACTACAGCCGGACGGCAGCAGTACGGCTCACGGTCGGCAACAACCGTGCGGCAGCAGTCCGGGTCCAACCGTCTAATTTGAAAACGCCGTTGATGTGTGAATGAGAGAGAGAGAGTAACGCTGTCAACGAAACCTTTACACTTTATTACTTTAAACTAAATTTTACTTCTACATTTATTTGTTACTGGACTGTAGCGGCCTTGTCTTGGGCACACCTACATTATTTGGCAATTATTAACGTGAATTAAAGTGTTTATCAGTGTTATTACGATGGTTACTTGTGCAGTACCAGGTTGTAATTCTACAAAAGAAAGATAATCCACAGGATTACTCATTTCACCAGTAATTTTACTATTTGTTTAAACACTCATCATTTATTACTAACAGTTACGCAAATGTGTCTGATTTGGAAAACATTACTTTGAAAAAATTGTTAATTACGTTAATAAAATCACGAAACAGTAATATTTGAGAAGTTACAAATATAAGGAAATTATAACCTTATGGTCGAAGAACAATAACAAGTTTTAAGTATTAAAATGAAGTACACAAGAACAACTGGTTTTACATTTACACAATTCTGCTGCAAGCCGCCCTAGTCTCATTCATTCGATCGATAGTTCACATTGCCAATCTATGGAGTATATCATACGTCTATGGTCTACTATGCGATAGGACTAGGACTACACTGTCAATTGTCGTGTCGTGTTATGTCAATGTCATCATCTTATCTTACATTGTCATATCATGTCAATGTCAGGTCAGTTAACTCAGTAATTGTCGTTCTCGCTCGGTTTGGCTTTGGATTACTTACTTCGTTCGGATGACTTGGACTGGATTTCTACCACGAAGTGAACCACGACGTCTATACTTTTATAGTACGTCTAAATAAATTTCATTTTCGCGAGGCTAATCTTATATTTTACGTTTTATAAAATAATAGTTGAATTTACTTCGTGTATTCATAGATTCTGCCACTATTTGTAACTATCTACTCTCTGCGAGGACTACAATGCACATCTTTTACTGAATTTGTAAGTACTTTTGATAATTAATACTTTATTTTTGTTGGAAACTCATTTCATAACGAATTTTAAAAAATCATGAACTATTGCACAACTATTTGTATCATGTTTATTATTTTATATCTTTTAGTGTTTTGATTAAAGGTATGTGTTTATTGTTAAAAACACGTTTTGTTATGGGGGCGGAGCGGAGGATGCGCAGTAGTCAATTAGTTAATTAATATATTTTAAATAATTATGCCGCACTTCACCCTGTCACATTCAAGTGGGAAAAATGTTAAATTGTGACAAATTATATTAAGTAATCTACAGGTGGCATGAAAATATATATTGCAAGTAACATACTTACATATTTCCTAAACTTACTAAGTACTTATTAGCAAAATCTATGTTTTGTTTTAGTTTTTTATTTTCATAGTTATTCTTATATGTAGATTTGAAATCATTTCAGTCATTGAACTGGTAAATAATCTTTAATCATAGACCAAAGATTTCAGTTAAGAAATTTTGCAATCGCTTAGTTGCATATTATGGGAAGTTTAAATAACAGCCAGTTTTTTCTGGTTTTACTAGTTAAAAAGATATACCTAATTACAATTTTTTTGTTCTGAGAATACTGCATATCGTTGCAATCTTTCATTTTGACAATTAAACATTGACAATTAAAAATGACTCAAGGACTTTCCTACACGTCTAATGTCTTCAGCTAATCAATACATGACATAAATATCCACAAATTAACAACATTTTGCAAAAGAAATGGGCTTCTGATGACATCTATAATACATATTATCAGTTTCTATAATATATATGACATCTATAATACATTCAGTTTATAAAAGATCCAATGTTAAATTTTTCTTATTTTTACTGGTATATCCAGTAACAACTTTCACTTGCATTATGCATATTGCATTTTTTATTGCAGAGGGCCTACTATGGAGCGATTTCCTCTTAAGTCCTCCATACCAAAGATGTCTATGACTTACCAATCCGTTTACAAGAAGGTAATTTTTTTGTTTTATTTTGTTTGCTATTTCATTTTTAATATATAATTTGTGTATGTAATGTATTTGTATATATAATACATACTTTGTGTATGTCTAAGTATTTATTTTGTTGAATCTACAAAATATGTTTTCATTGTTTTGGTTTAAAGTTACTGTGTATGTATTTATTTATCGAACTGTACATATATATTTAGGTTTTCCACTAGAAAATGAGATCAAAGCAAAGCCAATTTCGATAAAGTCTTTTCGCTATAGTTAACCCCCTGATAACTATCAATCAGATTCTTGATTTGTATCGGCAGTTTTAAATTTTCCGCCTTGCTGAAGATTTCAATGCTATTGCAGACGTAAAAGGTCTTCCACGAGAAATTATCCAAACCAAATATATTATGAACCTACCTTTTACTTAAAATACCTTTTATTTGAAATAATCAAATAGGTACTAATATGTGGCTTAAAAAATTATAGCTATGAATGAAATGGTTTGCTGTAAATCCCAATGAAAATCATGTAATCATACATTTCGTGTAAATTACTGTCATCATTGCTGTTAACAAATCAATAACTCACACAATTGGCGTCTAAGATACTGTTAATATCTGTTGTATGTGTCGCTGGACATGGCATATTGAAGCAATAATACATTACAGTACCAATACGATAGGAAATTGAAATAACGGTAGGTACCTACCTATAACCGATATTATGTAAAGTAATCCTCGCGTAATTTAATACGTCGCACAGTGGTCTGAAATTTAATCTTCATAGTCATAGAAAATAAATGTCAAGAATTAAAAAAAAATTGAAATGTCTCTGGATACACCTCCTATGTTCAATACTAAAATATTAGTAGAGGATCCTAACGAGACATGACCTTTACCCATCTGTTTAATGGATGAAAACTATTTTATATATCTCAGGAAACATATCTCGAGTGGATTGCTTAAAAAAATCGCCAGACTATGATTAATTAAAAATTGAAAAATAACTATTTATTAAATACATAATTGGACTTATGAGTTAACGAATACATTTAATACCAATCGAAGGTATGAAGCCTGTAGAATATACAAACGTTGGGTTGTCTACTTTTTTCCTTTCTTTACTACTGGATTGGCAGGTACAAACAGGTAAATCGATAATAGTTATTTTCACCTATTTGTTTAATAATTAAATCTTATATCAAAATGAGCGCTATTTAACTGCGAATACGGCCAGGAATTTTTTAGGCAACCCAAATGCGGATTTGCGAACTACACACACCTTTGAGAACATTATGGAGAACTGTCAGGTGTGCAGGTTTCCTCACGATGTTTTCCTTTACCGAAGCAAGTGATAAATAAATTCTAATACGCACATCATTTTTTGAAAATTAGAGGTGCGTGTTGTGGTTTGAACCCGGACACCCTGGTTCGGGAGTCCCACGTTTAACCTCCCTCCCTGCTATCACTGGCTTATTGAGTAAAAATATTAAAATTTTCGTCAAAAAAATATCGATAAAGAGAAAAAATGTCGATAGGGACACCCTTATCACCCAGCAGCACAAAATATACTTTACTATATTCTATTCTCATACCTACTAAATATACAAACAAAGTTTCATAGAAATCGGTCGAGCCGTTTCGCAGGAGATTGACCACTAACACCGTGACACGAGAATTTTACATATACGAGTAGGTATATAATCTGCATATTGCAAACGGCTACAATGATTTTCATGAAATTTAGTAGGCGGGGGTTTTGGGGCGATTAATCGATCTAGCGGTTTCATTTGAGAAAACGTAGTATTATCCGTGTTTTCAGCCAATTAAAATCATAAGAATTACATATATCATAGTTTTTTATTATTATGTCGGTAAGATAGAAAAATATTATTCATAATTGAACAGCATTTAATTTGCATCTCAATATAATAACCAAAAAACAATACCGAGGAACGATCGGTCATCCGGGTACCTACTGGTTGCTAAAATGACGCCTAAAATCATGAACGTTAACGTTTTGGTTTGGAAGCTGTCGCCTCTAGCTAGACTTAACTAACATAATATTGCCATATGCATAGTTAGATACAAAGTGTTGCTTAGATGTATCTTTTATATCTTAATCTAAGAAAGAGGTACCTTTATGATTTCAATTGAGTTTGAAGGATGAACCTATTGCAGGGGCGGAATGCAACGTTTCTTAGGCCTTTTATACTCGTACGAGTATTGTGAACGTCTCCCTTTTGTTAAAGTATTAATGTGTCCATTGTCGAACTATTCTTGGAAATATACACGCTGCTACGTCCTTTTCATAGAAAAAATCGTCTATTCTTCTAGAATTTGTTCCCTTTTTTTCATTTTTTCAATCATAGAAATTCTAGAAACAATTACCTATAACGTACAGTACTGTTGCAAGTTTTCAAGTTAATCAGACTTGAAATTGGTGAAAAATATGCTGAATGATTCCGTTACATACATACAGGTTAAGCTAACATAAGCGTGTTAATAAACAACTCTCCTGTCCTCGCTCAGTGTTTTGTGAATTGAGGTACTCGTAAAAGTGACGTACTTTTAGGTTGTAATGTGCGGTAAGTATAGGTGTACTCTGATATAAGAATGTCCGGAGACAATAGTAATTATTTATCATTACATTTTAATAGCATTTACTCGTAATTTGTTATAAGTGCAAGCGTCAGCAATCTATGACTTGGAAGAATACAAGTTGCGCCGCTCGTGTCCGTGGCGCTATTCTCGTAGTCATTGTAGCAGACCTGAGGAATATCGATTTTTTACCCGCTGCCACAATCCACGCGGCTCATTCACGTCGCGGAAGCCACGGCGCGTATTACATTTACCGTACTTCCGCAGTCAGTGCATTGACGAAAAACTGTTATCTTGAAAAATAAATCAAACATTTTGTGCTGTTGTCAGTGACAGTGTTATGACAAATTGCAAGTGGTAGTGTGCAGTTATTTTGTCGTCTGATAACTCGTAGCCGCGTGATTACATTGGGACATTATAGCGGCTTCGTGAAATGTTTCTTATTTATACTATTTTTAAGGGAATGCTGGATTACGTACCTAATAGATATTAGGTAATGCTTTATGTTTGAAACCGTATTCTTGTCATAAAATATAATGTTTTTTATGCTGCTTATAGCTGTGCCGCCGACTTCGCCCGCGTGGAATTTTAATTGTTACGGGAAAATTTCTAAAATAAAAGTAGCCTAAGTTACTCCTTATTACATCAGCTATCTGCCAGTGAAAGTCCCGTCAAAATCAGTCCAGCCGTTCATCTCCAACAAACAAACAGACAGACAGACCGACAGACATAATACAAACAGACACTCCAATTTTATCGTATTTGTACGTATTTGTACAGATTAAACTCCGTTCGGCTGTTTTGTTGCTAGCTGCTTTCGATCGTTTTGTCCACGACAATCCTTCCCACTTGGTAGTATCTATTGAGCAAGGGACGAGGCATGCCTTTTTATCACCTAGTAGTGGATAAGATTCTTAACTGCCTGGCAAGTTACTCTCCTTGAATCAGCGGTAAAAAGTTTTGTTTGGAGTTTCGAAAGAGCCAGTCAAGAAGCAGCTTCTCTGCTTCCTTTTGATTTGCGAAAGGTCAACCACTAAGAATAAACCTTCTCGTATGTACCCTTGCTTGGGTGAGCGTCTGTTGTATACGTCGTGGAATGTCCAGTTCACGAACGCGACCAACGGTAGCGGCGGTCACTCGGCGGGGGACGATGACATGGTAGACGTGACGCCGGGCCCGCCGCCGGCCGAGCCCGCCGCGCCCACAAGCCACGGCACCTTCCAGCTGTACGAGCACGACGGGAGGAACTCCAACGCCAGTGCCACGTGTAAGTACCCATTGCTACTGTACACGTTCCATTAGATCGGTGACTAGGATCAACTGTACGAAGGCTCGAAGGCGCGGCGCAACGAGTTCTTTTAACTGAATTGAATGTCCTACGTAGGGCTTGCTTCACTTGAACATTATTAACTCGAGTGCCGCGACGGACGGACGAATAATTCGATAATATTGAATGCTTGATCAAGTTTCATAGAAACATTGTACTCGTATTAAAATCTCAAGATTATTGTCTAAATTACTGGAAAAAATAGTTGTCCTACAAAATTTGTGGTTTGATCGAAGAGTCCCCTATTTATTACCATACATGTTGCCGCGCCTGGCAGTTCTTGTTAGCAACGTTTTTGCATCACGAAAATTTAGCTTGTTAGTAATCAGATAAAAAAAATGTACTAGGGATCCCGTACCATGATGAAAGATTTTTAGTATAAAGAAATTATGTATTGACATTTTTTGGGAAGAAGTGTCATTATTTATCGTTAATCTGACATTACATTCAGTTCTTAACCTGGCTTTTAACGCCATCTCTAGAAATATCATTTCACATCAATAACCCCGTAGTTTCTAAGGCGAAATCATTCCCGTGGTATGTCGTCGGTGGAGGTCGAGTTTTATCTACTTATTTAATTAATTTTGACTAAACCTAAGGGTAGTGTCGTCAGCTATTTAACATTATCAGTCTACTCGATTGTAATATTTATATTTATTTAAGGTTATTGTATTTTCATAAGAAGTAAAGTATGTCCTAGATTTTTACTTTAGAATCTAAAGTAGTCTAAAGTTTAGACTAATGCGTTTACAGGGAAAATTAATATTATATTACCATGCTAGAAGTTTTTAATGGACTAAAATTATTATTATACTATTTCCATTTCTTTATTTTCTCGATGACAGCTCCTGTGAAAACTTGAACGAGCGTCTTTTTTACATTATGTATGCATTATTTTATAAAAATATGACGTTTACATACGTACAAGGTTATACCTGATTCGGAGAAACTGATAGGGATGGGCTATATCGATAAACGTAACACGATAACAGACCCGATATTTTTTTACAAAATGTAAGAAACTAATTGCTGCCGGATACTTTTGTACCAATTTATTAACTAATATTATACTATATTTCATTACAAGATGTTACACGTATTTATTCTTGTTTATTTCGTATTTATTCGTATTTATTCTATTAAAATTTTCGAAGATGTTGTAAAATAAGTAGGTATAGGTAGATACTCGACAATGAAACGTAATAATTATAACGACAGGTAATCTTTGTTTATTTATTTTAATCAAAATCTGATGAATTTAATATAATAAATATATGCGATCGATATCATTACTTATTTGGTCACAACACTACTACAGAACTGTCATCGAGAAAATAAAGAAATGGAACTAGTATAATTAATATTATTGTAAGTTTGGAGTTATGTTTAATGTATGTGCATGTTTCCTATTACCTTTATTTAGTCTATAATATTATCCCTCTATATGTGAGAGTAGATACGAACCCAGCAGTGAGGCAGTAAATTGATGATGACAGTTGATTATATGGTTCTAAGTTAAAGTTTTTTGTTTTCAAGCATACATCGCTCAGTACTTCAGTGCGTCAACCGGTAAGGGCCTTTAATATGAAGCTATAAGTTCGGTTTCTCTGCTCTTGGGTTTAACTGTTCACTTCATTACCATCATTTTGCTCTCCTAACACTATGCTAGGGTCTTAGCTTTCATTGCCATTCATGAATTTCAACGCTCGCTATTAGCATTGTATCCAGTTGTAAAAGTATGTACTAACTTGGCCTAGAGCCTTAGGTGACGGCGCGACGGGATCACGTGACGTGCTGGTGCCTCTTGATTGAAAATTAAGGCCAGTTGAACCGACTGCATTTCGAGTGCGAATCGACCGAGTAGGTATTCGATATGAAATAATATCTACCTTTAGCTGGTGGTGTTTTGTTCGCTCTCGCTATAAGAATGCGTTAAAAACATGTGTGGTCGGGGACCCCGGTCGGGAACGAAGTTTCTTTCGTATAAACTTAAGTAAAAAATTATATAAATAATTTTCGAAAATAAATCTTTCCAGACGTGAAATTAGAAAATTGTGTAAAGGTCCTATGTATGTATGACCTATGCCATAATTAAGTATAATAAATGAACTATCGCCACATAAGTTTAATTTATTCACCCAACGACCAGTGCAACAGGCATGTAATAGAAAGTGTGTTATATTTAACAATATTTAGTTAAAAATTATTAAATGATAATTTTTCGTAAATCGCAGTACACACTGGGGCACTCAGTCCTCTGCCAGGTGTAAGGCCCCAGTTAGGCGATGCGATAACTTACGTAAGGCTATCGTGTCATAATTATAAACGCGCCCTTTAGATCGGCCGTGGGGAAATATTACGTTGGAATTATGGCCGATTCAATATAGGTACTGATCCACCAGGTCACTTTTAATTATTTTTAATTAATACAAGTATAGCGAATGTAATATGCTTGTTTTAGTTTACTGCGAGCCTGCCGCGTAGTTGTTTTATACCATCGGACGTAGTCGTCCTGAATTTTAAAGTTTGTTTATATTTTGTACACGATGAGATTGAATAAAGTCCCAAAGTGTAAATTAGGACTCAATTAAGCTTATCGCATTCTGTGTAAATAATATTTGTCGAGATTAGATTATTCGCTACTCTACGACTGAGTTTAGTCTGAAATGTGATATGATATTTAAAAGTTGTCAGTGAATTTTAATTGTTTTTATATTCGGTAGAATGATTGACACAATGGAGTCTGCCGATATAGAACCTCTAATTGGTAATGTAGGTATGCTATTAATGATGTGTATTTTTTGGTAACGGTAAAATTTATTTATAAATCATTCAATATCAAAACTAAACAGCTCACAAAGTATATTTAATTATATGGGTTCGATATCTAAATGGATGCTATATGTGTACAATTTCTCGAGATTTTATTATTTGGTACGTTTTAGCTTGAATTTTAAACATGTCAAATGTGACGACACTAATTGTGTAATTCATAATTATTATGGACAGTGAAATTACGTCCTGTGATATTTATAGGTTTCATAATTCTACTCGTGACTAGGGAAGCATACATTAGTGGGTACTTACTTATCGCATCATCCCTACTTTTATCAATGATAAATAAATAATTTAATAAAATTTATTTAAAGTATGACGGTTATATTTTACGTAGGTACCTAGTTTTTAAATTCCCAAAGTACTTTCTATTTGTAGTTCTACAGATGCATTTAGTGAAAGTGTTACTCCGTACCTACCCTTGAATAGCATTAAAGTGCATTATGGCAAAATTACAATAGGTGACATTGATAGCACGGTAATAGTCTAATACTATTACCGTGGTGATAGTAACTTCGCGGTGCTGTGATTGAAAAGTGAATATTGAATAGCATGAGTTATCGTGTGTTCCTTTTGAAGTAACCATCATCCCTTCCACCCATATGTATATATACTATAATATAAGATGAAAAATGTTCTTTCCACACCATCATCGGCGTAACTTAAACCTAACTGCATATTTACAAATCCGCTTAACATTGTGTGCCTTGTTAGAACTTAAAAACGAATAGATTTTTTGCGAGCTATTCGCGCTTTAAACCTGTTAGGAACTTTTTTAAGTTCAAATGGTAGGTAAGCTTTGCTTTATAATAATTAAATCAATAATCTCCGGTAAAGTATATAATATTTTGATATATTACCCAATCAATGTTTTATAAACTATTAAAACAAGAGTATCAACTGTGAATAACTAAATAAATAAAATCAATAAATGCTTAGAAGATTTTTTAAATACGCGGTTGGTAACACAGCATTCTACTGTCAGTACTGTCATTAGTGTCATCTTGACATTTATTCGCCTATAATTTTTAATCGTCCCGTCATCCGTCATTCACATTTATTTTTTAATTCGTTTTGCTTTGCGGTAGTGAGTAGTGATTAGTGAATCGTCATCTGTTTTGTTAATGTTATGTTTTTTTGTAATGTTTGTCGCTAACGCCACCCGTAATAATTGAATGTGAGAGATTCTTTATTCCTGGTTATAGATTTAAGGTCAGTAGATCGTATATTCGTATTGTTTTAAACGTGGCCCTAAATAACGTGCGATTTTGTAATCTTGTTACAGGGGACTCTGTCGTGTTTTCCGGGATGCAAGGTGAGTTTGTTTTGTTAGTGTTGTAAATAAACTCGTTGACATAAAAGTAGGACTTTTTATTACGTCAAGTGCATTTTAGTTTTCGAGATCTGCCATGCATACTTAGCCGTACAATTCGTTTGTCATGTAAATAGATATCCTTTATATTATATTGCTGTCGTATTTGATGTCACTTTACACAGTATGCCGCAGAGTGCGCTCGATAACACAAAACGGGGAAACTTGATTTGGTGATATTACAGAACCATCAGTGGTAACTGTGATTATCTGCCTTTTCTGCACTCAGTCGAAACTCGAAAGACTTCGGAAACTACTGTATTTGGATGAACATCATATACACAATAAATGCATTTATCTTATTTTAATAGCAACATCACTAAATAATTAAATAAGAATCAATAACTTACAGAAAGAATGAATAATGTTATCTGCCTCACACCAGATATTTAATACATATTATAAATGTGTGCGTGATGTTGATGGTGGTGTATAGACAACTTTTACATGCTTGTACAGGTGTTTTTCTACATTAAGTTAACTTCTCATTAACAAAAATTTTACATTTACTAGTTTATGCAGATTTACTAGTTAATAATATACGATCTAGTATGGCATATATTGCTTGTATTGATGTAGCTTATAGATACAAAAGACCCATTGTTGTGTTTTAAATGATTTTCTTTGATTATGCTAAATTGTGTTAAATACAAAAACCTTAATTTATTTCTGTCTTGTTGCTACAAAGCAAACAACTTTGAAACTAATTTCTTTTATATAATGACTAATTAAGCAAAACATTATTAAGATATGACCTGGATATGAATTCAAACAATCAAAGATTCTTGAATTCATAATATTTGGTTTCTAGATTATGCCATAATATTGTCAGTCTGTTATTAGAAATAATTAGAATTAGCTGTCAAATCATTATCACACATAGTATATGTGTGGTTGATGCCATTATCAGATATCAGCTGTTAAAACAATCTTAATATGTTGCATTATTTATTTGAATATAATTAATTCTGTTTGATACTAGTATTTCTACTTCAATAATGTGTTTTTGATGTCTGTTTCACTGCGGTGTGGAACTACGCCTTCATGAGATAACCCAAACGAAGCTATTAGGTATTAAACATTATTGGTAGTCATAATAAATGATTGGTTATTGGATACGCAGCGGATACGGATGACATCCCCGGCATCGGGCAATACGATGACTTCCACACGATCGACTGGCAGCGAGATATCGCGCGCGACCGGATGCGCCACCGGTACATCGTGAAAAAGAGACAAGACTCATTGTGGGACTTTATTAAGGTGATACATACCTGACTTTTCTCTGTCAGCGACCAGAGTACAACTTACTCCACATCATAATTGCATCAGGGATGATTGAAGTAATTAGTAGCTCAAAATAAAACTGTCTTCCTTAAAGCTCTGGCTAGGGTTATATTAATATGTTTAAAGTCGAGTTTATTTACCAACTAACCACCTCGCTCTCTGATAAAGGACTTGAGGTTTGCCTAATGTTACCGTCTTGTGAAGTTAAGGGACGGCCAAATTAAGATTTGAAATGGTATTGTGTACACAGGGGGCTCACGACGCGTGGTCGGGATGGGTGTGCGTGTTGCTAGTGGGCGTGTGTACCGGCGTGGTGGCCGGGGTGATAGACATCGGCGCGTCCTGGATGACCGACCTCAAGTTCGGTATATGCCCGCAGGCGTTCTGGTTCAACCGTGAGCAATGTTGCTGGTCCAGCGATGAGACCACCTTCGATCACGGCAACTGCTCCCAGGTAATGTTTGTTTATGTTATCTGTAGCAGTATTGTTTTTATTTTTGTCTAAATGTTACAACTCAATGTAGGGTGCCTGTGATAGGTCTTTATTTGTTTTTTCCGACTTTAGGTATCATATATTATGTTTCAGGTATATTATGTTTGTAGGTCTAACTTTCCGCTCTATATATTATATATACTAGCCGAGCCAGCGAACGTTGTTCCGCCATATATGAATACAAAAAGCGCGATTTAAATTTGAGGGGTGGGGGTAGGGAAGTGAAAATTTGGGATCATCATCCCACCTCCTTTATCTTTAGGGTGACGTTGATGGCTTACACACAAGTTCCAAGGAATGTTTTGTCTGGTAGTGGCTGACGTGGCCCCAAGTGTTCGGGGAGTCGCGCGAGGGCCCCGGCGCGTACATCATCAGCTACCTGTTCTACATCGTGTGGGCGCTCGTGTTCGCCGCGCTCTCCGCCTCGCTCGTCCGGATGTTCGCGCCGTACGCCTGCGGCTCTGGTCAGTACCTACACTTATCATAATTATTATAACATACATACATGTACCATAACCCCGAACAGATCTACAGTCTTGCGATGTATTTTTATGATAATAGCCAACATTTGCCTACCTGTGCTACGTTTGAATTTGAAGTAACACTATTAATTGCAGATTTAGCAGTTGGTATCCAAATAGCAACAACTAACAATGCTTTTATTTTCCGCACACACACACACACACACACACACACACACACACACACCACACTTGGTTATGTCATGCGCGCGTTTGATAGCAACCAAAATATAAACTACATAACGGAGTTTCATGTCATATTGGTTACCCATGTCGTCACACTACATATTGAAGGTTTTGAATTAATACGTGATTACTAACGTTGATATAGTGTACCGTATCGCCTATAAGTATGATGTTCAAAAGTAGGATGGATGCAAAACGTGTCGTCCTATGAGCTAGATTGAGCTGAATTGCTGGCTACATCCGGCGACGAGATCTCATGAAAAGCTTAGGCGCATCTAATTCGATTGTCAGTCCATAAGAGATTTTATTAGGTTATTTCGTTTAATGCACTTTGCGTCGGCTCCGACCGTCGCACGTATCGCTGCGACGTTTGATTCAATTGGATTTGAATGCACGCCCTAATATTCGCATCCGCCGTTTTGAAATTGTTATCAATGCGTTATGTTGTATTCGCGGTGTACTTTTATCGCAATAAATAAATTTTACATTGATATGTGCGATAGATGACCTTCGTTAAAAAAACTTACGTGATTGTCGATAAGGTTAATATGATTTTTGTCAATTACATATTCCTCATCGGCACGTTAAAACGGATTTTTATTCGACATAAATGGGTTTCTTTCCGCCATAAAAATTTTATTAAGCCGTTGATGCCTCTTGGTGTTACGGATGTTGACCACTTGCCGTCGAGTGTCTCTCGCCTAATAAAAATGTCTTTACGATAGTGTTCTGATGGAGGCGTAATTTGTTAATAAGAGAAGCGTATTCATAGGTATGAACGACTGATCAACACCAAACCAAACACGAACTGCATTATTAATGTTATGCTTCGTACAATTTAAACGTTGTTTTGGTGTTCCATTTGTCAAATCGTCAGCGGTCGAAGCTGTAAGGAAAGACTTCATCGCTGCTCTGCACGAATAACCGCACAATCCAAGGAACACAAATTTTGAGCCATTGAAATTAAACATAATGTTTACTGTCATACAAATCAATCAATCACATAACGACGTTTTTGCGCGCAACTACGTCTGTTTTGGCCGTTATTAATGTGTGTTTTACTGACCACGAAATAAGGACTATTTGGATTTGGCTGTGTTATAAACCAGTTTTTTTCAAAAATTTGGTTTGTGCGGGTATTCATGCAAATCAGCGACATGTATTGTATATTATCTGTTTCAGGTATTCCGGAGATTAAAACTATCCTTAGCGGTTTCATCATCCGCGGGTACCTGGGGAAATGGACGCTCATCATCAAGGTGGTTGGATTGATCCTATCCGTGTCGTCCGGCCTCTCGCTGGGCAAGGAGGGCCCGATGGTGCATATCGCCAGCTGCTTGGGTACGTACATAATCTTAATAATATGCTGTTTGTACCGTCATGCGTCAGCCGAAGTTGCTATACCTTTAAACTTGAAATTTCAGTTGTTTCGGTGAAGGATAACAGCGTTGAAAAAGCTTATTCCGTTTCCGAGTGTCCTATAAAACGTTCTCAATTGTTTTAAAGTACAATGCCCGTTGCAGTATAGACCGTGAATGGAGTGGCACCAGAACCACTTATAAATAAAATGATATTAAAACTCGGTTGGTGGGTAAACTCTGGTTAATATGTAGGTATAAACATATTTATATTATTATGATCTTCGTAGTTCAACATATGTACCTTCTCGTAATAGTCTAAATAAAGTACTGGGGTAGTAATGTTATTATACAGATCCCGATGTAACATTGGTTTTAGTAGAGAGCAAAATTTGATAAAGACGCATTAAACACGCAATTATTATGATGACGGTGAATTAGTAAAACTTTTATATTTAAGTTTCATTAGTTCGAAAGTTGCATGGTTATAGTTTGGTCGTTTGGTTTGAATGGTCACACAAAAAGTTCCGAACGGATTTAGAAATAATTCGGCTCACAGTTAGCGTATAACGTAATTTAAATAATAGGATACTTTAAGCGTCTCGCGGGTAAAAGATATAATTTTGTAACTCCGTTGTTTATGAACTGTATTTGACGATGCTCTTTTTATTGTGTATTAAATGTTCCTACTTAGATATGGTGATGATCTGATGATTGATTTTTGAGATATAATTATAATTTTTAAGGCATTAAGTCTGCCCTTTATGAACCTAGTTTAGGTATTACAATAAAAAATAAATATAATATAAAGTGGCAGTCTTCAACGGATGGGAATAATTAGTTTAATATGGTTTAACAGGACCATCTTTGAAAACAATTCGACAAGTATTATAATAGCTTGAAAATTATTTTTAGGTTTTCTGATTAGAAATGATGAAACGTGTATTTCATTGAAAATTTGATAATTGAAATAAAAGTACTTCCGCGCGGGTGAGTACGGCGAGACGAGTTAATAGTTAGTTCAGTTATCATTACAACTAAATTTTTATAGTGTTAATGTAGTTATTTCACCGACTTTAAATAACCTCACAAGGGCAAAAGACTAAGACTCGGGTACAACGAGTCTTCATTTTTGTATATTTTTGTGGTGAGGTAGAGTTACGCGGAAACCAATGTTTAAAGAGGCAGATGCAACGTTCTCATTTGTTGGCGTTGACGGCGTTTGGTTTCCGACCCCGACAGGTAACATCCTGTCGTACCTGTTCCCGAAGTACGGCCGCAACGAGGCGAAGAAACGCGAGATCTTGTCTGCGGCGGCCGCCGCCGGCGTCTCCGTGGCCTTCGGCGCGCCCATCGGTGGGGTGCTGTTCAGTCTGGAGGAGGTAACCGTTCTCAACTATTTCGTCGTATAAACAGTGAAGCACTGTGAACTCCATGAGTAAAAACGATTAGGCGCTTTATTACATTATATTTGTCATTGCTTGCACTTAGAAAAAAGAAACAAATTTTAAGGTTAATTGTATGGGGACATCATTTGGGATTTATTTTTTTGTAATGGAAGTTGTGAAATAAGTCACAGTAACACGCATTCTGTGAAAAATTCCATCCCTGTTAGAGCCCTGTGACAAATAGACGGAGGCATATTGATAGGATTGATTGGTCGACCATTTGGGCATGCTACCTGAAAAATGAAGGAAGTTACTAAGTTCTGTAGTGCTTATTGCATAATATGCAATGGCGTTATACAATTAATAACGCCATTGCATATTATTAATTAACAAGCAATTGCATATTACAAATTAACAAGCATTTCATATTGCCCCGTAGGTGCAATAAACGTTTCGATATAGTAATCAGTAATGTCAGCGTGATTCAATACCGTTGTGTAAGTGTATGTGCGTGGTGCGTTGACGGCGCGCGTGTCTCGTCCAGGTGTCGTACTACTTCCCGCTGAAGACGTTGTGGCGGTCGTTCTTCTGCGCGCTGATCGCCGCGTTCATCCTGCGCTCGATCAACCCGTTCGGCAACGAGCACTCGGTGCTGTTCTTCGTCGAGTACAACAAGCCCTGGATATTCTTCGAGCTGATCCCGTTCGTCGGCCTCGGTATCATTGGGGTATGTTGCGTTATGTTTATGTTTATTTGACTCTGCGTGCTAAGATGAAGCTAGCCGGGAAGATTTCACTGAAAACCAATCATTTTGATTGCTTTCTATTTATTGCAATTTGTCTGTCGACAGGGCTGCATCGCGACGATATTCATAAAGGCGAACATCTACTGGTGTCGGTACCGCAAGTACTCGAAGCTGGGCCAGTACCCGGTGACGGAGGTGCTGGTGGTGACGCTGGTCACCGCCATCATCGCCTACCCCAACCCGTACACGCGGATGAACACCAGCCAGCTCATATACCTGCTGTTCAACCAGTGCGGCATCTCCAACTCGGACCCCCTGTGGTTGGTAGACATTTTTTTTATGTGAAATAACCGTTAATTAATAGGGCTAATTGGCTTCCTGTTCATGTAGCTATCTCTGTGTCTCACGTAATCATGTTCCGAATCCATGGTGATATACAAAATATGTCATCGTAATCGATGTACGAACGTACCACGTCTATTTGTATAGCCTTAAATTTGTTTGTCGTAAAACGTTGAGTCACGGTAATAGTATCATACAGTATTGTGACTCGGCCCTGTCCTTGAAATAATCGCCTACAGCAGCACGTGCTAGGGCCGCTCTTTCTAGTTGTAGTGAATGTAAGTGGGTAGGTAATACGCACGCTTCCTGATTACAAACTCACACGTTCGATCGTCCCTATGGCACTTCTGCGGCTGTTGTGTACTTAATGTGTACCAAACTCCGAGGCGCGCAGCGTAGGTATTATTCGCGTTCCGACCGTTTGTATGAAGATGGAATACTGTATGATACTAGTACCGTGGTCCACCAATCCGCACTTGGCCAGGGTTGTGGACTATGGCCTATACCCCTCACACTGTGAGAGGAGACCCGTGCCCAGCAGTGGGACAGTTATGGGTTGTGATGATGACCGTGGTTGAGTTGCCGTCGCGTGAGAATGTATATCGTCGTCCGCAGCGACTACAACCGGAACTTCACGGACGTGAACTCGGCGATCGAGAAGGCGGCGGCGGGCCCGGGCGTGTACCGCGCGGTGTGGCTGCTCGTGCTCGCGCTCGTGCTCAAGCTGGTGATGACCGTGTTCACGTTCGGCATCAAGGTGCCCTGCGGCCTGTTCATCCCGAGCCTGGCGCTCGGCGCGATCGCCGGCCGGGTCGTCGGCATCGGTAATAATACGCCCACACTGCACGTGTAGCGGTCGTTGGCTGCTCTGATATCGCCCTGTTGATCATCTCGGTTCTGATATTGCCCGTGAAACCGGTAATCGATACTGTTGATATTCGTATGGGACATATTGATAGAAAATATTATTTACACGAAGTTAAGGATTGAAAGTAATGAGAAGCAATTGACTAATACATGTAGATAGGATTGATGCACAGTGAACAGGATGTGTAAATTAAGAAATAATTTGTCTTATTTCATTACTATTTTTTACTTTAAATTTCACATTTATATCATTAGGTTTATTTCGTGATGATATTTATGTGATTAGTAATCTAATGGGACCAATTTTATTTTGAAATGAACTGACGACGCGTACGACACCGCCCGCAGGCGTGGAGCAGCTGGCGTACAAGTACCCCAAGATCTGGCTGTTCTCGGGCGAGTGCTCGACGGGCGACGACTGCATCACGCCCGGCCTGTACGCGATGGTGGGCGCCGCGGCCGTGCTCGGCGGCGTCACGCGGATGACCGGTGGGTGCACGCGCTCAATGTGTACTGGAAATTCGTTACGATTACCGGATATGCCATAGTAAATTAAAAGTCATGTTAAAGCTTAGAATAATTACTGTAGAGACCGAGTCCGCGCGGCCGTTTTGAAGCACCGTAATTGGAGTCAGAAATGACTCAACACCGGGCGGCTCATGTCAACGCACGCCAAACGTGTCTCGCGAAAAAAAATAATTATGACGATTTGTCCAGTTAAATTGTGTCACAAAATATCTGAAAAACTATTTATGTATGTATTATTGCTAAAAACATTATTATTCGCAGCCGAAGTTCGGGAAAGTTTCGGTTTAGTGCTTCACTTTAGACAGAGCGCTTGTATGAAGACTGTCTTTCCATAGTGTAATTATTCTAAGTGTTAAAGACAGACGTTAGAATTTGATGAATATTTACAAGATATAACTGCTTCATGGTAATCTTTAACTGTGAGTAGTAAAATATTCGCTTTGGGAGTCTCTTACCGATTCTGCGAAGACCATTCACCGTAGGGATATGTCGAAGCAAAGCCGTAGTTCGACTTTGGAAAAGTGTTTGTAAACAACCAACTCGGAGTAAAGTTGATTCTGTTGGGGCCGTTCAAGTATTACGTAAGCAGATTTTTTGCAATTTTTAACCCCCCCATCCCCTTGTCAGCAAAAGTAAGCAAATCACTTACCCCTCCCCCCCGTGCTTACGTAAACATTGGTACTCGCATTCAATGGTTTCTTTATTGATTCAAGAGAATTTTGAGAAAATCCGCTGACGTTATCACCATCTAGACTCCCCCACCCCCATGTCATCAAAAATAAGCAAAGCAAAGACCCCCCCCACCCCCGTTGTGCTTACGTAATACTTGAATGAGCCCGTTAACGTTGCGTGTGACATGAAACAGTGTCGCTGGTGGTGATAATGTTCGAGCTGACGGGCGGCGTGCGCTACATCGTGCCGCTGATGGCCGCCGCGATGGCGTCCAAGTGGGTGGGCGACGCGCTCGGCCGCCAGGGGATATACGACGCGCACATCGCGCTCAACGGGTACCCCTTCCTCGACAGCAAGGACGAGTTCCAGCACACGTCGCTCGCCGCGGACGTGATGCAGCCCAAGTGAGTACCCGTTTGGCTTGCTTTTTGAGGTGAATACTTCTTTGGTTTCGTTGTGATTTGGGATTCGATGAAACGGAAATGACGCGATGAAGCATCGGCAAAATGGCGGCAGACGTAAGCGAAGCAAAACATCAATGTTTGGACTGACAGTATTCGTGGTTATGAAGTTTCTAGCTTCTAGCACATATGAATTGCACACATTTTGTTTTTTTTTACTGAATATAAGTTACCGCTTGACTACGATCCCACCTGATGGTAAGTGGCGAAATAGCCTTTATTGGTCCACCAAACGTCACGCTCCAGTTGTGTTAGGCAAAAACTTTGTCCTATGGAGCAGTTAATTTACTAACGCTGGGTACCCGGCTCTTAACGCTTTGCTGCCATGTAACATACTACTTACATACATTAATATGCTGGTAGTTGAAACTTTAGCTGCGCTTTATGTGTAAAACAAGTAATGTCTACAACGAAATGCGCACGCCTCCCAAGAATTGGAGCTGCGTGTTAGCTAGATAAGTCATTATAGTATAATACATTTACCGTCTAAACTAAATCTTTTGTTATTTTAAAATTTTCATTGATACTTCTATTGTATTGCATTGATTTATCCTGCGAAAGCACTCTTGTCTATGCCCTCTTGATTACCGCAACTGTCACGCCCTTTAAGTCCTCGTGTTAGTGCAGTATTTATTTGCTTTGCGTTTTTATCATAAGCTTTTCGAAATATTTAGTCGCACATGTAACAAGAGCATAGTTGCACCTTCCTATTGTATTGACTCCTATTGTCGCAATGGCGGATTCCTATCACACAAGGCGAACACACACATACAAATACTCACAAAGCTTCGCATTTATAATATTAGTAAGGATTAACAAAATGGCAACTGCTATTGTAAGCATAAGATAAGTAAGTCAACCTGCCGCCAAGCGCAATGTCCTCCAATACAACCTATGTTTGAGCCTCTAAGGGAGCTCAATGGAAATCACAAAGTAGATTTGATCTCAATAAAACTGTTAAATAATAATCCAACATTGTATTGTACAAATGCTAGCCGTTCGGGGTGGCTCGTAACTATCTTGGTGCAATTGTCAGGTGCTGCTGTTGCTGTGCACGTGGGCGTATACAACCCCATCCATCAGCAGGGAGTTGGGTTTGGACAATAGAATGAGTGGAGCCCCTTAGATAAAATTGACTTTTCATGTAAATTTACTATGTTTCTTTTTAAAAGCGTTATTGGTTGTTTTTTTTACTGCATTTCATGCCTTTTTTACTTACTCATTTTGAATATGATACGTATGCGAATGTAAAATGAACTGCTTTTTGTTAGCAAATGCGAGAAATGCAACAGCTTACTTTTGTGCGTTACAAAAATACCATTGTGTTTGGTTTGGTGTGATCAGTGTAGTAGCATGAATATAATATGTAAAAAAAATAAAACATCAAAAATACACGAGATCGGTAATTGGCAAAGTACAGGAAAGGAAAGGTGTACATCCGCCAAAAGTACATCATCATAATCTAAAAAAACTCAGAAATTTCGACAATTTAGTAGTTAATTAATTTAATTTACCAATGTATTATGAAACAGAATAGTCCGCTCAACGATCTTGGACACTAGTGGTCAAAATAACAAGACGCTGCCCACAAGGAGGCGCGCACTCTTCTACCACTATCGTAGTGGACTTATTTGCAAATTTGCAAGCTTTACTTTTCATGAGGAGCTTTAGACAAACAGCTGACTTTAAAATGGCATAAGACACTTCATACTGCGCATATGCATACTGTGTCAAGCCTCGAACAAGCAAGTCTTCACAGAGTAGGATATTGCACCAACCTTCGAGACAGCTCATTTGAGTAATGACCACTTTACCCAGGAAGAAGTTATATCCAAATGTTTGTCTATAAAAATGCACTATTTGGTAATTCGAATGCTGCTCAAGCATCAAGATAAAAATTAAAACACTAAAAGGCACTCGGAGACTGCCGCGGTAAAGCTATTGCATAGCATTTTTTATCAACTTATGCAATTATAATTATTAGAAGTTATATAGTTATATCAGAACAGCGCCATCTAGTTTGTAGAAAACATACGTACCATACCTTAGTATTAAGGTACTAGATGGCGCTGATTGGGGGTGTTAGGTTTTCTTCGTTACGGAATTTCTGGATTCGGTCCCCACGCTCAAGGCCCGCGATAAAAGCTATCCAATAGCTTAAAAATAAAAACATAAATGAGGAATATTGTGAAAAGTCCAAATGATACACTGTTATGTTCGTGACGTGTATTATATTTACAATTTTAATTACGAAAATAACATGAATTATTAATACAAAGATGGCTGTTGGCACGATATGTAAAATAATCATTGACTGGTAATCAAAAAAATCACATCACAGTTGCATACAATCATACTCTACCCCCTACAGCCCTAGTTAGTTATGAACTATTGTAAGTAACCAGTACAATTTCTTATATTTGCAGGCGCAACGAGACCCTGGCTGTGATCACACAGGACTCCATGACGGTGGATGATCTAGAAACTCTTCTGCGGGAGACGGAACACAACGGTTATCCCGTGGTGGTGTCTAAAGAGTCCCAATACCTTGTCGGCTTCGTTCTACGGAGGGATCTCAATCTTGCGATTGGTATGTATCTTGTAACATCTCCGTTAAGAAGAAATCGGGCAGTTCGTTAGTGTTGAAAGTTAATATTGTTATCACTTTAGTCGTTATAGTCGTATCACAGTCGTCATGAGTCGATCACTTAAGATCGACGCAAGCCGCCGGACTGGGCGCTACACCACTTAATGATTCCTATCATACTTTGGGAACACATTATTATAGGCACATTAACGTGTAACATCTTTACTTATCTATTGTTAACCAAGCGCGCCGTCACGCACTTGATTTGTATTGTTTTTTATTGATTTAAGGTAGCAAACGAGCATGCAGCACCATCTTTCGCTGCCGCCAGTGATTACTGCGACCGACTTAGAACAAGACTCAAATGGGGACTGGGTTAGTTAGTCCGGTTAGGTGACGGTGTTAGAACATTAGTTGGTTAGTCTGTAAGTATGAGGACTGGGACAGGGACTGTTAGTGAATGTTATTCCTGTTAGTTGTTGTTAGTAATAGTCCAGTTAGTAAATGTTAGTAAGAGACTCGTTATAATTCGGTCACAGATGTGTTGCCACCTTTGAGGAGTGAGATGGTCGCCTTTAAAAAGTGTGAACAACAATTGATAAATCAACATTGTCAATGTGTGTCTGTGTGTCGGCAGCGAACGCGCGGCACACGGTGGAGGGCATCACGGGCCAGACGCTGGTGCAGCTGAGCGCGAGCCCGCCGCCGCCGCCGCCGGGCGCCGCGGCCGTGTCGCTGCACCGCATCCTCGACCTGGCGCCGATCACCGTCACCGACCAGACGCCCATGGAGACCGTCGTCGACATGTTCCGCAAGCTCGGCCTGCGGCAGACGCTCGTCACGCACAACGGGTACGTCGCGTACACGCCAGTGTGCGGCCACACATATCATACAATATTAATATTTAATTATTTGATACTAGCGACCCGCCCTCGCTTCGCTTCGGAAAACTTACTTCGGTTTGCAAGGATTTAGTTATATATTTTGGATAATTCACACTATAATCTTTATAAATTATATCCTATGTGTGTTATTCTGATGTGTAAGCTATATTATTGTAAAGTTTCAGCAAAATCGATTCGGTAGTTTTTGCGTGAAAGAGTAACAAACATTCGTACATCCATACAAACTTTCACATTTATAATATTAATAGGATTTAATTAAGCGTACTATTTCAAAGTGTAAGTTTTATATATGTAGGTGAATTTAATATTTAAGTTTTATCATCTCATAATCATAATGCAGTGATTTTACATCATGAGACGTATCGTTGCTTCCAGACGTCTGCTGGGCGTGATCACCAAGAAGGACGTTTTGCGTCACGTGAAGCAAATGGACAACGAGGATCCTAGCTCGGTGCTCTTCAACTGAACCGCCGCCGCCCGTGGACCACCGTGGCCCACCGTGGCCGGCGCGGCGGGCAGTCGCTACGCAATCGATCTGAACACTGTACGGTATGCGATGTCGCCAAATGTTTAACGTCGCCCGTCGATGACACGTCGTGTTTAATCAATATTAATATTATTAGTGTCGAGTGAATGGCAGCTCAGCGCTCCATATAGGTCCGCTTCCCATCCGTTGATTACCTCCACGAGGATCTAGTTGTACCTTTATTTTTATTTATATACACCGCAACACTACAATCTGTGTACACGATTTCTGCATTGCAGCATTTACATTATTATTTCATTTTTTGACATCTCAATATTTATTGTTTTTATCTGTATATAAGAATTTAATCTGTTACATAATGGCTCGTAGTCTTTATTGTTTACTGATGGTACTATAAGCAATGTTTTAGCAATATCATTGTAAATACATATAATAAAATAATTTTTATGTTTATACAATTTTATCTATATGACACAATTATTTAATATAGAGCTTGGAAGTAGATATTATCAATTACATATAGTACATCACTTCATTTCTATACTTTAAAAATTATGTTTTTATAAATATCCTACATATCTATAAAGTGAAATAACTGTACTAAATATAATTATTTAACTAATATTGTTACGTTGTCGCCCAACAAAATTAGAATATTAACATGTAGCACGGAATGTGAGCTGGTATACATTCTAGGTACATAAAATAGCTAAATGTAAATCAGAATGTTGAAGTTATTTGTAGTTATTGTAATAATATTTGTATTCAATGGAATTATCAATGGTAGGTGTACCATAGCGTAGGTGCCATTGTGAAACCGATTCATAACGTACGTGGCGCGCGCGCGTCACTGTGCCGTTGTCGTATTATGGAATACCGGGGTTGATATAATATTGTTATATAATGAATTATTAAATAATGTATTTATGTGTATAATAAGAGTAAGTGTAAACAGATTTTGAAATTGTGGTCTAAGACATGAGCTTTTTGGTAGTAAGATTTTCAAATTGTGATTCATATTAGTGGTGGCATGTCTGTATATATTTTAAATGAATTCTTGGTGGCCGCGATGTTTGTCGTGTCGAGAACTCTTGTCTGAGAACAAGTAATTCTTAATGTATTTCTACCCTCTCTTGTTCAATAATATCATTTGTGCACGGTGTGAAGTTAGCATCATGACTCGTGCAAAATCCATGTAAAATCGATTACTTTAGCAAGAGAAAAGCGTGGCATAGATGCGTGTTTAGGTCACAGAGGGCTGTAAAATATTTTTTGTGGTTTAGACAGATCTTTGTTAAATAGTTCATGTACACGAATAATAATTACAACAGAATTGAAAGGAAGTAAACAATAATGTTTTCGTTTGAATCACAATATATTATAAGTAGATTACAATCGGAATAGATTAGGGCGACACAGCGACGCCCGCCCGTAGTGTCCCCCGGAGCCCCGGCCGACGTGGTGCAGGGGGATAATTTATATACGTTATTTTTATTGTAATGTTGACTTGTTACCTGTTGGGCGGGCCGCGGCGCATGCGCCCAGTCTCAGATTATAAAACAAAAAGCAGATGGAGCACGCAGAACACGGAAGCCATCAAAGCGGATACACATTCAAAAGCGAATACAAACTCGAAATAGTACTATTCCGATCGTCGTACTGTGTAGACATCACGTCACGAGTGATCAGTATATTTTAAAAATCAGTCAATCAAAAACGAAAAAAAGAAAATGGGATATATTTTCACAAGTTACTATTGTAATTTGTATTGTAACAAAATTATAATAATAAAATATTTTATTATAAAAGTAACGTGAAATGCTAAAGTGACCTACGTGGTTGTTTCGCAATGCTCCATCTGCCTTTTGTTTTTATAATCTGAGTGTCCAGTGGCCCGTCGTGGACAGCGTTGGTTATTTGTTAGTAAGTAATGTTACGGATGTGTATTTTGCTTTATAAAATCATTTTGTATAAGTGTGTAAACATTTCTGTACATAAATTATGAATGAATTATAATAGAAATACACATTTATATTTATTAGCTTTTAGCAATTTATTGAGCTCCGCGTATCTGTACACTAATTACAATCGACATATACATATTTTAAATTATATGATTAATAAAATGTGTTTTATTTATTTTATGCGTAATAAATCGGTAAATGTTGACAGATTTGAATAAGAATTGTATTCGAATATGGCCACAATGAATTCGTGTGTTCTTTAGGGTGTTATCAATTCTATTTATTTTCATGTCCTACAAATGTCGCAACCCACGTTGTCTACTACTGATGTGCTATGGTTTTCCTTCTGCTTGTTGCGTCCAAATACCTTAGTATTTTTTGCTGCTAGGAAATTAGGCAAAAACAACATGATCGAGGTAGTTATCTTCCGTATGATAATTTCATTGTTTGCTACAATTGCGTCCATTATAGTGGTAAACGTGCAATCTCCTGGTAGTGTACAAAAATTAGAGTTACACTTTAACTCCTGAAATTATGTATTTCAGGCGATGACAAAATGTAAAACTTAGATACAGTACTAAATCACAACGTCTATTTATAATGCACGATCTTTACTTGTGTTGTGTGAATCATTGATGATAATTATTAATTAACCGCATAATATTCACTGGGGATCCTGTTCTCCAAGCCCGAGCGATTGTTGGTTTGCCATACATTGTCAAGCAATGAAGGGTTGCAATCATATGCTATAGTTGTTACATTTCATCACAACGTTACCACGCGACAACCAGACAACTGTTTATGGTGTAGTAAGATGTAATGAATGTCCACGGTTTACGCGCCACCTACCATGTACATTGTGAAAATTATGAATAAGGATCCAATAGAAAGTGCCATAACAGATTTTGTATGAGAACCAGTGCTGCTTAATATCATGTTGCAGGCAGCACGTTGTAAATCACACTACTATCAAAACTAATAATAAATCTGTAGCTGGTTGCTGTCTGTAGATAGAAGATACGAGAAAAACGTTTACTGGGGGTCTTTATTAACACAATAGAAACAATTATTATTATAGTTTTTGTCTGTTTGTCTGTGGTTTTATATGCGCTAATCTCCGAAACGGTTTATCCGATTATTCACTAATATGTTGTGGTAAGCTTCACTTAACATTGAGATCGGTTTAAAGATTCCGAATGTGCGTACTGAGGGGCGCCGCTATGTTTAGGTGTTGATCTATTACTAATACATAATCACAGCTTTTAATTTAAGTATTCTAGCTGTGACATGCGTATATTCAAAGTTTTGCGATCTAAAAGACGCTTGAAGATATTATATTATTTTTTTATTTAACACTTTATTGTTTGTACATCACAAAAATAAAAATATACACACACAAAACACAAGATAGAAATACAAAACAATGGGCGGCCTTATCGCTTTAAAGCGATTTCGTCCAGACAACCCAAACTCTGTCTTGTACCAAGAACGTTTGTAAAGTTATCTCGTATATTTGTACCGTATGCCATGCTATCGGCATTGTAAGGGGAAACCCTGTGGTTCTCCCACATCAAGGCTCTGTTATTGGAATATAAGTGTAAGATACAAAGTGGCTTTCAACACGGACTGATATTTTAAATGTAGATCTAATAATGTGTAAAAATATCTTCAGATAAACTTTAATAGCTTAGGTACGCGGTGGGTTTCAAAGAAATATAACACATTAACATTCATGTATATACAGATAATATAGGCCTCTATTCGCCGATATGATTACCCATACCAGTACTAAATATAAATAAACAAGCTTTCCCCCGCGGATTCGCCCGCCAATTTCCAAAAATCCTCTTTTATTGCTCCCCCACACCCCAAGGAACAAATATAAACTTGTTGCGTTCAGTAGTTTCGGCTGTGTGTTGTCTGTCAGTCACTCAGTAACGAAAGAGTTTTTTATATATTGATTGACTGTTGCCGTATCATTCTAACGAAGACGCATGTAGATAGTTGTTAGGTTCAATTATATTCAATCACGACACAGGTACCTAAGGCGTCCATTTTTTTTGCATGATATTTATTGTTTGTATACTTCTACAAATAATGTGTGTCTGTAGAAGTTACGGATACGGCTTTTTAATTAGTTGAGAAAACAATTTTCACTTTCTTGCCTTTCGAGGCCGAGTGGAGCGCAAATATCAGATAAATATTTTTTCCACATAAAATATTGTTTGGAACGCAAGCACTGGTACATTGACGAGAATGAATAATTTACGAGTTTGTATTTCGCACATTGCTATCCGACAGCTCATGGGGTCTCACAGCACGTGCGAGTGCTCGCCTTTCGTATGTATTTTATGAAAAATGGACTGAAAAGCCTAAATGAGTAGGTGTTTGTAGATATAAATTATTATCGTATACACGTGTGCGCCTCCGTGTCGTTCACGCTCTTTTGTAGTATATACAATATTATGGATAATATTATAAACCTTCGACCAACAACATAACGTGCGATTCTCAATGTATATGTTGCACAATGTCCCTTCTGAGTCTAAACACATACATTATAAATTATACATGTTTAAACAAATGGAAATAAAAATTTCCCCTTTATGTGATCGTTTTATTCATCAATCCTTATCCGTAAGGAAATAGCAAATACCTTTTGTTACTTTTCGATTCAAATTCAGTCTGTAAGTAGAATGTAGTTTGATTAAAAATAATTCAATCCGGGTTCAAACCCCGCACGCACCTCTAGTTTCCAAAAACTATGTGCGTATTACCTAATTTAATTATCACTTGCTTCGGTGAAGGAAAACATCGTGAGGAAACCTGCGCGCACCTAAGAGTTCTCCTTAATGTTCTCAAAGGTGTGTGAAGTCCGCCAATCCGCACTTGGCCAGCGTGGTGGACTATGGCCTGAACCCTTCACGTTGTGAGAGGAGACCCGTGCCCAATAGAGGACAGCTGTTATGGGTTGTGATGATGATGAATAAACATGTCAAAATATTGTCATCAATTTTTCACCCCTACTGCGCACCCCTGGGTTGAATTTCTAGAAGCTCTCTAATATTTCCCCTGAATGACCAAATACCAATTTTCACAACTTTAACTTCAAACCCCCCCTATTTTACTACCTTAGTGGTGGAATTTCCAAAACGGCCAGCAGCGGCCAAACGGCTAGCAGGAACTCCCGTAGTTTCGGCTCTGCGTTGGTGAGTCAGTCATGATGGATAGGATTACGTAGGCCTATATAGTAATTACTTATTTGGGTCTATATCGTAATATATTTTAGTTAGTGGAGACTATTAAATAAATTGTTACGGTTGGCCTACCCTTCATACGTTGGCATAACCTTCGAGTTTTACCTGATAAATTCGTCACATAAATGCTTTTCAAATCCGTTTTAAAATTGGAACGGATTTTAATAAAAATAAAAGTAGCGTATTTGAATGCCAAAAGTATTTTTATTCAAGTTCAAGTTCATTGCAACCTTGGCCCTTGCTGCCATAAATCAGCGAGGGTTATGCTTCAATCGATAACAACCCTCGAGTGTAAGGCACCCTTTGCTGGCGCCCAGACACATAAAGGGCCCCTATGTAGCCGCTAAATCTCGCCCTGCACCGTTTTGGTTTCGGCAAAAAGCGTACTACGATTTTTCACATTTTTATTAAGAATTGTAACTTGATGTCAATCTTATTTAATGTTTTATTTGAAATAAATTTATATCACAGATGCGGACACTATACTTATCAGTTACGTTAATTTTATAAAAAATCGTGAACTTATACAATATTATATCAAACTATCGTCAGTTGTTCAGCAAAATATTGAAATTACGAAGCTTAAGGTTTTTTTTAAACTACTAAACTGCAGATATTATTGTCTGTCTGTCTTATCTGTTCCGGAACTATACGGAAATGTAATAGACTAAGATGATACTTGGCATATCTGTAACTGGTAATTTATTATCACAGATATCCACTTAATGTTTTTAAGGTTCCGTACCTGGAAAGAAAAAACGGAACCGTTATAGGATCACTTTGTTGTCCGTCTGTTTGTCTGGAGATAGGTATCAAGCTGAAATTAATATCAAATACTTACTCAGGTTTATTGCAAACGTGAGTAAGACCATTGGAGCAGAGATAAAAATCAAAATTGTACATGAAAGATACAGTATTCTCCACTTATGCCGCATATTTTGACATCGCAACGTAATCAATCAATAGGTACTTATATAAAATTCTTGTGTCACGGTGTTTGTTTTCAGAGGTTTAGTGTAATAGGTCAAGTCGTTTCGGAGCAGTACCTCCGAAAAGGCTTGACCGATTATGATGAAATTTACATGTATATTCAGTAGGTATGAGAATAGTTTTATAACTAACTAGTTGACCCGACAGACGTTATCCTGTCTTAACTATGAATATTGAATTCGAATATTTTCAGCACGCATTCTGTCAATGTTTTTAAACGCCATAAGGTTACATTAAAAAAGGTTTAAATCAGAAAATCATTATAAAATTTAATATAGTGGTTAAGCATTCTTAAATTTTCTAATTTTCCGCGCAATTTTCTTCTTTTTGTCTTACAATAACAAACTCAACAACAAAAGAATTAGCGAAATCAGTCCAGCCGTTCACGTGACCAAGGGAAATAGGGATACATTGTATATTATGTAGATTTTTATACCCCTAAGTGTTAAGGATGGGTCATCCTATTTTTTTTTCATTTAGGACAAAACAATGGTTTTTATTTTTTATTGATTACTTAAGCATAAAAAATACACATAATCCCAAATTTTCACTTTCCTACCCCCATCCCTCAAATTTTTTTTATGCGCTTTTTGTATTTTTGTATGAATAATATCCAAATCTTTCACTGCAAGTAATCTACATATATGGCGGAACAACGTTTACTGGGGCAGCTAGTCTATATAATTTTTATAAAAGGAGAAGCTGACTGACTTACATATAAACACAGGGCCTAAACTATAAGGGTTAGAAACTTGTAATTTTGCACAGGGGTTTCTTTAATAACGTAGGGGAGCACTAAGAAAGGATTTTTGAATCATCCTCTAAGGGGGTAAAATGGGTTGCAAAGTTAGTGAGAAACTTTGCCGTTTTTGAAATTATTCGAATGAAATTTAGTATGAAGGTTTATGAAACACGTCATGAAACACGTATAAAATAATTTTTTTTCTAAATCGTTATTAAGGCGGTAAAAGGAGGGTGCAAAAGGTGGATGGCATGAAGTGAGAACTTACTGTACAAATAAAGGAACCGAAAACTGGTAATTTATAGTTATAACACAGAAAAAAAAACATATACGGAATGAACTAATAATAACCTATGTACAAGTTAATACGAACCCTCGAGCGGTGCGCGAGTGCGACTCGCATTTAATTATAAAATTGGTTTGTAATGACACATTTCAATTTACCCATTCACTTCAAACAAAATAAATTCGAAAAGCTCTCACTAGAGTGTGAACACATGGTAAGGGTTAGCTTCGATAATTGAATAAAATTCATCTCCCTATCCCCCTATCCCGACGGTTCCAGGCAACAGACACATAATAGTAAATGTACCGGTCACCGTTCAATAACAGGGGGAAGCAGCGCGATATAAAGGCCGCGCACCCTTCTGCGCATCACTTCCAGTTTGTATTCCGTGGCAGCCGGTCGCCGGTTGAACATTAAAAAGATGGGCTAGGGGTGACTATAAAATGGCCGCCAGGTGGCTACAGTATAGAATTCATTTTTCATTATTGTAAGCGAACCAAAGCGATTGTTAGATTTTATCGCGTTCCAAGTGAAGCAATGTGCGCGGTGGTGATGGACGAGTCCTGTAGCTGTGAACGGATTTCTATACCCTAATGGTGAGTACCCATTGTCTTTTCTTTGTTTGCGAGGCTCAAACGAAAATAATTAATATTATAATTACATCTCATTGTGGTATTTTCTAAAACTCATTGTATGTTCTGTAACTTGTGTCAAAACAACCATTTCGATTAATGTGGGTACGGGCTTACTATCTACCTCCATAAACCCCGTAAAACTCCATAAACTCGTAGAACAATACTGAAATCAGAATCAGAAAACGCCATTTTAGATTTGGAAATCGATTCCTGCAATAATCTCAAATTACTTACTGAAGAAAAATTGAAGGAAAATTTTAGGACGCCATTTTGAAAATGCTCGCACATGCGCATTGGTGCCTTGGTTCTGGGCATGCGCTATATGTACCAGAATTAACAAGATGGTAGCCATCTAAACTTTTTGAGAAAATGTAAAACAATTTCTGAATTTGAACGTGGAAGTTACATGAATTCCTATATAATATGTAAATAATATATAAAATTAAATTACTGAAGAAAAACTTAAGGAAAATTTTAGTGACGCCATTTTGAAAATGCTCGCACATGCGCATTGGTGCAGTAGTTCTGGGCATGCGCTATATGTAGCAGAATTAACAAGATGGTAGCCATATTAGATTACTTTAGGTATAGGTAACTTTTTGAGAACATGTAAAACAATTTCCGAATTTGAGGGTGGAAGTTACATGGATACATGTAAATAATCTATAAATTTTATTACTGAAGAAATTTTGGAGGAAATTTTAGTGACGCCATTTTGAAAATGCTCCAACACGCGCATAGGTGCGGTAGTTCTGGGCATGCGCTATAAGTAACAGAATTAATAAGATGGCAGTCATATTAGATTACACTTCGATATTTCCAATCAATGGTTTTTGAAGATTCAAAATATTATTATAGTATAATAATAGTTTTGTATATAATATTGTTTCAGATGGAAGATGAACGGAGTAAAGGCCCGGGTGGGTGGAAGCCGATCCGAGCTTGCGGACGAGCCCCCGCCAAAACAATTTGAAGCCAAAGTGTTTACTCCTGATAATAACTTGAAAAGGTAACACATTTTGTTACGATCTTCATTGAATACCTCATATTATTAACAATAATTTTGTTGTACGCAAATATTTGTAATATCACTAAACTTTCGTATTAATATGTTTCAACAGGACAGGAGGACTGATAATAATCAAGAAGGAAATCTAAAAGAATTGTGAATGTCAACATCAACGGTCTACGGACGCCAGCAGCTAGTGGAAAAGATACATCTAAATTATTTCTATAAGTTAAGTCAATAAATATTAGCCAATATTAATTTGTTACTAATGTTTCAAAATATTAATAACAAATTAATATTTTGAAGTCCATTTAAATCTCGTGAGTAATTGCCATGTAATGTTATCTACTTAAATATATGGATATATATTTATTATGTTATTAATTCTAAAAACTTGATTCATTAGGATATATCTTACTGAAATGTTAATTCATCGTAGATGTAATAACAATGATGTCTTTGTTTGTACATGTAATTAATATATGTATAGTTGTTACGATGGAAAAGAAACGATCGTGTAAAAAGTGCGTGTACCTGTGTACATAATGCATTCGTTTTCGTTACCTACTGTAAATTTATAATACGTACTAAGAGCGAAATGTATTCGCAGTAGATCTTGTTGTAGATTTAGTTGTGGCGTAGGGATGTGACGACCCCATCGCCCACGGGGAGACAGGCTGGGCGAGCAGCCTGGCCCCCTGTGCAAGCAGTCCGCACCGGCGCGGCCCACGACCGACCCGCGCGTGTCACCCCGGTGCCCCGGCCCGACTGTGCCTCTGGCCACACTCCACGGTCCTTGGCCGATCTAGCGATGACTTTTGCTATCATCCTTGAATTTACTTCGACGTTTGGCGTCAGGAATAAAAAAGAAATATTGTTTCTAAAATAAATAACTGAGCAGATCTTCAATTTCCATCATTTGATAAATTAAAAAAAAGACCTAAAAGATTTCGGTATATAGTAAAAGTCACCGCAGACCAAGCCCAAAAATGTTTGTATTTTTAATCCATTGGCATACATTTCTCGGACATTAACCGTTCTGTTAGGTACAATTTTTGAGATGCTTAGTATTTTTTTAGTTTCTGTTACCTTGTGTCGAGTTTTGAAACTTTGAAATGTATTTCAATTCAAGGTGGAGCGCTCTCACTAAGATCAGGCAGTCCTGAATTAATCATACTTTACTGCAAAGACACGAGTTTATTTATTATTTTGCAGAATTTTATATTTTATTAAAAAAATATCTGCTTTAATTTACTTACATGCGTATTTGCGATGTATAATTATTTGATTAAAAGTATTATGTTATAAATAAGATTATAAGAATAATGATTAATTCGAGTAGTCGTATATTTGGCAGAAAATTTCTGCATTTTAAGCTGCAGCTGCAGCGTAGAGATTAAATTCTGTAGTTATGTGTTACATGTCTATTTGATAATCACTGGTGTTTACTGAATGTCACAAGTATTTAACATTTTATTCGTAATTTCAACTCGTAGAAACTGATTTGGAACTGGATCATTCAAAGCTAATTTAGAATCTGGTGTATCGACATACTTACTGACTAGTAATTATTTAGTAGTAGTACGTATTTTCATAATTGTATTAAGTACTTATCTATCACTGTTGCTGTTAGCTTCGTGTTGACATTCGTTAAGATGGGGAATGGTCCCCTTTGTTGCACTTTAACGAAGCATCTTCAGTAATAATTATTTGCTTTATGTTTCCGCGAAGAGGTGGTTTTACATTTGAATAACTTCAGCCATTTTTTAAAAATTATTTCAAAATTAATTTGAAATTTTCAGTAACGTAGATTACGGGACAAACTTCAACGGATTATAGAGCTAAACGTCAAACTAATGACTAAGTCGTCGAACTGAGACTAATGAGTGCTTTAATTAGCTAATTGAGTCATTAGAGTTCTCGGTTTGATCGGTATGTGCCCCCGCCGAAGTTGATCATGAACAGACAAATATTGCGGTGCCATTTTCGAACTTATTGTAGGACTCTTTGGTCTTTGTGGCTACCCGGACCCTGTGAGGACAGTCACCCTTAAGGGGTCTGCAGCCATAATTCTCATTAGAGTCGTCGGTTTGATCGGTATGTGCCCCCGCCGAAGTTGATCATGAACAGACAAATATTGCGGTGCCATTTTCGAACTTATTGTAGGACTCTTTGGTCTTTGTGGCTACCCGGACCCTGTGAGGACAGTCACCCTTAAGGGGTCTGCAGCCACAATTCTCATTAGAGTCGTCGGTTTGATCGGTATGTGCCCCCACCGAAGTTGATCATGAACAGACAAATATTGTGGTGCCATTTTCGAACTTATTGTAGGACTCTTTGGTCTTTGTGGCTACCCGGACCCTGTGAGGACAGTCACCCTTAAGGGGTCTGCAGCCACAATTCTCATTAGAGTCGTCGGTTTGATCGGTATGTGCCCCCACCGAAGTTGATCATGAACAGACAAATATTGCGGTGCCATTTTCGAACTTATTGTAGGACTCTTTGGTCTTTGTGGCTACCCGGACCCTGTGAGGACAGTCACCCTTAAGGGGTCTGCAGCCACAATTCTCATTAGAGTCGTCGGTTTGATCGGTATGTGCCCCCACCGAAGTTGATCATGAACAGACAAATATTGTGGTGCCATTTTCGAACTTATTGTAGGACTCTTTGGTCTTTGTGGCTACCCGGACCCTGTGAGGACAGTCACCCTTAAGGGGTCTGCAGCCACAATTCTCATTAGAGTCGTCGGTTTGATCGGTATGTGCCCCCACCGAAGTTGATCATGAACAGACAAATATTGCGGTGCCATTTTCGAACTTATTGTAGGACTCTTTGGTCTTTGTGGCTACCCGGACCCTGTGAGGACAGTCACCCTTAAGGGGTCTGCAGCCACAATTCTCATTAGAGTCGTCGGTTTGATCGGTATGTGCCCCCACCGAAGTTGATCATGAACAGACAAATATTGCGGTGCCATTTTCGAACTTAGTGTAGGACTCTTTGGTCTTTGTGGCTACCCGGACCCTGCGAGGACAGTCACCCTTAAGGGGGTCTGCAGCCACAATTCTCATTAGAGTCGTCGGTTTGATCGGTATGTGCCCCCACCGAAGTTGATCATAAACAGACAATTATTGCGGCGCCATTTTCGAACTTATTGTAGGACTTTGGTGTTTGTGGCTACCCGGACCCTGCGAGGACAGTCACCCTTAAGGGGTCTGCAGCCACTATTCTCATTAGAGTCCTCGGTTTGCTTGACAAGTGGACCTACTGACGACGATTATGAAAACATTGAAGACCATGGTTGTTATTTCAGAAGTGTTTGATCCATTTTATACGTGTCTACGTTATGATCTTATGATGAAGCATATAATTATATATTTCCGGTTTTATCTGTTTTAATTTTGATTAGCTTTTTATGTTTCTTTCATCTGTATTTCTCACTCATAATCGTGTAGTGATATATTCCATTTAAACGTAGTAGAAGATTACTGAGAACAACGTGGCGGAGCATATTGAACTATATACGCTCTCGTAGAATGTAAACATCACTTAGGATTAAATCTTAGAAATAGTTTTAAGATATTTTAAATATTTGGTGTTAGATCCGTGTTTAGATTTGTCTGGATGGATCATATACTAGGTACTTATTTTACTTTGACCCATGTAACGTAACTGCTTGGATCTTGAAAGGAACGGTCATTAGTAAGCTTTTTACAACTGCACGTGACGTCACTCGATGATTCTTGTGACTCCATAGACCCTGTGGTGCCAATCGGCCATACAGGGTCCTCAGTGATCCGGAGTCGTCTGGTTTCGTGGTACTTGATCCAAACAACATCGATTCTGCAAGGATCAGTCCATGTTGAGCGAACTGCCGTCGCTCTTTTCGGACGACTTGATGTACCGACGATCCTGCGAGGCCAATAGCCCCAAGGGTTCTCCAGCTACACGTGTCATGCGAGTCTGCGTTGCGTTGGACAAACGACCTCTACAATCCTTGATAGACCATTCAGTCTGCGACTCCCCAGCTACAACTATGCTTTCTATAACTTGACTCAAATTTAAGGTTTTTAGATTAGACGAGAATGAGACGTTCATATATCAAATAGGTTAAGATATGTATCTAATGGATAATTATTAATTACTTACTTACTGTATTATGTCATGTAGTGATAAACTTTAGGTCTATCAGGTAATTCATATTGTATAATCTTAGATCATCTGTATTTGTCACTCATGACACGAGTAGTTGATAATATTATTCATAATTTAGCGGGAATGATAAGAAATGATATTTTGCTTCTAAATGCAATTACTTATTCAGAGAATAAAGTGAAATAACCTGGCGGAATGTAAGCTCGCGCGCCGCGGAAGTGTGTAAAACATGGTTAGGTTAGGTACGTAGAAGTAATTTCAATATTTATTATACCTTTTAGATTATAATTCACTATGGTGTTAGCTTCATGTTTAGATTTGACAGGATGGGTCGAATTCCCACCTATTTTACGTGTCTGATTCTAAGTGTCTAATATACCCACTTAGTACATTTAAACATATTTACCTTTCAATAGTTTGAAATGACACTAATATTTTAAGAAATGTTAAGCACACACAATAGATGTGCAGTTTAATAGTAGTGTCAGTGTTTCGGCTGCGCGCCACCGCTGCCGCGGCAGCGGGGCCGCAGCGCGGCCAGTGCCTCCGGCATGGAGGGCTGGGCGCGGTCAAGGGCGACTGGGTGCAGAGCGCGCTCCGCCGCCACCAGCGGGCCCTGTGGACCTTTCCACCTTGCCCTGTCACAGGATCCGCGCCCCACGAGAGAGCTCTGCACCCTAGCGTTTCGCAACACTTCTTGTGACTATTTAATAGGATGCCTTTACATTACACCTCCACAGTCACCCTTGACTGTTATTCTTAGATAGTAGTTGTGCATACACTATATTTGCTTAATGTAGGTATTTTAAATATGATGAGTTTAATTGATATCGTAGTTTTGAATAAATTTAACATGATAATAGTTATAAAATAAGTATTTCATGACTCTTATGTGTGTAATCTTGTATTTCTTAGAAGTATTCTGCATTCAATTTAAATAAATAAAATTAGTTATGTAGGTCTATTCCTGTTTTATTTCTACACCCTGTAACCAAGGTATAGGGGAAAACCGGGTAATCCCGGTCACCTAAGCAAAATCAAACTGAGGTTGGTGCATCGGAGCGGGGAGCAATCAGTCCTCCCTTTATGCATTTTTGAGTGTGCGTAAACAAAGTATTTTGTGAGATAATTTGGTGACCGGTATTGTCGCCTGACCGTGATTACCCGGTTTTCCCCTACATTATAGGTACCTATCTAAATATATCTAATTGGATGGCAAAATATTCAAAATTAAAGGAAAAAAATACTAAAAAAATGGGAAATGATTCGACTGGTCTGACGCGCCCAGGGGCTCTATTTTTGAATTTCACTCGTATACGAAAATCTCGAAAAGGTATACGAATTTCATATTTCCTTATTTTTGAAATTCGCATAGACGAGTTTGTTAAAGAGTGGTCTTGAGTTCTTGACCATTCGAATTCATAATTCGCTCGATAGAATGTGTCAAACGTCATGTCACAATTTGAAATGAAATGTTAAATGTCAAGTCGTTGTTTAACGTTCCGTTTCAGGCTAAGACACGTTATAGGTGTTTATTTCCATTACCGATTAGTACCTATTGACATTTCTTCTGCGTGAAACGATTAAAATATTACTCATTTAATTACTTCGCAACATAGTTTCGAATGGTTCAAAAATGCAGTAATTGTGACCACTCGCTACGAAAATCACAAGTGAAAAGGTTTCGTATACGAATATGATAAGTCATCGGTGAAATTCAAAAATAGAGCCCCAGATCTTACAAAATTGCGTCACTTCACTATTAAATCCTTGAAATTCAGTTAGTAAAAATAAAAATTAATTAGTCCCACAAATGTTATGCATCTAAATGAGTCTAGTTTAGACTCTTTTTACTGGTAGAAAAAACCTACCTACTTAGGTAAATAAAATATTCAGTTAAATAAAAAAAAATTGCAACGGAAAATTCATAAGGTAACTTATGCAGTTTTTGCCACAAATTGGTGAATTGATTTAGTTAGTATCTACCTACTGCAAATATTAGTCGATCTTAAAATTATAGATTCAGGGCACATACGTAGTTAAACAGTAACTACCGTACACCTACTCGTGTGACGGTACCCTTTTTCAGTACAATTTCTTACAGCAGATTTAGTTAGTGCATAAAAGCTTGACTTATGACAAATTGAGATAATATCGCTACGGGTTAACGTCGCTAAATAATAGTGTGGAACACATTACTTTTTATTCTTAAAGTTCAAAACTGTCGCTTGCAGCGCACATATGAAGCTTAAGACAGCAGACAACACATAATTATATTCCTCAGTTAAGTAGTTGGTATTTCCTCAGTTATTTCCTCAGTTAAGTAGTTGGTAGGTTGAAGAAGATACAGATGAAATCACTTTAGATTCATACTTTTCAACACCCTGGGACACTGAAATGTCTATTCTATAGCTTTCAAAGTTTCGTCGAACATACCTACACGGTTCAAATAACTAGATTATCACTGTGTGTGCCTGGCTGCCTGGGAAATACGTGGCACACACAGACCAGGTTCTGGTCTGTGGTGGGCTGGTGGCACACTAGAGTAGTTAGTTAATTAAATTTTACTATAAGCACATTGTGCGTCGGTCGACAGTATGCACAAAATAAAACACCGGTTTCATATTTGTAACTTAGAATATCGCTTTATACGAGTACTCGTATGTTTTCCACAAAATCGATGTCTCGCGTGCAACCTAATTAGGTATAATTCTGACACTAATCCCGTAGGGGTTTGATTAAATAAAGGTTTATCCTTTTTCGTCAATCTCCTAGTACGGACGCTTTGCTTCGTCATGTAATAGGCATACAATGATGAAGGACTGGAACAAATAGCCCGAGTCGGTGAACCCGTTCAATTATAATGTGGGCGTCTTCAAGTCAAGAGTGAATATGCTTCCCATAAGTTAGGACGCTCCACTACCCAAGATTAGAGGCCACTTACTTACTTACTCCTCTTTTGCTTATGAATGAATGAATATAATTATTCTATCTCAAAGAGATCGCTTATTTATAGCGGTAAGATCGCCCATTGTTTACACCGTGTTACCTAATTTTACCTAAAATTGTGCGGAATAAAGCATTATGTATTTATAATCGACTTCAAAATAATGTTATCAATTGGCTTACTACTACTTTAACATAGGAAACAGTAAGTAAAGGTTTCATCAAAATCGGTTGAGTAATTTTTATGATATGAACCAAAAGGTGTTACGGCCTGCCTTATTGATACGAGATACGATACGATACGGTAAGATATTTCAGTTTTTGAAGTGAAAACTTCTATAGTATCGTTGTGATTTGGAATTCGATGAAACGGAATCGACGCGCAAATAAAATGAAACGGAAACGAAAAAGACACAGACACATTTTAACGTGGGAGAAATTGAGATAGGAACATTAGCAAGAGTTAGAACTAAAGTTTGCTGCAGCGCTAAAACAATAGTTATGACATCTAACAAAAAAAAATTTGAAGTTTCACTTCTAGCACATTTTGTTTTTAGTTTAAGTTGAATGTAAAAATTACGAAATAAAATACTAAATCCAAAATTTCAAGTCCAAAGTGTAAGATGAGGCAGTTCTAATTCAGCTTGCAATATTTAAACATGAATCATTGAACATTTAATTGCAAGTTAAATAAATGCTTGTAATACTTGTCTTAAATTCGAATGTGACTCGTAGTAATGATGGAGGTAGAACTCGAAATAAGATTGATTTACGAATAAATGAAGAGCGTAGGTGGAGGGCGCGAGGTACGGGGCGAGGATCGGCGCCAGGCAGCTGGCGAGGGTGTTTTGCGTCCACCCATACCCGCACGCTGTGGCCGACGATGGCGCATGCGTGTATCGATCGAAGACTACGACTAAGCTGTTGCTACGGAAAGTGCGAAGGGCATACTAAAAGGGCGTAACTAACAACAAATTTCCAACAATTTCCTAACAGTGCGTGCGGTACCCTGGAACTACGGCGCTATGACAGGTGTGTGGCCGTATTGGGTTGCCCTGGAATACTGACTCCAATATGCCGGCCGACAAGGGTGTCGAAAGAGGCAACAAAAGACGGAACCTTGCGTGGTGGTGGGGCCACCGGTTCGCTGGCTACCTAGCAGTAGCACCCTCGCGCTCGGGTTAACCGCCAAACTACTTGTCATGTTTTGGCTGTGAGCGTGATAGCTTGAATGCTCTCGTTTTCTCTCCACTTTTCTTGGCTGACAACGTATCGGTGATGCCTTTGGTGTTATTCCATGGGCGACGGTGGCCACTTGCTACCAGGTGACTCGTTCGCTCATTAGCTCGTTTGTCGGCTATTACCATAAAAAGATAGAAATGTGTTGTCGTGGGACACCAGGTAGGAACGAAGTTCCTTCGGCTAATGAAGGCAACGGCGAACGAAAAGAAAGAGGGATAAAAAAATAAAAATTAAATGTGGCACTCGGTGACTGCCGCGGTAAAGCTATTGCCTAGCATTTTTTATCAACCTATGCAATTATAAAAATTAGATGAATAAATCTTGGATTGCCGCCATCTTGGATTTCTATTTTGACAGCACCATCGACTTCAACACCCTCGAAAACCATGAAAACGATACCCATGACGAAAAGTTGATAATTTCGCGCAGCCGCCATCTTGGATTTCTATTTTGACAGCACTATCGGCTTCACCACCCTCGAAAACCATGAAAACGATACCCATGACGAAAAGTTGATAATTTCGCGCAGCCGCCATCTTGGATTTCTATTTTGACAGCACTATCGGCTTCACCACCCTCGAAAACCATGAAAACGAAAAGTTGATAATTTCGCGCAGCCGCCATCTTGGATTTCTATTTTGACAGCACTATCGACTTCAACACCCTCGAAAACCATGAAAACGAAAAGTTGATAATTTCGCGCAGCCGCCATCTTGGATTTCTATTTTGACAGCACTATCGGCTTCAACACCCTCGAAAACCATGAAAACGATACCCATGACGAAAAGTTGATAATTTCGCGCAGCCGCCATCTTGGATTTCTATTTTGACAGCACTATCGGCTTCACCACCCTCGAAAACCATGAAAACGAAAAGTTGATAATTTCGCGAAGCCGCCATCTTGGATTTCTATTTTGACAGCACTATCGGCTTCACCACCCTCGAAAACCATGAAAACGATGCCCATGACGAAAAGTTGACAATTTCGCGCAGCCGCCATCTTGGATTTCTATTTTGACAGCACTATCGGCTTCACCACCCTCGAAAACCATGAAAACGATGCCCATGACGAAAAGTTGATAATTTCGCGCAGCCGCCATCTTGGATTTCTATTTTGACAGCACTATCGGCTTCAACACCCTCGAAAACCATGAAAACGATACCCATGACGAAAAGTTGATAATTTCGCGCAGCCGCCATCTTGGATTTCTATTTTGACAGCACTATCGGCTTCACCACCCTCGAAAACCATGAAAACGATACCCATGACGAAAAGTTGATAATTTCGCGCAGCCGCCATCTTGGATTTCTATTTTGACAGCACTATCGGCTTCACCACCCTCGAAAACCATGAAAACGATACCCATGACGAAAAGTTGATAATTTCGCGCAGCCGCCATCTTGGATTTCTATTTTGACAGCACTATCGGCTTCAACACCCTCGAAAACCATGAAAACGAAAAGTTGATAATTTCGCGCAGCCGCCATCTAGGATTTCTATTTTGACAGCACTATCGGCTTCACCACCCTCGAAAACCATGAAAACGATACCCATGACGAAAAGTTGAAAATTTCGCGCAGCCGCCATCTTGGATATCTATTTTGACGGAATTATCAGCTTTAGTACCCTCGAAAACCATGAAAAATTATTTATTTATTTATTTTATTTATTTCATTATTTCGTTACGGAATTTCTGGATTCGGTCCCCACGCTCAAGGCCCGCGTTAAAAGCTATGCAATAGCTTAAAAAATAAGGTATTATACACTACTCGCTTGTGTATGCGACTGTCGCGCATGCGCACGTCTCATTCAACGCTTTTATTCCACGCATTTTTTTTCTTACGGTTTTACTATCACATATTTTTCAGTTCGGTCGCCGCAGCAAAACCTATCCCCTCCAAGCCTGCCGTAAGTAACTTCGTTCCAAAAAGTGGGACATTCGTAGCGGTGAACGCTCTAACTTGTTGCCTTTGTGGAGTTAAATTCTCCTAAATCAAGTTGACCGCATTCCGAAACTTGCGAGTTTGATACACTTTTAAGTATATTGCGACGCTTAGCACTGTTTCCCCAAAACATTATTCCATAACGTAGAGTAAATGAGACAAAGCCATGAAGTCATGAGCGGTAATTTACTTACTTTGTGGCGGTAAGAAGGGGTAACAAGAGCTTTGTGATTAACTACTTTCGATAACATAATTATTAAACAAGGCATATGAGAATTTGTTAAGTTTTTTACAAATATATTCAGAGTGTTTTCTATCTAAGGTCTTTGTCTATCTCTATATGAAGGCCTAAAAATTGTGTGGTGTCTGTTGCTTTTACAACCTGATGGGATTGTGGTCAAGCATTAACTTAAAATTAATAAAAAAAGATTAAAAACAATAAAGGGACGCTTCCTTGTGGCACACCAAAGTTAAATTTACGAGGACAAGATAAGTAGACACATTCATTTTTAGTTTTAGAACAAATGCGTTCTACTTGTGTAATTACTCAGCTTATATTTATATGTGAATCAGTGTAATTTTCTCTTTTTATGGTGGAATGTACACAGGCCCCGCCCAAAATGCAACATCTCCTTTATGGACAGTTCTTCCGAAGCGGTGTGAGGTTGAGAGAGTGAGAGAAACGAAACACACATTTTCGTAATATAATTTGTTTTATTGTTCATTAAATAATACACATGTACAAGTGGTTACAAATTTTGGTTTACCTATAATTTACTATAATATACGTGCACATCAACGAAGAAATAGAACAAAAATATAATTACCTAAAAATAAATATTGTCATAAAAATATATAGATGTATCACAAACAAGGATTGAGTATATTATCATTAATAATTAATTACGTTAATACAGTATCGCTCTCGGGTTTTAAGTCGACGGACCTTGAAGCAGATTTGATTTTTAGATTGCAAATCAAATCTGCTTCGTTAAATACTCGAGCGCGTTAACATGACACAAGGCTCTTAGCTACTTTTCCCAACTCAACAAAAGATGACGCTTCCTTATACAAAAAGTGAATGTACGCTTGTTAGAAGTTATACGTCTATGGCGTAAGATTTTTTTAAAGTAGCAATAATGATGAATGATCAGAATAATTTTTTTAACGAATCAATCAATAAAGTTTTAATGAAAAAAAAAAAAATATACACATAATATTTATTATTATACTGTAAATAGAATTAAACATATTAACTACCATAAAAAGTAGTCAACTTTATTAAAAATAACAATCTGTTTTGTTGATACTCTGCGCCACTTTACTTGAGTGTACTTGGTTAGTTTAAAAATTCAATCAATCGGCTGTGTTCATAGTATGTGTAAAATGATTTAAAAAACTACACTGCTTCTGCACGCAATTTCCTCTAAATAAGTACTTTAACTGTTTATCTTCTGATAATAGATGTAAAGATATATTTTTTACAAGTGCCGTTAAAATATTTCGCCTCAATGGGGTTATTTGGTATTTGACTTTATTGATTTGGTTTTTCTTATTTAAATGTACCGTGTAAAAAAGAAAAGATAAAGCGATATAATGAAAAAAGTAAAAGGATAACCAGCTGTCTTGAGTTAAGCTCAGTTTCACTCCTTTCTGTCCCTTAAAAGGTGGAAAACGACAACTGATAATTTATTCATAATGATTTTTATTGCTACGGGAGATATTCTAAAATAAAAATAGTCTAAGTTACTCCTTGTTACATCAGCTATCTGCCAGTAAAAGTGGCGTCAAAATCGGTCCAGCCATTCCTGAGATTAGCCAAAACAAAGACAGACAGGCAGACAGACAAACAAAAATTGTAATAAATGTTATTTTGGTATATGTACCGTGTATACTTCCATATGCGTTTAGTAAACGCGGTTAATTTAATATAACAAACAGACACTACAATTTTATTTATTTGAATAGATCAAATTAACGAACGTGCTGAGAAAGATCTTCCTCTTAATTGAGTTAAAATGTGCAATTGGGGCTATTTGAAAATATGATAAAAATCCATAGCAATGTATAACAAGCTTCAAGAGGGCTTTTTAAAACTCAGTTCCAAATACATAAGCCCAAAAAAGAAACCAAAAAGCCCCATTTAGAAATACCGAAAATTTATGGGGTTTCGTAAGAGATAGAAAAGAGCAAGAAGACTCAGTGAAATGCACATGAAACGCACTATATCTTAGTCTATTTCACTTTGTACACACCTGTCTAGACTTTGTATACCAGACGAAAGATGGACCTACGAAATACATCAATATATCGAGACTTTTTAAATTTTAAACTGCTCATCGTTTATCGCCAATACTCTCCAAAATTAAATTGTGACATTGAGATTAATTGTCGCCGTGTTGCCAGGTGGTAAAACACAATTCCTACTATTCCCAGATAAATAAATACACGTTACCAAATCTTTTGTTCCGAAAATTCCAAATAACCTCGTGATTTCCAAATAGCCCCATCTTACGGTACTTTATATTGTTATTGTATACCTACTGATATTACCAATCATAATACAGAAATAGGATAATTTTATTAGTTTTTTATTTTGACGAAGATGGCAATATAGACTTTCATAGATGACGTTTATAATCTTTAATTTGAAACATGTTACAAATGTCAGGTCGCTGACAAACTGACATATTATACTAGACGTGACAGTGTTCGGGGGGGAAGTGTTTGTTTAGCGGAACCTTCTGTCGAGTCGGCCACACATCACAATAGCTCACTTGCAGTCTAAATGACAACCTTAGCCTTATTGTGTACTGGTAACTATTTAAAATTACAGATTCGAATTAAGCAAAACGACATTAAAATATAAAAATTTGATCACGTATTGTACACATGAAGCTATTAAAAACTTACATCTACAAATGTAATAATAAAAAAAATATTAGTTAGTTTTGAGTAGGATTGTGGGCACTTTGATGGCGCATACACTATAACCTTGAACTCCTACCTAACACCGAGCACACATTGCGCGTGAAGAATCGCATTCTTCAACAACTAAGATGTCTAATGGACGCATACACGTGCAACCGCGGTTAGTATCAGTTATTGAAACGCGCGTTATCGAGTCGTGCGATTGAGAGCGCTAACTGTGTACGAGGGGTGAAGGTCAATTTGGAGAAGAAGTTCGCGCAATAAGTATATAGGACATTCATAGGATGGATACTTATAGGATGGGTATAATGCAACAGCTGTCGCGCCGGCCGCGTGCGCACCGTACTCAATACCGCTAGTACATAATAATGTATTGTTACATAACAAGCTCTCCTTTTTATTAGTGATCACGACACTTATGATAATATTAGACCTTATTTAATTATTAATAAAACATTAATCGACAGAATAACCGGACATTTTACGAGAACCACGATTGAATAATTTTAAACGATATTAATAAATTAATATTCACTAAGCAAATAATGTAATAATAAAATGTCAATTTCTTTGAATTAACATTTTTTTTAATATACAGTTAAGATATCACATAAATAAAAAATATGAGATTAAAACTTGTTATTTCGTTAATCTTTATCGACGTTATAATATCGGTAATCAGAAAAACAGACATCGACCGTTTGTTATTATACAAATAGCAAAATATAACATCAACAAGTGTCCTTAATTTCCGAGGAGTGTGCAATATGTTCCAGTAGCGTAATGTTGCCGCACCGGGCGACGTTGTTGCTGCGGTTGCGAGCGCACCTTCTCCATATTCTATCTGAGATCAGTTATCCAAGCTACGTTAAGTTGTAACTACGCTACACAACTAGGATGATAATATATTAATTACTAAATTCGCTAATCACCGCCTGCGAACTTTATCTCCGTTCACAGTTAAAATATAATATGAACCAACAGCGCTCGCTTCCTTTACTGTATATCTAAGGCTATTTCTACTCATCACTGGCAACACACGCACCAGTCGATCGCTCCAGGGTTGACTCTCAGGGTGCTCTTCAACATGGCGTTTCGATATACCCAACCGTGTAACAAAGTATGAAGTGTATTGTAAATACGAAACCAAACGTGTAATGTTTGTTCATTTTCGACACACTACCTTTCATTGTCAGTATCTTAACCAAATAGCCTTTCTATTTAAATAAAATAAAAATAAAAGTAGACATTTATACCGTGCCTGGTGATGGATGGTGATTGGACAGTGGTGGTGATATTTGAAGAATGCAATGTTTCGAACGCTTCCTTCAGATCAGCGGATGCCCGAGAGTCACGTATTTTCGATAGTACGTATACATTGTTCACGACCTACCCGGAGCGGCTCCGAACCCGCGACCCTGATCCTCCTCGATCGCTAACAATAATAATCTTTTTTGCAAATGGCATTTCTTTAGTTATCATAATTATGTTGCAGTTATTTTCATGATAAGCACAAAATTCATTTTATCAATTACAAAGCGAATATAATTATATCGGCTTAAAATTAATATGAAAAAGCCGTTATGTCGTAAAGAAGTTTTACTTCGAACGTGTAACTCTAATACGCGAATATTTTTTGTGAAATTTTATATACAGCCTGTCCCAAAAGTTGTACGACAACCTGAAATGGGAGAAGCTTGTGATAGTAATCTGCACTGTTGGTCCAGTACATATTTTGTCCACATTTGTTTGTCGAAACTGAACAGAAGAAAATCAAAAGTATAAAAAGTTCAAAACAGAACCTAATTTCTCAGTAGCTTCTAATATTTTTAAATAAATTATATTCCGAAATTGTTGACCATCTGGGAGTGTGTGAAAAAAAAAACATTAAAATATCTGCTCATTTGTGGACTTAGCAAATAAAAGTGGGGTAAGAGTGCCCACTTCCGAAAAACAAAACAAAGGTCAATATCTTGAAAACGGTGGCACTTTTACTGAAGTGATTTTTTGACATCTGATAAGTCCATGTTCAAGCTATCTCAGTTTCAGTTCAGTTTGTCGTACAACTTTTGGGACAGACTGTATATAATATGTATACAAGTGTTTAAAGTACTAACTAATATAATAATTGTAAATTAGTTTAAACAATCCATTATATAGTTAGCAAATGTTACAAACTTACAATATAACGTGATGTTTAACAGGAATTTCATTGATTTCCTGGAAATATACACATATTAAATTATTACCTACAAAGCTTCAAATTAAGGTTCACTATCAACTGCGCGGTGCGATGCCCCGTCGACGGCGTCCACCATACTACGGGCGCGTCCCCGGAGCCCGGCCACGTCCAACGGCCGAAGCAAATCGATTCACTTTGGTTGAGAGGCGGAGAAATGCGAGATTTGGTGAGTATCAGAGTGTGGGGCGCTAGCCGAGCTCGGCGCGCTGCAGCGCCAGCGACACGCGGTACAGGCTCTCCATCATGAACGACAGGTTCTGCGACAGCTCGTGCACCGGCCGCGTGATCGCCACCATCTCTGCGGAACACACCCGACAACATACATATAGCGACTCCACCCGCCATAACCATACCGGCCACTGTCTATGACTGTTTAAGGTTTCTCAACGACTTAAGCTAACAACAGTTTGATCTATATTTTCACTCTAGACAAATAACCTATTAAAAAAAACATTAATCGTCAACATGCACAGAATTTTCAATTCAATTCGATTAATTGCGATTAACTATAAATGAAGTCAGCCAGTGACCGCTGTCCTAATCCGCAACAGCGCATTAAGTTTGACAATACGAATATGATATAAATATAATAATGCGTCGGTCGTACCGGGGTGCGCCTGCGCGAGCCCCTTGCAGTACACGTGCAGCAGGCCGGTGACGTCGTCCTCGGGCAGCTCGCCGCGCTCCAGGATGCGCTCCGCGTTGCGCGCGCGCGCGCCCGCCAGCGCCGCGCCCCACCTGCCGGGCGCGCGCGCTCTGTCAGCGGTCATACTGGCCGGTGTGGCCCGCGACAAGCAAATGATCGCAGGGACCACAACGACACATAACATCTCAACGTCGTATCGTATACAGTTTAAATTGAACCTCAGACACTAAAAATCACATGTCGTCGTCCGGTTCTTTGAGGAATGAAAGATATGTATTACCAAATGTGTCTATGTATATGAATCATTAGAGACCGTCTACAATCAAGCAGTCAAATAATTGATGGTAGCGTGGTCACCACCGGCACGACAGGTGCAACAAAACATTACTTTGACTTCCTACGTGCGAGTCGTATACCCTATCGTAATTAATTTACAGAAACAAACAGTATAATCCTACGTAGTGTTTAGTATGTATTCCAGTTCCTACGAAAATTTACCTAGTAGTATAGCGATATATTATAATTGGGGATACTTAATTAATATTTAGTATAAATACAGCAGGGGAGCTAGGCTTCCATCTGTCCCTCGGTTAGAAAGAGAAAAAATAATGTTTTGCTCTAGCTGTCTTTCTCCAAAAACCGCATGTGCTATTAGCGTGAAAAGGGAGCATAATAGACCGATTTGACGGTTTATTGTTGTCATTGGGTTTCTGCGACAAAAAACATGACAAACATTTAATATTATTAAGACGTTGTCTCCCCCGCTCTTGTATATTTCTACGGTATTAATTGCACGAGTAGTGCAGCGGAGGTTTAACAGTAAGTGCCCATACTTGTGTCGCTGCAGGAGGTGTAGGAGCGCGGCGTCGTCGAGGTGCGCCGGCGCGGTGGCGGGGCCGGCGCCAGGGGCGGGGCCGGGGGGCGGGGCGTCCCCGTCCGCGTCCGCGCCCGCCGCCAGCGCGAGCGTGCTGCGCACCGCCAGCACCGCGCCCGACATCTCCACGCCCTGCGACGGACGACCGTATGATTACACGACAGACAGTCAGCGATCTACAACTTGACAAGGCGCAAGAGCACATTACCTTGCAGTCATTGCAGTAAGTAAATTTTTACACCGTCCGCTAACTCGACTCAATTCACCATTTGAGAATGGTTCTAGGTCGATGGGACGGGGGTGATGCACGCTCGTTTGCTACTTTAATTCCAAAAAAAACAAAGTATTCATTTGTATTCGACAGTACCGTTTAGGTAGTTAGGTAGTACCAGGAGAGCAGAGCCTGCGGGGTGATTAAACGGGTTTCGTAGTTGCAGGTAAACTACGAAACCCGTTTAGTCACCTCGCCGGCTCTGCTCTCCTGGTATTTTATCTCGTGCACAGTGAAGTCACCATAGAAACGGAAATTAGTATTGTCGGCACAGACCCTGTTGTCGAGCGCGGCGTTGTAGACGGCCACCACCATCTTGTTGTTGGTCTCCAGCAGCAGCAGCAGCTGGAAGATCAGCTTGTACAGGCAGCGCGCCGCCTCGTCGCCGCCGCGCGACACCTCCAGCGCCTGTGCACACATCGCGCGCCGGGTCAGTGTGCGACGCACACAGATATAAATACATCAAGTCATGAGCGCCCTAATAACAATCAATATCGATGTACTAGAAAATTGCATCATCATCATCATCATTGCAACACATTACTGTCCATTGCCGGACTTGAGGCTGGTCAAATGCCGGTTGGTAGACTACACAACTTCTTGGAGAACATTACAAGGACTTGTAGGTGAGAAGGGGGCAATGACCTCGAGCGCGTGCTCCCGCCGGTCGAAGTAGGTCTCGAGGTGCTCATTGATCTCGAGCGCGGCGTAGCGCACGGCGTCGCGCACGCGCGCGCAGTCCGCGGCGGCCGGCCCCGCCCACAGCAGCGGCGGCTCCTCCGCGCCCAGCCGCTCCAGCACCGCCGCCAGCTCGCCGCCGCCCGCGCCGCCCGCGCCCTCGCCGCACACCGCGATCGTCTTCGACGTCACCTCCTGAACACGCACCGCAACACTAGAACGGCGTTGACGAACTCGGACCACGTCCGACCAATCAAAGTCACGCACGCCCACATCACTACAGTATATAAATGCCACTATCAACGTCGCAACCCGTATCTGTGCCACTGCTAGCACATAGCATTTAATAATTCGAAAAACGCCAACATAATGTGCACCATTGTATTTTCAATTGTTACAATGATAATAATATTAGTTTAACAATACAATAAATTATAGAATTGCAGGCATAAGACGATGTCTAAATAGCTAAGATTTAAATAGAATCTTACAATTATTGATTTATTTAAACAAATAAATTTGTAATAATTTAAGGTATTTCGAAACTGAGCTCGAACAGGACAAACTAAAATCGTTGGCCGACTAGAAAGGGCACCACCCCGACCACCGTACCAACCTTGAGTGCAGTGTGCAGTCGATGCAACAGCGCGAGAGGCGGCAGGTGAGCCGCGTGCCGCACGAGCGCCGCCACGGAGCAGCGCCAGGCGTCCCGCGCCGCGCCGCCGCCCGCACCCACCCCGTGCGGCACGTGCGACACGTGCGACACGTGCGGCACGTGCGGCGCGTGCGGCACCGGCGTCACGTCTCCGCGCTCTCCTGCAATCACGTTAACAGCAACAATGAGTCTTCCGCGCGGCTTTCGGGTATTAGTAAATTAAAAAACACACTTTATACTGAAATATCAAATGAAGTAAGAAAAGTATCTTCAGCGCGGATTGTTGGAGAGGTTACTGTCCAACCCAAGCACTTACTTACCTCGGAACTTTTATTTATGTCGTCCGAAGGCTTAAACGGCTTCACTTATAATAACGACCGGGACCTAATGATACACTGAGATCATTATCTCAACAGAGATTAATCGAGGACAGAGGCCGTTAGTATTACGGTGAGTAATTATGAATTAAGTGTCTTGCGATACCTTCGGGCTCTCCGCCGCTGGAGGCGCTGGACAAGGAGTGCGCGCGGGGGCGCAGCGCCAGGTCTCCGTCGCCGGCCTCGCCCCCGCGCGGCCCTTCCTCCCACCCGCCCTCCTCGTCCGACGAGTCCTCGTGGCCCAGCTGTGGACATCCCACTTTGCTATTACGCGGGTTATGAAATATCAACTGATTCACGTGGTATATACTCAGTAGTTCTGTTGAGGACAGGCTGTTAATCTGACCTCTATTGAGGCTTAAAGAGAAGATGATGTATTATTATGACGACAGAGCAGTGACAGGTTTGAACGTTGGACACCCGAACCGGAAGGCGCGGGTTGGAACCACCGCACGCACCTCTAATTTTCAAAAATTATGTGCGTATTAGAATTTATTTATCACTTGTTTCGGTGAAGGAAAACAATGTGTGGAAACCTGAGAGTTTTCCACAATGTTTTCAAAGGTATGTGTAGTCGGTCACTCTGCACTTGACCATCGTGGTGGACTATGGCCTGTACCGCCCGTATTGTGAGAGCTCGTGTTGCGACGATGATGATGTTTATTTATATAACACAAATGAGACATTCCATGCGTATTTACTAAAATGATACGTACCGGTTTGCCGTGGTGGTGGGGACCCGAGTCGTGCGCGGGCGTGCGTTGCGGCGGGGGCGAGCGCTCGGGCGCTCCGCCCTCCTCGCGCTCCTCACTCAGCAGCCGCCGCCGCACGCCCCAATTGAAGTTGTCCGAGCTTTCGCCCTGAAAAAGAGAAGCAAACCATCTTAATTATTTAGTTGAACTTATCAATACGGTTCTTTGCTTTTTTAATTAAGTAAATTGTAAAAACTTGTGTCTTCAACAATTATGACAAGAACGGCACGTACCTCGATGCTCTCGCTCTCGTATTCGAGGAAGTCGAAGTCCTTGAAGACGCCGAAGTGGTCGGTCGGCGGCGCGGCGGAGGGCTCGTTCCCGGGCGTGCCGGACACCTCCTCCAGCGAGGACGCCATCGACGACTCGCGCTCCAGCAGCTCCGAGCTCTGGCTGAAGATCACCTGCGGACGCATGCTCGCACATCACACCTCGCCCACTCCGCCCACCACCATCTCGACACCACGATCAACAGGCCCACATTTTAAATTTTACGCCTGATTTCGTGCCGTTTTGGTTCTCCAAATTACAAATCCAAATTGTTGCTTGAACTATATCTTGCGTAAGAGAACCTGCAGTAAAATGTCCGCCTGCCTGACGAGTTCAGTGCGGCACGTCCGTGCACTACACCTGACGACGTCAACGTTCCGATGTCAAGTTATACAAAAAGTGCAAAACACAAAACCATTTTCAAATTCAATATGCCGGAAATAGAAACAGTGTAGTAATAAGCATCCCACATTAGTTAATACGTAATTAGCAATGGGTTATGCGAATCTCAAACCACTATCATTCCTTACGACCAAATGTATCATGACATAATTTTGTTGTTCCTAACATTTTCTGACCTTATCCACAGAAACACAAAGTGAGACTACCCAATAGTACTGTCATACAGCTGTACGCAACTAAGCAAATATGTTAACTTATTCTACTTAATAGTGTTCATTTTGTGATATTATAATAATGCAAAAAGCATACAATTCAATTTCAATTCCACTTGTGAACTAAATAAAACGAGGTGACGTGTCACTTATATATTTATATTTGCAGATATTTAAACAAACAACACATTCGTGTGCACTTCCATGCCAGTGATATTTATTACTGGTATAGTTTATACGATGATCTAGTTTAGGTCCCGCAGTGATCGGTCGGTCAACGAAACCTGCCACATTCACAATACTCACATATTATAGAAGTTTATTATGGACAGTGTTTAAATAAAACTTTTTATATTGGAATAATTTTAATCAACTCAAAGGAAGAGAAACGATATAATATGATGAAATAATAATGTATTTATTACTCCGATTTTTATTGCTTAACGAACTTGATGCCTCACTATCAGAACATCTTACTCTTATTGTACGACTAAGTGTATCTTATACAAAAATAGTAAACCCGCCCTCGCTTCGGGAAAACCAATTTACACAAAACTATAATATATTATGCATATAAACTTTCCTCTTGAATAATTATGTCTATTAAAAAAACCGCATCAAAATCCATTGCGTAGTTTTAAAGATCTAAGCATACATAGGGACAGAGAAAGCGACTTTGTTTTATACTATGTAGTGATTCTCGTGTCACAATGTTAGTTACCATACTCCGCCGAAACGGCTTGACCGATTTTTATGAAATTTTATATGCATATTCAGTAGGTCTGAGAATCGAGTACTATCAATTTAACATACCCCTAATTGATAAGGGTTGTCCACCCTAACATTTTTTTTTATTTTTATGGACAAAATTTTTTTTGGTAATTTTTATATTGTTTGGCATAAAAATACACATAATTCCAAACCTCAAATTTAAATCCCCACCCCTCAAATTTAAATCTAGTATTCACTACAAGGAATCTACAAGGCGGAACAACGTTTGCTAGGTCAGCTAGTACTTAAGTAAAATTATCCAGTTATGTTTCGGGATCAATCAACATGGCTGAACAGAAAGGCGATAATCAAAAATGTAACTTAATTACCGAGAATACCACAACAGTTCGTAAAAACGTTGATTTTATTAATGCAAAACCCGTTTATAAGAAGGGATGGGGTGGTGATATTTTTATAAAATATCATTCAAATTAAAATGTAAAAAGTATTTAGCCATAATAGATCACATAACATATTATCAATTTGAATCAAAGTTCGCCCCAAAGTTTGCTAGTTTTTTTGGCAGTATAATTATATGGATGAATAATCTGAATAGACGAATAGAAAATCCTAAATATCTAAATCTATAAGTGAGCTAAGAATATATTTAACGTTTCATGAAATAAACTGAACCCTGACCTTATTCCACATTCGTATCAGAATATTCGGAATTAAACATATCCCACCGGATAGCGTGAGTGGCATACGAGTTCAGACCTTTAAAATATCTCTCAATATTAGGTTAGCTCGCTGTGTTAGCTATATTCAGTAAAAGTTATTCCTAAAATTAGATGCCAGCTTTAACTCATTTCATTTTTATCTATAAATTGTTATAGATTAGACTGAAAATTAGGTAGAGAGTTTACACATTGTTACGTACCTCGTCCTAGATTCAGCGATGACACTCTCGGTCACGAGTGCGTTGACGCAAAATAAATCGAACGAAAGCAATACGACACCGTAAAGTGATAAAATCATCGATCATTTATGAACCGTGTTTGTTTAGCTATTACCTGTGGTAAATGTCTGTATGGGCCACACTATTAGTGAGTATTTGTAACCATTGAAGTGTGCCATGCGTACCAAAGGACCGTAATATGTTTTATCTAGCGTCTGCTGTTACATTATGTGAAATTGAATTGAAAAGAGTTGCAGGGAAGAAATATGTGGCGATTTTTTACACAATCACGTCCCCACAAAGCTTCTCTGTACTGTAAGTGTGAAATAATTACTAAATGTTTAAAATATCGTTGATTTGGTTAATGAATATGCTAACAACTGTAGCGTGAGTTATTAATTGTGATGTGTCAAGCAACGAGTGGTGTCGGTGAGCTATACGACGTGTTTTGTTATCAGGAGCACCCTGTCGAGTGACGCTGGTGTTGCAAGTGCCGCCACTGTAAAGCGTGGCCTCGCATGTACGGCCGCACTTTAAACAGTATTGCCTGTTGCAAATGACGTTACCACAACTAGCCGTCCTGATGTCTTGGTTACGTCACAAAAACATGGTTAAATCTTCAAAGGTTAACTTTCTGGTCTCACACTATTTTGATGTCACTTATTTTATTCATTGAGGTGGTGACGAGAAGGTCAGCAAGCAGCAGCCTCACAAGTCAGAATACATCCCGAAAACTATATTATACTTTGTCCAGTGGCAGTCCATTAGGTACTGAGTTTTTATTATATCAAACGTCCACGTTTCGGTAACGTAACTAGGAACTCAGGAGTTGAAGTGAGCGTTCACTCGACGGTTCCGATAGCGGACGCACGGACGGACGGACGCCACGGCATCCGCTATCGGTATACACATAGCATGGTGTCGGTGTGAAGCGAGTCATAACCTAAAGCACGTTAATGTTAAGATCCTTTACCTTAGAACATAAAGTGGTTATTAAATCGTCCTATCGCAGCGATGGGTAGAAATGTCACTTGTATTATTTTCAGATCATCGGATTTTAACTGTCAGTACTATGTACAAAGTTTTAGATTATTTATTATTATACATTGTATTGTTACTTAATATTATGATTTATTATACGGGAGGTAAAGTTGAGTATTGCTTACAGAGGGGCTCTTGGGCAAGCCGACGCGTTGTCCACACGTCGTGAGCAGGTTCACCAGGCATTCCCGTACGCGACTCTGCGAACGGAAGAATATAGTGTAATTAACAAATCTTGTTTGTGACATTCTAAAACACAGTGTATACAATTTTTTACCCTTCGCCTTTTTCACGTATATAACATATCGCTAAGTCCGCGGCATAGCCATCCACGAATAAAATTTTATTTGATAAAGTCACATGACTTTATACGTTAATAAACATTGCTAATACATTTTAACATGTTATAGAAAATTAAACAATGGAATTTATGTGATTATTAAGTATTGGGACATTTCAAAAGCATTGGTTAAGTGTTTTTGAGTTTTTTTTGTCACAATTGTCTTACAATCCAGTACGTAATACATTGAGCTCCGTGTCTACAATGCGACTACTATCAATATCGGCGAGCATGGCGTGTAGGATGTGGGCGCGCGTCACCTGCGACATCCAGGGGCGCTTCCAGCCGGCGGCGAGCGCGTCCGCCGGCGACAGCGACAGCGAGCGGCGCGGCGACGCGGCGCGCGGCTGCGACGCCGGCGCGCCGCCCTCCGGCCCGACCACCGTCGACGCCGAGCCGGACGTCGACGACCCTGCCGCACGACACGCACCGTTACATACTATTCGATATTTTAAATCACGGAAATTAATAAATAGTTTTCAATTTATAAGTAGATACATAATTATGTACTAGTTACCCGCTCTGTGTTCGAAATTCGACCGTAATTCATTCCGTCAAACCGTTATTTTACATTGACAACATAAACGTACACATTTCAAACGTCGTGTCAAAGGCATGTTACTTTGCATAGAGTTTATTGATTTTATGTATGTTTTACGCATCATTTTTATAGAATATTCAAATTCTGCACTCCTTCTACACGCGTGGCAAATTTCATACTCCTAGCATTCTGCACTCCTTGTGTGGCAAATTTCATACTCCACCGTCCGCGCATTTTTTGAAAAAGGGGTATAAAGTATTTACTTAGTTCACGTATTACTATAAATTATAACACGAGACTATCCACAGTGAACGGCAACAAGCGTGCAGTAAGTGGCACCGCTCACCCTTGTCAGGCGTCCCGCTGGAGGCGTTGGAGAGCGAGCTGGGCCCGGTGGCCGGCTGGCTGCCGCTCTTCGGCAGGTACTTGCGGCCGATCACCGGCGTCTGCGACAGGTCGAACGTGAAGTCCATCGTGCGCCCGGGCAGCTCCTGTCGACCGCACCTTGCCGTTAGACAGTGGACACGCGTGCACAACACAGCACTAGCCCAGCGCCACGTCGCGCTTTAATCTGTTACTTATCACGGCCATATCCAACGACGCGACGCCGATCAGTCGACTGCCAACGGTTATAAAAACATTTGTGGGGCGGGAGGACGTAGCGGACGCTGGTCGAACAGTTCGCTAACGAAAGTAAATGTTAAAAAAGATTTCCCGGTCGATACTGCTCCGTCCAAAAGTTGTACGTTATACGTGATATACGTGAACTGAACATAGCACGATACCTTCTTGGTGTGCGACTCGGTGTCGAGCACGGAGGAGGCGTGGCTGTCCCAGTGCGGCGGCACCACCAGCGTCGAACAGCGGGTCACCACCAGCTTCAGAATCTTCATCGCCTCCTTGTAGTTGGGGCCGTCTTGCTGCAGACCACCAAACATTTTAATACTAACTCATTCAACCATTCATTATCAAAGTATTCAATACATATTTCCATAATATATTTTTAGCACATTATACATATTCAAACCTGCTTTAATAATAATAATAATTTCATTTCTTTCAATTATCAAAGACTCATAATGTCTCATACTGTAATATTACAAATAATTATTTTCTATGTTAGTACTTAACCTAAAATTTGTTATGCGAGTCAATGTCATCTGATATTATCGTGCATTGCGTAAAACATTTTTCCCTGACAATTTATCAGATTTCAAATTGCCATTTCATTGTCGAGGTGGCGTTGCGTGCGCGTGGCGGTGGATGTTTGTCATGATGTTAGTGTGGTTGTCTTACGTCGATAAACTTGGCGACGGCCCGCAGCAGGTCCGCGTTGACGGGCTGCGCGGCGGGCGCGTGCAGCTCCACGTAGTACAGCATGCAGTGCAGGATCGACAGCACCGGCAGCTGCAGGCTCGCCGAGCCCTGCGCCGGCAACCAGTACGTCATCACGGGTATCCTCTAGCAACGTGAGCGGTACAGGCCATAGTCCACCACGCTGGCCGAGTGCGGATCGGCGGACACAAGCTTTGAGATTGTCGAAAGATTGGCGGTAACAAGTACGTTATAATCAAACTGAAGTTGCAACGCGGCTCGTGTACAATTGAATGCATTCCATATTGCCTTAGTTACGTTGCCCGCTCGGGCCGCACTCGATACGTATGTCCGCATTCCACATTGCACTGTACAGAATGTACCGGTGGCGGTGCCGGGACGTGCGCCGAGGCTAGTGGCCAAATTGAGACGGGACGATAAAATACAAATGTGTAACAGCTTAGAGTCGAGAGTCGAGTTCAATTTCAAATATAATAAAAAAAGCTAATTATAACATTTTGCACCGATAATTCGCTAATCAATTTTATTAGTCGCCGTTTTGTTCCAGTCCTAAAGATACATAAATAACGGCAGCGAAGTGAAACTTCCCACGTTATAAACAACAACAAATTACGCACTAGTAATTTTCATTAAGATGTCAGACGTACCTTCTCAAGGACCTCGACGAGGAAGGCTAGCATCTGCAGCGAGAGATGCGAGTACGTGTCCCAGAGGTACTTGACGACGCACTTGGTCCACTGGAAGCTCTCCTTGCTGAACGTGCGCCGCGAGTACAGCGTCATCACAGTGCCCAGGTTCTCCAGCTTCTTACTCTTCTCCGCTGTCAACTGTCGCCGCACACATCACACAAATGAGAAATAGATAGAACGAGACAAGGTGGAATTTGAAGTATGCGAGTTTAAACATAATCACGGAGGGACACCATTGTCAATGCTGAATGATGTTTCTGAAGGATGTGTATCAATCCTTATCAATCTCTACTACAGCAACGTACCTAATATTGACGATTAGACTGCCTAATGATATAAAAATTTAAGCATATCGTGAGAAAAACTAGATATTACATTAATATAATTTACTATCAAAAAAAAAAAACTAGCTCATGATAATAATTAGACCCAAATTTGAATTGTATGAATTGCAGTCGGTACCTGTGCGATGTGGCAGGCGGCGCGCACGCACAGCTCGTTCGCGTCCTCGTAGTGCAGCAGCATGTAGGGCAGCAGCGCGACCACCGTCATGGGGAAGGCCAGCGCCTGCGTGGGGTCGATTACGGGCAGCTCCAGCAGCGGGATCACGTCCGCGAGCACGCCCACCACCGGCTCGTACGTGTTCGGGTGCGTGCAACCCTAACGAATACACCGCACAGTTTCAAAGTAATCGACCTTGGTCTAACAGCAAAAGAAATGTCATAATATTTTCCTTCTTTCATCATCGTCGGCCACCAACGCATTCCGTTGATGATACCATGGGCTTTGATGACCACTCACCATTAGGTGGATTGTGCCCGCTCCTATGTCGGCTTTTACACTAAAAAGTCACTGTAAACGTAAAAACATCCAGAGCGGGTGCATTAAGAGTCATGCGTATCGATTGTCGAGCGCGCGCACCTTGAGCAGCAGCGCGTGCAGCGAGGCGGGCGCGTGCGCGGCGTGCGGCTGCGTGCGGTCGAGCCGCTCGCGCGCGTCCGGTCGGTCGAGCGGCAGCCGCGCCAGCACGCGCGCCAATAGCCGCACGCCCAGCAGGAACTCGTGCTCGTAGTCTGACTCCAGCAGCGCGCCGCCCACCCAGAACAGCGTCGCCAGGATCGTCAGCTTGTCGTCCTGACACACCCGCGTGGGCCCGTTAGCGACCGTCAACACGTTCGTCACACGAATTTGAGACAATTTTACAAAAAAAATTTTCAGCAGTGCGTGGATTGAATTTAACTGCACCTAATGCCTGTTAAGAATAAGTACTCCCATCTCACCATATGACATAGGCTTGTATCCATGTATGTTCGGAATCACGAATAGTGCACATACCTGTGTAGCGGAATCACCGAGCAGTTTGAGGGACTGCGCCGACCGCGACCGGCACAGGTTGGAGCACGCGCCCTTTGCTGCGTCTGCGCACGGGCGAGCCCTTGCCTCTGCAGCCAACGAACATACGCCAGTTAATAAATATCCTATAACGACTATTTACATGTATGAACCACATTAAAATTCATTTTTTTAATAAAGGAAATAGTCTGATAGAATGCATTAATTAAAAATGTCATAACTGAACCATATGACTGATACATATAAAGCGCATTGTCGTAGGTACCGTGTTGCGGCTTGTCCGCGGGCGGCGTGTTGTTCTTGCGCACGCAGTACGACACCGAGTAGCTCGTGCTGCGGGTGTGGTTCGACACGCAGCCCACGCACACACCCGGTGATCGCTTGCCTGAACACAAACACACACACAAATAAATCTACATCATTATGTAAAATACATAAACCAGAGTTAGTACTAAGCTAAATCGAAAATTACGTTCCATTGCGTGCAAAAAATAAAACCGAAATTCGTTAGCAGTAGTGTTCATGTCATTTATTTAGTTTCTGTACGTCCGTCGAGTAACGGGACCTTACTCGGTTCACTCGTGTAAAAAGAAACATAACTCTCACCAGCACTATACGCACTCCCGTTGGGTTGCTGCCCGCCGTCCTTGTTGTTTAAGTTGGGCGTCGACTTGAATATGTCCCTCATGTAGTCGAGCGGCCTGAAGTTGGACTCGAGCGAGTCGACGGCCGCCTCGAGCGTGAGCAGCAGCTCGGTGACGTAGCCCTGCATGTCCTCGCCCTGCTCTGCCACCGTCTCCACCAGCCGCGACAGGATGTCCGACACCATGCGCCCCGTCATCGCCACGCCGATGAAACGGAACACCTGCCGTGTGTCACTCTGCTAAAGCTGGTGATTCGACGCTGAACAGCTGGTACGCCGAGTCCGATATACATAGTAGTAGGAATAGTGTGGACTAATTTAGCCAGGTACATTGAGTAGAGACATGAGATGTATTTTAGTGCAGGTTGTAGATTGAGATGTAAGAACGATTTGTTGGTTATTAAACCACAAGTTTACAAATAAATGTAATGTCACAATAAAGATTAGTAAGAATGTTATGGCAGCGATAGCCGAGTGTTTCGAACGTTGGAGTCCCGAACCGGGGGCGGGTTTAAATCCTGCGCGCACACCAAATTTTCAAATATTATGTGTGTATTAGAATTTAATTATCACTTGCTTTGTCGTCGAGAAACATCGTGAGGAAACCTGCACACCTGAGAGTGCACCTCTATAAGGTTCTCAAAAGTGTGTGAGGTTCGCCAATCCGCACTTGGCCATCGTGGTGGACCATGGCCCGGCAGTTGGACAGCAATGCGCTGGTATCACCACGCACCTGCAGCGACCTGCCGGCGTAGTGTCTCGACGGGCAGGAGAGCCCCAGCTGCAGCGCGGTCTGCGCCCAGCGCTCCGACACGAGCGCGTGCGGCAGCGACTCGCGGAACACGCGCAGCGCGTGCCGCACCAGCGTCGCCATCTGCTGGCAGCTGCGCAGCGTCCACACTGCGCACACCGACCTTTACACTCACACTTACAATTTAACAAATCGATCTTTACTTATTAACAATATGCCAATTAAGTCAATTTAGAGGGAATTTGGTTCTAAAAGGTAAGTTGATTTGGTAGCAGTAGTCGATATTATATCGGCACGATAAGAACAGTGAATGTGATGAGTGATCTGAATTAGTGGGTCTAGTATTTATAATTTGCCATTTTACGGGCTTTTTTATGATTTGGTCAACACAACGATGTAACATAGAATTATTAAGTTAGCTTTAAATATTGTCTTTTTTATTATTATATGTACCTACCTGTATTGTTTTGTGACCAACTGTACCTTTAGCGGTGATGTCCTCGTACTGCCAGAGCGGCATGTGCGTGGGCCGCCCCGCCAGGAAGTGCACCAGCGACTTGATGACGTCAGCCACAGGCAGCTCCGCGCGCGGCGCCTCCCCGTCCGCCTCCAGCTCCGTCTCCGCGGTCACTATCACGGGCAGCGACGGATAGTTGTCGCCTTCGCCTGCCACAAACAATATTATATTAATTTATACGTTCCAAAATACATGCGGCCCCTTCTAGTTACAAACATCCACTAAAATCAGACCTATCAATATAAACGATATAACCGTTGAATGTACCTGGGTTATTATTTTGTAAATAAAAAAAATCGACATTTAAAAAAACGTGGGCCCACTTTTATTTTGAAGTTGTTTTGTAGTAATAGTAGCACAATCTAAGGATTCATAACAGCAACACCAGGAATTTAGAACGTCTATGATTTTTGAAAACCCAGTTGAATATAATCTCATTCTATAATTTTTGAAATTAAAATTACCTTCGGGCGTTATTTGTGGGTCGGAAGAGAGCGAGCGAGCATGCGCGCGCGGCGTGTGCCCGCACACCGGGTACCCGTCGAACACGGCGTCCGGTTCTAAAAGGTAAGACAATCTACGTTTGAAAAGTCACAAAAAATAAAATTAACGTATGCAGTTGAAGCAAGGCTTCAACCCATTAATGGCTCACTACTGAGCACGGGTCTCTCCTCATACCTGAGGAGGCCTAGAGCATACTCCACCACGCTGCTCAAGTGCGGATTAGTGGAGGGGTTAGTGGCCAACCCATGTGTCGGAAATTTTTAAGCCGCCCGAAGGTATCCGACATGGCTTAACGACTGCTACCATATGATAACAACCGGGACCGACGGCTTTACGTGCCCTCCGAAGCACGGAAGCGCTCAAGAAATTTTTTGCCACTAGCGGTCACCCATCCAACTACCGACCGCGCCCGCTGTTGCTTAACTTTGTCGATCACTTGAGATCGACGCAAGCCGCCGAGCTATGAGCAATTTGTCTTCAAGCGTAATCGATAGTATATTTTATCGTCGTCTTTGAATAACAATCTAATAATAAAATTAAGCAATCGGGCTATAAATTAAGTTGAACAAAATATTATTATTATAACGATTACACGGAAATTGGATGTCTTTCCTTAACAAATAGAAACCATAATCGAAGTTAGGAAACATGATTGCACGTCAACGACGAGATTGTCATTTGCAAGAGCATGCTAAAAATAAATACCTAGATGCAATAAATAGGGTTCGGCCTCACAAGTGTCAACAAGTAAATTATTGAATATGTCAATAATTTACTTTCGCCCTGGTGCTACGATGTACTACCGATGTATTACCGGTTTATTACACACGAGAATGGATTCCGTCGGACGGCGTGGGCCAGTAGAGCGGGCGTTAGGTAAATCCATTTAGGCAATGAGTTCCGTCGGCCGAGTCGAGTCATACATAATACGTTTGCATATTGGCAATATTTGCGTCTGCGTGCGACACGGTACCACTGAACTTGTCCTTCACTTGATATAACATTTTTTTGTTACATCGCCTAGTTCATTCCACGCAAAGCACTGACGCCTAACTTGAATTTGTATTTTGAAGTGAAACTCTGTGTATCAACACGTAGTCGCGAAAAAACATTCGTGGGGGGTTTAACTAAACATGTTGGTCACGGATTTTATTACTGAAGAAGCTTCTATTTTTCTAACAACGCAACGGCGGAATTTGAATTGTGTTTTAGCTACATTAAACTTAGGTATTAAAAGTGATTCAGTTCAAACCCCGCACGCACCTCTAATTTTCAAAAATATTGTGCGTATTAGAATTTATATATCACTTGTTTCGGTGAAGGAAAACATCATGAGGAAACCTGCACACCTGATAGTTCTCCAAAAAGTTCCCAAAGGTGTGTGTGAAGTCCGCCAATCCGCACAATGCCAGCGTGGGGGACTATGGCCTATACCACTCACATTGTGAGAGGAGATCCATCAAACAGATTATGCAAAGTCAAACTTGTCTCACATCGTTTATTTCAAATTCGTAGAAACCTCACGAAAACCCTTCACAACTCAAAGTCAAAGATTTCCAGAACTCGAGATCTTTGTTATGTGCATGCATGCGCCGCCGCTAACTGGCTCTGATACGACATCAGCGGAATTTAGGGAGACGTAAAACTTCACTTTAAAATTGTTTGTCAACAGAATTTACAAGGAATTGCCAAAGTTTTTGAAGACATAACCTTTATTCCGCAAGTACTGTTTGAAAATGGAATTCGGAGTGTTCTTGCTAAATGTGAAGCTCCAAAAACTACTTGTCTTTAAGCACCGGAATTAAATAAAGAAAAAGGAAGAAAAATGTTGTATTTTACATAAAGTACTCGCAAAAATAAACCAGTACAATTCATTTTCTTTCCCCCAACCTCTGCTTCTACTCAACATCTCCACCGGGTGTATTATGTGTAGCAGTGGGCGTCGCGACGGCGAACGATATACTAGGACCGTTTTATGTTTCGCGACGATGGAACCGTTTTTACTTTCTGGAACGAACGGCCTTCGTTCCAAAAACATGTCTTGGATTTATTTGAAATTGATTGAAACATGACTCTCGTCGCGTTTTCTGAACGCTACTACTTTTTTTTATTGGATTATTTTTTTCATTAGCATGCACTAGATTTCCACGCCAGCCGCTCCCCAACGCTGATTCCCCAACAGAATCACTCCGACCACTGTTGAAAATTGTATTGTCTATTGTTGAAATACGTTTGGTAGTGTTAATGTTCATACCGTTCGTTCGTATAACGGCAAGCGAGTGACAGTAACTTGTATAACAAACAGTGATGATAATATCGGCCCCTTAGAATAATAAATAACACTATAGAAAGACAGTCTTCATACAAGCGCTCTGTCTAAAGTGAAGCACTAAACCGAAAGTTTCCCGAAAGCGGGGAATGATTCTTCTGCGGATACTCATATGTTTTTAGCATTAATACATAAATAGCTTTTCAGATATTTTGTGACACAATTTAACTGGACAAATCGTCATATTCTTTTTTTTTCGCGAAACACGTTTGGCGGGCGCTGACAAGAGCTGCCCGGTGTTTGGAGTCATTTCTGACTACAATTGAGATGCTTCAAAACGGCCGCGCGGACTTCGTTTCTATAGTGTAATTATTCTAAGATCGGCCACTCACCGGTGAAGTTGTGCGCGACGACGGGCAGCGCGGGCGGCGGCGGCGCGGGCCCGAGCCGCGCGGCGCGCGCCGCCAGCAGCACGCGCGCCACCGTCAGGTGGTCGTGGTGCGCCGCCACCGCCACTAGCAGGTTCAGCAGCAGCTGCCGGCAGTGCTGGTGGACGATCCACCTACATACACACACACGAGCGTTAACTGATTTGTTAGCAAACGAGCGGACGAGCCGGCTAACAGTAAGTGCTAACCGTCACTCATGAACGAATGCAGCGAGGAAACGTTGCCGACGTTCGACAACGCCGCTTTTGAAAAAGTGAAGGGAGTCATATTTTTACTGTATTACAAGTACCTACCTCAGAATAGGCCGTCTGTTATTTTTTAAATATTTCTACGTATATCCAGTGAGAATAAAAATATGTCGGGAGCTTCGATTGGGGAATCCTTATTCCTCAAAACTCATTACAACCCTCGGTCGAGGTGTCACTCTATTCACTGTATTCTAAACCCGATTTAAAGACTTTGCTTCATATAGGTGATAAACATTATAAATAATGCCCGGACGATTTGATTAATTCGAGGTGGAACACTTTAGGGTCGTACATAAGGAGATCACATAACGTCTTGGCAAGGTCTAAGACAGATTTTGATGATAACGTCGGTATATTGTCCAGTAACGGGTGTATTATATTGTCGGGCAGGGTACCTGGTGTGGTCCATTCCAAGGAACACGATGTGCAACATGAGGGGCACGTGGATGGACCAGTCCAGCTCCACGCCGTCCAGCACCACGTCGCACAGCAACATCACCGCCACGTTGCATCTGCGACACACACACGTACTTTACCCAGTCGCTCCCCCGAAGATTGGTGGAGTCCCATACAGATAAGCCACTAATAAACCCCATTAACAATCCGAAGATTACAGTTCCTTTGTTTTTTTTTTAATATAACGCTATCTACTGTCAAGTTACCTGTGGAAGCCGGAGACGGGCTGCGTGGCGTCCGGCAGGTACTCGGTGAGCAGGGCGAAGAACCCGCCGTACTCGGGCATGGGCAGCGGGCGCGGCTGCGGCTCGCGCGGCTCCAGCGGCGTGGCGGGCGCGCTGCCCGTCGCCGGCGACTCCGGCCCCAGCGCCGTCTGGAAGCACAGCGGTTAGCACGCCCGTCACAACGCTGCGCTGCATGGCCGCATCCTATTCGCTAAACGACAGCATTATATAATTGGCTGCACGTGTAACCAACCGCTAGTGCATACAATTATTTGCTAATACTAATAAGGAGGGTTTATCACCTTCAATATGTTTGTATTAACATAATTATTTCACTTAAATTTAGGTATATAAAACCTGTATAGTAAGTAGTTAAGTGTGTCGATAGTTACCGGAGTGGCGTCTCCATCGGAGGGGGGCGAGGGTTCTTCGTCGGCGGGGGGCGTGGCGCACGGCGGCGCGGACGCACGCTTGTCCGGCGCGCGCGTTCCCGGCAACTCCGCTGACTTCGCCCCGCTGAAACCAACGATAGGGCCATTACGTTACATACATGGATATCAGGTATAATACAAGCGGGATAAAGGTAGTATAATTATATGACTGTGTCTATAATGAATTCATAATTAGGCTAAACAACTATTTATAAGTGAAATATAGCTTATATTTAACTCACCACCATATAAATAATACCATAATTTACACCGCTAACAATGATCACCTAAAGTAAAAGCTAATATTAAAATTAAATTTTAATCAAAAGTTTATATCTTGCAATGCTAACTCCACTGGTATGGACCGAATGGCACGATGGGGCGGAATCGTTTCCGAGTAGTATGCAGCCAACCACAAATCGAAAGAACCGCCGCCATTCGACCGATTTTAGAATCAAGTTACAGAGTTTAATCCGTGGCGCATTTCTGAACGGCTGACACGATTTTCACAATTGTATCGAGATATATAAATACAGGCAAGGTTGGCTAATAAATACATTCCGACCTCCGCATTCTACTGATCAAGAACCAGCAATAGTCTTTAATTTATCCGCCACTAGACCACTGGGACAGTAATAACGGGCCAGTACGACCAATAGTGGTCGTAATATTGGCCCATTATTACTCCAACTTTACTTAATTCCAATTAGGTACTAGAGAACCTAATTGGAAATACATTCAATCTGAACAATTTTTAGACGTATTATGACGGCTTAGAATCCAGTCATAAAAGGCGACAAAATCCGGTCTGCTTAGTGGTAGGGGTGTTAAAGGTGTAAGGGTGTAGGGGTGTTAAAGATGGAGGAAGGCTAAGGCCTTTGAGTCCAAGGTAAACGGCCCTGCTCGTGGTACACCTTGCTGAACAACGGACGAGTTTATGAGCGCCTGGTACCGCTTTTCAGAGGTAGCCGGACTTTGTATCACCCAGTTTAATCTCGAAAAGTACTTGAGGCTTGGAGGTAGGTTAAAACGGTACGGTACGACATGTCGACGTTACAAAAATCTATTAATGTCTTACTACTTGTATATAGTTGTTAAGTCAGAAGTTAAAGAAACATATTTAGAATCGGTTAATTTAGATGAGGTGGATGTAAAATTTATGCAACCGAACGCAAACAGCGCGAGTGTTGCTAAGCCCCGCGAACAGTGCCGAAGGCTATATTAATACAGGTTGGCAAGCAAGCTCACGCCGCTGAGATTAACAACACTAATACTAACCACGATTATTGCTATCAGAACACGCTCTATTTACACATCGGCCACTATTCATGACACACATCAAATGATAATTAATCCGACGCAAATAAGTACAGGCACACCATCGCGCTATCCGCAGACGTAACTTTTCTTATCGTTTTGTAAGCATGGTGACTAATTATTTAGTTGTCAACACGCATTAGTGCCCATCTCAATAAAATTGTATTTTATAGTGTTATTGAGTGATTGGTCAATGCTTGACTACAATCCCAAATGATGGTAACTGCTGGTGTAATCTTGGTTCGTAAAGCGGCGCCACCGACCACACACCCAACTTGACCGTGTGGTCGGTGAGCGGCGCCTACTAATTTTTGATTTGAAAACATTTCATTAAATTGATTTTGTATTTTGGTGAAAGACAATATTTCTATCAGGGTTAGCACCTTCTGTGGCCTGAAACCTCATAATTTATTTGAATACTAACTTAAGTAACGTAAATAAACACTAAAAATACCGATTGTTGCTAGCTGATACTAGTAGGAGTACAAAACGCGGCAACGCAGCTGCAGCGAGGAAGAATGCGAAGGTAACTTGATTAGGCGTAACAGTAAAAATATTACTTGACCTCTTAACAGAACCACCATGCATACTACGTGGGACTGTAGTACTGTAATACTGAAGTGAACAATTTTACACCTAGCTGCATCCTCGTTAGCTACCTCCAATGATAATTCCATAAAAAAACCCTTAGATTTTACAGTGGTTGTTGTTTTAAAGTATTTCATCTTTATGCAACAGAGTTTAGAGCAACAGGTTCCGGTAATCCATTAATTTTTATGTTGTAAGAATAAAACGATTTTGCTGCGACGAAAGAACAGCCGTTTTTAAGGAGACATAATATACAGGTAAATTCGTAACGGCCTGTGAATTGGCTTTGTAACCCACCCCAACAGGTTAAGCAACTTTATTCTGCTAAGTTACAGCTTATTAAAATAATAAATTAAATTATATTTTATTCAAAGAAATAAAAAATGTCTATTATATATAAACGGATGATTAATCACAAGAAATATCTAAGTAAAATTGAGGGCATAAAAAATAAAGCAATTGCCAACTGGCTCGAGCAAGTGGGTGGTTGCGAGGCTGAGGGTGTACCAGCCGGGCTTCACAGAAAGATAAGATTGATTGATGAAAAAGATATTTCCTGTGGAAATTTCCACCATAAATTAATTATGAAATAAAAATGTTAGAAATTGATTTTATTACGACGATTGAATGATTGATTTGATTGATTGAATTTCCATCTATTAATAGACGGATTTGTTTGGTATCGTTAACGAAATGAAATGAAATTTCATTCGAAGTTGGTTTTTTACAAACACTTTTCGAAAGTCAATCTACGCCATCGCTTCAACAAATCCCTACCGTGAGTAGTCATGGAAGAAGAAGCGGCAAGAAACTTCCAAGAAGCTTTTTTTTGCTACTCACATTACAGATAGCACTTACTACTACTTATTAGCTAGAATATGAAACTCATGTCCAAGCATCTTTATCTTTAAAATAATCATCAAGTTTGTAATAACCTTTCGTCATAAGAATGCCTTTGACATGATTTTTAAATTTACAGTATGGCATTTCCGTCAATTCGAACGGAAGTTTATTATAGATTTTAATACAACTACCCATGAACGAGCCACCAGTTTTGCAAAGTCTGAAGTTTGGTACAGTCAGTTTAGCCTTTAGTATTAATCACTTGAACATCACTCTTCTGTAAGGAAACTGTCATAGTATTTTTTAACGTGCATAATATTATCAAAAATAAATTGTGAAACTGCAGTTAATATATTTATTTCCTTAAATACATTTCTTAGCGAATCCCTTGGCCTCAGGTTGTAAATGGCACGGACTGCTCTTTTCTGTAAGATAAATATTGACTCTATATCTGCAGCTGAGATCCACAACAACAGACCATAGGACATTATACTATGAAAGTAGCTAAAATAGACTAATTTTGCTGTTTCTACATCAGTCAAGAGCCTTACTTTCTTAACAGCGTACGCAGCCGAACTAAGTCTCCCCGACAAGGCTTCAATATGAGGACCCCATTGTAGACGAGAATCTATTGTAAGGCCCAAAAATTTTGTGTAGCACACATAACGATGGGTGGCACACCAGGTGACACTCCAGGTGACTCTACTCCATTAATAACTACTTTCTGAGTACGTTCAGATAAGTAAGATTTAAGAAGGCTAAGTGATTGTTTTAAGACACCATAATGACTAAGAATCGAGTACCTAATAATTTAATTTTCGATTTAGAAGTGGAACTTGCTGTGCTGTCGCATTCCACCAAATGTCATTGACACACAACTGGAATCCATCTCTATGGCTACACTCCACAATTATATTACACTCGATTATTATACTACAATCCATTATTGCATAACATTACACTCCATTATTGCATAACATTACATTCCATTATTGCATAATATTGTATAATAACGTGATCTTTGTAAAACATTTGTAAACAATTTCCCCAACCGAAACGTAGGTAAAGGCGTACGCTTAGTGAAGAACTTTTCCAGCAAAAGATTTAATACTATAAAGGCTTTTCCATAAATATGTGTCTATTTTCTCAATCGTGTAGGAAGAGAGAACAGACGTTTGGTGCTACACGTGGCCCTCCCCGCCCAGCGCTGACCGACAGACAATTATCCTGTATAAAATCGGCCACCACTCGCCGCACCGAGCGTTGCAACGTTTGCACTTAACATATTACATCACGTTTTGGCTGATGCCGGTCGACAGAAACAGAAAAGATTTGTCGCCTGAATCACTAAAGTTGCTTCCACATTTGAAAATGATAGATACTTTTTTATAACGTAGCTACGAGAGGGACAGGATACAGAAAATCTAAAATCAATAGCATCATAGCCTTTTTAATGTACAAAAATTTATTTACTTTCGTTCAAAATATATTTAAGGTAACAAATACAAAATAAAATAAAAAAATAGAGTGATGCAAACATTCTATACAACAACGAACAGTCGACTTGTTTTAACGTCGTTGGGTTAGCGTAGGTAGATATTTATTATAGCCATAAACGTGCTGGAAAATTTACGAAATTGATAATCAGCATGGAATTACATTCGGTAAAAAACAGTAAAATCAAAGTTAACGCTCAATTGGAGTAAATTTCCATCACCGCACCGTTAATACTATTGATCGGCACTCGGTGCTCCCACGCGCCAAGGTATCTTTCTCAATAGCAACATTTTTCACAAGGTAATGTAACCTACTCAAATTTCTTTTTGCGAATTAACTATTTTTCATCTTATTTTTTACGTAAAAATAATTATCTTTCAGACCGATCACGAAGGTACCTTTACCATCAGCTCTTAGCAATTCTAACCAAAAAATCATGCACGAGATGTAACTGATGTCATGATGTATCCGGACGTACCTTTGATCTCGTTATAATCTGATGTACACTTGATCTAGGCCCATAATTACTTACTTCTGTTTCAAATTTGATCCCAATGACAAAAATCGAATCTATAATATAATCAAGTCCGGAACCGCTGCAATACGGTGTGTAGGGACTGCTGATTATCGTCTTATTGCTTTTAATCAATTTTCGGATCGTGATAATATTAAGAATACCATGAATATCTGTTCATTCGAATGTCGTCGGTTATGACTTCATTAGGTCTTAAAATTATCCTTGATACATTACATGTAATTTTACCTAATAATACCTCTATCCTAAATTTCATCACACTCTTATCACAAATAAATGTGTGTTTGTGAAACATAGTGGGTACCAAAAATGAGCCAATTTTGAATCGTGAAGTATATATTAGACGTGACCTATTTCTTCATTTAAATTGTTGACCTATTGGCATTAACATCTTATCCGGCACTGGAACGGTATCATCTACCTTAAATATTATGTATGGAAGTGCATTAAATAAATTATACATTTCCACACACAAGCACGTTAAACCCGAGAATAAGACAGACGTTCTCTGTTATACCTATTTGTCAAAGCCGGCAATCGAACCCGCAACCTCTCACTCGTTAAGCACTTGCCTAATGGATGGATGGGCTAATCATCATCATCACCATCACAACCCATAACTGTCCCACTGCTGGGCACGGGTCTCCTCTCACAGTGTGTGGGGTATAGGCCATAGTCCACCACGCTGGCCAAGTGCGGATTGGAGGACTTCACACACCTTTGAGAACATTATGGAGAACTCTCAAGTTTCCTCACGATGTTTTCTTTCACCGAAGCAAGTAATAAATTAATTCTAATACGCATATATTTTTTGAAAATTAGAGGTGCATGCTGGGGTTTGATCCCCGGCTCCTCGGTTCGGGAATCCAACGTTTAACCACTCGGCTATCACTGCTTGTACTAATTCGTGGTTGAATTTCATTTGATCGCAACACGAGTTCCTATAAATAAAATGAATCTTTGAGTTGCACTAGTAAGCAAACAGCCTGAAAGCAACGGTTATCTCCAGGCTATCCGCAAGATGATAAAAGCGGGCGTAGGTATTATTTTTACAATGGAACTTCCCGGAATATCTCACACCTGTTGTACGATCTATCAAGTAATTGTATATTTTTGTGAACAGTCTGCTGTACAATTATATTATACTAGCTGACCCGGCGAACTTCGTACCGCCTAACAGTCGATTCTTTAATTTTTTTTAATACTTATTTTGTAATTCGGGACACCGGGTCAGCTAGTAAGATAAAAAAAGAAAAATTTACTTTTAAGTATTATTACGAATCTTTTGTATGGGAATATAACCTATCTCCATACTTTAAAGAATATTATAAAAAAAGAATTAGCGAAATCGATTCAGGTGTTCTCGAGATTTGCGCTTAGCAACAAATTCAGCGATTCATTTTTATATAATTATAGAGAAGATATATTATATATAAAAACAGATGTTTTTAGAAAGTTAGTCTGGTTTCCCTAATTTTCTTATGTGCACTTAATGGATACTTTTGATGTGGTATTATGGACCGCGCAACAAGAAAGCCCGCAAAGTCGCATCGCTTTCTAATTAATGCTTATACCATATCGCAAAGTTACAAATTGGCTACGCGGGACAAGTTCTGCCGAAGCAACAAATTTACTCGTAACATCAATGCTCGTAACGAAATACCGACTCAAACTTTATAGCCGTAGAGATGCTTCAACTGAAAATATACTTTATTAGTGCAAAACATAGTTGATATTCGTACGGGTTGTACATATTTGCCTGCGATGTTCTACGTTCTACGGATCGTCGAAGCCTTTTGTTTGCCAGCGCACCTTTTGTCTTGTGTACAAAAATTCGGTTTAGTGGCTCCCGGAAGCGGTCCTTGCAGCCCATTAATGTGTCGCCGTACTATCGAGCTACAAACAGCTCGTGCGTAATACTGTTTAAACCTACACGCCTCAATAATGTAGGAAGGGTAGAAACGAGCGATATAGAGCAGTGACAGTATTTCATGATAAACTTTAAAAAATGTTTACCATTAAGTAACAAGGTGACAATGTACATACCTATATATATAAATGCGACTGACCTGGCCTTAGCTGGATCCTCGCCGCTGTGCCGCTTGGTGTGGATGGTCCCTTTCTCTACCGGCGCCAGCTCGCCGGTGCGGCCCGTGGCGTCCTGCGCAACACCCCATGCATATCACACGCTGTCAGATTATGATGTTGCTTGTATTGTCCGCAATGTTGGATTTACAATAACGTCGCACAACTAAACATGCATTGTCATCCAAACTAAACGAATATACAAAATTTCAGTTCAATCGGTTGAAGATACCCACCCGCTTGATAATTGAGTTTAATATATATTATTATATTATAATTATAAACATAGTTCTATATATATATTATGTTCATACATTGCAAGTCAAATAAAATCTTTTAAAATGTTTATCGCCAAACGTTCAAATCAATTAAAAACAGTTACGCGAATTATTTAATTTACTATTGAAATCACACATTTTATATTACCAAAATCACGCGAATCATAGACGCAGTAACTTCACAACATAATAATTATGCATAGCAATATTTTGATGTTTATTCGGAAAAAATATATGAACAAAATTGCACCATTTGGTTACCTCCTCATATCGCCTACATAAGGTTGACTGAGCTTTTGTGTACGCTTTTATAATAAAGCGCCTAAGTCAATCATTGATCTCCTTATTGGTTAAAGAAACACGGCTTATACAAAGGGTACATTATACAGTCGATGAGTATATTAATGACAAGGATGCTTCGAAAAAAGACATCCGCAACCAGTTCCGTTCAAGTTAGAATGAAACGACGACGAGACGAAACGGAATAGTTATTTAGTTCAATAAAGTGCTCCCATCAACTAATAAGACTTCTCGTGCAATACGCTAGTTAATGTTCACTATTCAAAGTCGTGTTTCTAAGATATGCATGTCGCATTAAAATAATTAGCGAGAGTAGAGAGCTGAAGGTGGTTCGTGTAATTCTGACGTTTACTTATACGTCAACCAAACGGAGGTAAGAGGCAATACACTGAAGTTGCTAATTCTATACGCGTATATCTAGGTATACTAAATATGATTTTAATAATGTGACTAATTTTATTAATTGACGCATACATACTTAACCTAACAAAAAAATATTTTGTAAATAATAGACAGTTACTCAATTCAATAACAAGTACAGTGGTGGTGTAATTGTAAGTGTAGTACGTACGTACCTGCGAGCCGGCGCCGGGCCCGTCGCTGTGGCCGGAGGTGGCCTTGCGCATGGAGGTGAGCCGGTAGAAGGGCGGCGTCTCGGTGCGCTCGATGAGGCAGTTGAGCGTCTCCACCGTCTGCAGCTCCGTCATCATCTCGTCCAGCAGCCGCTCGGGCCGCGAGCGCGCCAGGTACAGCACCACGCGCTTCGCCTGCACCACAACACAACACATTGCTGTTGGAAACCAATCCATTTGGGTGGCGACCACTTTTTATAACCCGCTCTCTGCTATGCAGTTATTTTGACAATTTTATAATAAAAAAGAAACAAATTAATGATCTTGGGTATTAAATGTAGATAAAAAAAAGCTCTTTACAGAAAAAAATATCATTCATATTTGACAAGCTATCACAGGTTTTAAATTTTGAATCAGTATTCGTTATATTGATTTAGTTCACGGACAACGGCGGATGACGCTTATGTAAAGACAGAATATTCTAATAATTACACATATTATAGATTTCTCGACAATCATACCTTATTACCTATATTGCCCCTGTACTAATCGGGGGCGGGTTCATAATTATGTTAATATATTCGACGTCCATATATTATTTAGATTAAATAATTGGCAGCTGATCCAGAATAATTGGAGCCGGTAAAGAGGTACATACATGAAGGGTTTACGGCGGCAGTTAAACTTACGTATGGAAGTAGTTCGTTGGGGGCCATCCCGGAGACTATGATCAGGTAGCGGATGATGACCTTCAGATTGTTGGGCCAGCACGCGCACAGCGTTGACCACAGCTCCTCGATCTCCTTGGGGTGGTTGTCGGAGAACTGCCCAAATTATATCCGCAATATGAACATTCTTATAACATCCATATAAAAATCACGTAATACAATAAAACATCAAAACTTAATTAATTCAAAAAATTTCGGTATTAACCTCTATAACTACAACCCTTATCTGGTTCATTATTCAGTTATACTTTTAACATTTTAATTGTAACACTGTAGATATTAAAATATTTGACACGTAGAAGACATTTTTTTATTTAAATATTTGTTTTTTAAATATGTTATCTACGTACTTTACACATCAATTTTCAGTTTCCCATTGGAACGAAGTGTGTTCCGTTCATTCCAGTGTTTATAAATATTGATACCAATAGGCCGCGACTGCGATTGGCACACCTAGTGCTATGGCTACAACAATTGTCCGCAGTTCAAGGTGAAGCAATGGGCGCGACGCGCTGTTTGCGCCGCCCGCCATCCGTCACAGGTGATAGATCGTGTACATAATCACTTCATAATGTTATAAAGCACTTTCTAAACCATGTTTGTTCACACCTCTATTAAATGTCGATAGCTTAATTTGTAACGTTGGACTTTAGAAACTCTCATTAAGATACATACATACAAACTTTCATTCTGTGTTCCAAGGCAACCGAAGTATGTTCTCAAATATTATTCAGCAGTTCAACTTTATTTGATTTTATTTCCTTTAATAATAATTAATTCAAAAAAACTTTTTGAAAACAATAACATACACGTTTTCCACATTATTTTTAACCCCTGTCATATTAAGCAATATGCAAGACTGGCCAGGGAAAAGGAAATAGTTATAATACAACTTGAAGATTTGGCTTGAACATACATACATGCAAACATTGTAGGTTAAAAAGATGAAAGTAGGTGTTACCTTAACGGTGATATAGAAGAGGTTGTTGAGCACCATCTCGGTGGCCTCCACGGAGCCGAGCCCCTCGCGCCGCGCCGCGCGCCCCGCCTCCGCCGCGTGGTACTGTCGACAAAGCCACTCTCGTATTCCAGCACAGCAAACACGACATCGAATATACATCATTCATAGCTATCAGCACAATATTAATAGTTACATACTGACAAGTGTATGTTTTCATTACCTGGACGAAGAGTGCTTTTACAGAATGCCTGATGCAACTGTATAAAATGAGTCGCCACTATTTACGCTCACCTCGAAATACAATGTTTAAAGTATATGAACTACTTTATGCAAATATTAGTCGAGATCTTAATAGTAATAGCATGTATTGCAATGTGCGTGTACGTGACGTGTGCGTGTATACGTGAGTGTGTTAGTTTGTGTGTGTGTTTGTATGTGCCACCACGTCTTATAGTCAAAAAAATTGTTTTCGTCTAATACACAGGCAGTTAAGCCTTATCCCCATACTTCAACAATTTGCTGTTACTTAATTTATTCAAATGACATTATTATTTTCAATTTTCAGGAATTTCAACTGTTAATATTAATTTATAATAAAAAAAACATTAATTAGGAAATAACATTTATAAGTCAAACTTTATTCATTTATTTTTGCCAGTTTTACCATTTGCCGGCAAACTTTCTGAGACGAGATGATGACAATCTGAGAATGGACGTTCCAACGGAAATAAAAACCATTGTTGTCTGGAAAAGGAGTATTTTAGGTGAAAATGAACTTTGCTTTTTGTTTAAGGATTAATATAATATATAATAATATATATACGAATAAATAAATATTTTGATTCAAAGAAATTATACCGTATTAAAATGATAGCTAAAAATCTAAAAAACACGCTTTTATAGAAAAAATAAGTAAACAATGGAAAATAAATTTTAAGAAATTAGAATTAAGAATAGTGTAAAAAAAATTATAAATATAAATTATGAATAGATATATTGGCCCAATGTTCAGGGCTCTAGGGTGGTTTTACAGTGACGCTGGCTCGAAGGAACCCTGACACTTAGAAAAGCTGATGGTTGTTGGCAAGCCCGAAGGGAGAAGACCACGCGGTCGTTCGCCTACAGCCTACAGTCTCACAGGCTTGCTGAATACCCAAGCTTTAAAGACCAAAGACCAAAATATTGCCTGCATTAGAATCTGTTCACGCCTAAAAATTGTCATGTCAATAATTGTGTGTAATGCTGTTGGTGTATAAATAAATAAATATTTAATGGCCCAATATAGCGTCCAAGACGTGAGCTTAGTTGTGAAGTTTAAAACGAAAAAGGCAATGTCAAAATGAAACCATTAAAATCGACGTTGCGCTCGTAGCATTTTGCTACGGATTACTACGAAAACTGCTACAAAGTTATTACATGGTTAAAATATTCTAATTGGATATATAACAGATATGGCTAAATACAGATATTATGTATTTACTGATAAGGATGCAAATTATTTTATTGTCTAAATGTAAATTGATTTAAAAGGAAATTATTAATGATAGCTTCATCATTAATAAAGAATTTTCATTGAAAAATACGTAATAATTTTTGTAAGTGCTAAAATTGACAAAATACACATTAGCCTCCTGTGAGGATCGAACCCACGACCCTTGGTTTACGAGACCAATGCTCTAACCACTGAGCTAAGAAGGCATTGATTCCTACGACGGAAGTTTTGAGCACAAACCAAACTCCCAATGGTTATTAAATAGTGTTATCATTAGCCAACAGTGCTACTGGTATATCTAATTTTCAAACATAAGGTCACAGGTGCATTGCAGTTGCCGCTAGAGACATTGTATCGTTGTCAGTTACGGAACCGTAAGTCAGGGAGGCTCGGGGGGCAAAGCCCCCCGCCAAGAATAAAGACCCGCAATTCTACGGCACGATAGTTTTAGTTCCGCGCGGACATTTATATCGGCACTTTAAACCAGATGTGTTAACAGGAGCCCTTCGTCTGTTATTAGAGGTCTAATGGCTGTGTGGTCGGTGACGCGTTAGTAAGGCAGTTACAGTAACAACAATGCATGCCGGACCACCTGGTACATACACAAATAAGAATAAAACGTTGTTCGTAAGTAAACGCAAACTTATGAATGGGTGACTGATTTAGACCGACGGGTGTCAAGGGGTATCGAGGAGCACCGATGGCCGCGAGCAATTAGCTCTGCACTGCAGGCGTCAGTCAACGTGGAGCGGAGACAGATATATTCACTGTTACCTGCTCAAAAACCGCTGCAAATTGTGAAGAACTGTTTGATTTTTTGCGAATTGGAAGTGACGCTCGTAGTGAATTAAGCCTTGTAGTGTTGCGTGGCACAGACGTAAGGGGTCATAGGCTAAACCAACAGTGATATTGAAATGCCATAAAAGCAAAAGTTATTAAATAATTATGATGATGCCAACGTTATAATAAAGTTAAAGGTAGAGTAAATAAACGTGTTGTGTGAGGGATAGTTATTATCTTTTTAATTAACCGTAACGTGACCAGCCGAGCACCTCGAATTACATGCTCGTCGGGAACGTTTACGCCTCAAAAGTAAGGGTAAGTAACGGTTTATCTCGATTGCCGTGGAAAAAATTTAATGGCAAAGTTGTTGTAAGTAATAAAAAGATCTACAACTTTTGTTTTTACACTTTTTCACATAACCTCCAAATGTATGTGAAAAAATAAAAAAACTAAGTTTTTATTTTTTTGCCTTTTTTAAAAATTAGTTTTTTTTCACGAAATTTAGTGAAAATTACCTTTTTTTGTCACAAATACACTGTAATTGTTTGATTTATTATATATATTTTTGCACCCTAATTTTCAATGAAAAATTCTCGCGTCAAAATATTTTTTTTTCGGTACGCTTTTTTACGCTGAAATGTCTACTTTCCGATGGCGTAAAAAATATACATTATAATGTAAAATTTTCTCAGAAAATGCGCTTATACTGCGACTAAATCAGGCACATTTCTTGAACTTATTTAAATTAAGAATACTCGTATATAAAAATAAACTATGTTTTATTAGATGATGTGAAACCGAATTACATGATACATAAATAAAATTATTGCTCATTACAATTTATTGTTTTAATTTTAAGTTTACGATGTCTAACTTTTTTACTTAAAATATCATTTTAAGTAAACAAGTCAATAGCGTGCGAAAAGTGGCACAGTCAAATTTTGCTAATTGTCCTTACTTGTACTTTTTGAAGTGAAAGCTCCTATAGTATCGTTGTGATTTAGAAATCGATGAAACGGAAATGACGCGCAAATGAAAAGAAACGAAAAACGAAAAAGAGTCAAAATGACAGCTTGCGTAAGCAAAGCAAAACATCAATATTTGGATTGACAGTATTCGTTTTTTACACATTTTGATTTTTTTTTATTATAAAGCTATCTTTTTCAATGCGTTCCGTAATTATCCGTAATATGTGTGTTCCGTAGTTAGAGCAATGTGATCCGAGCGGATCCAAAAGGGCAACTTTCGTTGTATGAACTTAACATATCTATGATTTTAATGTATGTATTGTGTGTGTACCTGTATGTAAGAGAGCGGGTTGGTGGGCGGCACGTTGGGGTCCACCAGCTCGATGTTGACCAGCCACGGCAGCAGGTATTGCAGCAGCAGCTGCCGCACCTCCGTGCGCGCCGTCTGGAACCGCGCAGTGATCTCTGCACAACACACGGCCCACGTCATTTGCAGCCAAATTTCGCTTAAATCCGTTCAGCCGTTTTGGCGTGATTGATCTTAATCTTTGATAATCGCTACACAATTTACAGACGAGATAGGATAGATAAAAACGGAGGAGGTGTGCTCATAGCAGTTAGTAATAATTTGGTATCATATAGTAAGGGTAACTGGGAAGGCAACTGAGAAGACCTTTGGGTAAACATAGAAGTCAATAGGCATGGTAGCTTGATGAATATTTCAATGTGTGCTATTTACCTACCTCCACCTATTAATATGGACAAGTTAGAGACCTTTATAACAAACACAAATAATATTGTAAACCTTAGTGATCATGTTTTGATAGCTGGAGACTTCAATCTTGCAACCCTAACTTGGTCAAAAATAAGCGATGTTAATTATCTACATCCATCTAGTAGCTGTAATTTGGACTCGCTGTTTATCGATTTTCTTAATGAAAACTGTCTTAAACAGTATAATCCTATTGTTAACGTCAACCAGAGAACACTAGACTTGATTATGTCTAATTCATTAGACTTGAGTATTACCCATAATGTTAATTCAATCAGTGTTGTTGATAGTCACCATCCCCCACTAGATATAACCTTATCAGTAACTAATAACAATATAATATATATAAATATATTATTATTATTTAAGTATTAGTTGCTTTTATATGTTACTTGTTAATCTATTTCGTATTGTATAATAGGTACAAGATTTTTAAACATTATACTTATTTACACACACACACATGATTACAATACAAGATAACTATTTAATGTTAATTCACTTATTACATATTATGCATGCTGTGGTCATCTATAAGTAAGAATACTTGTTAGTTTTTGATTTATGTCTTATCTCTGTAAGAATTTTGTTACATGTACTGTTGATGATCCTAAATAAATAAATATCTCAAAGGGAATGAGGCAACATTTTTAATAAAGTTCCCAGGTGGTTAAAATTTTATTCGAATTTTCCACAATTATTGTCATAAACATCTAAATACCTTCTTCGTAAATCACTCTGTTGTAAATCAATCACTATTGTTGGAAACCGTATTAAAATCTGTTAGGTACATAGTGTTTAAGTTTATCGCACGGAGCACGGAGCACTGTGTTTTATAATTAATATGTAGTGATTTTATTATTATTTAAACGTTGTGAAAACTTTGGAATGTAATAAACCAATCATAATGTTGTTTTCTGTAAAGTCTGGTCCAATTTAAATTTCAATCATCGAGATAGAAACTATCGTACGATAGTTCCTATCTCGATGATTGAATCTTAATGAAATTTTGCATAGTTGGTCCAATTTAAGAGATAGATAAAAGATCGTAGTAAGTGGAAAGAAGTGGTCTCTGCCTACCCCTACGGGACAGAGGCGTGATTATATGTATTATATATATAACTAGCGACCCGCCCTCGCTTCGCTTCGGGAAACTTATTCCTTCGGTATGCAAAGATTTAGTTTTATATTTTGGATAATCCACACTCCATATCTTTATAAATTATATCCTATGTGTTATTCTGATGTGTAAGCTATATTATTGTAAAGTTTCAGCAAAATCGATTCGGTAGTTTTTGCGTGAAAGAGCCACAAACATTCATACATCCACACAAACTTTCGCATTTATAATTTTATCAAAGGATATGATAAAAGATGGTTTTTATCTTGATTATTAATGACATTGTGATTAATGTAAATTAGATGTATTTTGTCGTACTAGTAGCCGTTAATGCCGCCGGGGTTCAGAGCAGTTAGGAGGAATGGCGACAAAGACTGGAGAGTGTTGGCTTAAAAGTGAGCAGAACCAAAACTGAACATATGTTTTGTGACATTGGCGGTCTCTCTAGTCTTGAGCCTGTAACGCTCGACGGTATAACTTTACCAGTCTGCTCTGATTTCCGGTACTTGGGGTCACTTGTACAGAAGGAGGGGGACATTGACCGGGACATAACACAGCGGATCAACGCATGTTGGATGAAATGGCGGCAGGTCCCGATTAGCAGAATAAGTATTAAAAAATTAAAAAAATAAAGAATCGACTGTCAGGCGGTACGAAGTTCGCCGAATCAGCTAGTAAAAAAGTAAAAAGTAGTATATATGTGCCAGATTTCATTTCACAGATTTCACGAGGGAGGAGCCCTCGTGCAATTTCATAAAACGGGGTACATAGTTTTTACATCACGGCGGTATATGTTACCCAGCGAAAAATTATATCGTTACCTAACTAGCACAAACCGTCAAGATCTTTCGTTTTCCATTTGCGATAAGCATACAATAGGTGGCCCTGTGTTGTCAAACTGAGAGATACCGAAATGCCATAAATAGAAAAACCAATAGTTATTCAATGTAATGAAATACATATATACAGTACCAGTATACCTTTGAAGTTTTTCCGTTGATCTGTGGCTACACTAGAAAATACAAATCTCAAATTGGATTAATATCATGTACTTGTATATCTTACGTACACACGATAACAATTATTACTGGAATAAACAAATCGTCTGGGCATTATTGATAATGTTTATCTCCTATCTTCGCTTCAATCCATTAATGTCCCACTACTGAGCACGGCTCCTCATACCTGAGGAAGCCTGGAGTACCTATACTGCACCACGCTGCTCCAGTGCGGATTGGTGGAAGGGTTAGTGGCCAAGATTTTAAGCCGCCCGAAGGCACCCGATATGGTATGATTATGACAATGTTACCAAATGGTAACAACCGGGACCGACGGTTTTACGTGCCCTCCGAAGCACGGAAGCGCCCAAGAAATTTTTGCCATCAGCGGTGACCCATCCAACTACTGACCGCGCCCGCTGTTGCTTTGTCGATTACGTAAGATCGACGCAAGCCGCCGCCGGGCTATGAGCGCTGCTTATAACTAATGGGGCAGAGTAATTGGGCCTAGTTTAGAATAATTAAGAACAATTAAGAAGGAACTACTACTAATAATCATACTAGATAGATAGATAGATAGATAGGTAGTAGAGCCTAGAGTAGGCCCGGGGTAGCTCTACCGCCCACCATGGTCATCATCATCATCATCATCATCATCATCACAACCCATAACTGTCCCACTGCTGGGCACGGGTCTCCTCTCACAGTTAGGGGTATAGGCCATAGTCCACCACCAAAATTAAATAATAAACGAAACTAATTTTATTCCACGTATTTTAGTTTTTCACTTAAATGGTTAAATTTTATTTTATTACAATTTTATTTTTATGTGATGTCCAAGTCAAGCTATAGATTGGGACAAGAAGCGACAACCGTATCCTTAATGTCTCACTAGATGGCAGTACGTAGTGTGTTATTTGTGTTCTCACTGTTGTCATCTATGTGAAAATCGAAGGAAAGCAAAATAGCCAGTTGAATAGCCAGTTTTAGGGTGATACTATTTGCTTGTATTAGTGGTGTCTCTGTTTACTTATCTACTTTGTGACATTACATATTTTATGACCATAAACTTTCATGTCCTCGAGTATGTCATGTGAAAAAAAAAATTACCCAGTATATTAGCAATATAATTTTCGACCAAGTAATATCTTTCACCTGGACCACAACCCATTTCACAGAAGAACTCGAGCGAATTCGATAATCTACCTACCGGCTATTTACATTGTTATCAGTTATTTTTATCCTGTTATTGATAAGTGAAAAAGTGTTATGTAATGCAAGACTACCCACGCCGGGTTGTTATAAAATGTATTTAGTTCTCTTGCAAGTGATATGTATCTTAATGAGAAATATATAATAATAATAATATTTATATCAATTAGGATAATAAGATAAAAAAATGTTTGGGGGATTGGAAATACGACATATTCTCAAAAGTAGTCGCATTAGTGGTTCGACGCACAGGGTTATCGGGTTGTGAAGTCCACCGCGAATACGCTAAGCTGCAGCGTAGCCGGCCCGTTTCACCACTGATCGGATTACGTACGTTAATGGGAGTTTTAAACTCCATAGGAATATTTTTCTCGTTTTGAATTATTGTTATTAGCCTTGATTGGCATCGAAATACTCTACAACGCGCGAAGTCGACAGGTTGTTATGTAAAATACCCCTTACTGCCCCCCTGCATCGGTCGGGTTCGGGACGAAGTGGGTGGTCTCTACATGTACAGACCACTCCCCCACCAGTGTCGGGAGACAAGTGAACCAATGATTTTGACCAAAATCGTATACAAGATACCATCTTCGTCTTCACCATCATAAAATTGTACCTTACAATAGAAGGCAAAATGTCCCGTGCCGACGACTGCGCAAATAAAATAAATAGTACCTGAATGACCGAGCTTTGTTCGGTATTTTTTAACAACGTCAACAACTCGTTACATACAACGCCGTCTGCTGAAGTATCTTTAGTGTGGCTGTGTCGCCAACAGACGTCAGGAAGACATATTTTTCAGTTTAAACACGGATAAAACTAAATCAATACCAAAGCAATTAAGTGCCTAAAGATTGTGATAGCTGAAAAAGTAAGTCATTGTACCAATAAGTGCTTATTACGAGGAGTTTTCCCGATTCAATAAAGGTAGCGAAAATAAGTCTCATTTAAAAACCGGAAATAAAAAAGAGCCAAATAATTACAGACATGTGTCAGTGTTACCAGTCGTATCAAAAATATTTGAGCACATAATAATATACCTACAAAAAATACGTCAAAAACCAAATATATTATTTTTACCGAGAAAAATAAACATATTCCAGATTTTACACCTCTTCAACTTAATAATGTTGCATTACAACGCTCAAACCTAGAAAAGTATCTTTGACTATGGATGGATGAAAAATTAACATGGAAATCCCATATAGAGCACGTTAAGACAAAATTAATGTCAGTATTAGGAGTATTGCGTAGAATCTCAAACTTAATTCCAAAAACACACGTAATATAATATATCTCTTTAGTAAAATCTCACCTAGAATACGTAATAGAAATATGGGTTTCTGCTGCCATAATAAACTTAAAACCTTGTGTTCATATAATCTCTTCTAAATCAATTCTATCTAGTTTACAGCTAAGAAAAAAATAACTCACAACTTAAGAAATAAACATATTTTGTTCTACCGAATGTACGTACCTACTAACGGCGGAAGGAAAACGATTTAGTTTGGGGGAGCACATTGCCAAATGACATTAAATAATGTAATCATTTTAATAAATATAAATCTGAATTGAAAAAGTATATAAGTGCTATATAAATTGTGATATTTACATATATTTTAAATATTTTAAAGCTTCAGAGGCACATATTGTTACTGTATTGTTTTTCTGTGTATCTCATTGTAAGTGAACCCGTATGTTTTTTATGAGTAATACATAAATTCTTTAATCCTTATAACGACGTTTTCCAAAAATGAAACCTAGCTAGATCGATTTATCGTCCCTGAAACCCACGGCATACGAAACTTCATGAAAATCATCGGGGCCGTTTCCGAGATTCTGATTGCAAGACAAGTACAAGTATTAGATACTGACCTGAGAACATGGGCATCGTGAGTTCCGGGTGGAGCTGGGAGAGTTGGCGCGAGAGGTACAGCTGCGAGCGGCAGTACGTGGTGCACAGCAGCACGTCCAGCGTGCCGCGCCCCTTCTCCGATCCTGCACCAGCAGATTACAAAATGAGCATATCTTGCCAACGTCAGCTACATTCCACTACTTCAGTTTGTTAGGGATTCAGTAATAATAAATCAATGGTTTAACGTAAGTGCCACATTCATGGCCGAAACGGCTACTGAGCGATTGTTACCGGTCGATTATAACGTGGGTGTCATTAAGTCAAGAGTTAATAAATTGTTTATATATAAATTGTTCTTTTATACTTATAATAAGTTAATGCTTGACTACAATCCCACCTGATGGTAAGCAGATAATGACGTAAGTTGATAGTAAAAGTTTTAAAGGAAAAGTTTATTTTATTCTTTTTAGCGCAAGAAGCTGAAATTTGCACTACACAGCACTACACTACTCAGACGATTTTTGGAAATTCCACCCCTAAGGGGATAAAAAAGGTGGTAAAAAGAAACTTTTTATTCCTTCAATGGATATACTTGAAAATTTATAAAACGCTGTCGAATTCAGCGATATAACCGAATTTCGCGCGGGCGAAGCCGTGAGCTGAAAGCTTGTTAATTGTATAATAATCCTTACGTTAGGAATTAAGGTCAGGCAAAGATTAAAGTTAAGCTCGGAAATGTTGCATGCAACCTGATTCTTTGAAAACGGTTTCCATGGTATTGACGCTTTCAAAGAGATATAAACCGCAGCTGTGAAATAAATTCTTTCTAAAATTAATAATGTTTCTCGTGTAATCCTCTCCGAGATATCTCAAAGAGAGATCATACTGAGTCTCAAAGAGAGTTATTTCTGCTGTACTTTGTTACGATAAAATTCTCGTACTAAAAATGGTGATATAATATGTGCAAACTAAAGAGTTGTAAGCAAAAAACAAAAAAAATAAGAAATTTGTAACTTTTACCCTAAATAAAATATACCAAAATTGTTGATATATGTATTAATCCTCGTATAATAACGCCTGTAGCAATCTACACAGGCTACGCCGTAACGCGTAGTGTTACGCGTCGTAGCGGCTACAATCAACAGGTATCCATTTCCATTATTAAACAAGCGACACAGAAACTTGTAAAAGAAAAACTTGTGTAGGCTGGCGCTGTATGTAAGTTGGCGAAGGCCGGCGGCGCGGCTCGGCGCGAGCGGGACGGGGGGCGCGGGCGTGGGGCCGCCTGCACCCTGCACCCTGCAGACTCCCGGAGAGCCAAGCGGGCGGTAGGGTTCGCCTATATAAGGCACCCGCCCGCTTCCGACTTCAGTCAACGACGGGAGACACCGCGGCCGCCCGCCTAAAAATCACTTGCCGGCGTCCCGTGTACGAGGGACGATATACGAGTATATAGTAGTAGTAGTAATAAAAGATTTTTCAAAAATGTTTCAACATCGAAACAGTCATTTCTGATTATCATCTTCAAGCTGATGACGTCCTATATGTCAGATTTGAATCATCATCAACAAAATCAAAACAACTCTTTTCCCGAAGAAGACTATGCTGTGTTTAATGTTACCTTCGAAGTTACAGACTCCAGCCTGCACGATTTTAATTATAATAATACAATTTATGAAATGATCGAGGAACGAGTGGCTAGTCCGATGGAAATTTTCTTTACGCCCTGCTTGATCACGCTCGGCATCAGCGGCAACTTGTTGGCCCTCTACGTATTTTTTTCAAGCCAACTAAGATATCAATCGACGAGCCAATATTTATCCGCTCTCGCAATATCCGACTCACTGTTCCTCGCACAGCTGTTGCCACCGTGGTTGAGTACGATGGGCATCAGCAGCATATTTCATCGAGACCCCTTTTGCAAAGGTTTCTTGTATGTATCGTACGTGACCTGCTGTCTCAGTTCGTGGTTGGTAATAGCTTTCACCATCGAAAGGTTCATCGCCGTCCAATATCCTCTGCAGCGGCCGTCGGTATGCACCGTGCGAAGGGCCCGCTACGTAATAGCCGGATTGGTGCTGGGATCCATGGTGGTCAATCTTCCCGTGCTACATTTCACCGGTTCGGAAAACGGCGTGTGCCATATAAAGAAAGAAAACTTGAAGCAAGCCGCGATATTCAACTGGGTGGACACCACGGTCACATTCACTATACCGCTGACATTGATCATATTTTTTAACACTTGGATAGCCACCGCAGTAAATAGAGTGAAAAGACATCGGATAAAGCTGACACAAGAAGAACTACGGGCAGTGCGCACGGCGGGCCGGCACACGCCGCGCCCCAGCGACCTCGTCTACCTGCGATCCCAACGACGCATCACCAATATGCTGCTCATCGTCTCCACCACCTTTATGGTGTTCAATTTCCCAGCCTACGTTCTGCGGTTGTTCGGATACGCTTACGATTTGGTAAGTGACTTTAAGAGAGTGCGCGCACGGGGGACGTTTGTCAGCGTGACTGTTTCGTCGCTCTTATCAAGTTCTTGGATATGTATGTGCGCGCACGTTAGGACGCGACAACTGGGTGGGTGACTTTTATGTCCGCCGAAGCCGGTGACAAAATTGTCACTCTCCGTTCACATTGACGAGCCGGACGGCGCAATGGTTAACATGCCAGATCGTCGTTCCATTGACGCTTCCATATCAAAAAAGTTTTGTTACTGTCGCCCTCGTGAGCACACCCCACTTTAGAAACGCGACGCGACGAAGACAAAAACTTTTATGTCACGCAGACAAAAGTCCCCCGTGCGCGCACTCTCTAATACTTATTTCTCTAAGTTGTTCAAATCAATGGAACAACAAAATATTGTGCGCGTTTTCAACTTTTCAATATTTAAAAATACGACCTAAATCTATCAGTGACAGCTATTAAAATATATTGCTGTGCGCTAAGACTGGTAGATAAGTTTATTTTGAATATTAAGTGTACGTTAAAAACCGTTTGTTAGCGGCAGTTAGCTTATAAAATCATATTTGCAACTGCAGTAAAGGGAAAGACTGTCGCGGATTGACATAGGCCGCGCGAGAGTGATGTGCGATTTACTTTATAGTGTAAGATAATATCCGCTGCCCCTGTGGGTAGCGGTATTGCCAGGTGGAATGGGATTTTTCGCAATAACCTACAGGTGCGCCCTCACTTGTAACCGTCGTTGATCGGAACGCATGGCATTTTCATGTTCAGTCGTTTCTATAGAGTGTTCGAGACAGGTTTCTCTACTACTTGTGTTTGTACTATAATTGTATTACGTACACTATTAGTATTGTACGAGTAATGTTGCAGGCAAGTTATCATATCTCGATATCTGTTGGTTTAAAAAACCAGCGACTAGCGAGTAGCGAGTAGAGCTAGAAACTGAAAACGAGTTGGCGAACAGCGAGTAGCGAGTGTGTATGATTTTTGTTCCGAGAGTTTTGTCTCTGGGCTATCAGCGAGTGACAGAGTGCGACCTGCGATCACTCGCACTATCCGCTGGGGGCGATACTATTGTGTACTCGGTGTTTGTTCTGACCGCCAAGCGAGCACCGCTGAGCGAATATGATGTTTGACAGCTCTTGTCGCATCAACCCATTAAATACCCACTTTAGGGCACGCGTCTCTCCTCATAACTAAGGAGACCTAGACCATACGCTACCACGCTGTTAAAGTACAGATTTGTAGAGGAGTCAGTAGCCAACCAAGTGTCGGATTTATTTATGCCGCCGTGAGGCCTCCGACATGGCTTAACGACTGCTATTTAATGATAAAAACCGGGACCGACGCAGAATAACGGAAGTGCTCAAGAATTTTTGTCACTTGCGGTCACCCACCCAACTACCGACCGTCCGCTGTTGCTCAATTCGGTTCATCACCTAGGATCGATGCAAGGCGTCTGGCTTTGAGCGCGTCAGTTGCATCTTTCTACAAGCAGGCAGCATGGAAATTGGTCTTCAATTGTATAGTTGGGTCAGTTTTACTTATTGACTTAAATAAAGGGACTGTGTTTAATTGAATGAGGAAAATTACCACTTATGATATGTTGTTAAACATTATGGCCATTCATTTTACAGTGGCCATTAAATGTATTAACATAAACATTGTTACAATGCAATTGGAGTCTATAGATCGGAACGATAAAACACCTTTGCATGCATTTACATTTTGTTTAAGCAACGATTCGGCGAGGTAAGGAGAGAAGCTAAGTGATATAGTGGTCAAATTGAAATGATAGAGAAATATTATGCATTCTTATATTAAGTATTTATTTTAAATTCAAATTGAATTCTTCAATTTCCTCTTGCTCTAATTTCATTTATAAAAAGCTCAATTTATGCCTTCAAACGAGCACCGCCCACATCATAATATCGTAAGGGCTCATTAAAACTCCAACGAATCATGATTTTTCTAGACCAAGATTTAAAACGATACGATAATAGCGCTATTGGCGGGGATATTTCCTTGCCTCCAGATGTAATCGTAAGCCGTATGCATACATTGAATACATGTGGGCAAAATGTAGATACCAAATGAAATTTATTTTAATTTGTAATCATGATTACACTTTTCTCACCTTTGCTTTATGGATAGGTACAGCGGAGTAAGAGCTTACGTAAGTTTCCTGCATCGAATTAAAAGTCGCACTATAATGCCGAATTGACAGAATTATGTTTGAACGAGCCCAAAAACACGAGTCGGTAAAAATAGGAAAAAAATAACAATTCCAACAATTTCCAATCGGCAAATTGTCTTCTCTTTTTAACGGCGTTTACACATTTATTTCTTTTGCCCGATAGCTTACTAACAATAACTAACAGTCCCAGTCCTCAAACTTACTAATAGACTAATCAACTAATGTTCTAACACCACTTCCTAACCGGAATTACTATCCTAGTCCACATTTGAGGTTTGTTGTAGGTCACATTCGTCACGGGCGGCAGAGGAAGGATGGCGCTGCATGCTCATTTGATATCTTAATTCCATAAAAAAAGAGCTGAATACAGTTACGTACTTAACATTTAATTTAGAAGAACGCGATCCTTAAAGAAATACTGGTGTGTATGTCAGATCCACGATTAAGATATTTTTCGTAGCACAAAATGATAAAATTAAATATAATGTCTATGTAGTTGGAAAATAACAAATAATGCGTCTATAAATTATGTGACGCACAGACGGGGTCGAAATATCAAGTAAAATTTTCCGCAACAAATTGCGAGAAAACGGTTAATTTATCGCGGTCATGCGAATACCACAAAGTATCACGGTAGGCCTTAGTCGACATCCGCGTAGCAGCGATACGCGCATAAGTCTTGCAAAGCACCAGCGTTCGGTCCACAGTGTACCAGCTGCACCCGGGCGTAAACAGCGATCCTCACGGATTGTCTCCAGCTGCTGAGCTTCTATGTGCAAGCGACTTACAGTGGCTAAATCCAAGCGAGGCCGATTTTACTAATAATCACTTATTATACAATACTAGCGACCCGCCCTCACTACGCTACTTCGGGAAACTTACTTCGGTTTGCACAGATTTAGTTATATATTTTGGATAATTCACACTATCTTTATAATTTATAGCTAATGTGTTATTCTGATGTGTAAGCTATATTATTGTAAAGTTTTAGCAAAATCCATGCATTTTTGCGTGGAACAGTAACAAACATTCATACAAACTTTCGCATTTATAATATTAATAGGATATATATAGATAGATAGACAGAAAAAAATGTTTAAAGGTTTATTACCACATAAAAATAGCAATAAATACTACCGCAATTTGCTTGACATGTCACAGTTGCCCTCGGTTAGCCTGGGCGGTATCGCCATACCATTCACTGACACTGTATTATCATTGACTTAAATGTTTCATGGAATGCCCAGATTAGTGAAGTTAGCCGCAAAGTTCATTATGCTTTTCATTCCCTGAAATGCCTGCAGAGTTTACTGCCCTTGAAAACTAAAATATCTCTTGCTCAAATTTTAGTTCAGCCTATTATAGATTATGCTGACGCCCGCTACTCGGATGCCACAGAGGAGCAATTAAACAAACTTGAGCGGTTGCAAAATCTTTGCATTCGTTTTATCTTCGGTATTCGCAAGTTTGATCATGTCTCTCAGTTTCGTAAACATCTCAAGTGGCTCCCAATTCGTTTTCGCCGAAACTCTAGGATTTTATTCTCGCTTTTTAACATTCTCCGCTCTCCTACTGCTCTATCCTATCTGCGAGAGCGCTTTGTTTTGCTCGCCGCCCAGACGCTCCCTGTAGAACTTTCCTGAAATCCCTACTCCAAATTCGTCCTCATAAAAGTTTCTTGTACTCCCGCTCCTTCTCTGTGCGAGCAGTAAAACTATGGAATTCGCTTCCGCCTCACATCCGCGACTCCAATACGATCTCTATTTTCAAAAGGTGGGTCAAAGAACACTATTTATCTTTAGCTTCTTAAAAATTGGTCGCCGTTTCATTTATGTATATATGTATGTTTGTGTGTGTGTATATATATATATATATATAATGTATATATAATATAAGATATATATATATATAATGTATATATAATATAAGATATATATATATATATATATATATATAATGTATATATAATATAAGGTATGTATTATATATATTTATAGCATTATTGTATTAATATATTCATATTTATATTTTATATATTCGCCTACATTTTATTGTAGTATACTCTTATTTTGTGTACACGGTCTTTCTACCATTTTGCTATGCCACTCTCCAATCTCAGGTCTGTGGGAAGAGATTTAATTAGGAATAAGCAGTACCTTTGTACCATAATTACTTTATACAAATTATGTAAATTGTATCCTTGTGTGCATAAACTATTAAATAAAATAAATAAATAAATAAAAATTGTGATTGAACAAAATAAGAAAAATAAGAAGGTATTTAGTTTATCGTTAATAACTTTTAAAATAATGATATTTAAGGAATTTTGAAAATAGATCTTTAAAGAGGAGGAAATTCCAATAAAAAGTCCCAACTCCCGGAACTCTATCCCTATTATTTATTTAAAAAAAAATAACGCTGAAAATATTGCTTCGCGAGGTCGTTATAACTGCATAGGCGCTCTGTCTAAAAAGCCTATGTATCACCTAAACTAATTATTTTATAGTATTAAACAGCAATTTAAAAATTTGAATAAATTATGGTGTAATCTAGACACTTGAAAGAAAAAAAGTTACACCATTGTTGATTAACTAATTTCTTTCCAATCTCTGTTTTTATAAATTACAGCATAAGAGTTTGAATATTTGGTCTATAAATTTTTCACTTCGTCAAGCTCTTCTTATTTAGATACTTAATAAAGTTGGGCAAAGAAAAATTATTAATGTTTATTGTTTTATTAATTATATATTTTTTTAATTAACAGAACATGAAATTTCTAAAACAAGTTATCAAAAAAAGCTTTTCTAGTATAATATCTTATTATTGCTGTTTTTGCATCTTATATAGATATTAATTAACATTGAAAAAAAATTACGTCATCAGTTAAGAAATTGTTTATAAAGAAATAGACTATTATGGGATGTTTTTTTGAATACTATCTTGTGGCATAGGTGAATAATGATTTTTTGCAAAAAAATTATAAATAAACATATAAAATACTTAATAAATAAATAAATATAAAAAATAAATAACATAAAACTAACAAAAAATCGACTTCAAATAGCATCGTCACCTCGAACCACGTCTACCCCTCCTGCGACTATCCGCAAACAAAATCAATTCTCTACTAGCCTGAGAATACCTTAAGATATATTGGTCGTTATTTAAATTAACCTGCTTTTGAGCGAATCTAAATCTAGCTTGTATGTGAGGTGCAATATTAAGCCTCATTTACAATTCTTGAATGGCAATTATGGCACGTACTTAATTGCATTCCATTATTGCTCTTGCATGTACAAAAAATGGTATCATGTAAATGAGGCTTATGCTCATTTAGTGCAGGTTTGATGTTTTGAGGTCAAAGAGTAGTTTTCCAAAAAGCGATTTCTTAATGATAAATCTGTCTTCACTTCACGGGCACTTCTTACCCAAGTTCGGCCCATATCATATTCTCTACTGAAAGAACTTTTCCTGTAAGGCTCGTGTATATCCGGCAAACTGTTAATTAAATTTAAATACTAAAAATTAAGGGAATCGATATTAAATTAATCGCTGATTCGCTGATTATGTATTAATTTGCAGTAGGTACACGAGTTACAATTTATACCAACAATGACGGATAGTTTTTGGTCACCAGGACTCAGGCGACGTCGATGAAACATGGCTGATGGCGCAAAAGATAGCGACGTTGATGTTCACCGTCAACTTCGGCATCAACTTCTTCCTGTACTGCTTCACTGGGCAGAACTTCCGCCGAGCTCTGGTCGAGACGGTGCCGTGCTGCAGATGGATAGCTCGTATCTTCAACACGATCTTCCACAGAACCCCTACCAACAACGGCCGCACCTGCAGTGTCACCAGTGAGTACTTCACAAGCACTTAGTGATTATTTATAATAGGAACAACATAATGCTATTTGTTGCTAGTTACTGTTCCCTGTTCACTCAAGATCTATGGTACACGAGACCCAGGTCACTGTTTTAGTTGCATGTGTATATTGAAATCAGGTAGTAATGGTTAAAGTCATGTAAGCAAACCACTGAAAATAAGAAACAACTACGAAACCAGAAATGTGAAATAATCTAATCATCACAATCCACGGACCAATAGTCAAACACAGAACTGCATAACTACACACACACAACCCCACTGAGATTCCCCGTGTCGTGGGTGTCGCGGACAAAACACAGAGACCGTCACATCCAAACCGAGAACAAAATTTTTAACTCAATCGAATCCAAAACTTCGAACGGCAGCCCAGCATGGTAATAATTGCGCCATATTGATCGTCATCGTCGCCATTCAAATATTGCGTTCAAATTAAAAATATGTAAAAAATACGTGTGCAAAAGTATAGTAAATATACACAAGATTGCCATACGAAACATCTTAATCAATTAAATCAGTTAACTTTGATCAAGTTCAAGGCTGCACGGGCTCAGCTTACAAGGGAGACTAGACAGTGCGGAAAAATATACCATAATTATACAATTTTTCAGTCACTTGACATATTGATAGGGGGTACTCAGTATTCGAATCTCATTCCAAATTTATGTAATTAAAAAAATTAGACGTAATTATCCATTACAAACCCATAATGTGGACAAACTGAGCGCACGGTATAAACTACTCCACTAAAGATCGTTAACCCCCACCGTTCGGGATTACTGGATAATCATAATATTAAAACAATGCTTTTTTCAGTACACACATGTACGACGATGTTACGTGTGCATTTTTAGTCTTGAAATGAATGTTTGTCCTCAGCATCGGCCGCGAGTACCAACGCGACGAGCACCGAAGTGTCATTTGTGAGGCCGGCTGCGCGCCGCGCGCGCTTGCGCTCCAAAAAGTACATCAGGCGCTGGACCTTCGACAACAGCCGTCAGCGCCGCGGCGTCGCAGTCAGTGGCGCCTCCGAATCGATTGCTATGTGTGATACTGCCCCGCAACCGGAATCCTCTAGGGTTATCACTGGCGATCCACCGTCGTCTGAAACTCCACAACGCCTATCTGTACAAACGCTCGCCGTTATTGAGCCGAGGCGCCCCATTACCCATCAGAGGAGCTTTGAATTTGAATCTAGGCGCTATGCTGTCGAGCGTAGGCGCACCGCAGTTGGCCGCAGTCCCACGGGTATTGAGTCGCGGCGTTGCGATATTGATTCGAGGCAAACCGCTATAGAGTCGAGGCATCCCACTTTGGAGTCGAGTCGCGCCGCTTTTGAAGCGAGACGCCTTGCCGCTGATTTCAGGAATTCCGCCGTTGACTCTAGGCCCTCCGGCTGTGATCCACCCCACCAACGAGATGAAGCGTCCCGGTCCATCGCGCCTCAGCATGGCCAATAAGGCTCGAATGTCTGACTCTCGTATATGAAAATATGATGAATTGTGTTTGTTGACAACGGATAGCGTCTTCCCTTGTTGGTTGTCAAATGATAGCCGGTATTTAATTGTATGGTATTTGGTCGACAACTTGTCGTTTTTGTATTACAGATGTCAACGGGCGACAACGGTCGTTTGTTGATAGTGTACAATTCAAATGCTCAATACATGATGAGACGAGACGAGCCGGTTATGTGTACTTATAGAATGCCGGCCTGGAAACGACCAGGAAAGCAATGAGCGTTTCTAAGTATTGATAAGACAGTTCCGCTACCTTTGTTGCGACAACTACGACAGACATTACTTATATACACATACTACATAATTATTTATTTAAAAGTATTTGTGGTGTACATTCATTATAATAAGTCAATGTGTACATTACATATTTTGGTGTACTGTTAATATCAATTGTTGAAATTAGTCGATAAAACGATTACAAATAAAGTTTGTAACTTGTTATGAAAACAATTTGACAAAAATTAAATATATTTCTAACAAAAATACAAAACGATTGTTACGATTATTTTCGATAGACAAATTTTACAGGCAGTATTTTCTTGTATCACCGCATCAATAGCTATCATCATGTATACGTTATTATGATAACTAGACCTACTCACACGCTTAATATTAATACGCTTTTATTAGCTTGAGACGTGTGTTAGTATGTTAAGTAGGTTTGTAATTATGTATGTAACAGAAACTTTTAACATGATTTTGTTCCCCTTCAAAACGTCGGATTAACTCGAAATTTATTATCCAAAAGATACTCCATGCATTTGTAATAAGGTTCTCTTTAAACTGTCAGTGGTAAGAATATCAACTATAATTTTCTAGACTATAGATCCATATTTTCATCCATCAATGCCATCTATTATGACTTTGGGAACTATATTAAGCGCACTGATTCGTTCGATCGAGTCATACATGTTCTATTCTTTGAGACAAGTTTAGCGTGCAAAGTAGGATAAAATGATTTTATAATAAATGTCATATAGTAAATACTCCAAATTATGATAATTGTGAATTATATTTTGCCGAATACGACGCTGATGCCGCGGTCGTCGTCGCCGGTCAACCGGTCTAATCGCGATGGTTGCTGGCAAGGCAAGTAATAGTTTGTAACATTACATCTTTCAATAATTTGTTTTACGAAGTCGCTATTTTTAATATATCTGTTTTTGCTCTCAAATTATTTTTACTTACGGAATATTTCTCGATAACGTTACACCATTTTTTGGAAGAAAACGTGGGAAAATATTGTTCTTGAATCCGTAAAGGTATGTCATATATGTAAGCGGTTTCATGCGATAATTTCAAACAAGTAATACCGATTTTAAATCCTAAATAAATAGGTTATACGAAATGAAAAATGATAAATAAAATCATAATTATAACTTTCAAATACTTAATAAACCTCACTTAACATAGGTCGTAGACTGTCATTTTAAATCGATATACAGTATACAGTGCACAGATATCGATACAGTTTTATTAACTCCATGATGTAAGTAGGTAGTAAAAGCATAGAAAGCTAAAAGCCGCAATGGGGCGGTTAAAAATACAACCGTAAATTCCACGCCAGCGAAAATACCTAACCTGGGTATCCTGTTATCAGGTTTTAATAATATTAACTAGTAAACCCGCCCTAGCTTCGTTTTGTTCCCACAAATCCTGTTAATCCGAGAAATAATTATATGGCATCTCGTCCTCACTCGGCACACAGGAATAAACATAAATACTTGACATGTAGATAGTGAACATACCGCTATAAAAGTGTATATATCACTTAGTAATTGTCATTTTAGTTGTATTCTCACGTACAATTAATTTTTGCGAATAAAATATATAGACGTAGGTTTAAGGTTTTCGTCGATTATAAAATAAATGAAACTATAAATGTTTTCGAATTAGATTAGCCGACTGTCTAAGGTAAATAAAACGTAGGTTCGAAATTCAATCGAATTCGAAATGGTAAAGCGTAAAGGTTCCAAATTAGAATTAAAATATTGCAAATAACAGTAAGTATTAACTGTATAACTAGGGCATGCTCTAATATAGTTATTAAAATACATATTATGAGAAAATATTATTAGGTATATTATTTATTATAGAAAATTTATTATATAATCCGCAATCCGATGATCTATAATCCGCGTAGAAATAATCCGTAACGATGCAATTGCTAACACCGTTTTGATTTACGCTTAGTATCGCACCAGCTCAATTATGGCCGTATTGGGGCGGCCTCGGAATACTGACCCCATTCCCACGCCGGCATACCAGGGTGTCATAGGAGGCGACAGAAGCCGGCGCCTGCTTGGTGGTAGCAGGGTATTATCGTTTCCGTGCAGCCCGGCTGGCTGGCTACCACTCTCTCGCTTGAGTCAGCGGTCAACGGTTCGTCGTGTGCCGGCTGGGGCAAGGGAGCCAATACTTTCGTTAATGTCTCTGTTTTCGTTGCCTTCTGTCGATGCCTTTGGCACAACTGATATCGTATCTCCTCGTCTATCGACTATTTACTTATAAAGTACATTTTAAAATTGTTTAGGCTTCTTAAATGAAACTGAAGCACAATTTACCATTTTTTTCCATCATAATTGATTTCTGGTTAGATACTTCTTATGGAAAATGTAGTTATAATGTTGCTTTAGTAGGTAAAGTTAAATGTTAAGAATTAAATGCAAAGTAATGTTTATTCTATTCCTTAACATTAGGTATTATAGATTTAGGCATTTTACGTTGCATATAGATTGATAAGTAAGAGTAGAATCATAATGTAATTAATATATACTCGTATATTAACTGTACAGCATAAACATTCAAAATGAAAATAATAGTTTAAAAATAGAATGTAAAATATAAGTCAAAAGTTGCAATACAGTCTGAATGGCAGATATCATTAGTATTCCATTGCCCAGTCACTAGTCCCAGTAGTAGTAGTAATTCCAGTTTAAAATACCTACTTGTTGTGCACATTGCGGAGACGATCTTCGGGTGTATCAAATTGTGCAATCGAGGATGGAATCCGTATTGTGTACCATACATGTGCTTGTGTGTGTGTGCGCGTGTACGTAATTGATTCCAAGTTCTTATTGCGGAAAGCTTGAAGCACCCCCTACCTTGCTGTTTTCTTCAGAAGTAGTTGTTTCAGACGTTGTCTCGCTTGTTCGACTGTGAAATTTAGCTCGCTAAAGTTGAAAGAAAGTTCGTTATTGTTATATATATCCGGCATGGTTATGCTCATAATATGAATCAAGTTTAATAGTAATTAGAACACGAAATTATGTTTACACTTCACATTTCGTTTTGTGCAGTCGTGAAACTAACAAACCTTTGGTACGAAGTTAGTGATAGAACCATTTTTTTCTTATTCCAAGAATTCAAGAGTCTTTCTATAGCAGGCGTAGCTAAAACAATTGTAAAAAAATAATTGGCTATCGTTTATTTACCATACGAGTATCGTCAGGGTTTGGGGAGATTTTAATGTGTGATGTGATGTGTGATGTGATGGGGATGCGGATCTTTTGGGGGCTAAGTTGTCGGTCGAAACTTATCGTTTGATAATGTACAAGAATGTCAAATAGATATATGTACTCGTATGTGTATAAGATATTACGTAGTTTTATGTGAGTGAAAATAGTGTAGAAAGACCTAAAAAAAAGGCGACTTCGTTTTAATAAATATAATAATGTAATAGATATTAGTAGTAGCTGTAAGTTAGGTACCTGAAGTCCTAGCGAAGTCTTACATTCTCGGTAGGTGGCAGATAATGATATTCTGGCTAACTGGCCGGCTGTAGCTGCACGTGTTTCGTTGATTATACATGCGTCTTATACATAATGTAGAGACTAATAATAAATAAATTGTATGTGAACAATAAACAATATGTATGTTTAATATAACACGATCCATCGATTAATTTATCAATTCATTTAAGTACTAAATTCTACAAAATGTTTAAATTATATCAATTCCATATATATGTACCTATATATCAATGTTACATGAAATGGTATACTATTTACGCGCGATTGTGATCGCACCGCCCAACAATATGTAAGTTCACCCGCTTGATGTAACCTCATCTGTTCATAGATAAATAATTTGGTCGTAATTGTATAATGATTTCATAAACGGTAATACGATATTTGGTGTTAATCTTGTTGTTAGTGAATCGTACTTACGTAATAAATAATTGTATGTTTAATTGTCGGTAATCATGTGAAATTGTTGTGTATCTCGTAATATGTTTTGAGTTAATTCTCAAATATGTACAATGTATTATCACAAATAATAATAGTTGTATTATCTGGTGTCATTAAAATTGCTTACCGAACTTGATCGATGTTGTTTTTTTTCCACCCCGGGAACGAAACTCACGTGGCAGTTATGATCGAAATTTTTTCTGTTCTCTTTACAAACATTTTCGTGTCTGTCAGAATGGCGTGAGACATGATTGTCTGAATAGTATCAAAATTTGCACCAAATAACTGTACCTAAACTGTACTAAACTGTACCTATGTGAAAAAAACTGTACCTCAAGCATTTAAATATTAAATAAATAGTGACATAGACACGCCGTTCTGACGTCAGCTTGACGCACATAGTCGTGTATCGGCCCACGTGTGGGAACTATGTTCTCCAGAACATAATTATATGTTCCAACATATACATACCAACAAACTGTACCTAAATTGTACCTCATAAAACTGCTAACAAAAAAATTAATTCACACGTGATATCTGTCAAATCAATAACAATTTTTACGTTTATTTTAGGCAGTGGATAGAGGTGCCGCTAGCGGTAACACAGCTCAATGGATTAGGGCGGTTAAATTTTAAGGGACTAAATGGCAACTATTCCCCATGAAACTAAAAAAAATCTTTAGTTTCATGTGAAATATTTGCCATTTAGTCCCATACAAATTAACATAGGATGCCGCAATCCACAGAACTGTGATACCGCTAGCCGCACTCTATTCACATCCTCTAGGATGCCGCAAGTTTACGGCACCCTCATCAAACTTTTTTACCGCTAGCGGCACTCTATCCACTGCCTAAAATAAATGAACAGTAAAAAAAAATTGTTGTTGATTTGACAGATATCACGTGTGAATTAAATTTCTTTATTGGCAGTTTATGAGGTACAATTTAGGCACAGTATATCGATATATATTCCAGAACATAGTTGCCACACGCTGGGGCGATACACGAATATGCGCGTCAAGCTGACGTCAGAACGGCGTGTCTATGTTACTATTTACTTAATATTTAAATGCTTGCGGTAGTATTATAGGTGCGACACAAAAGGAAGGCCCCGATGAAGTTTATTTGACGTCTGTCCGATCATCAAGTTTCGTATAAATTATTACATAAATTTGAAGGAGCAAATTGCTGTTCTTCATGGTCTATAGTGATGTGCAAAAAGTCATAAAATTTATCGAATGTATACCTTTAAGACCCAAAGTTAATTAATTACATGGATATTGAAACAATATATATATTTAAATATTATGGACTAATGCGGGACCATATAAACAAAGTATATGGTACCGCGAACAAATTCCTTCACGTTTTTACTAACAAAATACCGTGCCACCTTTAATAAAGTAAGTAAGTCAATTACATAAATTAATATACTATAAATCATCTCAACCCAACGAGGCCCACTACTGAGCTCAAAGCCGAGGAGACCTTAAATATAAGGTGATTCGTAAGATTCTCTTGTGATATTAATAGGGGGTACTCAGTATTCGATTCTCATTCCAAAATATGTAATTAAAAAGGGTGCTTAAAATTTTATTCCAAAAATGTATCGATGCGACTCACACTTGACCATATTTTTTCGATACTAAATTAACATTTTTCACGTCACTATTTTAATATGTCAAAGGGGCCTTAATTTTTTGCCGTTACTATAGAGGTGTTTTAGAAAATGTGTCATAACAAAATTGACACATTTTCTAAAATAGTCACTAGTAGGTACTTTGATAAAAGGACTACAACAACTCTACATCTTTCAACCGAAAAATATAATAACTATGTATCTAGTATCGATCGCCAGAGCGCCCATATTTGATTATGGCGCAGCAAGTTTCACCCACAGCAAAATTAGAACCCACATACATTTAACAATAATCGTGTACTTCATTATTTTGATCCGTTGTACATTTCCCGGTAAAGAAGAGCGAACGCAATACAAACGAGTCGGCCGTACCCGTGTAAAGTTTATTTCATTTTCATTACTCAAGGGCAGCTAATAGCTTCAGCGATAGGGACAGTTTAACCTGTAAACAGTTCGCGACTTTTATTGAAAGCGTGCATTATTGAAAACTCGGTATACGAGGTCATCATCAGTTTCGCATGTGGTCATTTCATTTTTGCGAATGATCATCTCCATATTTACACCTCATTGTCACCATAAACGACAACTACATAATAATTATGTATATTATATCACATAACAATTACTTTCTTACGTGGCGTTACGGCAATAGTTAATCACGTGGACCAAGAGCAGGGAGCAGCCGCCACGACCCAACCTGGTAGATAGTTCACATGTGTCCGTCTGCTCTGCATAAGCTTGTGGAGTTGAGACCATGACGTAGGGTAGTAACATGAAGGAATAAGATTAGGACTCCGGCTCTACAGCAGTAACTTAATATTCGTAGTGGTTTCTTGCTCGATTACTGTAATATTAGCGCGACCGAGAATAGGTCACTATCCAATCTCATGCGGGCATGCCAGGCTATCGTCAGAGCCGACAAAGGTGATCCGTTGATTGGCGGGGCGTAAAGAAAAATATTACAATATTATTAGTCGGTGGCAGACCCTATAGTTGGCTCGGGGTAGTACCACCAGCCGCCACGGTATTTAGTACCATTTCAACCGAGTAGTAACGTTTTAACAAGTGACCATCTCAGTCCTCAAGGATAGCAACACAGAGCGTGACCAAATTAGAACGAGACACTTGCTTACTTGCTTGTGAGCTTTTCATCATTTATTGGCTTAACAGTTTTCACTGTCGCATTATAGTAAACTTACAGTATGGGTAACATAGTAACAATAACCTATCTATATATATATACAGGGTGTAATCGTTAAGTGTGCACAGGCGATTATTCCGTAACTATTACAGATATCAAAAAGCTTTAAACTAATATCGAAAGCACTTTACCTAATGAGTAAAATTACAATAATAATTTATTAAAATAAAAACGAGAAATATCCAAGAAAATTACATTAAACTCTCCCATACATTTAGTATGAGATAGTAGAAAGGTTTAACTTTCTTTATTTAAAGTGGAATAGTACCTACTCATTTTACCCTTATCATTTTATAATTATGTATGATATGATATTGATGAATTTCAAGTAGATACACGTGTAGATTAATTATCTTACCACTTCAAATTAATAATAAACCGTGTTTCAATATCGTATTGATTTGAACTGGCTGAAAAGCAACATACTAAATAAAAACAAAAAGAAAGATACTCTTTGGTGTTCGTTCTAAATTCAAATTCTTTATCGCGGGAGTAGGTACTATTCCACTTTAAATAAAGAAAGTAAAACCTTTCCACTATCTCATACTAAATGTATGGGAGAGTTTAATGTAATTTTTTTGGATATTTCTCGTTTTTATTTCAATAAATTATTATTGTAATTTTACTCATTAGATAAAGTGCTTTCGATATCAGTTTAAAGTTTTTTGATATCTTTAATAGTTACGGAATAATCGCCTGTGCACACTTAACGATTACACCCTGTATATATATATATACAGGTGTACATAGTATATATATATAGGGTGTATATATATACAGGGTGTATATATATATAGTATATATATATATACACCCTGTATATATATATATACAGGTGTAATCGTTAAGTGTGCACAGGCGATTATACGGTAACGATTACAGATATCAAAAAACTTTAAACTGATAATTTAACACCTACTAATAGAGCTCAAAAGCATGTTACAAGTAAACTGTAAACTGGACAACTAAGGGGTGAAGAAAATTTGTTTAAAAAGTTCAAAGCCTCCTGAGCTCGTTGCTAGACTCGTATTTCGTGGTCGAAGTCAAACAATACCACCGCCGAGAAACCCCTCGTGGTTCTTTGTTTTGCGATTGCCGTCGGGCTAATAGTAATAATAACATCTTTGTTACAGACCACTTGGCCCCATATATAAAATTGGAGGTGTGTGTCCCTATATTTCAGTTTGTAGCCAAAACTGCGCATCGCAGACGAATAGTGTTTGTGTGCGGCAATAGGTACAATTCTCCCGTCGACCGTCGTGCACTATGGTGGTTGCAAGCAGATAGTTATAGGGGTGTAAAAGATACGGGGGTTGTAACATGTTAACTTTAAAAATGTAATACTATTATTGGTTTCAAATGGTCTAGCTAGACCAATGTTCTGATCGATCGAGAATGTTCTAGAGAATTGTAAAATGGTTGTGTGTTCCACGAACTGGATCAAAGGAGCCTCTTATTTACTTCCAATAATAATTATGTAGAACAAAAATGATGTAGGAAGTTTTATAGTAAGAATTACAGACAAGTAATTCTGACTTATCAAGGTTTTTTTACTTTTATATTTTTAAATCTATATTGAGTTGTTGACATCCAAAGCATGTACGAAAATTTCGTTAAAACTGACGCAAAAAAACCTACTTGTTGAAAAAGATGTTTTCACTGTATCTATTCTTATGTTACATGAAACGAAAAAATGACAATTCGAACTAGTGACACATACCTCCCTATTTTTTTGTAGGATATTATTTCATTTGTTCATAGACACACTAACTAACCGGTTATGTAATATTTTTGTCCTACAGTTAGTAATGAGAAACATGGTTTTGTGGTATTACCAATTTTTGAGAGTACGTATTGTACAACATGACTGTTAAATTATACAAATATGAACTAAGTAATGAAAATATCAGCTGGTTAGTAATAATTTGCTGACGTCATTATCGATGCATGTTGGAAGGGGACTCTTTGATCAAACCATACGTTTTGTAGGACAAATATTTGTTCTAATAATTTTGATAATTATCATCAGATTTAACAAAAAACAACCCAGTTAGTAATCATTTTTTTGAGAATCATCAAATCAACATATTTTATCCTTGCTACCCGTATTACCTCCCACAATCGAGATTTTACGCTCAGAAATTGTTGGGCGTCTTATCAAAATGAAGCTACTCACGGAATATTAGCTTGACAGTAATCAAGTGCAAAAAATGTATTGTGGATTCCGGACTAACTGCGAATACGATGATATAGTGTCGTCGGGATAATTATGTATGTGTCGCATAAAATGTTCACCTTTCAAAACTTGACAACCGTCATTCAGGCCAAATTTTTTTACAGAAGTAAAAAAGTGTTTTTAACGTGCAAAAAATGCAAGGCAGCCAAATTCAGCTAATTGTCGTTATATTCCGTGGGCATAGCGCTGCCGCATGCATGCCCTATGTGCACACCAAAACCTATAAACCATCTATACCTTACGTAAACCTTTGCTTTTGTATAAACATAGTTATTACACATTAGAAACAAAAACACCAATTAAATTTTATTTAAAACTGTAATAGTATGATATTTTAATCAGTACTGAGTAAAAGAACATTTAAACACCAGATGCGTCAATGTTACCGTAAGTTCCTTGTGGTACATAATTATGTACTAGCTGTATTTAGCTAGTTATTGATTGATAACATCATACTTACAACAGTGTTTATAGCGAGCACTTTGAAATTTTCCGGGAAGCGAGCTCGGTTGGACACTTCGCTTCCGAACAGAGATTACTCACTGTGCATTATTCATGCACTCTTCATCGCAAAATGTGCTTTTACTTTTAATACCGATAACAGCTCCGTCAATGGCATTTGGTGTTGCTATGTTTTAGACGCTACCACTGGCCTTACAATACTTTACCAAAGATCCTCTAATTACTTTTCCATGGGTTGCAGTCAGTAACTCTTACTTATTGTTATGTAAGAGAATACAAAATTGTAAAAAAGTGAGATATACAAAATTAGTTAGCTGTACACATTTTCACATTTCGGATACATCTCAATTCAACGCACGAATTGACTTGACCCAGCGGACCACCTTCTATCTGTTACTGCCACCGACCACACAGGCAATAGACTCCTTATAACATACGAATGGCTTCTGTCAACACATCTGGCTTATAGTACCGATATAATTTCGTGCCGTCTCACTCTTTCTCGTTGCTTAAATTAATCTATTTTTTCCAAGGTTTCGTGTGACCTTGAATTAGCAAATCACAGGGTTGAATTAGGCAGTCACCCCGCTTCGTCGTACCTCAGCTAGTTGCCAGAATGCATTCAATGCGGGAAATCAAACATTAGGTGTCTATTGGCTCAATTGGCTGTGAGGTCGGTGGTTTCTAAACTCAAACTCAAACTCAAATCATTTATTCCATGTAGGTATTTAGAATACACTTATGAACGTCATTTTTTGCATTTACCACCGTTTCGCTAAGGTGCCTTTAAATTTAAACGATCTTACGAGGAGAAAAAGAAACGGCGAAAGAAAACTCCTCGGCACATCTTTTAAAAAAATATATATATAGTGCTTAAAAACTAATTACAATCTTTTTTGCTAGGTACTACCATTTTATACCTAAATACTAACTTGGGCGGAACCGGATGCGGATGTCTATTACCAAGCATCCTTGTCATTAATATACTCATCGATAGTATAATAACCTTTCTCTACAAGCCGTGTTTTAATACGTTTTTTAAATATTTGTATGGGGAGATCAGTGATTGACTTGGGCAATTTATTGTAAAAGCGTACACCGAGCCCCACAAAAGATCGCTGAACCTTACGCAGGCGATATGAGGAGGTAACTAACTGGTGCATATGTCTAGTTTGCCGATTGGTAACATCGCATTTTTGTTTGTATAAACTTACATTTTTGCGAATAAACATCAAATTACTATAAATGTATTGCGAAGCTACTGTTAGTACCTCTATTTCTTTAAATTTGTCACGCAGTGAATCGCGTGATTTTAATTTATAAACTGCCCTAATAGCTCTCTTCTGTAACACAAAAATTGTATCGATATCTGCCGATTTACCCCAAAGTAAAATACCATAGGACATAATACTATGAAAGTAGGCAAAGTAAACGAGCCTTGCTGTTTCCACATCAGTAAATTGTCTTATTTTCCTTATAGCATAAACAGCCTTACTAAGTTTACCCGCAAGCGTCACTATATGGGATCCCCACTGGAGCTTATAGTCCAAAGTTATTCCTAAAAATACTGTGGATCTTTCCATATTTAATATTTCGTTATTCAGTTTAATAGCCGTATTTCCGCTTTTAACATTTGGCAAAACAAATTCTACGCATTTAGTTTTATTTGCATTAAGAACCAAATTATTAATAGAAAACCAGTATGAGATATAGTTGAGAGTACTGCTTACATCGTCAAAGTTTCTTTTATCTCTTTTAGTTTTAAATACAAGTGACGTATCATCTGCAAACAGTACAATATCAGCATATTTACTAATATGATATGGAAGATCGATTAAGAAAAGAAAAGGCCCTAAAATTGAGCCCTGAGGGACACCAATCAAAACCGGGGATCCTGACGACTTTGCTCCATTTATACAGACACTCTGAACTATTAATTAATTGTTTAGTGTAATACGGCCTTGCGTACCTAAATACATTATTTTGCGTTTTGTCGTGCCTCGTGCCATAAGTCTTCCTACACATTATCGTCGCGGAATCTTGCTCATCAAGACATTAGTCGCATATAGCCGATTACCATCAATCGATATTTTACAGTTAGGTATCTTGAATTTGGTTTCACTGCAGATTACTCGTGTACAAATGGTAAGCCGTTTGAGTACCATCTGCGACGTTCGAGCATTCACGGCCCAGTCCGAATTACGCTGGCGCGGATGGGTGCTTATCCAAGTTGTGCCTGCAGCTCTGTACGGATACAACTACCCGTCAGCCAAGCTAAGTCGAGATGAGCTATGTTAACCGACTCCGCGTCGATAAATACAGGGAGGCAAATTACTGAAAACAAATAATACGGATTTCACCAGCGCTAACTATAGTGGATTGACGTCAATAACAACTACACACAAATTCATTATAAAATCGCTACAAGTAATAAAAACTAACACTTTACAACAGCAACATGAGGACATTAAATTTGATGAAACGTGGCTTTATCAAGAAATGGCTGGCTATTATCGACTGGACCACGAGCGTGGTGGAGTCAACGTGTGACACTAATGATTCAATAATGATGGCCGTGTGAGGCATGCAATCGATCACTGTGTGGTTTTATTATAACTAAAACAACGGCGGACGCAAACTTGACTACATTTAATAACACCTTCATTATGAAGTTTTACATGCGGTCGATGGTTAAATGTAGTTTATGGCTGATCGCGTCATTACTTGTCAGACACGAATTTCCGGACATAACTTTTAATAATTATCACTATCACTATCCCACAATTTGAGCATTTTTTGGTACACTTTACTGAAAAATTATAACGCCCATAGATTTGTGCTTTAACATACCTATTATTATGTAGTAATTTAACTTAATATCTAGATGTGTTAACTGTCAAAAAAATATAATTTTAAAACCATTAAATCCGTTACTGAGTGACTGACAGACAACGTACAGCCGAAACTACTGAACACAACAAGCTGAAATTTGGCATGTATGCTCGGTGGGGAGTGTAGGGGAGCACTAAGAGAGGATTATTGCAAATTTCACCTCTAAGGGGATAAAAAAGGTGATAAAATGAAACTTTTTATTTCTTCAATGGATTCACTTGAAACTTTATGTATTTGTTCTTCAAGTGACGCAAGTGAGAACTAAGAACGGATTTTTGGAAAGTCAGAAGAATACGTCTGAAGCTAATAAAACCGTGTTAAAAAGCGCTGTCAAGCCGTGGGCTGAAAGCTTATACAGGTTGTTAGGAGCTCAAACAGTAACCTTGTAACCACGCTTTCACAACGTGATTCTAAGTACCTAATACTACATCGAAAAATAAATTCGGTACATTTTTTTGTACCATATACATTTTTTAACAATTTTTTCTTAACATTTAAAATACGACATAATTAATCCGACTCCTCCTAGCTAAAGTGAATGAATTTTATTATTCTATTCGGTAACAGTACAATAATTAGGGTGCTGACCTTGAGATCTATGTGTAGGACTGTATAGAATAATAAAATTCATTCACTGTAGCTAGGATCGGCCAGCATACTTATGACATAGTTTAAAATTTAAGAAAAAAAAATGTTAAAAAAATGTATATGGTACAAAAAAAATGCACCTAATACTTTTTTTCGATGTAGTATTAGGTACTTAGAATCACGGTTTAATCTTAAAAATTTCGCGTTTTCTGATTTTTCTGTCGTAGACTTGTAGTTTCGTTTGAATTTGTAGGTTAGATACTCCCGACCAATAGGAATATTTTTGTAAGTTACGCAGATCCGGTTGCCGCGTTACTTATCTCCACGCGTCTTTGTCATGTCTATTTAAGAATTTTGTGAATACACTTTGTGGAAGTAATATTATCCTCTACGTCCGCAAAAACTCTTTTGGAAAGGTTCTTTCCTTAATTGATCTGGCGGAAACCGTAGGAGTTATTATATACTGCCTATTTTTGTACGTTTATTGTACTGTTAGTAACGTTTAGAAGTAACAGTAAGTAAATATAATACAAGTATTATCCAAACGACTGCAGTTTGTTTAACAATGATAAGTTTCCCAAAACACACCTTAAATTACCAAATCAAACGATCCGAATGAAATTTGAATTTTTGTATAATAACAACCCTAGATCATTTTAAATAGACAATATGAAACAAAAACACATTAATTTATACCGTATATAACATATTATTATACAATGCAGACACGTTTACCTAGGTTACAACTTCACTATGGATTAAGATTTGTTATTACAGTTCCACCAAACCTGAAGAAGTATGTTTAACAACAATCGTAGCCTAGCAACCGATAACAGGCATAATAATACAAAATTAAATAAATAATATTTTTGTCGTTAGCACATTACGAAACATTAAAAAGACGACGCTTATGTTAAATTTTAATAGTTTTCCATTATATTTCCTGTTCAATTTGACATTAGGTACTTGTCTTGTTTTAATTTAATATTGTGAATTAATATTTCGCCTTGCCTTCTTTTTCACAAAACATAATTCTGAATGTAATTTTATTATATATTTGCATCGAATTAGGATCCAAGTGGTAAAAAATACTGCTCGTCTCGCTAAACTGCTTCGTTTACTAAAAATGGTTAAACCAAAGCGCTCCATACGGGCCGTTTATTTTTGTATTACTTTCTAAGTTTCTCCTAATTAATGAAACTCAATTGCGGTAGTCAGTTAATTAATAAAGTTAAAATAATAACTATAGGGTAAAACCGGGATAGATGCCGCAGCGGGATAGATGCCTCATGTTCTAAAAACCTAACTTCCCGAACTCACGACTAAAAATTAATCGCATAAGTAGGAGCCGAAGTCACCCCGTACCTAAGTTACCCACGGACAGAAGTGCGGCGTGGATGCGTTTCGCTCGTGTGTGTAATGGACCAGGCAAACGAATTTTTTTTTACACGTCAAATAAATCTATAAAAAATTACAAGAAAAACTGTGTTTTTACTTTTTCCATATCTCAATAAATGGCTGAGATATTAACGATCAAAGTGCGTATTTACGGACGTTGGTTTTTTTAAAAACGCAGGCGGGCGGTCACTACTCGATGACGTCATCTCTCAGTAGTCGCGCGTAGTTGATAGGGATTTTTGACCGAAATGTTAATTTAAACTCAAGTAAAGCCGCGAGCAAACCTTAGTTATCAATAATAAAATAACATATATAATTCACATACTATCTACTACATTTATGCAAAATTTCAAGTCTGTATCTATAGAAATAAGAAAGTTATAGATTTTTGAACTGCATAGACCCATATTTTCTATACTTGCGCCGTATCGCGCTCGCGGCCGAGCCACGTCGTGACGTCATAGCGTAAGCGCGGAAATTCAAAAAAGGGCTTGAACTTCTCGTCTTTATAACTTCGGAAATACTGCATGTATTGAAGTGAAATAAAAAGTTATGTAATGTATATGACCTAAGCTCGGATTTTAGGTGTATTTGATAGTAATATTTTGACCCTTTTGCCTTCTCCATTATCTCCGCGGCGAAATTCGTAAATTTCACGTCAAAGATTAAAAGGTTAGTATTTAAGGTTGTATAACTTTATAATTATAATGAATTCCGTTATATTTTTTATTACTGGTTCATTTAGTCTGCATCTAGGTGTAAATAGATACTATTTTATTTATAATTTATTTAAAAAATACGTGGGCATCTATCCCTATCACAAATTCACTGATTTTCTAGGTATAGATGGAGTAAGTGTATATTTAAAAAATATATTTAGTGTCTGTTATATTTTATATATTTACGTAGTATATTTGGACTTTTTACTGATTCTAGCAGAACTATGCCACGAAAATATAAAAGCAAGGAAGGAGTGCGAGCTCTAGTATGTTCTTGGACTACAGAAAACCTACAGTCAGCTTTTGGTGAAATGCACAAAAAACCATGGAGATAAACGAGATATCCCGACAATTTGGGATTCCATCGTTGACATTGCGAAGACAATAAATATTATGCTGCTAAAAATACAAATGCTGGTAAAATTTAATTTAACAAAAAACGTACATTAAATATAACATATGTATAAATAAAAATGTATAAATAAACGTATATAAATAAAAAATGAAATAAATGTTGTGTACCTGTGAACGGCCCCAAACTATTGTCGTATACAAAGATATTACAATTGTTGACATTCAAGTTATATACCTGTAGGTACATTGATCGTACACATCGACAAGCATCTTATTACGACACTGACCATACGCCATGCACACCTAGAATAAAGCTTGGGGGAGTTTTAGAAGCTTACATTTAACTGTCGACTTCACATGCTATGGTCCAGTTGAATGAATGACGTGGGTATACTCGTAAATCGATCAGTACTCACCGGAGTCGTCGTCCGCGGGCAGCGGGCCGACGGCGCCGAAGAACCGCTTGTCCAGCAGCTGCAGCAGCTGGAGCGCACTCTCGTGCACGGGCGCGCGCGGACACCCCGTGCACATCAGCGTCACGTTGATTATCGCCGTGTAGTGGTCGCATGGGTACTCCCTGTTCAACAATAATAACATGATACAATATTAAATTATAAAAGTTTTTTGTGCACGTGTCTTCTTATATAATACATAATTATGCTATCGTAAACAACTAAGTGTGGAAACTTCTAATTGGCCTTCATGTACTGATTGTTTAAATTAATGTATGTTTAGCCGTAAGGCTCCTATAAAAATATATAAATAAATAACAGGACTAACTATCACTAACATTCCCTGTCCCACCCCTCATACTTACTAACAAACTAACCATCAGTGTTCTAATATCATCACCTAACCGGACTAACTATCCTAGTCCCCATTTGAGTCTTGTTCTAGGTCGGTCTCAGTTGTCACGGGCGGCAGCGGTTTAGTGTACTGATTGTTAATTTTGAATTCACGCTATCTAGTTTTTATTTGCAACTTCCAGGAATATTATTATACCTACTATATTCACCCCGGATAAAAGAAGTATTATCAATTTCATTTAACAATACTTAATTCTTAAATTTCAAATGTTCAAATAATAAATAAATTACCACAGCACATTAAATGTCAGTTCTACTCATATTATTTATTTTTAAGAGTAATTTTCACTGGATATATATTTTTCGTTGCCTAGTGATGCCATGCCCGGACGGTCACTCTCTGAGTTACTCGGCGAGGCGACCCTGATGGTAGGATTCAGGGTAGGAGGTATTCAACGGTGTCCTTTTTCTACGTGGCATGTCTAATTAATAATTACTTATGTTGGAAATATCAAATTCTTATAATTCCACAACTACGTTTTTAAACTTATGGCCTTATTTTCGTAACTAAATTTCCCTATTACGAGTAGATACTTCAAATTTTCCGCTCGCATATATACAAGTTCCGACAACTCGGCAGTTGGGTTGAGGCTTCACTGCCACCCGGACAAGACGTCTTGCCCGGCCGGAGATCTCCCTTTGTCAAAGTGGGAGAGCTGAGCCGTGAATCGCTATCGGTGTAGAAAACTTCGAAAAATTAAAATATATGTTTATTACCTGTCCTGAAGGAATTTCTAAATCCGGCCGGTTTGTATAGGATGGTAATATGTTTAAATATCTCTAAAAGCTTACACGTGTCAAAGTAAAATGAACGCTAAACAGAAATTCTTTTGAAATTTATTCAATAGATATCGAGTAAGATTTTCTATGATAATTCCAACAAGCGATAAGTCGTTGGACCGTGCTTTGGTAGACCTGTTATAATATGATTCGAATATAAAATATTTCGTGGTATATGGAAAAAAGATATTCATTATTGGCGTGAAACTTCATTTTGTAGGGGATAAAAATATGTTTTTTTTTTTTAACTTAAGCTGGGGTATAATACCGTATCCTGAAAGGGAAGTTGTGTAGTGAGAACTTATTATGTTTTCCTGTTGTAAACCATCATGACTAGAATTTACCACAACAACAACAAAGTACAATAAGGTAGGGTACGATCCAAAGAACACATGTCAGAAGTGAAACTTATTTAGCAAACTAATTTTAAATCTCGTTTATATTTATACTAATCTAAAGCTTTAGATTTCCAAGACTTAGGGGGATGGAAGAAGAAAAATAATCAATCAATACAATATACCGCCATCTATCGGCAAGAACAATTACTTAATCCATACTTGCTAACGAGTTCCATTATGCTATAATGATGGCGCTAGTAATATTCTTATTCTTTATGGTGGCCCATACATGAGACAAATACAACGACGTACTCGTAAATGGATCGCACGGTTTTTTTTGACGATCGATCGAAGCGACAAATTATCTCATGTATGGGCCACCTAAGTTTACGAGTTCTATTTTTCTTATTGGATAAAAACGTCCCACATTTTCGTGGCACGTCGATTGCGTTTCATCCGTAAAAAATTTAGAAATTTACCCTCATGCGCGTAAAGAAGCTTCACTTCGAAAATTATCTTATTAACATAACAGTGGACCAATTTCAACACATTATTAAACTACCTCAACTTACTTTTTTGATCGGAACAAAACAAGTAGTAGTAATCATAAATAGTGTTGCGTATCACATAACGTTACACATTGGTCGTCCTTCGAACTGGACACACGGATTATTACGCTGAACAAATTTACTCGTGAAACATCGAAAGTGGACGCGTGATTGCATTTGGTTTATCGGCACTTACTGTTTCCATTACAAATCTCGTCAAATCATCTATGAGTGGTCACGCGTCCGCGTTGCGCGATGGATTTTGAATATTCAATAGAACTCGCACTGTTAGCAATTTACACAAAACAAAAAGAATAACTACAAAACCCTACTTTTATCCGTTATTACTTACATACGATCATCCATCCTGTTGGTTTTTAATAGAAATTTTCAATAGGTCAAATTTGAAGCCCCCTCTTTAATTACATAATTATTTAAAACGAGAATCGAGTACCGAACTACTGAGTATCTTCTATTAATATGTTAAGTGACTTACAAATTATACGGCGAATTATAAATTTGTATGTGGATTTTTTACATGAATATGTCAAACGATCTTAGTTGAAAGAAATAGATGGAAAGCAAAGGAAGTGAAGCAAACACGTCACAAGTAACTGAACTGAACAAGTGGCCTATATAGGATAAACTTTATCGAATATTTTTTTTTATAGAATTAAGGTTGCAAACGAGCATAAGCACCACCTTCCGCTGCCGCCCATGACAACTGCGACCGTCTTAGAACAAGACTCAAATGGGGACTGGGATAGTTAGCCCGGTTAGGTGAGGGTGTTAGAACATTAGTCGGTTAGTTTGTAAGTATGAGGACTGGGACAGGGACTGTTAGTGAATGTGGGTCTTGTTAGTTGTTGTTAGTAATAGTCCAGTTAGTAATTGTTAGTAAGAGTCTCGTTATAATTCGGTTACCGATGTGTTGCTACCCTTAAATAATTAAATAAATAAATAAGAAATTCTGAGCGTAGTATCCGGTCATCCTTGTAGTAAAATTGTATTGTCATCGGAACTAAAGCAATATCACAATGATATTATTATAATGATATGAAGACTAACGCGCGTGAAAATAAATTCGAGCACGGGTTACGTCTTACTATTTTGGAGTGAAGGCACTAAGGGACAGGTTTCCCGAATCGAAGCGAGGGCGGGCTCTAATGGTTATTTAAAAGTCATCTTCCTTATGCCCTATCCCTTGAGAATTTCAAGATATACGACGTTGAGATTTATCCACATTATATCGAAAATATACGTACAAAATTTCTGCTTTCTACTCTAAATGCTTTCGTTTGGGCTTTGTTATAGGTAGGTATGTCAGTCGATCATTACGTCACTTTAATTTCGTCAGTGTGCACCAACGTTATAAAAAGTATTATATTTACTTTATTTCATAAATGGTTCAAGTCAAGAGGTTTGTGCGAAGCGCGCAAGCGAGAGCGAACTTCACATAATTATGTGACACGTATAAACCTCTTCGAGCAAAAACGTTTTACGAACAGCTACAGTTTATTCGTCTGCTTACTCGTTGACAATTTTATCAGAATTTGGCGTACATTAAACAATGACAAGCCAGTGTGTTTCGTTTTATCGCCAGGACTATCAAGTGGACACAACATTATTGATTACCACAACGTGTTAGGAATATTCTAAAATGTTGAACTTTAACTATTACATGCATAATATCAGATTATTATGACAAAGGCAGCCCCTAGCTAGAGCATTCGATATTAATGTGCGCTGAGGCCAGAGCGTGGGGTCAGAGTGGCGAGGATGATCACTATTTGTTACGTTACCAACGCCAATATCCCACTTTAGAATAAAATCTTGCAGCAGACTTGCTATGACGGCACGTTGGTTAGAACGCTATTGTATTATTATTATACATTAAAATTTACCAAAATAGGTTACGAAAACGAATAAGTTAATATTTTGAAATATTTTATAGGTAGCTTTTATACAAAAAAATACTGTTCTTATCCGAGCCTTGCTTATTTATAGAGGAAGGACGAAAATAAACCTAATCTATACTAATATTATACAGAGGAAAGATTTGATTGTTTGTTTGCATTGAATAGGCTCCGAAACTACATGACCGATTTTGAAAATTTTTTCGCCAATGGGTACCTACAATGGAATCTTAGGAGTAACATACGCTATAAATTATCCCGGAAAATAAAAAGGTAACCGAATATGCGAAAACAAGAATTCGACATTTAAGTTTTTTTGCGAACGCTACTCAACGCTACTCAACGGTAAGAGATACATGAATGATTTCTATAGGAAACTTGTAGGGCTTAAAAATCTTAATATATATAATTCGAGTGTGGGTGTGTATGAGAGTGAACTCCTCCTAAACGGCTTGACCGATTTGGTTGAAATTTTTTTTGTGTCTTCAGGTGGATCCGAGAATGGTTTAGATTCACAATTGGACCCGGTAGGTGGCGTTGCTGTCGATATATCACCAAAACATTTTTTAACGACTGGACCGATTTAGATGAAATTTTTTGTGTGTGTTCAAGGGGATCTGGGAATGGTTTAGATTCACAATTGGACCCGATAGGTGGCGTTGCTGTCGATATATCACCAAAACATTTTTAAATTATAAAGCGGTACGAAGTACGCCGGGACAACTTGTACCTAAATAAAAATCTGCTGTTATATTTATATTTATGCCACAATAGTCGTCATTGTGGCTTTATGTCTCAAAAAGTAATTGGGTACTAAGTCATTGTTTCCCTAGTGATAAACACTTTCTCTTGCGCGTTCGCCGCATGTACGCTGACTGTTATTATACGTTAAAAAATTAGTAGCGACGTCTTACAGTTTGCGGCCGCAAAATAAAAGCATAGTATGTCTCAGAGTGAAGTTACAAGTTATAAATGTAAGTACCTAAGTATGAACTGTTATCGCGGCGGTCGGTAAATATGATGCGTCGCATGAGCAGGGTCGCTCGTTCCTTGTACAGCAAATGAAATAAAGTTTATTCGAGATTGGAGACGTCCTATGTGAACGCGCCCTTATTGCTTTCCTATCCCTCACCCACTCCTGTGACGCTATTTTAAAAGATGAAAATCACTTTCAACTTCCACATTGATGACGAATGTAGTCAATGGATGAAACGTGATGCCTGCTTTTGATGTAGGAGTCTTTAAGAGTAGAGTGAACTGGTATTTATTAATCGAGCGACGTTGAAATTATGTCATTTCGTACTTTTGAATTGGATACTTGCGCCAAATTATGTTAAGATTGTGTGTCAATTTTGGGAACTAATTGAAATTTGAGTACTAATTTGCGTGAACATTGTGTGTCACATTGTTATTTTCCCAATAGCAAAAACATAACATTTTGGAAATTGGTTTGCGTTTAAAGTGATTTAAATTAAATGATAGGAGTTTTATAACGCAAAATCGGCAATTATTTAGCATATTTTACACAAATCTCATAAAAAGAAACTAAAACAAAGAAGAGACAAGCGTCGAATTTTTATACGGATAAATTATTTTCTTTGAACTATGACGAATTCAAGGCAGATTTAATATAGTCAGCAAGGATTTGTTTGGAAAAAAAATCATAATCTTAAAGCCTTTCATACGATCTCCTAAATTAAGTAAAATATCGCCGTACAAGGTAGGTTGGTACATCTTCTTTGTATATTCGGGATATGCTCAGAGACAGTACATGAAACACATGTAGTGAATGCTGTAGTGGGCTTTGGACAGAGAACAGACAAGGACAAGGACAGACAAGAGGACAGACGTCAGGTCACTCACTCAGGTCGGGTCGGGACACGGAATCAGAGTCGAAGATCAATAATTAAAATATAATCAAAATGTGTGCAATTAACACGTGGTAGAAGTGAAACTCAAAAAACAAACGAATACTGTCAGTCCAAATATTGAAGTCTTGCTTTGCTTACGTAACCCGCCACTTTGCCGACGCTTCGCTTAGCCGAATGAGTATGACTCTTTTTCGGTTCCGTTTCGTTTCATGTGCGCGTCATTTCCGTTTCATCAATTCCAAATCACAACGATACTATGGAAGCTTTCACTTCAATAAAACTTTTAATAGGACTGACCTCGCGCTGAAGATGGTGGCGAGCGCCATGAAGCAGCCGTCGGCGACGCGCGGCGCGCCTGTGAAGCAGCGGTCCACCGTCCAGTCCAGCAGCGGCCCGATGTCCGGGTTGCAGTCCAGCAGCAGCACGATGGTCTCTCGCGCCAACTCGTATATCTGACACAAAACTTACCGCAATATAACACTAGCCGACCGACAGCGCACAGCCTAAACCGTGAATCGCTACAAGCGTGAAATTTTGCATTGAACGTCGCTATAAGAGTTGTAGGTATAGCTTAGCGTATTACATTATATAAAGTGCTTAGCGCTATAAGAAAAGTAGAATTACCTTATCATTGGTGGACGATAGCATTTCGCTGAGCCAAGGGTACAGGGAGCCGTCTTCGGCGAGTGCGGTCGGCGCGAAGCAGGGCCCGCAGCACACCAGCGCGCTCATGGCCTGCAGAACATCAACTATACAACAAAGCGTTCCTAGGACAACAGTCTGACAATAGTGAGAGATCGCCTGGTTGAAATGGCAAATTTCGTGAGCCCTTGCAGGAGTATGTTGAGCTATCCGTTTTGGTAATTATTATCGTTAGATATCGGTCGTACGAGCCATATTGGAACACTCCAGTACACCAGAGAACTTGGGATGTGCTCACAGTACCCGCCGGGTCCAGGTGAGCATCCAGGTAGGCCAGTTCCTCACCTTCAGCGCGGACAGGTTGAGTCTCTCGTCGGTCTCTTGCGGCGGGGGCGGGGGCACCAGGCTGCCGAGGTGCTTCGCCAGCGGCCCGCACCAGCCGGAGAACAGCGAGAACAGACTCTTCAGCAATTCCTTCTTCAACAACGACCCGTACATCTCCACTGTGACCGGAGGGGAACTTCGTTAGCCAACCACCACGATCATAACGTGAAAGCAGTGCTAAGAGCGACAATACGTACAGTATAATTCATGTGAATAAAGTAGTGTTTACCCCATTTCACCATAATAGATTTATATGCATTAGAAACGATTCGAATTGAATTGAACAGTAATTGGGGTGTAAGCCAACCTTCCCTTATCGTGTTGCACCCTGCTCACAAAGGAAAGCCCAGCAAACGTCCTGTTGGAGGCCTCTGGGTTACAATATCGACCAAGAGATGGATGAATACCATCGAAACTCATGCAAGGTGGTGGTATTTTAATAGCTATGTAGCTATGATAATTCTACTGGAGTTAACAGCGAAATGTTTTTACGATTTTCTGTTACACTGCGGAGAACTAACTTGTTATGGGAGGTTCCACCATTTCTTCTTGGCCAACAATGTGTCGGCGATTACTTTTGAAGCGATATAACGTCCGCCGGTTGGTCGTGAGCGTGACAATAAATAATAACTTTGTGTAATGAGTTCTACGAGTGTCTATTATAAATTAACTGAAATAGCGTTATATGATACAATAAAAAACGTTCGCTTGGTGCCGCTGGATTTCAGTCGCATAAGCACAACGGGAAACTTCAATATAATACCGCACCCAAGATCATATTTTTTCATTTTTTTAACCGACAAATAATCTATACCAATATTATAAATGCGAAAGTAACTCTGTCTGTAACCTTTTCACGCTTCATCCAATTAACCGATTTCGATGAAATTTAATATGGACATAGCTGGACACCCGAGAAACGACATAGGATAGTTTTTATCCCGCGAACACGACCCTTGGGATCATTTTAACGGTGTTTGTCGTTTACCGACCGCCACGCGGGCAATGCCGCGAGCAAACACCACTATTACATAAAAGACCTGCCCGCAACTCAATGTTGTTTGAGGAATTCGCATGTGCAGTTTAGTTCCGCTCAAGTTAGTATTTAGGTATAAAATAGTAGTAACTAGCAAATAGATTGTAATTATTTTTTAAACGCTATTTTTAAAAGATGTGCCAAGTAGTTTTCTTTTTCTCCTCTGAGACTTAAAATTTAAAGACACCTTAGCGAAACGGCGGTAAATGCATAAAATGACGTTCATAAGTGTATTCAAAATACCTACGTGAAATAAATGATTTGAGCTTGAGTTTGAGTTGGCAGGCGGCTTCGTATTGCACCTCTACCTGAGCCCCAGCGGCGATACTTGACAGGGAACTTACGTGGGTAGCTCTTGATGAGTTCCGTCACGAAGTCGGCGAAGGTGATCCGCTGTTCGCGGGCGGCGGGCACGTCCTTCTCCGCGTCCACCTCGAGGCACTGCCGCACGCCGTCCAAGTACTCCGTGAGCGTCGGGTGCAGGCCGCCGCCCTCCAGCGCAAACGTACTGCACACCAATACAAGTATTAAAAAAAACACGATCACACTTCTCAGAGGCGACCATCTCAACCCTCAAGGTCAGCAACGCATCTTCACATCGAATAAGAACGAAAGTCTCACTAACAATTACTAACACTAACACTCCCTGTCCCAATCCTCATAATTACTAACTATGTAACCAACTAATGTTCTAACACCGTCTGCAAACCGGACTAACTATCCCAGTCCCCATTCGAGTCTTGTTCTAAGTCGGTCGCAGTTGTCATGGGCGGCAGCTTAAACGTGGTGCTGCATGCTCGTCTGCTAATGGCATAAAAAACATATCTACAAAAAAACCGCTAAGTGCAAATGTGATCAATATTATAGCGTATATAGTAATTGTTTTCTTGATATGGAAGCAGTAGACTTTGGGACGCTCGCATAACCATAGTCATGAATTCTGCTGGAGCGAGCTAGCTCTAGCAGTGATCTAAACCTTGGTTGTAATTGGCAGTTTAAATGTAATAAAACTAACATTCGCAATCAACGACTTCCAAATTTTATCAAAACTTAATGTTTTAAATAATAAACATTTGCACGTGACAGCGAACTTTAACCGTCATTTATGGAACGATATATACAGTTTACACGAACAGACGATTGTCTAAAGGTAAATTGTCACCTTCGCCGCGTCGTCTATACGAACATTCTCACCACAAAGAAATTAAATGAAATTAAATAAACGTTAACATACTCAGAACATACAACGCCACGCGGAATCCTAGTGTCGCGGGTGGCATGGACAACATTAATTACACATCACTAACACCCACGACCCGAGAACACACATTTCATATAAATGTCTGCCCCGGCCGGGGATCGAACTCGGGACCCCTCGCTTCGCAGGCAGGGTCACTACCAACCAGGCGAACGGGTCGTCACTATCACTTTAATATTCACCAAAACTACTATAGAAATGAACTGCTATGTCGCAGTAACCATTTGACATTTGTCATTGGGTTTACAAACATTTACATGGAGAATTAGGACGTCATCAGTGGTAATTAAAACAAAACAAAGATTTCACACATGTGCCAAAATACTAATGTTGTTACCTTATGCAGAATACCGGCATATTTTTAAATTGTAATATTCATTAAAGACAGTTGCGAACCGACTGACAATTCGATCACTGTGCCCTCCTGACTATAACAACCGCAGCAATCGGTAAGGTAGCGCCTAGCATGGACCGCACAGCTTGCGAGAACGTTTTCGACTCGTCATATTTAGGGAAAACATAATAATAGGAAAAAAGAACATACAATTACATCATTCAACCAAGTTATCGGGCACCGGAAATCATTCCAATATATTATATCTATTATTGCATTTTGGCCGTCCCTGAAATGAGTAAGAATTATTATTAATCCCAATAGGGCAATGCGTCCATGTGTGCTATTCAATACTCAACATTCATAACGGTTATTAGAAACTGTATTCTATTAAGTTATTGTACTTCTCAGGGTTAAAAACTTATTACTATAAAAATGGTAATAATATAAACAACTGCAAACGAGCAGACATGCCATACGTGTTCAAACGTGGCCACCGTGGCGCACGGGCCGGGCTCAAAGATGAAACCGCGTCATTGAAGATGATGTTTGAACGTCGCGCCGCGAGTGTCCGCGAGTCGACTGACCTGGTGGAGAAGGTCTTCCTCTGCGCAATGATGAGCAGCATCTTGTTGAGGTGCAGCCGCAGCGCGTCGCGCCGCCTCCGCCGCCGCATGTTCTCCTGCTTGCGGTCCACCGCCTCGCGCAGCAGCGGCAACAACTCCTCGAACAGATCCCTAACCAACAACCAACATTTAGTCACCTCCACCGCTACGCCACACTAATTGACTGCAGGTTCGGAGGTTCGAATAGGAGGAAAGGAGGGAATAATATGGCATTTCAACATAACCAAGACCAGCCCATATGGTCGAGGTACATAATTATATTTACTATGTTTAACGGCGAAGTATATCTTAGAACTTGATGGAAAAAAAACAGTCACGTAATGATACAAAACATATTTCATTACAGTAGTTAAGACTAGACGGGACGGTGTACTCACTTGAGCGCGTCGGGATTGATGTGTCCACAGGCGGCGACGGCGGCGTCCCGCACCTCGGGCACCTCGCAGCGCGCCAGCGGCACCGCCAGCTTGTGCAGCGCGGCCGGCGACGCGTGCCCGCGCGCCTCGCCGCCGCTGCGCTCGCTCAGCGAGTCCGGCGACGAACTGACGTCACCACGCGACCGTTGTAGCGTTAGCCCCGGGCCGCGCGGGTAGACGCGTACGCGGAGCACGCATCACCCGCGGGTGACGCGTGTACCGACCGTACCATGCGTTTACTCGCGTGCTCTATACGCAACTACTGACCTCTTCGAAGTAGACAACGCGTTAGTAGTTTACGTACCGAATGTTAACGCAAGGTGAGTGATGCAATAAATGTTTTTATATTCAGGTTTTACTTAAACGTTGTCTGCATCATGAGTACCTTAGTATACCTAGTATGCGATTAATACCAATATTATAACTTTGAAAGTGCGCAATGTCAGTCGTTGAATTTGGATATTAAAATAACGAGTAGTTAAGTTTTCAAAAAGAGTTAAGAAGAAAAAAACGTTCAGATTAAGGCTAAGTGTAACGCAAAGTTATAATGTTCATATCATTCGGCACACACTGCGTACAGCTTTTGGCAAGTTGAACGAGCGTTACTTTGTAATTGAAAATTGAAACATTTTGTACAATTCTGCATAATTTGGTAACAATGGGACAGAAAGTTTGCATCGCACTACTGACTCGCCAGGAGCTATACACAGCTATTCGGTGTTTTCCTTTCACATCAGGCTATCAGCGCAAATGTTTTAAAAAATAGTTAATAATAATATCCAGTGAAAATTCCAGTGACAATGGTTATGACTAAAATAGAAACGAACAAACGATTTTTGATCGTATTTCGTGCTTAGCGCTGAGATCCCGTTGGTAGTGCGAGAGGCACACAGCGGACGCAACAAATGTTTACATATACCCCTGTGAACATGTATCGAAATCAAGCCATCTAATTACAAATGTAGATTGATTTATACAAATAGGTCCGACTGTTTATATGTACAGTAAATAACATAACTTTATGCGTAGAACCCTCGGCACGATATCAAACACCGACAAAATAATAAAATGTAATAAGATTGTAAGGAACGATGTCAATAACACAAACAGTAGGTATCTAAAAAGCGGTTTGGCGACATTGACAAAAGCGCATCATCTAATCACAAACAAATACATAGAAAGCTAAAAGTTGAGAACTCGATGACGAAGCGCATACCACGGCAGACGCGGTCAGTATTGTACAATGTACATGGCAAGCTGACGGCGGACGGATGTAACGATACTGCATCTACTTGCGGGTACTGAACGTTCCAACCGTTCATATTCGAAACTCTGCTTGTTAAACTCCATGCTCATTTCATTGACGAATATTTGGTCAAATTAATATGATTCTGGATTATCATGGATTGGTTTTTCTGACATATAATTTGAACACCAAGCGATGACTTACGAGGGGAGGTCAAAAAGTTCGCGGAATGACTGGGAAAAAAGATGAAATGATACATTATGTTATTTTTCCTTTTCAATATATTCCCCCTTAACACGAATACATTTTTCGGATCTGGCATATAACTTATTAATACCGTCGAAAAAATAGGTTTTGTCTTGGGCGTCAAAATACGCCGAAATCGCCGACTTGACTTCATCATCGTCTCTAAATTTTTTTCCACGCAGCTCTTTCTTCATCTTTGGGAATAAATAAAAATCGCTAGGGGCCAGGTCTGGACTGTAGGGTGGATGGCGTAGTTGTTCAAAACCGCATCGATGAATGGCAGCTGTCGCAACATGACTCGTGTGAACGGGCGCGTTGTCGTGCAAAAGGAGTACACCTTTTGTCAGTTTTCCTCTTCTTTTTTCTTTAATAGCTTCTTTTAATCGGTCCAATAGGGAAGCGTAGTACTCTCCCGTTATAGAAACACCACGTTCTTTATAATCGATCAAAAGAATACCTTCAGTATCCCAAAAAATAGTCGCCATGATCTTTCCGGCCGATTGCGACACTTTAAATTTTTTTGGGGGTGGTGTGCCTTTTTTGTGCCACTGCATCGACTCCTGCTTTGACTCAGGCTCATAGTGGTGAACCCAAGTTTCATCACCGGTTACAATTCGGGCCATAATTTCTTCCCTATCTTCTCCACAGCGGTCCAAAAACTCGCGGGAACAGTTGACGCGCTCACGTTTTTGCAGCGGCGTGAGCATTCTCGGGACCCACCTTGAACACACTTTACTCATGCCAAGATGTTGATGAAGAATATTTAAAATTGTGGTTTCTGATACTCCAACTGATGCTGCAAGTTGTTTCTTCTTCAACCTTCCGTCTTCCAATACAAGTTTTTCAACTTTTTCAATGATTTCCGGCGTAGTGGCCTCAATGGGCCGTCCAGGTCGAGGATCATCTTCAATTGACTCCCTTCCTTGCTTGAAAAGGCCGTGCCATTTGTAAATCATGGTTTTACCAGGAGCAGAGTCTCCGTAAACAGCTAACATCTCTTGCAAAATAGTTTGAGGCGTTTTTCCTTGTTTGGTGAGGAACTTTACGACGGCGCGATGTTCAATTTTCTCCATAGTGGCTAGTTTGTTCCCGATTTACTTGTTCACTCGTTTGTAACTCGAAAGCTAATGACCCAATTAGGCTAGAAATTGGCATATATAGTAATTATGAGTTACTCAAGTAGCGGCTACCTGGACGAGCTACCTCACCCCCGCCAACCCCGCCATTCCGCGAACTTTTTGACCGCCCCTCGTATATGTTTTTATAAAACTAATAAAAACATCTAGATGTACTTTCAGAAGGTAAAAAATAATACACGGTAACTAAAATTGTGGGATGTCAAAATTAACTTGATTTTAAAACTTAACAGTGACGTATCAGAAGTAGATAATTATGTGACATTGTATCATTGCGGTGTTATACAGTTTATGTTTCGAGATATATGTACATAGGTAGTACGTGCAATGTGGCTTCAACACGTCAAAACTGATTCAATCACAACACTGTACACCACGTCTCTAGCGGCACTACAGCACGCGCATGCTGCCAAACATATTGATCGGATTGATAAACATATTGTGTTGAACATGATTACCCCCAGCGTGACTCCGGACACGGCGTGAGGAAGAGAGCGCTGTCCGGACAAAACAAACGCAATACGAATGTTATAAGCTTGAAAGTCAAGTTTCAGCGTAGAAGCGAAAACGATGGCCGGACAAAGTATACAAAAGCAACCCTAAACAATTTTTTTAAATTATTTTACTTAATAACATACTTCATGGATAGTATACTTTACTTGGCCTCCGAAATATAATCACAGAAAGTATTTTAGGATAAGTATGGATAACATAATAACTACTATTTTAACCCCAAGGGCAGAAGTGCTCTTACGTACGACGCATATTCTTATCAATGAATAATTACAAATTTATTGAGGTAAATAAATAGTTCAGGCAAATATATCGATTCCTTATTTTCTTTAATTTAATATACCTATATATGTATATAATTTAAATTCATAATTGAGAGATTTGTGAACAGAAAGCGAAAAAAATGATACATAATTATATATTTTTCAATTACTGCATACATAATATTATGAATGAATCCCTTCTAACATAAGGCAAATTTTATTAAGTACTTTAATTCAAAGATAGTTCAAAACCACCGTCCATCGACCACATAGCCCACAGCCTGGGTGGTCGGTGCCACCGTCGAACCAGCGTTTCAGCACAGTTTCTTTACAAATGTATAAACGCGCCATTAACTAGATGGCAAAAATTGAGAATTATTGAGTCTTTGTACAACAACTTTGTAATATTTAGTATTTTAAATACTATTTTGAACTACAATGAACAATCTAAGATCATTAATTCCAAAATAAACCGTAAATATCAACAGTAAATGTATTATAAAAATATTTACAAATAACTCGGTCGCTATAATTATGTTATTCATTTGCAATTTACCTACGTATTTGTTTTCTCACCGAAACTCGACATAATATTGTAATAATAAATAAAATAGAGAAATGTAACAAAACCAATCTATCTACAAAAACACCAATCGAACTAAGAGAAAAAAAATCTACTGTCATGCGGTGTAGTTCGTTTTCTACGTAGTAATTTCGTCACACCATCAATAGTAAGCCTGATGAGAATGTACCTTTACATATTATTTTATAGCACACCATTCTTTATCCTACTAAAACAACTAAACCAACCTAGGCTGGCGATACTCGGGAGTTTGAAATCGAAAGATATATCATTCCAATTAACCTAAACTGAACTATGCCACCGGTCTTATTTGCCGGATAATTTTTAACCGATTCATATTTACAAATGTAAAGCAAAAAACGCAAGTATTTGAATGAGGCAGCAACATAGAATCTTTCAACTTCAACATTATTAGATTGGCGTTTAAAGCTATCGTTCGATAAGGATGCAAATCGCGACAAACGCAAATTATGGAACGATAAATTAAAACATAAATCGATGACGTCCATGTTATGAATGAATGCGACGTAGTGAGCGTACGGCCGCGGGCGGGAGCCGTCGGCGACGCCATACGTTCCGCGGGGAGTTCGCCGAGCGGGCGGAACTACACACACACAGTCAACACTAACCCTGTATGGTATGCGCTAGCTGTGCACAGAGCCTAAGTGGCGATGGGCGATGAGAGCGAGCTACGATGACCTTTAGGCGCCGGCCACTCACACTTACATTGTATAAAAGGCCATTGTAATGTTACCCACAATGACTAATGATCGTTGCGTCGTTTCCATCTTAAATTTATAGCGCGTATAATAAAAATTCATGTAAATAAAAATAACGTAAAAATATACATTACAATTAGAGCCGAACGACTTTGGACAGAAATTTAGGTATTAAACCGAAGACTAGTTTCGATTACCGTTTTTACAGCCGCATGGGGTCGAATAAACAGTATTACATGTATTAATGCGGCGTAGGGGCGAAACTAATGTTCAGATTGGTCCTAATGCGTGTTCGGCGTTTAGATGGAAGCGGCGCGGGGATAATGATCGTTTGGAATGCGACGTGCACTTAGCGAGCGACAATTGGCCACCTCGTCCGTTTATGATGCCTGTGCGCGCGCGCATAGCTCAATGGCAGCGTGAAGAACCCGCCGGGCGCGTTGAGGCTCTCGCTCGACGAGCTCAGGGTGGCCAGCCCCATCCACCCCTCCGTCTCCGCGCTACCGGACAGAGTGTTACAATCGACCACAGATATCTGACGTATAGTCGGTGGGCAGGCGCGAGCTGGCCATCGTCGTATATTGCTTTCAATTTTTCTTCGATTACAAAGTCCTCATGTACACAATCGTTTGTTACGTTGATGAGTAAGAGACTGAGCAACGACCGTTGCGCAGTGGAAAATTTGGAGAGTTTGTGTTCAATGAGACAGTTTACCTGTTTTATACGTCTATTCAGCAAAAAATATTGATCGGCAATCAAAATGGTTAATAAAAGTTTTCGTAAGAAGAGCTTCATTACATTGTCAGCGTCTTGACTCACATCTAGCTGGCCTCAGATAAAACAATACGTCAATTTGATCGGCAGTGCGTTGAGTTGGGACCGAATTATGTGACCACTTAACATGCCAAATTGGTCATCTCTTGCTTTCAAGATAATCAAATTTAGAGTTTAGGCATTAAAACAATTGGTTAATTGTTATTATTAATCCGCGTAATATAATAAAACAATAACCAAAAAACATGACACGTGCTTGTAAAATCTATCTAATTACATTTTTGCTTACGTATATCCGACAGTACAAGTGAACGGATTAAGTATTTACCGTGAATGTGCAGTTAAAAATATATAATTTGGAGATAATTGTCTCAAATACGACTACCTAAGCTACTGGTCCGGGATCCACAGTACATTTTTCCACTTGATTATTATCAAGTTAATTTTCCGTGAGAAGCTTCATTTTGATGAAACGCCCAACAATTTCTGAACGAAATATCTCGATTGTGACAAATATTTTTTAGATAATTATCATCAGATTTAACAAAAAACGACCCAGTAAGTAATAAATTTTTTGAGAATCATCAAATTAACATATTTTATCCTTGCTGCCCGTATTACTTCCTACAATCGAGATTTTTCGTTCAGAAATTGTTGGGCGTCTCATCAAAATTAAGCTACTCTCGGAATATTAGCTTGATAGTAATCATGTGGAAAAAATGTACTGGAGATCCCGGACCATACCTACTGAAACCTACAGAAAATTAGCTCAATAATAATTAACAAACATATTTATTAATTATAACTAACTTCGGAATGGTTCGCAATGCGAGTCATACATACATACATACGAGTATTTTAACATTAATGAAATGAAAGCTACTTTCAGATGTTGCCATATCGGCACCACGCTGTTATTCCCGTTTCATTTAATTTGCTTTACAGCAATATTTATAATTTATATAAAGTTAGTTGAACGTTATACAAACTCTGTCTTCTGTATAAACTTTTGGGTTTAATTTATAAGCCCGTCGTCTTTCTGATGTTGTTTCAATTCTCATCTCTTAAAGGGCACTCTACCTAAATAACTCAACCTAAATTTGCAAATCTAATATTTAAACTAGTACAGGACGGTATGCAATAAAAATATTCATGTAACACAATCTATTAAGCTTGTCAGTACGTACTTGCAGTTTCCGAGTGGTGTGTGTGTGTGTGTGTGTGTGTGTGTGTGTGTGTGTGTGTGTGTCGTGGTTCACTCATGCGAAACACCTACATAACACCTACATTGAAGGAAGCGAGGGGCACTTCCGCGGCCGGTGCCGTCACTCTAACACTAACATTGAGAGACCGTAACACTATCACCAGCACAAGTCACGCGCAATGCACAGAAGCAGGGATACGAATATATTTGGTGATCTTGCGCACACATCCGACAATTTATTTTGTTTATAATAAATCACCGACAGAGGATATTGTGCAATATTTTTTGTATGAATGTATACATTTTGATATTATATATAGGATATATAAGAATATTCCCATCCCTCCTTCCAACACAGCAAAATAAGTTTGATTCCAGCTGCTCTAAATAAAAGTATCACGTTACAAAATAATTTTGAACAACTGTGCCAATCAAAATATACTCGGACGTAAAACAATGAGAAATTTGGAAAAAGCAAGCCAATTAATTGTGTACAATTATAAACAACTGAAGTAGTTTTGTAACATGTTTTTATAAACCAAGACTAAAAAGCGAGCTAACTTTACTCAGTTAAATGTTGCAATCGTGACAAACATTCACCATTATACTTGACAGAATAATCTCATTCACGATAACGACGTCTGTCATTGACTGTATGATCTCTGTCACCACTCCATCTATAAGCTGGCCTATGCTCGGGTACCAACCGAATCCTGTTTCACTGTGAGGACTGTGAGGAGACCACAGCCTGCCGAGTAGTTGGCCCCTAACAGCTCGCAGCTAAGGTAGCGCGTAGTTTCTATCGTTACATTAAATTTTGATCAATTGCCATCTAATTTGCAATTCGACTCCAAGCAAATTATTATAGAAACCGTATGTGATTGCGCCAACGATCCCATTCCATTACTGGTTTTTGTGTGCGTGTATGTGTGTGTGTATGTGTCTCGGTGTGTCGTGCAGCCGTACCTGAGGCTGAGGTCGGGGCTGGCGCAGCGGATGACCGGGCTGGGCACCGCGGGCACCACCAGGTACGCCATGGTCATGTAGTACTTCCATACTTGCATGTAGCCGTCTCTCTCCTTCTCGGGCTTGCGCGGCAGGGCGGGGCTGCGCGACAGCAGAGACGCGCGATTGTCGCTTACGGGGCTGCAATTATTTATGTGAAATAAGTATTCCTGAGCGGTTCAAGAACATAATATTTCTCGGTAACAATAAATTACACATTAAAATTTTTGTTCAATGAAAATTTCAAAATTTTTAGCATATTAATCAAATTGCACTGCATCAGTAAAGCATAAACGAAACCACTTTCTTTTTAAATAGAATAATAAATCAAACTATAAATATACATACCAAAACTATAACTAACTTATCAAAAATTAGCCGTGTGCATACATACATTTATTTATTAGGTACTCTGAATGTATTGTTACTCTACAAACCGGATGAATATCGCACCTTTAGAATTGTAATGGCATAACTCCAAATTTTAATAAAATGACTGTTCCATCTTTAAGATTCATTTAGATATAACTAGCTGACCCCGCGAATGTTGTTCCGCCATATAAGTAGATACAAAAAGCGCGATTTAAATTTGATGGGTGGGGAATTTAAGATTATGTGTATTTTTTTATGCCACACCATAAAAAATTGTCCAAAAAATGAAAAAAATAAATTTCAGGGTGGACAACCCTTAACATTTAGGACTATGAAAAATAGATGTAGCTCGATTCTCATACCTACTCGATAAGCACACAAAATTTCATGAGAATCGGTCGAGCCGTTTCGGAGGAGTATGGTAACTAACATTGTGACGCGAGAATTTTATATATAAAATATAGAGATTATAATGTCGATTTGAAAATGGCCGATGGTCGGTCACTAACAATGTACATACAAGACAACTTACGTAGGCTCAATGATAGTGTACAACGCGTGTATCCTGGCGTGCAGTATCGGCCACGCCTGCAGCACGGTGGCCGGACAGCGCGCGGGCACGCGGCTGCGCTCCAGCAGACCGAACAGCACCACCTGGGGGGCGCGACTAGCGGTTACTATCGGACGTATCCAATCTATCGACGTACGCCGCTGTCGATCGGATGCAACATGTTGATGACCAATGGGAAATGTTCTCGACAATCTTCACGTTTCACAGAATACGACGGTCTGTGCTAAGGGACTAAAAATTGTACAAACTTGTGCCGAAGAAAGAAAAATAAAAAGAGGTCTGGACGTTGTAGCACATTGTTACGCAAAGTGCACACTACGTCTGAAATCGTGTAAGACACTCCATCATTAAATCCAAGCCACACGAGATTTACTCGTCGTGAGTTCTGTCGAATAACTCAAAAGTAATGATCCTATACCCTGCATTAAAAAGTAGCTGTGTTCAATGTGGCAAACAAAGAAAAACCAGAAAATATATTATATTTTCTCCTTTTGTTTGTTATGACAAAATTTCCGCTGTTAGCTACATCAACTGGATATATAATAATTATATAACTAGTAAAAACGGGATTAATCGAGAACCAATCTGCGAGCCCGACGTCTTACCTCCCAAGGGTCTGCGCCGTTGGACGAACTGCCACTCCAGCTATTTTTGGACGATGTTTCATCGTGTTGCAAACCTGTTAAAGATAATAATTTGTAAAATGTGCAGAATAATTTAATTGCTGATATTCGTCTAATATTGTAACCAGGCATGGCCGCTAAAACTTTCATTTTAAACATATTCTATATACTTAAAAATAAATCTGATGATAATTATCTAAATTATTCGAAAAAATATTTGTCCTACAAAATGTATGGTTTGATCGAAGAGTCCCTCCCTTCCAACATGTACCGATAACGAGGTCATGATTACTAACTGATTTTTTTATTACTTAGTTAATATTTATAATTATAATTGATTCGCAAGCAGTCGCTACCCGCGGTCCACACGGGGTGCGTCCGGTCCGCCAGCCAGACCAGGTCGGGCTGCGGCGCGGCCAGCAGCGCCTGCTTCTCCGCGGGCGGCAGCAGCGGCAGGCAGCGCTCCGCCAGCGCGCCCGCCAGCGCGTCCGCCGCGTCCAGCAGCGGCGGCTCCTCGCGCGCGCCCAGCTTCTCCAGCAGACACTTCGTCTCCCTGCATACCACAGCGAGAGTGTACACTGCCACTGCCGGGTGCAAGCAACCCGCACAACGAAAGGAACAACTTACGCCAACGACGCGAAAATAAACGAGACTGAATGGTACTATGTTTTGTTTTACATTGCGTGCCGTTTTTTCAAGGAATGCACAGTTGGTTACAAACAAATTTGACAGATGACCGTCGATTTTTTCTTGTGCCACATACTATTGTACTTTCTCGTGCCGTCTCATTGAGTCTTGTTCTGTGTCGATTACAAATTGTCACTCATTAAAAAAACTGACTTAATTCCATTAAAAAAACTGACGCTACATCCAGCACCGAGCGAATTCATTTTGATTCATAATAACGTACCTGAGTATATGAACAGCCAGCCTCCTCGGGTAAGCTTTGCACTGGCACAGCATGACGAGGCCCAAGGCCTCGGTGCCTCGCACCACGGCCACCAGCGGCTCCGGCTTGGGGGGAGCGCTGGCGGCCGGCTCACCGTTCTTCCAACTGGTCACCAGTTGCAGTAGCATACGCAAACCATTCTCCACCAATTGCGGAGAAGTATCCTGGAACCGATTCATATGGATATGGAATCGATAAGCAAAATGAATGAATGATTTACTATGATTATTATTAGCAATTAATATTACGCCTGATATTATTATCTTACCGCCCTCTACTGCCACACTCTGCAGTGAGTTACGGCTGGGGCTGGCGATCCAGTAATTTCTTCCTCGTTCCCTGTTTCTTGGCCGGCAGCAGTCGGTCATGTCCACGGACACCACTTACCATCCGAAGGCTCGACTGCTCGTTTGTTGGTTATTTACATGACACGACACACTGGCATACCTGAACCTCCTTAGCAAGGAACTGCGTGAAGCCAGCAAGGACATCCTGCCGCCACTCGGGAAAGTCCACGATGAGGGTCTGCAGGCTCTGGAACGAGAGCCCGCGCAGCTCCTCGTCCATGTGCACCGTCAGCCGGCACAGCAGGTCCACCAGCTCGCTGGGGCTCATACCTTCCGGGATTAGCCTGCGACACATTCATTTTACCAGGCGTTACCTACTAGTGATATAAGTACGATAAACAGTAAAATAAAATCTAATTTCTTCTTGTCTTCTATACATATAATAAACCTATAATTGATCGCAGTCTGTACATGAAAGATATACATATTGTATGTGGAAACCGCACCCTAATCGTTTAAGCTGATTCTGAGATTAGCACGTACAAAACTACAGACACAGTTCTAAAAATCATAGTTAACAAAGACCCCCAGTAAAAGTTTTTTTTCATATGTATATTATACTTTAAATTTAATTGGTTGAATAGGTATTTCTAACAAACTGTTAAACAACTTTTGAAATTGACCTAAAATGATGCAATGTTTCATGTATAAATAACATACACTCACCGAGGTATAGCGGCGACGCAGGTCCTAAACAAGTCGATCCTGGGTTTCCTTTCACCCGTGTTGATCTCCTGCTCCTTGGTGACGTTCTGCGTGTTGGTCAGCATCAGCGGCCGGCCGTAGTGCGCGTCCAGCGCGCGCAGGATCTCCACCAGCACGCGTCGCACGTACGGGAAGTAGGCGCTCATGCCGATAGACCGGGCCGTCTCATCGGTCAGCATTTTGTTCAAAAACGTTTTCTTCACTCGCAACGTGTTCCCCGAGGGCAACGTCCCCGACGTTCGGGGCATCGGCGGCTCGCCCTCTTTCTGCTGCAGGCTGTCCGCCACCACCAGGAACGCGCGGAGCCCTATCGACATCCTCTCTGGAGTCATTATTATCTTAATCGGCCTCCCCACCATCAGTAGGTCGAACACTATCTCCCTCATTGCGAAATCTAGTCTCTCTTGGGCGATGAATTGGATGATTTTAACGAAGATGTTGAGGGGCGTGTCTCGCGGAACGACGCCCTTGGACCCCTTCGGGAAGAGCGAGTTCACGATGCTCTGTAGTCGCGACTGGGTGGCCGAGTTGCTTTCACATTTGATTCTGATCATGTACACCCACAGAAGACGATTGAGGCATTCTGTGGCGAGGAAATATAAAAAATCATTATTATTTTACACAGTTTCTGCTATCACTGATATGGCTTTAGACTTTTAGATTGACACTCACCCAAGGCCACGCGACACATCTTGGGGTCCCTGTTCTTGAGGTGCTGCAGACACATGGCGAGGAAGCAGTGCCAGTTGGCCAGGAAGAACTGTTTCTGCGAGACGCACAGCAGGCACGTGACGAGGGGGAACAGCGCGAGCCGGTGCTTGGACTTGGTGCTCGCGTCCAGGGTGTGGCTGTACAGCATCTCGACGAAGTTTTTCAGACACGGCACATTCACCTCGTTCTTCACCGTCTGTGGGATGTCGATCGTTGCATTACTTCACGAGACTTAAATAGCAACCAGTAAGGTTATGTACTGAAAACTGGACATACAAATATGCATTTGAAAAGAAAAATTGTCAATGAAATAAATTCAAAATAAACTATTACACAATCATACCCGCGCACTAGGCTCCCCTTTGTAGCGGGCGGCATTGTCAACACTAATAGGACTTTACTTACACTCCACGACTGACTGATTCAACTGTCACATGAATGTCTGCCCTAGCCGGGAATCGAACTCGGGTCCCCTTGCATCGCGTGGTCACTACCAACTGGGATATACATACGTAGTGGATAGACATCTACGAATTAGGTATTCATCTTAAAATGTCTTACCGCAGCGACGGGCACCAATATCTCGACAAACAGACCGGCCAGCGCATGGCGTATGTCCTTATCTTTGACCTCCAGAAAGTACTGAGCGCATTCTTGTAGGAACTGAAAGGAAGCCTCGAATTCTTCTATAGGCACCATCTTGACTCGAAAAAACTTCATGCCCATCAAAAGGGATATAATGCTCTGAGTGGTGTGCGGGGATGGCTCTTTACTTTTGAGCTCCTGAAAACACACCGATAACATTAGCGAGGATCCTATTTCTAAATGTTTTCCTTTCGCTGGTGTACAATATCCAAAATAACGTTAAAAAAATCATCAATACAATTTGTGGGTCATTGAAATCTACTAATATATACATGGCTTAAAGGTCAGTTAGTTACCGTACTTGGAAACGACTCACAAAAAAAATTTACAGAACTTCAAGGATACAAGTCGTGGAGCCCACCTTCAACTCGGCGGTGAACCGCTTGCGCACGGAGGCGAAGCGCGACTGGGCGAGCACCCCGATCACCTCCGCGTACAGATCCGCCACTATGTGCACGTTGGCCGCGTTGGGGTTCGACTGTAACCTGCAATGCGACCGAACGTGACAGATTGTGACGGACTAATTTATACCGCTAAAGAGACTAGAACAACAGCGAGCGGCAGGTTCAACAGAAAGTGGTGAGATAAGGTGTGGGGAGGCGAGGTGAGCTGTGATCAGTTGATGATATGAGGCGTGGTGGTGAGGAGAAATATGAGGAGGGTATCCAGAAGGTATCTGGTCAGTGTCCGAACAAAATGTTACTGGCCAGCCAGCAAGCGGGACTAGACAGATGATTTATAAAAACAAGAGGAGACGGCTTCATGTTGTCAATATTGTCATTGAATGAAATTATATTCCATCAAATCCTTTCCCATTGAATCCCACATAACACACACACACACACTAATACGATAATGGTGACGACCCTGTCAACCGACCCCTCCTTGTAGTTGAACCGCTTGAAGGCGACGTTCTCGATGTACGCGACGAGGTCCTCGTGGCCGGGGTGGTACGGCAGCTGGCGCAGCACCTCCACCAGCGCCAGGCAGAACAGGAACTCCACGGCCAGGTCGCGCCGCTCGGCCTGCAGCTCCTCGCAGCTGCGCTCCGCCGCCTCTCCGCCCGCCCCGCTGCCCGACACTATGTAGATTATGCTGCAACCACACACACCCGTCGTACAACCTATGTATTTCAAATGGTAAAAGCCGATAAACAAACAGGTGGTAAGTAATAGTTTATAGGAAGATGTGTAAAAATTTCGTCTGGTTTACTTAAAAATTGTAATTTGTATAGTTTTTGAGCTATTTAATCTACACAATTGTTAACCTATTACAATAACCATAAATGTAAATCCACAAATGATTAAGAATGTTACTATAGTATAGTATGTTAACGGAGGAATAGTGGTCACGTCGCCGACCTCTTGTTCCTCTGGTCCTGGTGCGGTTTCCTCGCCTGCTCGCTGAGCTGCGGCGAGTCGGCCATCTGCCGCTCGAGCCAGCCGAACAGTGCGCGCAGCAGCGACGGCAGGCAGTGCTCGGCCACCGTGCCGAACGCCGACAGGATCTGGTCCAGCTGCGGGTCCTCGCCGCGCTGCAGCGTCTTGTTCAACGGCTTCTCCTGCACGACATCACACATTGTCACGCCGCACCATGACTGTCCACCGTCACATACTATTACAATACAAGAGTGTCAAGCTAGCGCCACCGTCGACCTACGCGGTCACACACTGTCTATTGTGTCACAGCAGAACCACCAATGTTGTAAAGATCATTGAATCATGAATTGGTATTGATGATTCTTTATTGACCACAATTTACTCTGCTCACCTTTATTATAACATTATATATTATTATGTATATGTTAACTTGAGCAGATTGTAAAATAGAAATGGAGACTTTATTTGTAAAATATGTAGGTAAAAAGAAATGAGATATCAAAGTCGCCAATGTAGTTACAATTTAATTACTAGCTAAATGTTGTCTCTTCATGCTAGATTGAATATTGTGACAAAAAAACTGCTGTTATACACTTTTTTATATAAATATATGGCGAACAAAAACTATACCAGTGGTTCGGCCATGACAGCCTCCATTTTCCTCTCAGCTTGAACGGTAAATTCAGTAAACAGAAGTCTCATCACAAATTCCCCTGGCCTTAGGTCTGAGTCGGGTGTCTGCATCACAGGACCTTTGTGAGGACCCCAAGGCAACATAGAACCTGGAAAAAGATTACAATGATTAGAATAGCTTTACACATCATTAAAAAGTGATTAATTTGTAAAATTCCTTAACAATATGTGTAAAATATACTATTATTAAGAATAAAATTTCTGAAGTTAGTTCAAATCAATAGATGATCAATAAGGGATTAAATCTAATTAGAAATGAAAAAATACCAACCTCTTGTGGACACATATGACGACATACTACTGCCAAGGATTCGCCAATCATTGACTGGTGCAAGGGTCTTGTCGCCAGAGCTGAATCCCTGGTCAGTGGTGCTGCCATCGCTAGTGAGAGGCAAGTCAGTATCGTGCCGCTGCGGCTCGGACAGCACACTGCCTTCAGATTCAGCCTCACTAGATACCATCGACGATGGAGCTTCCTCTGTACCTAATGATTTGTTTATAATTCATCATCATCAGTAAACAAATACATTATATTATAGTAGCTTATCATGATAAAGTGAAACAATAAAAATGGTTTTTGTCTCTACCTGATACATCTTCAGAGTGTCCATCGGATGGTACAGTGCTTAAAGAATCGGATTCTTCTGATGTCATCATTTTGAGTTAGGTCCTTTCTGTTCTGAATAGTTTATTCTAAAAACAATTCATTGTGAATATAGTACAATATTTTAAAGTTAATAACATTTTGAAGATACTATTGAGGAAGGAAAATAAATCACTAATTTGAATATTTTAACATTATAAGCACTTTTATTAGTCATATTATGAGTGAAGGATGTTTTCAATGGCCACAGCAACAGACAGTTTTACTTGGCTTGAATTCGAAGTTGCAGCTGCAGAAGTATCAACTTGATGGAAAAGTGTCACACTCCGAGTATGGCACGACATAAGAGCGGCCTCTGATGTTTTAGTGCGCCCTTCAGTCATAATTATGTAGATCACTGACTTAGGGTTCTTTTTTATCCATATGATATTGTTTTACTGCTGGAAGAGCCAACTAGATATTTCACTGGCCACATGATGGCAAGTGTTCACCATACCCATGGGAACATCAATATAATACCAACTAGTGACTTTACTGTCTCAGTGCAGGACCTACTAGATTCAATGTTGTCAGTTGTCCAGTACCATAATAGACATTTGTGACATACCTATTGTTGAATTTCCTGAAGCAACCCAACCCTCACTCATTGTATCTACAACAAAAAAAATTAAAACATTATTAAACACTTAACATGTTTGTTGCAGATGACATATACATTGCGTTTTTCCAAAGAAAATTACAATTGTATCACAGCTTTTGCTGTGCTACAGTTAACACATTTGTGTTAACAAACTTGAATTTTCATTTCACATCACTAAGTACATCAGTATCAAATGATTTACATATTTATTCAGTAAACACATTTCCAAACTCAATTTTTAAAGATATTAACTAACTTTTAAAACTTTTTATAATCAGTGATAATCTTATCTTTTATTATTCTATTTAATATTAACCAGAAAACTTTATGTGATACAATAATTTACTAGGTAGATACTATGATTGCGTTGTGCAAGTTTTACATGCATTATATTAATTTTTGTTTGTAACAATAGGTACCTAACGACTGACAATAAATTTAAAGCTTCATAATGTTAGCTTACACTAGAGTGAGTCAGCTCGGCACTGATAAGCTGCACCAAAGCAATGCCTGTTCTCACTATCAGATGTCCTACCTATATTATTGTGGCTAACACTTCACTATTTCCATACCAACTATTAAAGTCATTTCTATATTGACCCACTATGTAAAAGTTAGCTATGAGTAACATTAAAGCCCCATTATTACATTACCAAGAACATTTGTTTCCTTGACACTGAATGAATTACTGTATTAAAGTCTGATCTCTGATAGTATACATTAGTGTACCATGCTTATTTATTATTAAACATTATTATTTTAGTACCCATGAAATATTTGGTTGATGTAGCCGACTGTAATTTAAAATTGAAGTTGTGTGTGATACACAACTACAATTATTGCTTAATGCTGACAAGGGAATACATTTTGAAACTCATTTATATGTGTGTACAGGTATTTCAGATTTTCGAAGGAACCTCTAATGCAACGTTACATGGTTTGAAAATGAATTTATGAACCACCAATTATTACTTACAAAATTAAAATAAAAACTACACTTAGTAACTTTTCAATTTTATAGCACAACCATAGAAACAGAGAGGAACTATTCTTATTTCATTCATTTGTAACATTTCCTATGTTACAAAAACTATAACTGAAAGTATTGAATGCTTCAAATAACTGATAAACAAAGTTCAAATTACATCCGTCGAAATATCAAGAAAGTCAAGCGCTATGAAAAAAGAAGAATTATAATAATAATTACCACATTTCATAGGAATTGGCACTAAATGCTAGATTCTGAAAGAAATTTTCCAGTTTAGGAAAAATAACGCAATTATATTTTACAATCACGCATTCATCAGACTACAATAGAGTATCCAACTATCCACTTAAACAGGTTACAGGCAAAGCGTAAGTTAATTTTGATCACTTCACTGAAGTTGGTTCATGTTGAATTGAATTGAATCTGTAAAAATGTAAAATGTAAATCTTCACTTCATACAATTCACTTCTCTCTCTGACACTAGTGAGTAGTGACAATGTGACATTAAAAATTAATCTGTGACATGAACGCAGAATTAACATCACAGATGAACATTGACACCACAGACTAAGTACTTTTATAGACTACAGATAGTTAGACTGTCAGACAGACTAGGCAAATAATCATAGATAATATATTATATTAATCCATAGATATTGAAGCCATTGAAGAATAGAATTACGATATAAACAATGGTCAAGGTCGTGGCATGTGTTAGCACTGTTAGCATAAGTAGAAAAATTGTATTTTTTAGCTTACCATCAGATGAATATAAGTAATTCTAATCTTTTGGAATTTAATTGTCTTCTGGATTAACCATCAAGCAGGGGCGGCTTTACCTATAGTTCAGGAGGTGCGGTGTACCCAAGAGGCTCTCGCGACACCTAGACCTAACTTAATCCATTTCGACAGCGTATTTTGATACAAAAGGGCGCCAGTGGATTGATTGCACCTGGGCGCTACATGTGCTAGAGCCGCTCCTGCGTCCTAGTTCTGATTTGAGCCTTGTTTTGTCTTGGGCGACTGCAGAAAGATGGTGCTACATACTTTGTTTAATAATATTAATTCTTCTCAAGCACTAACACTCGTTCACATTGGGCATTTTGAAACGCTTCGTATGAGAACGCGTGCAAGAAGTTATCATAATGTGGGGCATAGCTGCAGTATTGATTGCACATAGGCTTTTGAAATTTTGAATAGGGCAATCAAAGAATTATGAAGACTAAAATCACGTGAATCTTTGCGGGAAAAATTTAAAAAAATAGGTAACATAATAGTAGAATCTCAAAATAATTAGAGTATTAAGGTAAAAGTACCATATTCCGGGCTAGTAGGTACATTATGCCGTAACATTTTGATTTTTGTCGCAAAATAAGAAAACTGCCCGTAAAATTTATAATTTATTCAATGTCACTACAACAACAGGCAAAAACAAAATAACACGATGTTTGAATATAAATAATAATTCTTAAAGCCGTATCGAGCTTCCGAAGAGTCAGTCGCGGCCCCACGACATTTCAGTACGATGCTGTTAACAGTGAGGGTAGACAGGGACAGGGATGTGTAACGTAACGTCACCGTGGCTGTAATCTGTTCATGAATCATGAATAATTGCTTGACAGATTTAAAAGAGAATGAAAGTGGATTGAGAATGTTTTCTCTATGCTGATGACCAAGTATTACTCACGTCTTCGGCCGAGGAGTTGCAGGAGATGGTAACTGCTATGAGTGGAGCTTTTGTTAGAAAGGGAATGAAGATGAATGTAAAGAAGATGAAAGTGATGGTGTTTGAAAGAGATGAGGCAGTGATAGACTGCTTTAACGTTAATGGAAATGAACAAATTGAACAGGCGAATGACTTTGTTTGTTCAAAGTTTACAAGAGATGGAAAGTGTGAGTGATATTGAAAGAAGAGTGAATGCAGGAAACATGGTGAATGGAGCTTTGCACTCCTATAAGAACAGTCGAAAGGTGTCTAACAAGGCTCGTTTGGCTGTGCTGTGCATGAGGGAGTGTTGGTTCCGACACTCATGTACGGAAGTGTAAGTTGTGTATCACAAAAGAAACATGAAAGCAGAATAAATGCTAGAACTATGCTAGGAGTTAAACTGAGTGACAGGACAAAAAATTGTGAGCTAAGGAAACGTTGTGGTCTGAAAGATGTATGAAATAATTATGTCCCTTAGTATTTTTATGTACCCTCAATAGTTTTCTCAGTGCATGCCATTATTTGGCATATTTTGGCAATTTATAATAAGTTTGTAAGTAGTTAAGTCTTCCATATGACCTAATGGTCATACGGGCATTAACCGGGCAGGGCAATTGGTTAGATTGTATGGTCTAATCCCTTATCTATTAATCCTAATCGTATTCAGCTGAATAATACAAAAAAAAACGTAAGAGAATTGGCATAGTATAGTCAAAACTAAGAACTAAAAAAAAGTCTGGATATTTTACTCTTAAAAGAGAATATTGTTATTTTCTGTATTAAGTAAATTAACTCGGTGCGTACTTTTAATTCGAATTTCGATTTAGACGTAATAAGATAATCGGATTCTTACTGATTGTAAGAATCCGATTATCTTAATACGTCCAATAACCGTACTTATAGTCTCGGTGTCAATGGAGTCCTCACCTATAAGCCTAGGAATTTAGTTCCGCCGCTCAGGAAAGTAACCTAACCGCAGATTATTGTAATCCTCGACGCGAAGTGCAGCGTGCAGCGTCGACCAGTGGCCACTACTGGCATTCAATCCATTGTCGGTCATTTTAAAAACGGTTCTCGTCGTCGGCGGGTGTAGCTACTAGCAGCTAGTCGTGCGTGTGCGACACCGGTGCGGCCCGGCGAGTGGAAGCCGAACAATATACGACAACGGACAACTTCGATCATTACCGGCACAGGAAGTTAGAACGTCTCCGACATCGAAACGTCCGAAATAGGCGACTGCTTATTGAACGTCGAGAATTGGTCCAATCGGCGTTCTTACGACGGCTTCGACAAAACCTGTTTACGAGTTTTAGACCCACTCGAAACTCTCGAAAGGTTAGTTGATTAGTTCATTCTTTCCGATACTAGGAACTGGTCGTTCGTTTTTGACACGGTAGGTTCAGATAATTAAAAAATAATATGCGCCGCCGCACCGTTCGGGTTTACCGAAACCGGAATAATTAGTTTTAATTGAGTGTTGCGACCAATTTGAAAATATTTATTCTGCGGTTGTAACGAGAACAGATCTCAAAGCGTGTGCGAGTTTTTTTTATAGTTTAACTACCTTCCAAAATAATTATGATCGTTCCCTAATTAATAGGTCCAAGATGGCGAATGACAATGGGATAGAGATACAAAACAGTAACGGGAGCAATAAGGCCGGAGCAACCGAGACAACGCCGTTGGTCAATAAAAATGTGAGTTTTGAGTTCTTTCTCATTTTTATTTAAAAAAATGTATCCTAATAATAGTATAAATGCGAAAGTTTGTATGGATGTATGAATGTTGGTTACTCTTTCACGCAAAAACTACCGAATGGATTTTGCTGAAACTTTACAATAATATAGCTTACATTACACATCAGAATAACATATAGGCTATAATTTATAAAGATATAGTGTGAAATAACCAAAGTTTCCCGAAGCGAAGCGAGGGCGGGTCACTAGTTATTTATAATTTAGAAATGTTGTGGGTAGGTACCTATTATACCTAGACAACTCTTATCTTATTAATCTAAAATTAACAAAAAAAATTCTCGAAATAATAGGTATAAATATAAGTATATGAAATATAATTTATTAAAACTGAGATAAACGATGTACCTATTACTAGCAATGACATTAGGTATAAGTAAAAAAATGTAAAATAATAATATCATTGATCTACACAAGAAATACTAAGATGTTTAGTCTGCTTGCCGGTTAGGTACTCTGTTAATCAAATCAATCAAATCAAATGTTTGTTTTATTACAATCGGTTCAGAAATAAAAAAGTAATGTTAGTTTCAAGCATCACGCCTAACCAGTTCCGAATGTGCATAACTACTAAGTAAGGGACATATTTCCCAAACCAAAACGAGGGCGGGCCCACTAGTAAAAAAATTGGTTGTCTGTAAAGTCGGTTTACTGACGATAGTTGAACGTGACAACGTCTTAAGAAAATACTGATGGAATGGTAGCATTTTTCAAAAGAAAATTTTAATTTCATTTGTTTAATAGATTTGTCAATGTCAATTATAGCTTAACCTACAATCGCTGCACTAGCGGACCGATGCTATTCATTTTAATGATGAAAGCACGAATACCTATTCGACAATATATCACTGAATATATAATTAATATCGAAAGAATCATTACCTTTATCGCTGTAATTATCGTTGCTATAAACAATTGACACCACATTCACTTTTCACTGCACTTGATACTCGATCAAAACATATAAATGTACTATAGTATAGCAGCTGTCCACGCAGACGCATCGCTCACTCAAGTAGGAGAGAGACGGATGTCGGACGCTGCCGAACGCTGCCGAACGCAAAGGCCGATTGCTACGCCGTTACGGTAACGACGGTAACGACGCATGAGTCATGTTTTTTCATGCGTGCCACCGGCTCTATCGAATTATAAGACGTTGTCACAAACGTATAATTATGAAATACAAAAATCAAAATGTGTGCAATTCACACGTGCTAGAATTGACATAACAACGAATATGTCAGTCCAAATATTGATGTTTTGCTTTGCTTACGTCAGCCGCCATTTTGCCGATGCTTCATTCGCGTCATTTCCGTTTCAACGAATTCCAAATCACAACGACACTAAAGAGGTAGGTATGTCAGTTGCGTTGATATGTCAGTCAGTCAGCTTCTCCTTTTATATTCATAGAAGATAGATGAATCCCTATTTCCCTTGATCACGGCATCACGCCTAAACTGTATGGGTTAGAAACTTGAAATTTTGTACAGGAGTTCCTTTTATAACGTAGTACTAAGAAAGAATTTTTGAAAATTTATCCCATATGAACTTTGCTTGTTTTTATATACTTGTCGTCGTCATCGATTTTTTTTATGTATGTACACAGATTACGCAGATATTTATGATCCGATTTACGTGATTCTTCTTTAGTTTGATGCAGAATAGTTGCCATTTGGTCCCATAAAAATTTAACATGCTTAGTTTGGCTTAGTAATTTTCATTTTATGATTTTTTTTCAGTAAATAGTTGTAAAAAATTGTTGTAATCAAGAGCGAGATTTTTTTCTTTTAACTTTTTTATTTGAGCCTTTAACAATGCAGTTCAACAGTTTTTATTATATTCATTGACTGGCCCTGGATTCCGAGGTATAAAGCTTCAGGCACTCCACTACTATAGATACGTAGGTAGTGGGTTCCATACGCCACATCGAATTCCATTACATCGAAGTTCATGACATCGAACACGTTACATCGATAGTTTATTATATCGAACTATCATCACTGACATAGATTGCTCTTCCAATTTCTTCTATTCTATTCTTCGATTCTAACGATAATATATGTATACAGTTATCGGATTCACAAAAACTAATATGAGTCGTTGATATATCGAAACTTGTCAGCAGTGTAGAATAACAGCGGGGTAGGGTGGTGGTTGCGGGGTGGGGGCGGGCAGCGCGGCCGGACCACCGGACGGTCGGCTCATGCGGAAAGTTCACGGCCGTTAGTGGATTGGATTGAGCACTGAAATATGATATTCCCGCAACCAACGACCACACTGCCAATGTGCCAATACCTCATGTCGATGTCTTAAAGGTTTTTTAAATTTACTTATTTATTTTCCTGATCAACAAGTTTAACAAACCAATTTCAATTATTCTTACAGAGGGTACAAGTCTGGTTTACGCATTTTGACAATTCGTTCTCTAATCATCCTGCTAAGTGCTGGGAGCGGTTACCTAAGGTACCTATATCTCCTAGATTGGCCGTTTCCGCTGCGGAGGAAACGTGGATAATGTCGACCAACATCGGTCGTTAATCATATTGTAACCGAGTTTCTCTTCAACCCAAATCATACCAATAAACCAAAGCACAATGAACTACATGTCAACTGGCTTTAGGGTCTATAACTTATTGTAGGTACGAGAAACAAAGTACCTACTTGTAGGTCCGGTATCTACTGTAGATATATAAAAAAAATGTGAGCCGTCTCGTGTGGGGGTGGTAGATGAAAAACATTGAAATTATTTACACAAGTAATAGGCATAAAATTACAGATTATAACGGGAACTAAATATGGCATGAAAAAATACAATATTACGATTTTTCTCCAGAAAATGATGACAGTTCATTCAAAAAATAAAATAATTGCAACACTATTTTACTTATTATTAGACATTATTTGTAATAATAAGTCAATGATAGAAGGTATAAGTATAATGAAAACAGTTTTTTATAAAAAGTAAAGTTTTCGAAATAATTTGTACCTACCTAAATAAATGATTTTAAAGCGTTAATTGTACAGTTTAATAAGTAGATAGATACGTAACCAACCCTGACTAGATTACTCATTAATTAATATGCACGTGAAAACCTACCTACGTCTACCTACATATCTATCGCCAGCAAAAACTTCCTATTATTTTTCTCAGCCGCTCTCAAATAGCGGTCCGTCAGGTCTTTCCTACTAATTAAATAAAAATTAAAACTAATTACCTACTGATCACATAAATAATAAAAACCTGTTAATTCAACCGCACGCAGACGTTGACATGCCTTGATAGTTTTTCTTGAAAAATATAATTAGGGTTGAACTGTTTTAACAAGTTTCATAATGTTGCGCAATATTTAAATCTTACAGTGATCTTAAAGCAGTATTTGTAAGGTTGACGCGCGGGTTTCTGTTACCCGCGATTGACAACCGCAGGTGAGGCGGCTTCACTTCTCACTTCTCATTCACCAGCGGTTCACTGCCGGGCCGAGGTGGTCGCGTCACGCGGGCCGGCCGGGACCGACACAACAAGGAAAGGCTTCTCGCCCACGTCCGATGACACATTTTTTTGTAGGAGAAAAATAGAACGTACCGACAGCAATAGTGCAACGCACACGTCCTACAAAAAGTCGGTCATAAATACGGCCATTTAGCACCGGAGGAAAAATCGGCCAGATTATCTGTCCTAAAAAAAGTCTGACGTGGGCGGGAAGCCTAATACAACCCACATGCTATTTTCGTTAGCATCTAATTTTCCTATCATCAATGTTAATAATGTAGTCAATATGACGTACCTACCTACCAACAAAATCATTTGTATGTATATATTTTTCCGGAACATCATGAACGTGTAGAACTTGATGATGGATTATTGTTTCTTATACTTATCTAACTGTAACAATCTTGGAGACTATGTTCTTCAGATGGCAGTGGCATAGTGATTGCCCGTCAAGCGTCAACCGCAGCCTTCTATTTTAGACGCTAAAAATAAATTTCCAACTAGATACCTGGTCTACTCGTATCTACGTACGCTCCTCGCTATTCGGAGATCTTTGATAATTTTGTGTCAAATTTATGTATGTATGTACCTATCTCGATCAGTTGATAAATTATATTCTATTTCTTGACATTGTAAGAAGCAAACTTTCTTATACCTTCAGATGAATGCGTACATTATGTTCGAAACAGACTACAGAGTACAGAGGGTCTCTTCAAACGTTTATTTTCGAACGTGACAGTACAATCTTTATTTTAATGTTATCACAATATAACTCACTGTTCATGAGCCTCACGCTATCGTCGTCATGCGAACGTTAGGGACCTAAAGGATCCTCATCCTCATGTACCATAAACATTAATATAATAATAAAGGTACTTACCTACTTACCTACTGATAGCCACTTACAAAGGCTGTTAACTATGATTAAGATCATAAGATGAAGTGTACTGTGTATTCAATGATATTATGCGTAAAATAGAAATAGATAATGTTCTCAGCGAGCGAAAAATGGGACGTAATTTATGGACGCCCCCTTACTAGCTTCTGTCCACGACTTCGAATGCGTAGACTTCAGAAATTCAGAACTGGGTCTAGATGGAAAGTATGTACCTACCTACCTAAGTAATAAAAAAATGGTTAGGCACATAAGGATTATTTTTTAACGTAAAACGTTTATTTATATCACTGAAATGGATACTATTGCGTGTTCTGTGTGTGTATGAGTGTATGAGTATCGTACACCGCGAGTTATATGCCGCCCAATTTAGCCATCCATACATAATACGCATTGCTTAATTTATATTGTCGATTGTGTCTTGCGTGGTTGCGTGAACAACGGCTGTAGTAATAATTATGTTGTATAGCTGTATTTTGGAACTTTTTACCGTTTATTATTCATTCATTTCATTCAATTTGGTCCAATTTGGTTCAGCCGGTCAGACGTGAATCGTGATGCTCTTTCATATAAATTTCAGATTCATATGTATGCATTATTTATCCTCTATTGCGTAATATGTGCTTAATTGTTTAATCTGTACATATTATAAACTAGCTGACCTGACATTGTTCTGCTACATAGTAAACATTATATTTTTTTATATACTTTTAGGAAGTGCTCATCAAATGCAATAAGTTTATCTATGCCAGCACTTCGATGTCTCCAATAGTTACGCTGACCTCTTGGTAAATCTCGAAAACAGCGTCGGTCGGCCGGCCGGCCGCAGCAACCTACCGGTTCTAACCGTTCTAATTGTGTAATAATTAATGTCAGTTTAAAGAATCACGCCTAACAATTTCCGAATGTGCGTAGCTACAAAGGGACGTGTTTCCCGAAGCGAAGAAAGGGCGTGTTTACTAGTATGTAATTTGCACAAAATTGCGAAATATGAACTATTTACTCAATAATAGTTGCCGAAGAAAAATTTATTTCAATTCCAGATAAAGAAATAGCATTTCTATGTCATCTGTTTCGAAACTGTTCTAAACTGTTCAGAATGTTTTCGCAATTTGCGGTAATTAATAAAGTTTGTGTCGTCTGGCGTAAGAATTTTCTTCCTGAGAAAATTTCCACTCCATGACCTTTATAAATATATTTTTAGATAATAATTTTTAGAAAAGTTTAGGGTTATAGAATCTTTATTCCTCATAAGACTTATACTCAGTATAGGTATGTAGATATACCTTTTGTTTTATGTAGGTATATATTTCTTATTTATTTTATCGTTTCATAATGATCTGGTATCTCCGCTCGATAAACTTGCTTGCCATCCGGATGGGAAATTCTGTCTTCCTGCTTCGATTGACATTTATCTATTGAATTCTCCTGTTATATTATTATTATGAATTATTAGGAAGTTTTGACGGTATGCCTGAGGTTCTCGGAGAATAGATAATCCATGTAGTACCCTTGTTATTTTTATCTCTTATTAATTTATGAATTATTGTTAAATATGATGAATTTGTTGTTTTTGATAGATACCATTTATTAATTTTATATTATTATTATTATTGATATTATTTGTTTGTTTGATGTTTAATTTGATGATGATGTGTGATTTGATTTAATTTAGTGTAATTTTGACATACATTTTTAGTTTTAACATTAATATAATTGTATAATGATAAGCACTTGACATGTTATTTAGTGTAAGTGGTTAATGTACCGTTCTAATTAACAATAAACAATAAATAAATAAATGACAAGATGTGCGGCTAACTGACAAAAAGACAACAGATTCGGTTAAGTTTTGGCATTGATATTCTATCAAATGCAGTAAAAGCCTTTAGACGAACTAGTTAGACGGATTTTATCAAAACCGCTCTTGTTTGAATTGGTACCGCAAAAAGCTTGAAAAGCAAAACAGAGGTGATTTCTTCGAAGAATAATAATAATAAAAGATAATTGTGTGTGCTTAAGACCGCACGGCAGAAGTGAAAACTATATTGGCAATCGTAATTTATATAGGTAGATGTAGAAGATATAATATAATATTATTATATCCTACAATAATTATGTATTTTATAACGTTTAATGTTTTTTCACTATGTTAGCACGATAAACCACTAAGGACAAGGATATACATTAACTTCACAATGTAAACCAAATTATTGCTTAAATAATTTATCATTACGTATCAATACTAAAATTAATGCGGGTTGCGAGAAACCAGCCGGAACGGAAGTAATGTTTTGGGGAATAAAATTTACATACGTATCTACTTACTATTAAATAATTATTGAATAAAGTTATTGAATAATTCATAATAATTAATAATAACAATTATTACATACTAGCGGCCAGGCCTCGCTGTGCCTCGCTGTGTCGCTCGCCTGTGTTATTCTGATGTGTATACTATATTATTGTAAAGTTTCAGCAAAATCCATTCGGTAGTTCTTGCGAAAAAAGAGTAACTAACAAACATTCATACATCCATCACGAAATTTGGTGAATGTTCATTTCTCAAACACACTAGCTTGTGTGATGTAAAATGTTTATTTTTTCACCTTATTTTGACTTATTATCGATAAAGCACCCTAACTTTCAATCGAAAATTCTCGCGTCAAAATATCATATTTTTTTTAAAAGTCCGTTGGCCGTTCATTGGTTGAAATGTCTACTTTCTGCACCTATACATTACTATGGTAAATTTCTCAGAAAAAGCTTTTACTGCGACTAAATCAGGCACAATTCTCAAAGAAAGTTGTGCGTTATGATGTGAGAAATATTACAGATTTTCATGAATTTCTATTGTAGCATGAAGTCAGGATACCTCATTGTAATTCTTTAGAAATCTAATCTAGATCTGACGACAGTGAGATGTGGTGGCGGACTGCGAGCATAATTCTTATTCCGCCGATGAAATTACCATACACGTATCTGGTATGGTAAATTGAATAAGTGAAGGTCAGTGGTCACGCGCAAATTGAATATAAATGAAAATGTGAAAATAGCAGAGCCCAATATGGGCTTACGAGACACGGTGTCCGGAGAGTGGCGGGGAGTGTCGGGGAGTTCCGGGGAGTGTCAGGGAGTGTCGGGGAGTGCTGGGGAGTGCCGGGGCGACCTGACTGATCTTTGGTTATTACCGGGCATTGTGGTCCCGCAGACCACGTACGTAACGCAACCGTACCATGGTGTCTACATATGAACAGAGTGTATTGATGTTGTTACAAAGGACGCGGAGGGAGGTTCAGGTCCGAGCGGGGAGTCCGGCCGGGGGCTCTCGCTGCGGCAAGCCGCGAGCCTCATCGCTGGCGAGCTGGCGGGCGGCGGCGTGCTCGTCCTGCCGAAGGCTCTCACCAAAACCGGTAACCAATTTTTACTATTCAATATAATAATATATAAAACTCTTCCGTTATTGAGTGACTGACAGACCACACCCAGCCGAAACTACTGAACACTTCACTTATGTGGTAATTGCCGCCGATTTGATCTTTCTTTACTTTACTTGTCAACTAAATTATATTGCTGCTGCGAAAATTTAAATACCTACTATAATAAGCTGGGATTACGCAATCGCGAATCATTAACTTGTTTCATTGATATGAAAAAATACTTAAAATTACATCTTATTATGAGTAGGCACTAGGCACCCACTGCGTACCTCTACCTACCTATGTGCGGATCACTCATCCGAAATATCTAATACCCTGATAAGTTGTATGAAAAAACATAATAAGAACATAAATTAATATTTATTTATTTTATTTGGTATGTCCCACAGAAACATTGAAATTCATAGGTGTAGACTTTTAAATGTTTATAAATATGATACAAAGCAAAAAATATGGTGCGAGTTTGCCAATTTTATTTTTATATGAGGCTCAAGCGACTGACGACTGATTTAATTTGAATAACATCAAAAACATTTACGTAGGTAGGTTTACGAATGTTATGCACCCACCTACCTGTTGTATTCAACAATTCCATGTCATGACCACGAACAACGGACCACGGCTGATAGTTCAGCAAGTTGCTTCATCAACCCAATACCTAGGTTATGATAAATTTAAATAAGTACATCGTTCATTCTCAGTCCATACTTAATATCAGTGTGGGCTGTTTTACTAAAAAGTTTCATTGAGTAGGTATGTAGATAATAATGATGTATAATTGTTAGTTAAGCGAAAGTTTTACCTGTAAGCAAAGATCGATTTTACACGTTTGTTGAAACCTATAAACGGCTTTGTCCTCGGCCTCGTCGAATATTTCGAAATGCATTTTAAATTAATTCTTGTTATTGGAATGATCACCGGACTTAGTGTAAGCCTCTATTCCTCTTCATAGGTGTGAGAGAGACGGAGCACGCCGGAACCAGTAAGACCACTTTGTCATGATGATTTCAAATCACCATGCTATGATAATGACTCGGATCGCAGCTATCATTAAAAACGACTATTTACAGATAAAATATTCAACATGTAACATTTTTTACGAATGTTTGTGTGATTTTTCTGGTTTGTTTGAAATGGAATTTTTATCTAGGTAGCCTATGTATTTGGGTACTGGGTACCCAACTACAGACATAACATTGTTGTCAAGCATTAACTTATCTTATGTAAAAAAAATTGCTGGAAAAAGCATTAACGGCAATAAATTCCTACGGTTTTTATACGCGCAAGACATTCTTGCTATGATATGATCAAATTGTTTTGGAACTTAAGTTGTTATCTAAAGCGAAATGTGTCTGTGTTTTTTGTTGCAGTAGCAATAATATGCCAAAGCATATTTCTACGATACACGGTACTTAATATGACCGAGATGTCCGCATCCATTTTATACTTATTGGCAAAAAGTTTACTCTCAACGCTCTGCTCACAAGTTTCTGTGCGATCTGTGCGACCGGCACCTTTGACTGTAAATAATTTTCAATGCTCATGCTACAACATGTTCACTACTACAACAGTATATGTATGTACGTAGATAACTAGGTACCTTATAATATTCACTTTTTGAAATGTTCAAGTTTCCGATTAGAATAGAGAAGCAGTCGCACTCTTGATTTTTATATTTGACGTATAATCGGATCTATATTATACATTGTTCTAGGCTGGTTCGGAGTTCCGCTCATCATCTTGACGTGCCTGATGGCGGCGTTCAGCGGCAAGCGGCTGGGCGACTGCTGGACGCTGGTCGAGGCGCGCAACCCTGAACTGCGCACCAGAAAAAGGAACCCCTACTCCATCATAGCGGAACAAGCTCTTGGAAAAGCTTGGAGGTGCCTTTCAAAGCTACCATGTCATCTTAAAAAAGCACTATTTTCTATATACACATTTGCATACATATTTTCAAAGATTATTTATTGATTTATTTAATCTTTATTGTAAACCTTAAAAACAAGGGGTACAATGGGCGGACTTAACGCTATTAGAGCTACTCGTATTACGCACTGTCGACTAGTCGCCGACGACTCAGACTTAATGTTATGTTATTTCATTTGCCGACGACCCCGAAGCCTAGTTGGTGGTGCGCCTGCCTGCTAAGCGAGGGGTCCCGGGTTCCTTCTCAGGTCGTATGGATCTTAGTAATGTGTTATTTGTGTTGTCCATGCCACCCACGACATCTGGAATCCTAGTGGAGGCGTATGAGTGTGATAGCGTTTATTTATTATTGGATGTATAGTAAGTATATAATTATTATGTACATTGATAAAAGTTGCAGTGAAAACCCTGTGCTTTAAAAGTTTGGACATTGGTTTCGCGAACGGAGCTCTGAGTCAGAATCCTGCAAGCACATTTATTAACACTTGTTTTCTCTTGCTTATTATTTTCGTTCAACGAAAAAATTCTTATTCAGTTACTAGGTACTTAGAAAAATACAAATTACTACTACCAGTTACGAAAGTCGGTAAAAGTAACGTTATCAAATTGCTGAAGTTAGAGAGAGATAGATATATCGGTTTGGTATCGTCAATCGTCAGCGCGGCGGTGTCGCTGGCGCTGGTGGTGACCCAGTTCGGGATGTCGGTGGTGTACCTGCTGCTGGCCACGCAGATCGTGGAGCAGCTGTTCCTGTCGCTGCTGCCCACCGTCACCGTCTGTCTGTGGTACCTCATCGTGGCCGGCGCCGTCACCCCACTTCTCTTGTTTGGCACACCTAAAGATTTTTCGTAAGTAACATTTCAACTAGCTAAATAGCACGAGTTAAGGATACTTGAATGCAGTGCAAAAATATTATAGGTTTTGAATGTTTTGACACACCTGATAGTAAGTTATTCAATGTATTCATTCACGAGCAAGTTAATATAGCTCTTTGCGGTTCACATGACAAATGCCGGAATAAAGCATTTCGTCCCCAGGCGTGTGTTTAAAGGTTGTGTAACTAGTGAGTGTAATATGGAGGCACGTGAGTGTCCCACCCAAGACGTCACTACCTACTTTTTCTCGATCTATTTTGAATCTCGCCACGCTTTGGTCTAGATAAAGCTAGGGAGTTAACATGTTAAGAATCTTCTTAGAATGTTTAGAAGCTTTTGAAGCAGATGGCGTGAAACAACATTGTGTAGTTAAACTACCACTACATTGCAATACATAATTAAAGATGCTTTGTAATCGTGTACGACTCCAGATTCTTGGGGATCGTTGCTTTCGTGTCCGCGGTGGTGGCGTGCGTGCTGTACTTCATCGAGATGATGAACGAGATCCGGCCCTTCGTGTTCCGTTACGGCGCTCACGGCTTCAGCGACTTCTTCCTCGCCGTGGGCATGTTCATGTTCGCGTTTGGCGGCGCCTCCTCCTTCCCCACCATCCAGAACGACATGGCCGACCGCAAGCAGTTCACGAAGAGCCTCCAGTACAGCTTCGTGGGTGAGAGAATTATTGTTTACTTATGTAAACAGGCAGGGAGAAGATACCAATCTTATCAATCTGATCAGAAGACGATAGAACTTCTTCTGGAGGAAAACTTGCATCATTGCACCGCATTATCACCATTGCTATAACACAATTTTGGACGTGACGTTTTAAGTTCAATAATTAAAATGTAAATGTGTCGAAAGCGTGAAAGTGTCCCTGTAATCCATAAATGTCCTTCCAGCAACCTTGGCTCTGTATCTGCCCATTGCCATCGGAGGGTATTCGGTGCTGGGCGAGTCGGTGGCGCCAAACTTCTCGGCTTCCCTGTCCGCCACCCCGCTCACCCTGGTCGGCAATATCTTCATGGTGGTGCACCTTGTCTCCGCCTTCATCATCGTCATCAATCCCGTGTGCCAAGAGGTTGAAGAAATGTACAACACTCCTAGAGGTAATATTATTATGTTGTTTATTTTAAACCACTGGGAAAGTCCGGTGTAATATGGAAAATCAAAGAACTATCCGCGTCTGTTATTTTAAAAATCACATTAAAATAGGTGTAATAGGGAATACTTACACTAGGTTTTGAAGGTGTTTAGTAGGTATTAAGTAATCGTGTCTCCTTCCCGCTCTATAAATGTGGGATGTGGGGCGGGCGTACTGAACCAGTGAAATTTAAACTACATAATTATAACATAATACATAAACATTTCTTGAATAGTTTCTCTAATACCTCTCTTTACATTTGTGCAGTACTGGATTACTTGTTAAGATCTAAATTAAAATATTCTCCATGTAACCTAAATGCCGCTGACTGAATGATACCAGAATCGTTGGGTCACCGCACGCTGGTCCGCTTGTCAATCATGATGGCGATATTATTCATCGGCGAGAGCATCCCGCGGTTTTACACGATCCTGTCGTTGGTCGGCGGCAGCAGCATCGCTCTGCTCACCTACGTGCTGCCCTCCTATTGCTACCTCACGCTCACCAACAACGTATCTGCTGATGGGTACGTACCAATTATTTATTAGGGAAGGTCACTCTGATAGGCCCCGTCCCCATGCTGGCAGACTAGGGTTTCGTAAGATGCGGCAGCCGGCCGCTGCTGGTAGTAGGGCTGGAGTCTGGCTGACAAGCTACCTACCACCCTCTCGCTCGAGTCGGCCGCTGTTATGGCTGACAGCTTGAGAGCCAATATTTTCTTTAATTCCTCTTTATTTCTTGGCCGGCAAAACATCGGGGGAAGCCTTTGGTGTTGTTGATGTCCATGGGCGCCGATGATCGCTTCCCAATAATTTTGTGACTAATAATTACCTGATTACCATTAACAACCAAGCGTGTTAAGAAAGAGTTTAATCTGTATTCGATGTCCCGTAGGAATGAAACTTGTAATGTATACAATGACATGATTCCAACTGTGCCCCGGTTAGGTTATGAAACATAGAATGCTCACTTGCAGCGAGCAGAGTCCGGGCTGGATGAGGCTGATGTGCTGGCAAGTGATGGCGGCGGGCGCGGTGGGTGGCGCGTTCGCCACGTACAGCGCGCTGGCGGCCATGTTCGGCACCGCGCAGGCCGTGCCCTGCTACCTGCGCTAGCCTGGTAGGCGCCACACCGGTGCCCCACCAAATACCAAAAATACACCGGAAGCTGTCGGCTATATGGACAACACGGAATCGAGCCAGAAAACATCACAACCTCACAAACATATAGGTTCAATAAAATTAACAAACAATACATAATCAGAGTATGTACTGTTTTTCCAGGAATAGTTTAAAATATGTAGATACTCACAATACTTACAAATAAAATATTGTTAAAACTTATAAGTTCAACATAACACCAATGTAGTTTCACAACCAGCTTATAAATACATGGCCGCAGTTGGCGGATTAATCTCTCTTCCCTATTCAACTATCGATTTCTTAGGACATATTTAACAGTAATATTCGTATTAGGTATTAACTACTTATTTCATCCAAACGTAGAACTCTGCGACAGCTGGATGGCTAGCAGTCCCACGGCATTCACACGATACATCGTTTTTTAGTTTAATTTCTGTTTAAGTTTATTGTGTACACCTAGATGTTAAGAAAACTTTTATGTTTTGTTATTTTTAATATCATTTACTTATAGCGTTAGATCCTTATTTTAATAAGTACATAATTATTATAATGGTCCAAGATCCCAGGGCCACCAGACGTCACGTATTTTCTGATGGACAGAATGTGGTCGATTAGGTAGTGTCAGTATGTACTACGATCGTAGCCTACCTGCTAGCTTGGTCAAACGGCCAATTTCCAGGTATCAGGTGATCAAGGTACATAAAAATATTACTAAGTTCACGTATTTTCTGATAGCTGATTTCACGTACGACTTATTTTGTACTATATTGTCTAAAACATACGTATACGCAAGTCAATAGGCCAACGTTTTAAAGTATCAAGATGCCAAGGCATAAGGATTTAAGATTTATATTTTGGATTTTAATTTTCGTCCACATTTCGTCCGTCAGAAAATACGTGACGTCAGATGCCCCAGGGATCTTGCACTATAAGTACTAGATTGTGCCTTATAGATTAGTGGGTACATACTTACTGGTTTAATTCTGTGGGATCATTTTATAAATACCTTACCTACGTTTTTTATATTCAGTTTTTGTTTCATATTTCTACTGTACTTTATACTGTGTACTTTGAATAAAATACCAATATATTAGTACCGCTACCTAAATTACTGTCTCATTTCCCATCCTTTATTCCCCATCCACATTGAAATCCCATCAGCAGGTAGGTATGCTTAATATATAGACACTTTCGATCCCGGGGAAAATTATAGTTCTAATTACCTACTTCACTCTCAGCTCGTACCTATTCTCTGCAGTAAGTTTTTCAAATAATTAAAGTTACCGAGATAAGGAAAATTAAAATCAAAAATATAAATCTTAAATCCTTATCCCGTGGGATCTTTTAAAACTTGGCCTATCCACTTGTCTACATTATAAAGGAAATCTGTGTAAAATTTCCTAGCTTCAAGGGGTTCTTCAGTTGATAGGTTACAGCAAACCCCGTATCGGTATTTTGCTTGCTGGCGATGTACGCAGGACCTACCTGCAGTGTTCAGAATGACGTATGGACCACATTTTTATTATGTAACATCTGCTGTCGACCTAACTGAACTTAACAGCCTGGCCACGGGACATTCGCCGATGCGAATATTCGCGCGGTGCGAACGGCGAAGCGTCTAGCGACTGAAATAAACACATAGCAATGTACGTATCAAGCCACGCGCAACGGCGACCGGCGAAGCGACCGGCGAAATGTACCGAGTGAATCCACGCCACGGCGTCGAGCGACAGTCGCGGCGAATAGTGCAGTGATCAAATAAGTTTAGTTGTTTTCGCCGCGAATAATGAACACCGAGACTTTTATTGCTGAAGCTAATATAAATATAAGCTGAAATTTGGCAAGTAGGTATGTTCCTTGGGGAGTGTAGGGGAGCACTAAGGATTTTTGGAAGATCCTCCCCTAACATAATAAAATGGGGAATAAACTAACTTTTTATTTCTTCAATGGATTCACTTAAAACTTTGTATATGGGTTCCTCAAGTGACGCAAGTGAGCACTAACAAAGGATTTTTGGAATATGACAAGCGAAGCTGCGGGCGAAAGCTAGTTACTTTCTAAGCAATATCGAGAATATCGATCGAATTTTAGATAAAGACATTTCGCTGTCGGACTTCCTTACTGGTTGCGGCGCGAACGTGACTGCCCGTGGTCTGCAAACGGTGTCACGCGAGTGGTCGCGTCGCCACACGCTTCGCCGTTCGCGCCGCCGATCCCCGTGGCCAGGCCGAACAGTTTACGTTACAGTTGTGCACTTCATTGACGCCATTTAGGCAATCAGACGGTAATTCCAATTGTCAACCAAATCAAAGTCAAGGGGAACTGGGAATTGATATTTTCCGATAAATAGCACTATTAATTTAGTAGTTGTGACGTGTGGAGTTCCACAACATGTCCCACACGACGCTACTTAAGCGCGGCCGCCCCGGATATGATCTCGATGAGCTCCCGGGTGATGACGGCCTGCCGCGTCCTGTTGAAGAGCAGCGTCAGCTTGCGGATCATCTCTGCTGCGTTTTTGGTGGCGTTGTCCATGGCCGCCATGCGCGCCGACTGCTCCGAGGCCGCCCCCTCCTTCAGCGCGTAGTATATCAGCGCGGCGAGGGTCCACTCTGCGTAGCTCTCGAGGTCCTCCTCCACGTCGTCGAATGCCGTCATATTCGGTGCTTTCTGAAAATTTTACTCGTGTATAATACATGTTATTTAAATATGCACCTAACAAGATAAATGTTGGTTGTGTTCGTATACACTAATCAACATTTACAACATTTACACCCGGGTTCTGTTAAAATAAGATAAAATAGGAATGTATCGATCGTACCTCGATCCTAAACTTGTTGAAGAACGGTATAATGGACAGCTCGTACTTGACGGGGCTGAAGTATTTATTGTAGTAGATCTCTCCGACGTCGTACTTGTAGCCGGACTCGGCGATGGCCGCGGCCATCACCGACGCATCCGCGAACACCGGCGCGATGCGCCCGATCTGGACCCGAACAACTGAAACCCTCAGAAGCAGTAGGTACAGTACCTAATGTACAACGCGCTAACTAACACATAGTATTAACTTTGAAGAAAGATGTAGTAAAAGATCCGGAACGTTAGCACTCAGGAATTCGGGATGTCACTAACAATAATAATTGAAGGGTACAGGGTTTAACTACATACTCATGTGGTACAGGGGAGAAGGGTCAATGTCAAATGTGATCCCTTGCCAGAAAAACGAAAAAGCTTGATTTAATTATTTTGTAACCTTAATTACATTGAACATTTTAATACAATATCACTTAAAACTAACTATGTTTCATATCTTATATTCTTATTGAGCTGTACCTATACTTATACGTTCCAGTTTTTATTATTTCCTTAGGGTTCAGCTATTTTTGAGAATAAATAAAAATAATGTATACACAACATTAAGTAAGTAGGTACTACAAGTACCTAAATATAAATATTATAATAATACAAAGATCATAGTCAATTGACATTGATTTTTTTTATAATTTTAGTTTTTATTCTACTCGATTTAATTAATATACTCGTATCATTACAGTGACGTGTAATGGAAATATTATTATGTATTACCTAACTTTTAACTTATATCTATCTATCTATCTAGTATCTCTCAATGACTTTGATTCCTTTAACATGGTCAACTAACTTACTCAAGAAAAAATTAAAAGAAAATATATTTTTTAAACTAATTTTTATTTAAATGCGCTTAAAATTTTCCTCTAAATCTTTTACTATCAAATCATAACGTAATTACACAAAATATGATCTATTTGAGCGAAAACTTGGCAATGACCCCTTTTCCTCTGTACCTTTCAATTGAACCAACGACCTACGAGTTCAGACTCGTCGGTCGTTGGTCCAGGATCAGTCCCGGAAATGAAATGTTTAGCACGATCCGGACTGCGCCGACTGGAGTCTGGCATCAGTCATTAAGACTACAATTTAAGAAATAAAATTGAATCATCATACTGCAGAATGTATTGAACCAGCAACCGTTAATGTATCTATTGCCAACAATGCTCCACTGAACTGCCACCTTTCGGCATTGTTTTAATCAAGTACTTGAGTACGCTAGGCGAGCTACGGCTATTGCTAAGTGAGCGACGCAAAGAGTCTTACGTCCTTGACGTTGATGAGCATGTTGTGGGAGAAGATGCGGCGCAGCATGGAGCGGGACTTGTCCCCGACGCAGACCAGCTTGTGCGTGGGGCCCTCGGCCTGCCGCGCGGCCATCTCGCGCCGGATGCGCCGCGCCACGCCGCTGTGCACCCCGCCGCACAGACCTCAACGATCACAACACCTCACGCTATCACTTTGCTCCGAGTGGGTGCTGTTAACCCGCTACTAGGTAGGTACCTGCTACAATCCAAATGAGACTCCCCCCTAGATTAATCTTTGGACTTTATTTATGTTAATGTTTAACAGAGGTGAATGTGGTAAACATTATCAACTCCTAAATATTTCACGGTTAACAAGTAGATACTTCGTTTCGTAGTTTAGTACTTGTTAATTTAATTTGGAGAATTCTATATATTACTAGCTGAACCCACCAACGTTGTTCCGCCATATAGATTGTGAATGATTAAAACGCGATTTAAATTTAGGGGGCGGGGGTAGGAAAAATTTGGGATCATGTGTATTTTTTTATGCCACACCATAAAAAAATAACCATAAAAAAATTGTCCAAAAAATGAAAAAAAAAAACATTCAGGGTGGACAACCCTTAACATTTAGGGCCATGAAAAATAGATGTTCCTCGATTCTCATACCTACTCGATAAGCACACAAAATTTCATGAGAATCGATCGAGCCGTTTCGGAGGAGTATGGTAACTAACATTGTGACACGACAATTTTATATACATATTATAATATATAATATTATGTATAGAGATAATTCAAAGGTTCCACAAAATTCAATTTGGCGACATCATAAATAAATGAACTGTATTTGTATGAAAAATGCGATCCTAGAGCTGGCAGGTTTTTATTTGCTATCAGCGAGGACATGCCGCCAGCATCTCGGGTTGGTATTGCACCTCAGGGACCTAGTTATATGCATCTATTTTCATTTGTAATTTACTGTTACCTTATTTCTTTTTATGTTTTAAGTACTTACCTATATTGTCTCGTAATATCGATATAAATTCCGAGGAATTAGATTATAATATAATATGCGTATAACATCCTAAAGAACGGAAGGTCAGTGAGTGATGAAACAAAAACAGCTAATTACATCAGGTAGCGGGATTCCCCTCGAGAAGTCGATTTACAGAAAAATAGAAAAGAATTTTACAGGAAAAATGTTCATCATTAGTAGACTTTTGACATACATACTATATATGTAACGTGTTCGATGTCATGAACTTCGATGTAATGGAATTCGATGTGGCGTATGGAACCCATGTAATAGTAACCTCATATTTAAAAAAAGCACAGAAAACTAAAAAGTAATTATTAATGACTTCTATAATACAAAAGTTCCTTGAGGATTTATGTTCCTAATAATAAAAAGACAAATGAAGAGTTACGAAATAATATAGAAATGTAATATAGATTTATAGGGATAGTCACACCCCAATTAAAATGTAAAAAGCGGTTCATATAAAGTTCATAATGTAACACTACTTACTACCTACTTAACAACGATATCTCGGAAGCACGTGTCCTGAGCTCATATGTGAGCGTACCTATCACATCACTGAAGTTGAGATGGACATCTGCAGCCCTTTAACGAGTCTGAGAATGTAATCAGCTTGGTCGCATTCGGCCGTGATCTCCTCGATCCTCGATGATAACCTAAATGTTGTCAAACACATTAATCTTACATTATTTACGTTCGACCTATTTTTATTGGGCGCGGCGCAACAGATCACAGCGAGCGACCTGACTCCCAACTGGAAAACAATAATATCGCAATATCTACTGTGTACCTCTTCGTAAGTGCACATACGAAAATAGGGAAAACAAGATCGAAATAATAAAATTATACTGGTGTTGTTCCTTATTTACAGCCATTTAATTGTTATTTTCGATTGAGGAATGGACGCGACGTAAATTAATCGGTAAAACAGTAGCGTATAACAGGTAATTGTTATTACATATAATTTAACAAAACAAAAATCCGATTTCAACATCGATGAGGCTTTCCTTCGATTTCGCTGGGATTCCATCATCAGATCCTGATTTGGTGGCAGTGAGGTTAGAGGTCAGAAGTACGTTCTTTCAAAAAAATTAACAAACGCATTAGTCGCTACTACTATTTTAGAAGGTTCCTCTCGATTTCTCTGGGATGTCATCATCAAATCCTGATTCCCTTATCATGGTACCACCCTTGGGATATCTTCTTTCCAACAAAAAATAATCATGAAAAATAATTTTTAACAAAAAAATAAACAGACTCGAAACAGGAAACTAAAAAGTAAACAAAATAATTTTTAACAAAATATAAACCGACTTGAAACAGGAAACTAAAAAGTAAAAAATAAATTTACTTAGCACAAAGTAATTCGTATTTTGATTTTGTTTATCAGAAATGATTATAAGTACTTAAGTATTTTATAATTTTGATGTCGGTGACAACAGATTACGTTGTTGTATTTAAAATTATTTTATTTTACAATGCTTCTCGGATGAGGAAATCATAACTAATTGACAAGGAGAATTATTATTATTATTAACGGTGATTAGCAGCGATAGCCGTGTGGTTGAACGTTGGACTGCCGAACCGGAGGTTCCGGGTTCAAACCCCGCACGCACCACTAATTTTCAAAAATTATGTGCGTATTAAAATTTAATTATCACTTGCTTCGGTGAAGGAAAACATCGTGAGGAAACCTGCACACCTGAGAGTTCTCCATAATGTTCTCAAAGGTGTGTGAAGTCCACCAATCCGCACTTGGCCAGCGTGGTGGACTATGGCCTATACCCCTCGCACTGTGAGAGGAGACCCGTGCCCAGCAGTGGGACAGTTATGGGTTGTGATGATGATGATGAACGGTGATTAAGGTAATGAGTAGATTTAGGAAGACGTAGACATGGTTTACTGTATTCAATAGAATTATTATCTATTTTATCGATGATACCTAAGATGAATGCAATAAGAAGTTAAATACGAGAGCAAGAGAGGAAAACTACCTATATGTACACTGCACATGAAATTTTATGTTTGTCTGACGTGAGCGCGTGATGAGACGTGACTGAGACCTGAGACGTGGTCTTTTACTGTAGGCCTCATTAAAAGGCTCACTCACACAGCGCGCTATGTAGAGAGCTATGTTAGGTTAGGTATAATAGGTACTTCGCTACGAGATAAGATTCGTACCTAATGATGAAATCCGTAGACGAACGAAAGTCACCGACATAGCTTTCAGAGTTAGCCGCCTGGAGTGGCCATGGGCAGGCCACATCGTTCGAAAGACGGATAACCGATGGGGTAGATAAGTCCTCGAATGATGACCACGACTCATTAAAAGGAGCACAGGTTGGCCCCCCGACTGGGTATCCCTCCCTCGATACTATAGAATCGTACCTACTTGGGCCTTTTAGAGTTTACCTCGGTCCGATGTCATCGCCACGTAGATTCTCTTGACCTTCTTTTCGTCCTCTTTGGATTCGGCCGTTTTGTCTACGGGGGGTTCGGGAGGTACCTCCTTGCCTTTTTCAGCCGCTTTAGGGTCGACGGAGCCCTTCACCAAATGGCTGGACTCGTAAAATTTACGCGGCGCGTAACCGAAGGGTCGCGCTGCTTGAAGCTCGCGCTCAGCTTTTGTGAACCTTGTGGAGTACAATTTTAGTTAATAAGCTTCAAATTAATATATTTTTATTCTATTTGATTCCTATGGGTTGGTCCGTTCGTGGGAGAGTAGTTAATACTGAATGGATATACCTAAGCTGAAAGCGTAGATATTTTAATGACATAATTCAAAGGCGAAATTTAAAATGCTAAACATTCATTAATCCAGCTCCATGTAGAAGGATGAAGGATACTATGTAATAGGTATGATAACTATTTTTGATGTGTTTATAATCAAAGATACTCATCGAGTATATATTATACACTTTTGGATGAGGTTGCACAAAAAAAGATAAATATATCAATAAAATACATACTTGCTAGCTGACACCATCTTCATAGTTTTGGTAATTTTTTGTATATTTTTAATAGATTTTAAACGCAGTGACACTTGCTTTAGCTGTACCATGATAATTTTTGTCACACAAAGCTCTCACGAGTGCCACGTTTATTTATCACTTTATGAATATTATATCAAAGAGAATATACCACTTCGTGGAATATATTGACAATCGATAATCATCACAGTTTGGTGAAATGACAACAGGTGTCTTTTTTGTGGTCAACGTCAATGTCATAGGTTTATATTAGGTACATGTGTACCTAATATAAACCTATGACATACCTACCTCTTCTATGAATTTATCTGTAATAAATACAAAACAATCTTTGTTTGTTAGTCCCCTGTGCGTAATTACATCAATAAGTTCAGTGAAATCTAAAAAATTGTTTTATATTAAGTATTGAATTATTGAAGCAAAAAACGTGCACGCAGCACCACCTTCCGCTGCCGCTCATGACAACTGACCGACACGGAACAAGGCTCTAGACTAGGATAGTGAGTCCGGTTAGGTGACGGTGTTAGAACCTTAGTTGGTATATCATAAAACCCGCATCGAAATCGGTTCATCCGAGAGCTACGATGCCACAGACAGACGATTTTTGCGTTTGGGGTTAAAAATAGATACATGAAATAACTAAAAAGGTAAATTTTTTGCGGTGAGGTAAATAATAATTATAAGGAACATTACTGAATTAAATAGTAAGAAAAACATGTCAGTTTACGTATTATGTAGGTATAAAAATAATGCGCCTGTGTAATTGTGTACCAAATTCAAAAAAATATGACGTTCATAAGTGTATATAAAAATATCTACCTACATGAAATAAATGATTTATGTTTAGAGTTTGAGTCGACACGTAATAGCTACACATAATATCTAACGAAGGAATGGCAAAAAGGTATTGCGCGATAATGTCGTTGGTATCAATGTCAGCGGTGTTTTGACAAAACAGTGATACGGTGTGATAGCGGGCCAGTGACGCAATTAATTCACTTGAAACCGACTAGAATATTACGTTAATAGTGGTTTATATTGATAGAAGTTTACACTCACTCAGCACCCTCGACACGTTGTATACTCCGCGACGCGAACCGTTGAGATAACATTATATCGACGTCGTACAAGTACCTATTATTGGAAAACTATTGTCATTGTATATATAAATATGATACATACTTAATTAATTATTTTCAAAGCTGTGAAATACGCGAAGCTGTTCTGTTAATTCGCTTGGCTATCGTTTTGAGTCTAAATCAGAGTACACTGAGTAAGCAGCAGCAAAACAATATCCGACGACGGCCGCTGGTTAGATTGTAGGGCTGACGCAAAAGCAGACGAGCCACCTGGTGGTAAGTGGTCATCGTCGCCTATGGACACGAGCAACACCAGAGGAGTCGCCAGTGCAACTCCGGCTTTCAACGAGAACTCTTTTTACAACTTTTTTTGTAGAACCCCATGTCATAGCGCACCAGAAATACCTCAGAAGGAAGGTAGAGGTTCTCCATGAGTCTGTGCGGATGTGCGGATCTGTGCAGCATCTGTGCGGATGGAACTTCCATCCTTGGCGAGTGGTGTGATGGTGGAATGGAGTAGGCATCGAATCGAACAATTCCTCGGAGCACTCACCGTTGTAAAGTCAGTAGAACACGCAGAAACAAAATATCTCTCCTGAGACTTAGGTGTTCCAACATAGCTTATGCTCAGCACAATCTCAGCGTGACATGACTGTCTATAAATACCGAATCGCAGTCTTTACTAAGCAAAGTTTTTCGTAAGTAAAGTCTGAGCTATGTCTAAGTACGGTCTATAGAAGGCTTTCAGGTTGTTGGAGTCGCAGTGGCTTGTCGACAATTGATACCTGTTGTGCATGCTACAGAAATACAGGTACAGTCGTAAACATGATGAAGCGAGGGAAGTAAGCTTTTACTTTTCATACAAATATCTACATTTGCTTATCTAATCTAGCCCGTTTTCTTAGTTTCATCAAGTCAAACAAATACAAGAAAAGGGTACCCACACTGTAATGTTTTCCTCCAACACAACCGCGTCGAGTGGTACAGTACACATAAAATACATAATGAGTGCCGCGACGCGCCGCCCGAGACTCCGCGGACGTATAAAGCGCGAGCGCTCCTCGCAGTAGGGCTCCGTACCCGTCCGGCGCTCGCCCCGCTCGGCCACTTCGCCCCTCGGTGCTCGCTCGCTTCTACATCCTGAACATGGACGTGCTCACACGGAAACCCGAAGAGAACCTTTCGTCTTCACCGCCCAACCAGGTTAGGTTCTTCTATTCATTAGACGACTACCAGAACGGGGAATTTCTAAGTTTATTTTATTCAAAAAATCCGGACATAACACTAAAATATTAATTATTTTAAAATGTATTGAATGTATTCACAATTCACAATACGCCAATAAATGCTTTTAACTTTTTGTTAAATAATTTCTATTTGTTTTCGGTGATGGCGGGATGACATGATGGGTGATGTATTGTAATTCCAAACATTTAATAATAACAGCGAATGTTTCCTTTCTCAACAATGAATTTAATGTAGTATATTGGTATAGTTTTTTCGGTTTCTTTTTAGACAAAGTGATGATCGTGTGTCCGATCGGATGATTCCAGAGCGGGATAGACTTACCCGTCGTCCTAATTGGCAGCAATCGTACGATGGCGCGATGCGTTTTCGTCGTGCGATGGGTATTTCAATACAATTACTTGCGAGGTTAAAATAGGACACTCTGATGAAATCTGTATATTTGAACCCATCGCACGACGAAAACGCATCGCGCCATCGTACGATCGCTGCCAATTAGGAGCTGTTAGTTACAAGTTCGCTTAAACACTCAAAACTGTATAAAAAATATATCTATAAAAAAAAACTAAAAAAGAGTTAGGTACTTACGCTTCTTTAAGCGTAAATAATGATAATGATAAAAATGGTCAAACCTCTTTCTTAATGGAAGGTGAACTAGTTGTCCGCCTCTCCGCTCGATCATTTCCCACTCATTACTCTTTAGCAAAGGAAGCGGCTGAATTGAATCTATTCACGTCCATCGAGAAATGTATTATGTATATGTATACTTACTTGGCAGTATTGCTTCACGGATGTGTACGTTTCGTTGGGTGATAATAGCCATCGTTAGTACATACCTCTGTCCATTACATGTCCATTTCATTAAAAGTAAAAACTCTAAGAATGGAAATAAAACTCATATAATTTTGTTGATTTGTCTGTGCGTTTGTTTTATGTTTTATGCTAAGGTCAGAAAGCCCATAAACTATTTTAATGCTTTGTCGATATACTTAAGTAGGTATTATAATAAGCTTCGGGCAATATTTAGCGTTTGCTTTGTTTCAATAAGTTCACACAGGTTCACAGTTCACACCAACGAACTACAAAGTAAGTAGAAACATAATAAAACAACGCTTAAACCAGTTCGCTAGGGTTCGGTTTCTTGCTACATTCAGCTCTTGCTTGACCTTGTCGTGACCCAAAACGCTCTGAGCCTCTGACAAGTTGTCGGAATTTAAGGTAATTACGATGTCAGGTACAAAATTAGTATATCCAATTGCCGTTCACTGGCCGTCTCCGACCGCGGCGGCACCAACAAATAGTGGTTCAATTGGTAGCTAGCTTGATACGCCGTTCTTTTCCAATAATTTTGTTACAAGCTCATGCTCTGCGTGTTTGAACGAATTACTCTAATCTATTACACAGTCATTTATGTTACATTGTATTACGTTTATAAATTAAAACGTTAACAAGTTCAATAATCGTGATCGAAAAGTACGTGAAGTTTGTGCTTGCAATCAATATAAATCTCGTATATACTTGCATATTTATAACTACAACTCTTCTGTTAGTGAGTGACTGACAGTTAACGCACAGCCGAAACCACTAATTACTAACTAATTTGGCAGGTATGTTCCTTGAAGAGTTTAGGGGAGCACTATGAAAGGGTTTTTGTAAATTCCCTCTCTAAGGTGACGAAAAAAGGGGATTAACTGAAACTTTTTATTTCTTCAATGGATTCACTTAACACTTTGTATACAGGTTCCTCAAGTGACGCAAGTGAGAACTAAGAAAGGATTTAGGGATATGAGAATATGAAGTAAATATTTATGAACGTTAAACTTGAAATAAGGCAAGTGATTCATTTTGCGGTCGCGTAGTTGGAACCTAGATGCAATAGAGCTATCGCCGCTGCGTGACGCGCTGCCCCGGCCGATGACTCCCGGGTTATCGACAATCGTAGGCGAAGCTTGATCCTCAATATCATCAACGAACCCTCTTATCACTCGGCTCTTATGTAGGTTTGAATTTATTACATATTATATAGATACACCTACTCACTTCAAATTATTATCATTGATGATCGTAAATATAAATATGAGTTATGTCCTCTGTATTTACCTAAATAACAATCGTAAGCTCGGATTTTTTCAACAACATCAATAATGTTATTTTCAGCCGAAACTTATGAAAGGCGGCAACTATATCCGCGAGGGAACCAACAAGTCCACTTGGTTGTTGTTTTCACCCGCGACTCCGGACGAAGCGGGCTCTCTCGCTAAGTTCCTCAACGTCTTCTCCTCCCATGGAGTCAACCTTAACCACATCGAGTCCAGGTCTTCCCTCAGGAGGCCGGGGTACGAGTTCATGGTGGAGTGTGAACATGGCTATGGAGACTTTGGAGCTGCCCTCGAGGAGCTGAATAACAATGTCGGCTACCTGAATATTATTTCAAGAAACTACAAGGACAACAAATGTAAGAGTAACTATTTTGTTTACTACGAAAGAGATCAGTTTAAATTTATTGTGCGCCACATTGTGCTCACATTCGAGCATTTATCCCAAATGCTCAAGGGGAGCACAATGTAACGCCTCAATCGTGAAGTGGCTCAGTAGGTACATACCTCGCTATATGGCACCCTAGTCCCATTCCCAGCAGCATGCTCAATCACTCGTCATGGTTGAGCTTCCGGAACGTTGCCAACCAAAGAAGATCTGCTATATGAACTATTATGGTGGGTTGGACTGTAGCTCTACAGGTGGTTCCACATTGCGGCGATAATGACCGCACATACAAATTGTAATTATTACTGTTGCTGGGTATACACGGATACCCAACTACTTTATTGATTTTCATTTCGAATGCTCATATTTATTATGAGATAATATTTCAGCTGCCGTGCCGTGGTTTCCGCGTCGTATTCGCGACTTGGATCGTTTCGCCAATCAGATCCTCTCTTACGGAGCTGAGCTGGACTCCGACCACCCTGGATTCACCGACCACGAGTACCGAGCTAGAAGGAAGTATTTCGCCGACATCGCCTACAACTACAAGCACGGCCAGCCGCTGCCCCACGTCAACTACACGAAGGAGGAAGTCGCCACCTGGGGAGCGGTGTTCAGCAAACTCACCGAGCTGTACCCGACGCACGCGTGCAAGGAACACAACCACGTGTTCCCGCTGCTCATAGAAAACTGTGGCTACAGGGCAGACAATATTCCTCAGTTGGAAGATGTTTCTAATTTTCTTAAAGGTGAGAGATTTTTTGCTTATCATAAAGATGCCTATTTCTTCTAAATACTTACCTGTAGACTACCACCTAGACTCACTTAAGCCTTTTTTTCGGGGATACCATTACTTAAATAGTAGTGAAATGTGGGATTTCAGACTGCACGGGGTTCACGCTGCGCCCGGTTGCGGGGCTGCTGTCCTCGCGCGACTTCCTGGCGGGGCTGGCGTTCCGCGTGTTCCACAGCACGCAGTACATCCGCCACCACTCCCGGCCGCTGTACACGCCGGAGCCGGACGTCTGCCACGAGCTGCTGGGCCACGCGCCGCTCTTCGCCGACCCGGCCTTCGCGCAGTTCTCGCAGGAAATAGGGCTGGCTTCGCTCGGCGCGCCCGACGACTGCATAGAGAAGCTTGCCACGGTGAGTGGCTTGTTTGTAGCTTCGGAAATTTAGTAATGGATGCGTTTTTGAAGTTGTACTGAACTGGTCACTATGGTCTTTCCGCAAAACCAGGAACGTAATGGACGTGTTGACATCCGGAAAGAAATATGGTGATTTTGGACTTCCTTGCCAATTAATTTATGATATAAGAATAAATCGAATACTAAATGAGTACAAGAATTAAATAGGCTACTTAAATGATGTACTGAAGAAAATAATGTCCTGTGTACTGACAGTTACAGTCACCACCAGTCACTTATTGCAGTGAAATGTCTATATTCCACGCTCGCTAATTTGATACACATTTGCCCATTTGGTACCTGACGAAGTTTGTCAACAGATTCCATCATCGCCACAGCGAACTAACCTGCTGTTGCGATTGACGGATATTTTTGACCTGTTACAGTGTTTCTGGTTCACCGTCGAGTTTGGGCTTTGCCGTCAAGAGGGCAAGCTGAAAGCGTACGGCGCTGGTCTGCTGTCCTCGTTCGGGGAGCTGCAGTACTGTCTGTCGGAGAAGCCGCAGCTGCGAGAGTTCGAGCCCGAGGTCACCGGCCTGCAGAAGTACCCCATCACCGAGTACCAGCCTGTGTACTTCGTCGCGAATAGCTTCGAAAGCGCTAAGGAAAAGATGATGTGAGTACACGTAACAAACTTTTACAAGGCTGGTGGTTGTTAGCCGGGCCGTCAGTCCCGGTTGTTATCGTTTGGTAGCAGTCGTTAAGCCATGTTGGATGCATTCGGGCGGTTTAAAAAATTCCGAAACTTGGATTAGCCGCTAACCCCAATCCGCATTGTAGCAGCATGGTGAAGTATGTTCTAGGCCTCCTCATTATATGAGGAGAGAGAGGATTGAAGCCCAAGGTAGGTAGTACGGTATTAGCAGGGGCATTTTCTCGTTCCCACATGTAATCGTAATCTGTCACCTTGATTAAATTTTTCCCATCTCTGTTTCCATGTCAAATGAAAGTTTGTTCTTAGTTCTTCATTATTTTAGTTACTTCTTTGTGTCATAGCTGCATGTTTTAACCACTAGTGTTTGCTATTTTTGTAGAATGTTAAGTAAAACCTTTTATCTTCCGTAGCAAATTCGCTCAAACGATTCCCCGGGACTTCGGCGTGAGATACAACCCGTACACCCAAAGTATCGACATCCTGGACTCGCCGAAGCAGATGAAGGATCTGCTCCGGGAGGCGCACCAGGAGATGGACCGCCTGCTTAGTGCCATGGACAAGTTGGAGCAGTGAACATAACAGTGAAAATAACACCTTCAATGTTAGCTTTAAGATGGAATCGTTTTCTCTCGTCAAACAATCTGTGATTCATGTTAATTGAAAGTTTCGGTCACTTTCGGTGTTTTTACTTAATCGGCAGTGACAGCTCTTTATACCGCACTTGTACTGTGTTTATTTTACTATACTTATTGAAATAACATGTTAGTTCATTAGGATGTGACACTGAGTGTGTGATGTTATTAAGTAGTATTATGATGTTATTATTTTAAGATTTTGAATATATTACGTTAAGACATTTAAATATGGTAAAAATGTGATTTCAGTCCATCACTTAAAATTGTTTCAAAATATTTTTTGAATTTCATTTAGTAAGGAAATTCCTCCTTAGTGATACACTAGATAAGGGTATTTTGACGGGGTTGGTGCGAACTAAATGAAGGAGGCTTGCACCTAAAATTATATTATCCACAAAACAAGGTTCTACTACATATAAAATGACGCGTAACAAAATAGCCAGTACAAAAAATAATTAAACAAACAAACAACCACGTACTTGAAACGTTATAGAACAAAAAAAAATTAGTTGAAAATGTACAAAAAAATTGGATACCAATAGTGGACTTATTCAACATATTTAAACTAATTAAGGATTTAACGACCAAGCTAAATATTTTCAATAAGGTGTAGAGTTTGTGAAGTTAGACACGTGGCTCCACATGAGTTCCGATAATTTTTTGACAGTGAAAGGCATACTGGTCTGGTCTTGGCAACATCTTATATTTAAAAATGAATCGCTGATTTTGTTGGTAAGCGCAAATCTCGAGACCAGCTGAACCGATTTCGCTAATTCTTTTTACATATTCCTCAAAGTACGATATAGTTCTTACGGAGAGAAAAAAATAAAAAATTGCCTGAAAAAGTCTAAATAGTTACAACACTTTTATATATTCCCATACAAAAGATTCGTATTAATACTTAAAAGTCAATTTGAACTTTAACACCATTATATAAAGTTTAAGTGTTAGTGGAGGGGTTCCGGGAAGGTGTCCCGAATAGCAGAAAAAGTATTAAAAAAAATAAAGAATCGACTGTTAGGCGGTATGAAGTTCGCCGAGTCAGCTAGTTTTACATGAAAATGTTTGTGGTACAGTACAGTACAGTACAGTACAGTACAATACAGTATTATACTGAAGAACATTAATATAAAAGTACCCGACGTACTAAGGTCGTGTTATGTATTGGTGGTGATGGTGATACCATTATCTATCAACAGAAATTAAAAGGTGTCTGTGTTGGGTGCGGTTTGTCCGGGCTCGGGGGGAAGGTATCGGGTGACAATAGTAATTGAGTATCATTCTACCTGCACGCAATTACGCACAGCTCAGCCGTAGGCTATCTTGATTTCAACACCATAATTATTATACCTAATATCCAAGTTTATTAACTTTTGCAAAATATATCTTTTAGACGACGCTAAGTTAATCCTTGACTACAAGTGTAGTCAAGGACTACAATCCCACCTGATGTTAAATGGGGATGAGGTCCAAAGAAGCGCCTGGCCTGCCACCGGAGTTGCACACCGGAGTCGTCATGCACTACCCAGGGGACACGTGTAGGGTATTCAAATAATCTCCTACGGACGAAAGCAGCTCATCTCGGAGATTTCCAGCCGCGATTGATAATATTATTCTCGTTTGTAGTATTTGTACACATAAGTTGTTTAAGGATCACACAGTTGTGACAAATAAATGTACTCCACATAAAATATCGTCACTTAGCAAACTAAACCGCTCATGTCTATTTTTGTCGGCATTTGAATGCCATAGATGCAATGCGGGCGCGGTCGGTAGTTGTATGGGTGACCGCTAGTGACAAATTTTCTTGGGCACTTCCGTGCTTCGGAGAGCACGTAAAATCGTCGATCCCGGTTGTTACCATTTGATAGCAGTCGTTAAGCCATGTCGGATGCCTTCAGGCGGCATATAAGAAAATCCGACACTTGGGTTAGCCACTCCAGTCCGCACTGTAGAAGCGTGGTGGAGTATATATAGGCATCTTACGAGGAGACACCCGTGCTCAGTAGTAGGCCATTAATGGGCTAAAGCCACAGTAAAATAGTTTCATTCAGGTAAAGAAAGTTTATTTTTTTATGGAATTAACTTTCCGCTGCCGCCAATGATAACTGTGACCGACTTAAAACAAGACTCAAATAGGGACTAGTTTGGTTAGACTGGTTAGGCCGTGTCAGAACATTATTTTTTAGTTTGTTAGTTAGGACAGGGAATGTTAGTGATAGTTAATCCTGTTAGTTGGCGTTAGTAATATTACAGTTAGTAAATGTTAGTAAGAATCTTGTTCTAGTTCAGTCACCGATGCGTTGCTACCCTTGAGAACTGAAATGGTAGCATCTAAAAAGTGTATCCTGCTCCACACCTTCCTGCTAAGATCAATTATTAAAAATCAATTATTACACGGTAGAAATGGTACTAAGTACCGTGGCGGGCGCTAGTACTACCCCGGGCGTCCCCGGGCGACCTCTAGGGTCCACTACCTGTAAAATACCCTTAAGTACCTATTAAAGTTCTCCTACAAGAGTATTTAAATAGAGGAGTCCAAGACTCGGGTGAAAATGAGAATATTTTTTATTAGTAGGTACATTTATTTTTATTTTGTTATTTACATTGTCACTAGCGAGAGCCGCGGCTGGCAATGTCGTGTGCGAGTACAGTAGCGATTGCAAGAGATCCGAAGTAACAAAGTTACGGCGGGAGTCGGTGCCTCGGGCGGCGGCGCGCTGGCCGCGGGCGGGCGGCAAGGGTAGGCCGCGCCGTGGAGCCGTGGACGCCGGCCGCCGGCCTGTCAGTCGGGCAGCAGCGCCGGAGCCGTCCGCACGCACCATGGCATCCAGAGAGTTCGCGCGAATGCACGACTTGTACATGCACCTGCATGACATGCCGCCGACCCTGCCCAACTATCATCAGCAGTCCGACCTCACGCTGTAAGTATCCGCAAACAATATACTTGCCGATCGGAACTTCGCTACAATTGCCATATCAATACATCATCATCATCATGATAATTAAAAAATAAACAAATTTATAAATACATACCTACACTTAGGTAACACCAAAATATGTAGAGGTATCATGCATTTTTATGAACGTCCACCTCTATAAATAACGGTACATTTCAACCTCTATATGCGGGGGGAGAATGAAATAAATATAATTTTAATCCTGTCTAATTGGAAAACAGGATAAAAGAAAAACCTCTTTGAATTGTACAAAATCCTTGATCCCTTGAGATCCCAATTAACCAGGTTTCAAATTTCAATGTATTTATGACTTTTTTCACTGTTTTTTTCATTGACTTATTATTACTAGTCGAAGTTGATAAAGTGTGTAAACTACTCATTAGGATATTATACCTAGGATACCTAGTCGACGGTATAGACTATAAAGAGAGGAACCCATGCAACGTTTCGTGCCGTCCGCTTACCTAGACCACTCGTTACCTGGAGCATGGCGGTATTGGCGGTCAACTTATAAATTGATGGTGTCGAAGAACCCATAAGTTGTTTCGTTCAGTCCATTTATTAGGGACTCCCGGTTTGAATGTCTTGATAACACTGTTGTAAACACATCGCGGGTACGATTCCCGGTCGGGGCAGATGTTTATGTGACAGATAAATGTTTGTTCTCGTAAAATTGTTGGTAGGTAAACTTAATAAATAAAATAAAATACACTAAATAAACAATATCAACATTATCAATTCAGAGATGCAAACATAGCGCCTCGGTGAACTTGGGCCACCCGCCCGCTTCAGAAAGTAAAAGGAAGCTACTGTACCGTGTACCTACAATGTATAATTGAAAAGCGATGCGAAATAAAACTTTTGATTGGAAGTCCAATTAAAAAAGTAAGTTGATTTATTTGCCCTTTACTAAATATAGGTAGGAGGCGGTCTATTGTTTTCAAATATGAATTCTAAATGAAATTAAAATAAAAGCGTATTAAAAAGTATGCTTGATGTAGAAAAAATCCTACTTAATAATACGTTTGCAACCGAGTCTTGTAACGTAACAGAAGTACAGAAATACTTTTATGAAACAAACTTTTTCAATAAAGGCTCACATTGACCAATCTTCTGAACCTGTACCTAATACCTCTATTTGAAGTCGGTTAAAATGAAACTTCATTACCATACAACATTGTATCGATTACAATGTATCGTTCTTTTTCGTATCTTTTTTTTTATTATATACAAAAATCAATGATTCGGTTGAGATTTTTTGTGTGTCTTCAGGTGGATCCAAGAATGGTTTAGATTCACAATTGTACTGAGTTAACGGGTTAATACTGTAGATGGCGTACACTCATTAAAACACATTTATATACACAGCATACGGCATTTAGTTACGTGACGATTCCTAACTAAATCACTCTACGCGTAAGCCTGTCTTTCCTGTAGGTATAGTACTAAAACTTAGGTATGTAAAATATCATAATAAAATAACTCATTTAAACTAGAATTGAAAACGGTTTTCGTGCAAAGCATTTCTTTTTCAAAGCATTTCAATTTATTGCGTCATTAGCGCATTTCCGCCATCAAGACAGTTCGCGAAACTATCGTGACCGCGTATAACGTGTGCTCAACAGAATCATTGACAGTCCATCAATACATCAGAATCAAGTCACATGCATGAATGAGTCCATCAATACAACTACCGGAAGACCTCCCCCTACCTATAAATAATATTTAAGCGGATTTACTACACGTTTACAATCCTCGTAAGTGCAAGGATCGTCATCCTTGATTACCTCATATTTGAAATCAAAATCCCCCTCATTAGCAGAGAAGGATTTGAAATCTATAATGCTATCCCGATCCCGCAACAGGTTGACAAAAGTCCCATTCCAGACACCCTAGCTATTAGTGTACAGAAAGATACTTACCAACCATTTAAGAATTTCTAGAATGTTCTACCCGAAATGAGACGAGAAATTAAAATACAAGTTTTGGTGTTCGAAATTAGGGGTATGTAAGGCGATCGAAATCTCGGCATTAGCAGCTCAGTTTTAGAAGCGAATCCGGAAGGAGGAAAAGGAGAAGAAGAATGAAAGAATAAGATGAAAAGGAAGAGCAGTAAAGTGAAGTGAACAACGCGTTGAAGTTACCGTGTCGCGAGTGTACCCTGTGGTTTGAATAAAAACACCATCTATTGAAGCCGGCCGACCATTATGGGCTTCATCAACATGTGAATGTCGAGGCGATCCAGTTCCGCGATACCACGTTATCTCGGATGTCGGACGATAGATCGGATACCTAAGATTTAAGGATGTTCTGAAAAAACATGAAAAGATGCAATATTGAGCATAGAAATGGGAGGGCAAAGCAGCTCAACGTCCGGAATGGAGGCGACTATGAATCAGCACGTCGCCGATTTTGAATTCGGACGAGTGCTGATCTAGAGGTAGGGCGAGGCGCAGTAAAGGCCAGAGAATCAGCCTTTCAATTTCATAACATAAACGGTGTGCTGACTTGCGAAAAATTGGGTAGGTCACCCATCAGCGAACGCACCGTCGACAAGCTGGATAGAAATAGCCTTAGAACAGTCGCCGAAGATAAAGTATTGTATTATTAAATACTATTGTAAGTATTATCAGTTTTTTTACCTTATTCCACAACTTTTGCTTTAAATTTGTAAATCGGAGTGCTGCGCAACTTAACTTAATTTATTGGTATATGCTGTACCCAATTGGTTTTTCATGTAGCTCTTTTAATGTTAGGGATAAGTAAATTGTTCATTTATTTAAAAAGTACTATCCCGTCGGATGTACGCGCAAATGTAGAAGATCAAATTAAGATTATATTCACGGTGATACATTTATGTCGATTTTAATTTTGCTATAATAGGTGTTAGGTATAGCGAACCGATAGTACTTAGTGTTTATTTATTTATTTATTTATTTATTTAAATGTTGCACCAACGAAAAGATCACCATTTCATTTAACAATATTCATGCAAGTTTTATACATACAAAGGTGTCAATTCACTTATAGGTACAAACTACATGCTAATTTTAAATTATGCAACAAGCCAATTAACAAAAACAAATTATACAATACAACAAAATTATACATACAACAAGTAAATTATACAATATGAGTAAATTAGGTTTAATCCTATGCAGGACTCTACTGAAATTAGAGTGCTTATAGGTTTAAATTAAAGTGTTGTGTTAGTGCACAAATACTCGTGATTGTGGAAGTAATAGGACCGCCATAAACAAGATCTGGTATTTCTTGCACCTCGCACACGCGATTTTCGAACTTAATCTGTGACTATTCAGTTCAGATGCGATCGTCAGTTCTTCTAGACCAAAATTGTCATTGATGTAGTTCCACCGAAAGGCTCGGCGCTCCTGCCGCGACGGCGGCGCGGCGGTGCGTAATGATCCAGATTGGCCGTAACCGCTTTGTTTTATCGTACTAAAACTATCTATATAGAGTATGTATTTAATTAGCATTAAATATTTCGGAGTGTTGTAGAAATATTTCGGAGTGTTGTAGAGATTTAAAGGTACGTACGTGGGATAACTATGTGTATGTTGGTGTGTGTGCAGCGCACACGCGTCGTCGTACGAGCTGACGGAGGGCCTGGGGGCGGGCGGCCCGTGCGCGCAGCCTGGCGTCATGGCCGCCCCCCTCGCGTACCCACACCCGCACCAGCTGAGCCCGCACCACGCGGACAGTATGAAGGCAAATTCCTTGTAAGTATACCGATAGGTAGATAGGTGGTGTGTCTGGTGGTCGATCTATAATTGACCACCAGACACACCACCTACACCAGACCGTCACCGACATTTCATTAAACCTATTCTACGCAATGTATTCAACATAATTATCTTTTTTTTTTAACGAGTGGAAAATGCCTTGCGTGAATACGATGCGTGAAAACAAGCGCGCCGCGCTGCGGGAAGCACGGATGGTTATGTGGATTTACCACTAAAAACCACTCGGTGTTCCTCAATACCGGGGCCGTGTGCTACTCTCGCTCCACTGCAATACAACCCGCTGCTCTAGCCACCCAACTGACCCTCATGTTGGCCTTGATTGGCCCCGGACGTCCGACTCGCAGATCACGGGCAACGGTTAGATCCGGACCGCGGATCCCGAAGCAGATTAAGGACATCTCCCCTCCTTTGTTCCGGGGGGACGGTGCCAGCCCTGCACGCCCGCGATCCCGCCCGGCAAACTCCCGATTGCTACACGTAACAAGCCCGCGGGTGTCAGACATGATGGGACGCTACAAACGGCTGACACCCGACCCGTCTCGAGAACGGGATCCTTCACCCAGAAGGCGGTCACCTGCAGTGAAAGACAATTAATTCGCTTGTGTTCAGGCAACAAGCATCTTAGAGTCACAGTAACCCTAGCTAGAGGGTTGCTGACTATAATATGTCCAGGTTTGGACAGAATTGAAGCGCCATGAGGTAACGAACGATTGCTTTTTCGCGGGAGCCACTTCTCGCGGGCAAACGATTCAACAGTTGTTCAATGCAGTGTGCTCGCGATCGCGTCCGTCTCTAGTTGTGAGTATAATTACACTCAGCGGCACGGAATCTTGGCCAAACTCATAGCAGACTATAACACTTTTTTAAGTGTGTGTAACTTTGTTCTTAATGTATAATTGGGTGGAAATAATGTTTACGTTAATCCTAAGAGGCTAATTAACTAAGTTGAAGTGCATTTTGATTTGATTTCTGAAGTTTAGTTGAACCGTGTCATTTATCCGACGAAGTCTACGTTTTGAATTGTGTTCTGGAATTTGCAAGCGTTAAGTTGTCGAAGTTCTTTGGTTTTATTGTGATAAATAAACATCTAAAGGCGCCTTAGGATCCATAAAAATGCCTCTATCACCAAGTCAGATAGCACAAGCAATGGCATTAGTCGAACTAGGGATGACCCATCGTGAAGTGGCTACTATCCTTAACGTACCGGGTTCTTCGATGCAATATGCACTAAAACGGTACCAAGAGACTGGCCTCTGCACACGCAGACCAGGTAGTGGCGGTGTACGTTGCACGTCAGCTCGTGACGACCACTTTATTGTGTTAGAGATTTTAAGAAATCGCTTCCTTACTGATGTCGAGATCCGGTAGCGGCTTGAAATCTCCAGGAATGTAAATTTTAGTGAGCGTACGGTGAGAAGACGTATGGAGGAAGTTTTTAAGATCAAGAAGACCAGCCTGTGGCCCACAGTTTCTCCCACAGCATAGAGCAGCGCAATTTCAATTTGCCCGCGAATATGCTAACTGGTCTCATGAACAATGGGAAAGGGTTTTGTTCACGGACGAGTGCAGGATTACTTTAAATGTACCTGATGGTCGACAACGTGTCTGGAGAAGGAATGGTGAACGATATCTGGCGATTACTACCACTCCCACAGTGAGTTTTGGTGGAGGCTCTATAATCGTATGGGGTGGCGTTAGTTCTGATGCACGTACAGAATTGGTCATCGTCAATAACTCTCTAACTGCAACACGATACGTCGAGGATATCCTTCAAGAACATGTTGTACCCTTTGGAGGGTTTATTGGATATCACCGATTCATTTTAATGCATGATAATGCACGACCATACTTCGCTCATATCGTAAATGAGTACCGTCAAGAGGTTGGTATTCAAAAATTGCAGTGGCCAGCTCGCAGCCCCGACTTAAACCCAATAGAGCACATTTGGGATAAGCTAAAAACGACAATTAAAACAGCATCGAACCTACCACAAACCCTTAGCCAGCTTCGAGATGCTGCACTGACTGCGTGGCGCGACTTATCGCAAGTAGACATCAAGAATGTCATCCAAAGCATGCCAGACCGAATGCAGGCGGTCATAAGGGCTAGAGGAGGAAACACGCGATATTAAAAAGTACAAAATGTTGTCAAAGATCAAACAGTTTTTAATTCCTAGTGCTCAAAACTGCAGTGTTTAATTTTGTGTAAATGTGATTTTGCGCTTAAACTTCATTAAAAACTTAAAAAGACGTTATTTATGAGTAAAAATGATTAAAGACGTTAAGTGGATGAACAACGATTAAATTGGCCTAAATTAGAAGTGTACAAAGTGAAAAAAACTGAAGTTATCACAAATTTTGTAGGTGGCCAAGTTTCCGTGCCGGTCAGTATATATTTAAGTTGTGCCATCATAGCGAACGGTAGTTGCTACAGAGTCGATATATATTTATTGCATAATGAAATAATAATTATTATTATGAAACTGGCCGATTCCTTTGCCGATCGTTGAATGACGCATGGCAGTCATCCAGCATCCTGCGTCCGCGCTTGCTGCTGTAGGTACCATGTAGACAGTCCGCGGAGCGCTAGCGTTGTTTTACATTTAGGTCGCCTTGTTGGATACATTTTCCTTAAACGTATTTTACATTGTACTCTACACGTGCACGAGTTACAAAATAAAAGCGTAGGTATTAAAAATATAGTTTTCTCGTCAATAGTCTATATAAAATATACACTCTATACTTCGAATCATTTTCGTGTTGAATTACTGCGCTCACGATTAAACAGTTTATATCTACGAATAATCGAAGAAATCTCACAGTAGGTGTAATCATAAACCCGGACCACCCGGTTCGAGAACTTCGAGAGTCCAAGGTTCATCCACGTGGCTATCACTGCACATATACGAGTATATTATATGATCTGAATCTCTGAAACGTTATCATGTCTACTCATCATGTTGTCCACGACGTATCTTTCGTTCAGCTTGTTACAAATGGGCACAATCGTACATGTCTATGCCGATGGCAGGTACGACGTGACGTCAGCTAACAGTCTAACAGTGTGTTCAATTCTGGTTTCAGTGCCGACTTGGAAGGGTTCGACTTGAGCTCGGAGACGTCGTCGATGCAGCTCAGCCTGTGCAGCGGCCCGCGTAAGCGGAAGTCATCCTCATAGTAAGTCGGGTTGACGACCCTCGCATATCGTGCCATATCCACCTGATACCATACGCTACCATATTCATATGGATAAGGATGTATTTTAAGGTTACTTGTTCACCAACTCCACGTACCTACAACCGACTGACGTAAATAAGTACTTACCGTAAATTAAATACTTAATGCTATTTCTAAATGAATCAAAAAATAAAAACACTCGTACCTCCGCACTACATAGGATCCCCTGATTCAATGATGACATGGACAATACAAATAACGTAATTATCACTAACAACCGCCACCCGATAGTAAACATTTATCTGACATACCGTGCGTAGGTACCGGCCGGGACTCGAACTAGGGGCCTCTACAGGCAGTGGTATGAACGGGGCAGTATTGAAACGACTTGTCGTGTTGCGGCTGGGGGTTACAGAGCCTATTTTTATTTCTCTCATTCCTCTTCTTCGTCGGTGATGCCTTATTTCTCAGGATTTCCTAATGATTTGAACTATAATACTATATTATATGAGAGTAGGTACTGTACTTGAAGAAAACTTTTTTACATCTAAGAGTCACTTCCCAAACAATAAATTTAACGCAGACGTCATGTTTTGACCGGACATCAACTATAGTATTCATAGTGATTTTATAAATGCAACACTGCTTTCCTAAATGTTCAAAGTCCACCGCTGCGTCCTATTCATCGTGTGTGCCACCAGCAAGGCTCGGTGGAAGCCGGCGCCGCTCACTCTGTAGTGTATCGATCTGGTATCCGTACAAATTCACTCAAGTTCGAGAGAACGTCTTGCACGGATTCGCGGGCCGCGCGACAATGCAACCAATTAACTGGCCACGTGGATAATAGACCGTTGCCCGGAGACGCGCCTACACCTCGCTAACGGGGACTCTCGCACCCCTTTCACCCTGTTGTGTATCCAGCACCTTTCAAGTCTCGCCGCGTTATCGAAAATAACGGAAATTTACATGTGAAATAATTCTTCACCCGAAAATGTATCTTAAAATCGACATAGTTTTAAACTAAGAATAATTTGTTCATGATACGTCGCGCTCATGACCACGACCTAACTCTGCAATACATCGATCGATACGAGGTGATTTTTTAGTCACTTTACATAATTATTAGGCGGTCCTCAGTATTCTCATTCCAAATAATATTTGGAAAATGAATCGAATATACCTTGATGTTTATTATTTTTTAAATCTTGACTTGACTTGGTATATATTTGGAATGGGAAGTAACATAAATTCTAACAATTTTGCGCGTATTTATCTTGTATTTTGCGTCTACGAAAGTATTCAAATCAGCAAAGTTTGGTGCAAAGGTTGACTGACCGATTGACTCCATTTGCACTTTAATGGGTTGTTTGTTTGTGGCAACAAAATACCTATAGGAAACATTTTTAGATTCGACACAAGTATCGATGTCACCCTCGCCCCGGAATGTAGTTACTCGTACATTGTATGTGACATATTGTGTCGTGTCCCGACAGTACCGGCAGCACCGGCAGCGTGTACGATGACGACAAGACGGACGACACGCGCTCGTGCAAGACCATGTTCGACAAGAAGTAAGTGTTCACTTGATGTAGTAGGGCAACCGCTTGAGGTAAGGGCCTCGGATCTACGCTCGTTGACCCTGGGGGGACGCGCGCCCGTCAGTCTGTCATGGTGCTCTGATCTCTCTCTTTAACCGTAATAGGTAGACACACAACTTGCTTATTTTATTATATGAATGCTCTTTAATATTAATACCGAAATAGATTAGGTAATATTAGCTTGCCGCCCAAGGCTTCGCCCGCGTGAAAGTTTATCTCCTTAGGGGGGGATGGGAATTTCCAACAATCCTCTCTTAGTGGTCACCTACACTACCCAAAGTCACTTTAGGTGATTTGTAAGAGCGCGAGCGCCGTAAATACTCGTAACGTAGGATATCCAAATGCGACAGACAAATCCACAGCGAGATCGAGAAGCGGCGGCGCGACAAGATGAATACGTACATTTCGGAGCTGAGCGCGATGGTGCCCATGTGCGGAGCCATGGCGCGCAAGCTGGACAAGCTGACGGTGCTGCGCATGGCCGTGCAGCACATGCGCGCGGTGCGCGGCGCGCTGTCGGCCGGCCCGCTGAGCGCGCAGCCCGCGCCCGCCTACCTCTCGGAGACGGAGCTCAACGCGCTGGTGCTGCGCGCCGCGCGCGGCTGCTTCCTGGTGGTGGTCGGCTGCGACCGCGGCCGGCTGCTCTACGTGTCCACCTCCGTCTCCGAGACGCTCAACTACGAACAGGTGACAGCTCCCAGCGCTCGACTATCATGACATTTGCAAGCGTTTCTCGCACATTGCCGTTTAAGTATATTAAATAATTACTGTGTGTATGTCGTGGTTCAGTAGTGTATAAATTAATTTAAAAAAAATGGATTAAATTACCGCTTTGCGTCTCTTAAAACGTGTACCTACTTAGTTATTGGTACCTACTCAACGAAAAAATGGGCGTGTGCTCTGTACAGTCGGAGCTGCTAGGCAAGAGCCTGTTCGACATACTGCACCCGAAGGACGTCGGCAAGGTGAAGGAGCAGCTCTCGTCCTCCGACCTCGGCCCGCGCGAGCGACTCATCGACGCCAAGAGTTCGTATCCTCACACACACCTACCTACCACCCTGATACACTTTACTCATTCACCAGTCGAAAGATATCACCGACAGTTGTAAGTACAACTGCACATGAGTATAGTCATGAATTAGCTGGCATGATGACCTGGTGTGTGCTTGATTAATGACATTTAATTAAGGATTTTAAAGTACGATTTATAAGGATGCATCCATACTGAGCCTGCGCCACATACCTGCAAGCCGTTCGGACGCACCCGTACACGACCTGACACCGTAACTCAGAGAGGCCATAAGATTGACGCACATAATAGGACCGTGTTGGTACCGCTGCCGGTGCTCTGCCACTGTGATGGTTGTGTTCGTCTTGCAGCGATGATGCCGTTGAAGGCGGAAATGTGCGCGAGCGCATCGCGGCTGTGTCCGGGCGCCCGCCGTTCCTTCTTTTGCCGCATCAAGTGTCGCATGCCCGCCGTGCCGCGCACGTCCGCCGCGCCCGCCGCCGCCGCCGTCAAGGAGTCGGAACCCACCGACAAAGTGCGCAAGAAAAATGCAGAAAAAAAGTATCGAGTTGTACAATGCACCGGCAAGTAAAAATATGTTATAGTGTGGGTGAATATAACTAAACTGAACTAATGTCGTATCGATATAAAGCTGTTTGAAATAGCTTATTTTGTAGGTATCGGTCGTGTGATGAGTGCGCGTGTGACTCGCAGGGTACCTGAAGTCGTGGGCGCCGGCGGAGGGCTCGCAGCGCGCGGGCGCGGCGGGCGCTGGGAGCGCGGGGGGCGCGGGCGACGCGGGGGAGGAGGACGTGCTGTCGTGCCTGGTGGCGGTGGGCCGCGCGCTGGACGTGCCCGCGCCCGCGCGCGCCGCGCCCGCGCGCCCGCTGCAGTACGTGTCGCGGCACGCCACCGACGGGAAGTATCTCTTCGTCGACCAGAGGTGAAGCACTACTCTAATTTGCTTCCTCGAAATTGAGGGTATTTTTTCGAAAAAAAGAATATATTTAAATCAAATATAATACAGTGTCTTTGAGGCAAAAAAAAGAAAAGTTTTCACCAAACTTCGTGAAAAAAAAACAATTTTTGGAAAAGATAAAAATAAAACACCAAAACAAAAACATGGTTTTTTGAATTTTTTACGTACATTTTGAGTTTATGTGCAAAAAGTGAAAAACTTTCCTTTAAACTTTTTTCCATCGGACTTGAAATCGAGATAAACCGTTTCCTACCCTTAAACTACTGACTCCAATGCCTCGAGGGCGTTTAGATTAAAAAGTAATAATAATGGTTCTGGAGTATGTTTGACGTGTAAAGTGTAGGTAAACATAATCTCGTTTGAGGTGTATTATATTAAGTAATGTATTGATGTAAAAGTGTAATGTGTCCCGGTGTGGCAGGGTGACGCTGGCGCTGGGCTTCCTGCCGCAGGAGCTGCTGGGCACGTCGCTGTACGAGCACGTGTGCGAGACGCAGGTGGCGGCGCTGGCGCGCGCGCACCGCGCCGCGCTGCTGAGCCGGCGCCCGCTGCGCACGCCGCGCTACCGGCTGCGCCGCAAGGACGGCTCCTTCGCCGTAGTGCACACGCACTTCAAGCCCTTCCGGTGACTGCCCTTCATATAACTACTTGGCTCATTTCGATATTATATCCTTACGGAACGTGCTCTCAACTCGGTCTATCGTTGGGTGTCGTGCAGCAACCCCTGGACGAAGGACGTGGAGACCTTGGTGGCCAACAACACGGTGGTGCCGGAGGAGCCGAGCCGCGCCGACGACCGCGCCAACGACGCGTACGACGAATACAGTGAGTACACACTCATGGTTGCGTTCTATATGCGCCTGAAACTTTGGTCATGATCTACTCGTACCATCGCCTGGAGTATTATATTGTGTTCATATTGTAGGTTAGCATACTGTATCGTTTATTGCGCAGGCGACGGCGAAGGTGACGGCGGCGGCGGCGGCGGCGGCGTGGACGAGGCGGAGATGCGGCGGCTGATCGAGGCGCGCGTCGAGTCGCACAAGATCGGCGCCACCATCGCGGAGCAGGCGCGCCGCAGCTCCTCGGCCGAGCTGCCGCCCGACCCGCCCGCCGAGCTGCCCGCCGACCTGCTGCACGAGGTCGCGTTCGCCCCGCAGGTACCCACCCGACACGACGCACGACCCGTCTCCGACGACTGCCGCCGCTCACCCGCCACCGCCTCTCGTCGACAGAACCCGCTGGTGGAGAGCATCCTGGGCGCGGAGGCGGCGGCGTACCCGCAGGTGCGCAACAACATGCCGCTGAGCGAGGCCGGCGCGGAGCAGTCGCCGCTGCCGCCCGGGCTGGGCCCCTCGGACTCCCCGCCGCCGGCCTCGCCGCCGCTCGGCTACGACGGCAACGGCGAGGCCGCCATGGCCGTCATCATGAGCCTGCTGGAGGCCGACGCTGGGCTCGGCGGGCCCGTCAACTTATCCGGGCTGCCGTGGCCACTTCTCTAGACGCAGCCGGGCCGGGGATCTATAACATGTTATATTTTTTTTATGGAATTAAGGTAGCAAACGAGCATGCAGCACCACCTTCCGCTGCCGCCCATGACAACTGCGACCGACTTAGAACAAGACTCAATTGGGGACTCAAACTCAAACTCAAACTCAAATCATTTATTCCATGTAGGTATTTAGAATACACTTATGAACGTCATTTTTTGCATTTACCACCGTTTCGCTAAGGTGCCTTTAAATTTAAACGATCTTAGGAGGAGAAAAAGAAACGGCGAAAGAAAACTCCTCGGCACATCTTTTAAAAAAAAATATATATAGTGCTTAAAAACTAATTACAATCTTTTTTGCTAGGTACTACCATTTTATACCTAAATACTAACTTGGGCGGAACCGGATGCGGATGTCTATTACCAAGCATCCTTGTCATTAATATACTCATCGATAGTATACTAACCTTTCTCTACAAGCCGTGTTTTAATACGTTTCTTAAATATTTGTATGGGGAGATCAGTGATTGACTTGGGCAATTTATTGTAAAAGCGTACACCGAGCCCCACAAAAGATCGCTGAACCTTACGCAGGCGATATGAGGAGGTAACTAACTGGTGCATATGTCTAGTTTGCCGATTGGTAACATCGCATTTTTGTTTGTATAAACTTACATTTTTGCGAATAAACATCAAATTACTATAAATGTATTGCGAAGCTACTGTTAGTACCTCTATTTCTTTAAATTTGTCACGCAGTGAATCGCGTGATTTTAATTTATAAACTGCCCTAATAGCTCTCTTCTGTAACACAAAAATTGTATCGATATCTGCCGATTTACCCCAAAGTAAAATACCATAGGACATAATACTATGAAAGTAGGCAAAGTAAACGAGCCTTGCTGTTTCCACATCAGTAATTTGTCTTATTTTCCTTATAGCATAAACAGCCTTACTAAGTTTACCCGCAAGCGTCACTATATGGGATCCCCACTGGAGCTTATAGTCCAAAGTTATTCCTAAAAATACTGTGGATCTTTCCATATTTAATATTTCGTTATTCAATTTAATAGCCGTATTTCCGCTTTTAACATTTGGCAAAACAAATTCTACGCATTTAGTTTTATTTGCATTAAGAACCAAATTATTAATAGAAAACCAGTATGAGATATAGTTGAGAGTACTGCTTACATCGTCAAAGTTTCTTTTATCTCTTTTAGTTTTAAATACAAGTGACGTATCATCTGCAAACAGTACAATATCAGCATATTTACTAATATGATATGGAAGATCGTTGATATATATTAAGAAAAGAAAAGGCCCTAAAATTGAGCCCTGAGGGACACCAATCAAAACCGGGGATCCTGACGACTTTGCTCCATTTATACAGACACTCTGAACTCTACGATTTAAGTAAGCTGATACTAGGTTAAGTGCCTTATCGGTAAGGCCATAATGACCTAATTTAAGAAGTAATGTTTTATGTTCTACACAGTCAAACGCTTTCTAAAGATCACAAAATACACCAATAGCGTTCTGTGATGCTTCCCAGGCTTCATATATATGTTTTGAGAGCCTAGCACCTGCATCAACTGTACTACGACCTTTGATAAACCCATACTGTTCAGTATGAAGCAGATTATTGTCAGAGAAATGAGTTATCATTTGATTTAGCATAATTTTCTCAAAAACCTTGCTAAGTGTTGGTAAAATTGCAACTGGTCTGTAATTGTTTATGTCTGTTTTATCTCCGGACTTAAAAAGAGGTATTATCTTACTACATTTCATAAGATCGGGAAAAGTACCCAAATCTACACAATTATTAAAAATTATAGCTAGGTGAGGGGCTAAAACATCTATTATATTATTAATTATTTTTACTGATATTCCCCATAAATCGCCTGTTCTTTTATTTTTCAAAGAATGGAAGGTTTTAATTATCTCTGTTGTCGTAGTATGTTTAAATTCGAACAGAACACTACATTTATCGACGACCTCTTCTAAGAGAGTACATGCTGTTGCCGGAGAAGATCGAAGAGAGTTAGTTAAGGAAATTGGTATACTGCGGAAGTAATCTTCAAAAGCGCTTGCTACCTCCTCATCAGAGGTGACTTTACTTTCGTTAATAATTAATTCATAATTACGGTCACGTGATTTAGTAGCCCCGACTGGGATAGTTAGTCCGGTTAGGTGACGGTGTTAGAACATGGAGCTGGTTAGTTTGTAAGTATGAGGACTGGGACAGGGACTGTTAGTAAATGTTAGTCCTGTTAGTTGTTGTTAGTAATAGTACGGTTAGTAATTGTTAAAAAAAGTAAGAGTCCAATATATATAATGGTATCATGATGTAGAATCTTCGTGACCGTTGCGTCATGTTCCCTATTTATGCTTATGTAGATATACTATGTTTAAGTCGAAGTGGTCTTATACAAGTCGTGTCGAACAGAGAACTTGAACAGAACGGGATGAAAGGTGCTTACAAATGCATTGGATGGTTCATTGGATGTTCTTCTTCGTTTTAGTGAGTTTTTTCGGTTTCGATCGTAAAACGGGCTAGATCGAGATTCTGGATATAACAATGACTGAGTTATTTATTAAATTTCGATATCGTTTTCGATCTGTTCCTTTACAGTAAATGTGAAGTAGGTAACCGTTTGAAAGGATACACCTATGGTCGAATTTCGAGTGCAGTGTGGGTGTGGGTCTCTAGTTATAATTCTCTAGCAAGCATTCATTGTTGACGACCTGGATGGCGCAATGGTTAACACGCCGGATCGCCGTTCCGAGGGTCCTGGGTTCGATTCCCAGTGAGGCGGGAATTTGAATGATGAATTTAAATTTCCGTTCTTGATCTGGGTGTGTGTGTTCTTGTCTTGTGTGTTGTCCATGGCACCCACGACACAGGGAATCCTAGTGTGGGGCTATGAGTGTGTAGCGTTATTTATTTATTTATTGTCCAGTTTCCCTCATTTGCTGATGTATTTGCTGGTGTTTGCCTATCTCAACATTTAATTTAATCCGCCTCTGCTATCTCTATATGCTTTGCTTCACTAAAAAACCGCGGGAAGGTTGCATCGGAAGCGATTGAAAAGTATTTTATCTAACTCTGATCCATTGAGAAAACGCCTCATAGTTGTTCTTTTCTTATCTACATTTATAGGTCATCATCATCATCATCATAACCCATAACTGTCCCACTGCTGGGGACGGGTCTCCTCTCACAGTGTGAGGGGTATAGGCCATAGTCCACCACGCTGGCCAAGTGCGGATTGGTGGACTTCACACCTCTTTGAGAACATTATGAAGAACTCTCAGGTGTGCAGGTTTCCTCACGATGTTTTCCTTCACCGAAGCAAGTGATAATTAAATAATACGCACATTATTTTTGAAAATTAGTGGTGCGTGCGGGGTTTGAACCCGGACCCTCAGGTTCGGCAGTCCAACGTTCAACGGCTATCACTGCTTAACATTTATAGGTACATAGTTATTATCACATCCGTCAGATCTGATGTTAATAGGAAAGAGACTGCTAAGATGGCAGCAAGGTAATACCTAATTAGGTAGGTACGTGTGTATGATGTTTATGCTAATTTTCTAAGACAAAATGATGTAGAATGTAGCATAGTATTCGACGCAAGAAAGCGATCTTGTCGTATCTCGAAAGAATGCAATTTTACACCAGAGCCGAAAAACTACATAATTATATTAAAAATTCAACCCTTGTAAACTAGAAGACTAGAGATAAGTATCTTTTTTGTAGCAAAAGAATTTTACAATGAAATTTTCTTTTTGCAATTAATGGAATCATTCTACTATTTTTCTTTTGATTTCAATGAAGTATTTATATATAACTCATATTCGCATTTTTTCTTATGACAAGATCGCTTTCCCGCGTCGATTATTATTAAGTAGGTATCTTATTTTTATTAATTATTAATGATATAAGATTATGATGTTAAAGCGTGCTGATCAAAACCACCTTGTGACTCTGTTATGTAGTGGTTATGTAGTATTTCTTTTGTTTAAATGTATATAATATAATAAAGTGAATGTATTGAAAATTATTGTGCGTTTAATTTATTTCACATTGAAATTATAGTTATCACGATAAAATACCGCAACAAAAACATAAAATATGTGAAAGAAAGACAAATTCTTTTGTGTTTCGCATTAGTTACGATCTCTACGTGTATAAAAGATGGCGCTGTGGCATCGACCATTCAAGCAGTCTCCTCTCCTCGTAAGCACGGATCACGCGGTTGGAGCCTTGGAGGTTAGCTCGTAATCAACTTGCTGGTTTTTATAGAATTTTGATTTATGATTAGATATTATCTTGTTGTATTTGAAACTTTTGATCAGTTAAGGAATTTTAAACTGTTGTTTTGGTTTTCATTTTATGAATTATGTGATATGAAAGGGTTGGCAAATCGGGTAGGTAGTTACCCTTACCCAAAGATAAAGTTAAAAAACGAACTAAAACAATTAGAATGATTTAAATTTAAACGAGTACCGCGATGCTCAGTTTGTAGCGAAATTTATGAAGATTCATCAAAAGAACAATGAATAAAATATGTTGATTGTGAAATGTAGGTTCATGAAGCTTGTTTTTGTCTTTCTTACACAGACAGGTTCCAACTACTGTGACATGATGTGATAGGTAGGGATATTATCACGATCGGAGTGCATAAAGAAGGTGTTAAAAAACTCAAAATGCCTCAGTGTATCTAGCATTAAATGGTGCGGTAAAAAAGCAACACATCTTTTAATTATGGAGAATGATGGGATAACATATTCACTCGTAAGTAACTTATATATTATAGTTAGTCCTACAGGATACACTTCGGAGAGTGTGCGCAGGAATTGCACAATTTAATTCCTCCCTCCCCTTTCCACCAACCAACTCCATTTTTTCCCTTTGTTCCACTAATAGGGTATAAGATGAATTCTCTATATTCGTTTATAGTTTCATTGTATCTTCTCGTCTGACATAAACCTAAGATATCCCATTTTACATTCTGAATGGCATATTCTAGCTCTATAATTCTGGTATCGGATAAAAGAGTCCGTACGTTTAACCTCGAGACAGAGATAACTTGTTTGATATTTATCTTTCTGATTTTGATTTGGGGGGTGTAGGTCAGAATTCTCCACGGTGACCAGCCGGCTTGGAGAATAGTTTTTGACATGTAATCAAGTATGTTACGTGTATTCGATTTTTTCGTGTTAGTTTTAGGATATTCTTTGCTGCTTTTACTATGCTCTATAGAATTTAACATGTATGTTGGGGAGCTAGATATATTTCGTTTTCTCTTATCCCGGTCCTGGTTTCTTTTCTATCCTTCTTTAACTACTAGTTTATCGTATTTAAAGTAAGCGATTTTTCCTTGCTCTCTCTCCTCTAAAAGCTTATTATGTAGGTTTTTCCTTATTTCTAACACTTCTTTTGGCAAATCCTCTTTAATGTATGTCGGAGAGTAAACACGTAGCGCCATCTATTAGTGAATAATGGAAGCGTCAAGTAGTTCACTTGAGCGAAGTCGGTAGCACGTTGTCACACTTTGACTTTGACTTTGACAGAACGACAGTGTGGACGGTAGCCATTGCGGCGATGGGGCATTCAGATTCGGAACCTCGGTGAGGTGAGGACGGTCGTGGCCACATGATATCGAAATCGCTGAGTTTCCAATATTGTTTCGTTAATTTGTAATCCGAGCATATCATTGCAATCGATTGTGATTTTGGGAAAGTAACTTGATAGGTTATTTGTAATCCGCGTGTATCTGTGCGATCCGTTCTTATTTTGCGAGACACGCTCACCTACCCTCGAGATCAGAGGGTGTCTTCCCGCGTAAAGGGAATATCTTGAGAAGTTGTTATTATGTTATCTAAGACGCGTAGTCTCTGAAAGTTGTAATAAAAGGTGATATCGCGGATAGAGCGAGTGGTTCGATCGATAAAATCAATATTGCGTATCGCTAAGTAAATCAAATATGCTGAAACGAAATACCGCGTAAATAACCAAACTAAAAGAGCGTTTATACCCAGTCGGACAGTGATCATTGAATAAACGTGTCCTTCATGAGTTTGTCCGGAATCCTGTGTTTTATTTGATATCCTAAGCTGAAGTCCTGACATGAAATGAGCCCACAATGGAAGTTATGTGAAGTATACCTACTTTCATGAAAATACATGCTACACAGAGTAGAATTGAATGTAAAAATCATACAAACACCCACACTCGGCATATCTGACGTCGAGATCAGAAGTTGGGATAAAGAACGTATTTCAGCTTTTCAGGTTGTGGTAAGCCATAAGGATTTTCAAGTAAGACGTCGAGTATTGGTATGTCATAATTTTTATTTCGTTACATCTATTGTGATAGAAGAATCTTAATTAGATTTGTGGTTAACCGCCATAATTGACAACAATCTGTATTGGTCAGCCAATCCGCACTTGCCAGTGTGGTGGACTGTGGCTCGTAGGCCTCACATGAGCCCCGTGCCCAACAGTAGGACAGTGGTTGTAGATTGTGATACTGATGAAGTAATCGATAACAAAGGTATTAATTAAGAAATCGGTAGTTCCGATAGTAACTCAATTTAATGGCTTATTTTCCTTTTTTTCCTTCGCTGTAAAGAAAAGAATCATTCGAGGCTAAGTGGCATAATTATATCGGAAATTACAATTAACTCTCGTTTTTAAGTTTGTTAAAGTTAATGAGGGTAGATTTGACTTTTCAGTAGTGTAGAAAAAGAAAACACTTTATTTAAAGTATTTTGTGGTTCGTTCAGATTTAGTTACGTTTTCGGGTAATAATGTGATGCCGTGCAGAGAAATAACTTTTATTTCACATGTTGCTTATTTTTATTTCTTTATTATTTTGTCTCTTGATTGCATCGGATTTGGTGAGCCGTCAGTATCTGACATATAACGGGAAATCCAATAGTGTTTTTCTAGTATTGGTGGCGTTCCAGCTACGGTTTAATGGAACCTTTAATATGGTATGGTATTACAATGGTAACTTCGTATTTGCGCTGAAAAGGAGAATTATTCAAGCCCTGTAAATTATGAATACCTCTAGAATGACAAATAAATTTGTTCGCGGTATTTATGCCCAGTTTTAGCAGGCATTTTACATGGTGAAATGAATTGACTAGTGTACGGGGATCGGTTAAACATTTGTTAGTAGATTTAGTGGTGTGGTACCCCGTTCGAGCTTCTTAATAACTTCATTAAGTGGTGTATTAAAAGTGCAATGCAATTATTTTATTTAAACTTTTATTTACCTTATGATGCCAATATGTTTTGAATATTTCTCACATATCGGCGCATATCGCGATGCAATGCTTATCTTATTCTGTATTCCAGTTAAGCTATTGAAGAAGTACAGGTCATTGGAAAAATCACATTGTTCTACATCTAAGGACATGGAACCTGCGATGACTACATGGGGAACAGTTAAATAGCCGTGTGTTATGTGGGACCGCATCGTCTGCCACGTACACATGCGAGGGAGACCAGGAAAAAAAAAATTTCTCGCACCTCTGGTATCATGGATTATAGCTACTAGTATGATGCAATATGGTGAGCTGTATCATTTTGTTTTCTTATCGCATTTTTACCAAAGAATAATTATTCTTTTGCAAATGAGCTTTATATCAAGCGGTTACACATTTGACAACTACCTGCTTGCATTCACATCCCATGACTATTTTGTTGAAAGTTAGTTTACAGCTTTATGTAGTAACTTGAGTTATCTTATGTGTGTTAAGTGCTTAATTAATGAGAGCTATGCGGAATATTTTGCTATTAGACTGAAGCAAAGTTAAGCGAATCTGTCCTCTATTATTTTGATAATATTCCTGATTTAGTGATGTAGAAGATGTAGAGTCCACTGACAAGCCTGTGTGGCACTGACGAGCCTGTACGACCTTGACTAGCCTATGTGGCCTTGACTAGCCTGTGTGGCCTTGACTAGACTGTGTGTCCTCGATTAGCCTGTGTGGCCTTGACTAGACTGTGTGTCCTCGACTAGCCTGTGTGGCCTTGACTAGACTGTGTGTCCTCGATTAGCCTGTGTGGCCTTGACTAGACTGTGTGTCCTCGACTAGCCTGTGTGGCCTTGACTAGACTGTGTGTCCTCGACTACCCTGTGTGGCCTTGACTAGCCTGTGTGACCTTGACTAGCCAGTGTGGCACTGACCAGACATACACACCCTTATTAATAAAAATCGCTTACTCCAAGCGTCATCCGAATCTACACTTTGACTAGTTAATTCTTGATTAACCTAGTAACAACTTCGTGATTGAAATGCAATTAATAAACATGGAGAAGCGTCGGACGAACAATACATTTCTTAGTCCGGGTTGAACGAGTAAAATATGGCAACCTTTAAAATTTAAAAGTAAAAAAAAAGTGAGTCAGTGAACGACTTCATGCATTAAAATGACAGTAATAGCTCATATTTTGGAATTGACAACTTCAAACTGGACGACAGTTCAGCTTTCAAATTTTAATTTCAAGCGCCTACCTAACGGCGGCCCTACACTCCCGCGAGACATAGCGAGTGCTCTCGCACGAGAGTGTACAGCCGCTATAACCGTAACCTCGCTCCTCGCAGTTTGTTACTTGTAACATTTAAATTGATTTACTTTAATTAAGTATTTCGTTTCGTATTCCTTTATTTTTTTTAATAATAAAATCTATCCATCATAATAACAAGTAAAAACGAACAGAACCAAAACCTACGAATTTGTAAAAGGTTTGAAATAAATGTCAATGACGTTTGGAACGTCTGTGTCGTCGGTGCGCGCCTAATCGGTCGCTAAACTATGTAGCGACATTGACTATCTTTGATTCTGAGATACGACTTGGAGTAACTTACTTCTTCGATACTACATGTTTATTAATAATGAATTTAATTAAATCTTATTTACGACAAGTTTTAAAGTTACTCTTGCTCCAGTCTATGTTTATTAATATGGCCGATAATGACTAACCTAATAAAATTCTGCCCTTTCTGTTCATGGGTGAACAAATTGTGTAAATACTGGTTTGATAATAGCTCAAAAATTTAGAATACTGTTCGATCATACTATATGAAGATTTTGATAATTTTTGAAACATAACAATGTTTGGGTCTGACAGAGACTAGATTTTTGAAAATGACTATTGGACAGGAAGGGCCGAGCTTGGAAAGATACTCGCGTTTGTGTTTTGATGTTACAGGTAATCCCCAATGCCAAGTACGTGTTGCCGCTGGTAGAGCGTTTGTGAAGATGGATCACGTGGAGACGCCGAATTGCGTAGATTTATACGGTGACGACGTACCGGTTAAAAGTTTACCATCGCGCAAATAATTGCTTGCTAATTTTGTTCAAACATGTGTTGTAATGTTATGGAGTTTGTTCCGCTGCTTCTTCTCCATAGCGACACTTGGAAGCAGTGGTAGTTTACGGTAGTTAGGGATAAAAAAAAAAAAATGCAATACAAAGTTAATTAAAATTTACTCGCACTAGTAGCCATTTTTCCTATGTCTTGAAAGCGCCAATAGTAATCCTGTGCCACGTTGACAGAGCGACTATCAGACGCCGGATGCAGGTTGTTTTACGTCATTGTTTTGTTAAGTATTCCTAAGATTGGTCAGGTTGACCGAGCGACTGTTTTGTGAACTATGACTTTTGCACTTTGCGCACGTATCTCGCACGAGGACGTGCGAAAGGTCAGGACGGCCGTGTCGGAGAGTAAACACGTAGCGCCATCTATTAGTGAATAATGGAAGCGTCAAGTAGTTCACTTGAGCGAAGTCGGTAGCACGTTGTCACACTTTGACTTTGACTTTGACAGAACGACAGTGTGGACGGTAGCCATTGCGGCGATGGGGCATTCAGATTCGGAACCTCGGTGAGGTGAGGACGGTCGTGGCCACATGATATCGAAATCGCTGAGTTTCCAATATTGTTTCGTTAATTTGTAATCCGAGCATATCATTGCAATCGATTGTGATTTTGGGAAAGTAACTTGATAGGTTATTTGTAATCCGCGTGTATCTGTGCGATCCGTTCTTATTTTGCGAGACACGCTCACCTACCCTCGAGATCAGAGGGTGTCTTCCCGCGTAAAGGGAATATCTTGAGAAGTTGTTATTATGTTATCTAAGACGCGTAGTCTCTGAAAGTTGTAATAAAAGGTGATATCGCGGATAGAGCGAGTGGTTCGATCGATAAAATCAATATTGCGTATCGCTAAGTAAATCAAATATGCTGAAACGAAATACCGCGTAAATACTAAAAGAGCGTTTATACCCAGTCGGACAGTGATCATTGAATAAACGTGTCCTTCATGAGTTTGTCCGGAATCCTGTGTTTTATTTGATATCCTAAGCTGAAGTCCTGACATGAAATGAGCCCACAATGGAAGTTATGTGAAGTATACCTACTTTCATGAAAATACATGCTACACAGAGTAGAATTGAATGTAAAAATCATACAAACACCCACACTCGGCATATCTGACGTCGAGATGTATATATTTTTGGGTAGGTTTTTCTTACTTTTAAGAATTTCAATTTTTCTCCAGTTAGATGTTAAACTTACTAAAATACGACGGGTATTATTATTTACTTTGTTTGTACCCAGTCTAAACACTTTGTCTATTTCCTGTGGTTGTATTTTAATTCCCATGTTAGAGTCCCGTTCCATAGCTGCACATTTTGTTTGTAGACTTTTAATTTCAGTTCTTAATAATTTATTTTCTTCAGTGAGTGACGATAACTTTTCATCTAATTTCTCAAGATCATGTGCTGTAACGGTTTCCGAAATAATAAGTGTTTGCTTTTCCAATTGTTGTTGGATCTTTATAAACCAATTGTGCATTTGTTCTTCCATTTTCTGTGTTTTTTGTTGTTAATAATGACTTTACTGCTCTTTTGGTAAGTACTTATTCGATGTGGCGTATGGAACCCCTTGCTTGGTTAGTCCAATAACGTTCGTTCAGCTTTGTAATTGACCTCTAGTGGCATCTATCGGCACGCCGTGGTACTGCATCAGTAATTAACAAGCAACATCATGTTCTGTAGGTTGATGATAGAGTTGCATTTTGCTAACAGTTCTCACGATTTGATACCATTGATTACATATAGATGGCGCCGTTTACTATTCATAACTTCATATGATATAGCAATATTTAATTTATGTTATTTATTTTTTCGATCGATCTTCGATTTTAAGTTGTATTCATTTTCTAAACACTTTATATTTGCCACTCATCACTTTTTTGTACAATTTTTATACCGAAATTCAAGTCTTCAAATTGCGTTGTCTTCAAATTGAGTAACTGTCACTTGTATCAAACAATTAAGGGGTTTTCCAATAACAACTTGATAATTTTTTTTCAAAATAAATTGAAATCAATTTGAGATATTTCAAAAACTTTATTAACGGATTGAAGTACATTCAAAACATTTATGAATGGAACTCGAGTGAATCGACTTCGGTCATATGGCCACCGCGGGCACGTATCGCAGTTTTGAATTAATTTCCAGAAACTACTAGTTTACACATTAATAGTACTTTAATTTCGCTTAGAGTAGAGCTTTAGGCAAACATGTGTGGAATTACGCCGCATAAGTACAAAACGAACACTAGCAAGAGTTCACGACACGACGACCGCCATCGTTTGCGCTGTAAAATCAAAGTGCTAAGTTTTGAATGCTTCAGCATTTGAGGTTTCCTTAGCGATGGTTTCGGTGTGCTTCATTCATTTACTTATTGAAGAGGCCTTTCTTGATTAATAGCTAACAGGTGCTATGGTCTATGTCAATCACATTTTCTTTGAGACGTAGTTAACAACTACGGTCACACGCAGTAGATTATTTTTTACGGGGTATTTTGTAACACGTTGTAGGTATGTATTGACATGTTATAAGTATGAACATAATTAAGCAATTCATATATTGAGTACTAGCGACCCGCCCTCGCTTCGCTTCGGGAAACTTATTCCTTCGGTTTGCAAAGATTTAGTTATATATTTTGGATAATTCGTACTATATCTTTATAAATTATAGCCTACGTGTTATTCTGATGTGTAAGCTATATTAATGTAAAATTTCAGCAAAATCCATTCGGTAGTTTTTGCGTGAAAGAGTAACAAACATTCATACATCCATACAAACTTTAGCATTTATAATATTTATAGGATAATAGGATTAAAGGTTTGGGTAAATAAAATTGTTTGAAATATGACGATAACTAATGAGAATGTCGGAAAAAGTCAGGCAGCCTGGGAGCTTTCAGCGAAAACGCTGCCTAATCGCGTAGAATATTCCTCTTTTATAGGTCTACAATAAAGTCCGCGATGGCATATGTCTATCTTTTATGGATAGCTTACTATACCCATTCTAAGTAAAAAAAAAATGGTCACGTACAATGCGGTAATTTCAAAGCTATTTAGAGGGAGGCAGTATTAATCCTTATCGACTTAAATACATAATTATGTCAGTCACTTTAATTTCAATTTATATAATTTAAATGAAAATACATATTAGGAGTTATCGCAAAACGAAGACTAACGTGCGTTAAAATAAATTCGTGCGCGGGTTAAGAACGAGTGTTGAACAATTTTGCAGCAAGGGTACTAAGGGACAGGTTTCCCGAAGCGAAGCGAGGGCGGGTTTTGCTAGTGTAGTATAAAATATAATCCGCTTGTGAGTGATTAATTGTGTACGTACACGTACCTACCAGATACACATTATATCTAACGAATGAATGGCAAAAAGTTATTGCCTGACAATGTCGTTGGTATCAATGTCAGCGGTGTTTTGACAAAACAGTGATAACGGGCCAGTGACGCAATTAATTCGCTTGAAACCAACTAACGTATTACGTTAACGCAAGCGGCTTGAAAAAACGGAATATTGTCCAGATAGTAATAAGGAGATATTATTAGGCCCATAGACCCACACTAGGATTCCCTGTTACTACAAAATAATATAACGACAAAAAATATAAACAAATAAATATAACATTCACTGTGTCGTGTATGCCATTGATTTTAGTAGTAAGTAATTTTTATAATTTACCAACACCTCTCAGAGTATCTCGTGCCCTTATTTTTTTACGTAATAATTAGTGCTTTATCCATGTGATTAACAATAATATATTATGCATTTAGACTTAGAGAGTTACAGTTCTATTTCTTCTACTTCTAACCCGGGTATTAGAACCCTACATGAGGATCAAGTCTCCACGCCAGGCACGAGGTATCAGCTGATTGTAATCTTTGAAGAAATCTCTTCTGTGAAATTTCTGAAGACCAAATAGCTTAGTAATGCTGCTTGAGATACAATTTGTAGAAATCTATACTAATATTATGAAGCTGAAGGGTTTATTTGAACGAAGTAATCTCAGGAACCACTGGTTCGAATTGAAAAATTCTTTTTGTGTGATATGACATACTGAATCAAGTAGACAAGCGAATGGTCTATATGAGCGCCGTGCCGCCCGAGACTCCGCGGACGTATAAAGCGCGAGCGCTCCTCGCAGTAGGGCTCCGTACCCGTCCGGCGCTCGCCCCGCTCGGCCACTTCGCCCCTCGGTGCTCGCTCGCTTCTACATCCTGAACATGGACGTGCTCACACGGAAACCCGAAGAGAACCTTTCGTCTTCACCGCCCAACCAGGTTAGCTATGCAGTGTTTAATGTTTCGCACAGGCTTCATTAAAATATGCAAAGCCTTTTATTGTTCATAATTTTATTTATTAAAGTTATAGTAAAGTAGGTATATTTGGAATCATGTAAATCAGTGGTAACTAATATTTCTAACATGTTCAGCCATTTCACATTTCACAGAAGGCAAATGCTTATACTTACTTAAGTTAAGTATTGTTAGATAGGTACATTCTGTATTTCTTTTTGATGTTGGGTGATGCAGGTACCGATTTGAATTCCAAAAGTTTAATTATAAGAGCGAATGTTTCCAATTATTGGTGTAGTTGAATTCCAAAAGTTTAATGATAAGAGCGAATGTTTCCATTATTGGTGTAGTTCTTTCTGTTATTATTTTTATCTACTTATTACATACTTGTGTGGTGATTCTGGGTGATTCCACAGCGCTGGGTTAAAGTACATTTTAGCTGGGTTCTATCGCGAGCGAACAAACGAACCCCGCTTAACTTAGTTAAAAGTTAGTGCACGCCACAATGTATAATACCATAATGTACCTATAATAGTAGTCTTATAAATAATAATATTAAAAACATCGCAAAGAAAACCTGTATACTAGACCTTTTACTAACAAACTGTCTAATAAAGGATTTTACGTAGGTAAGCTTTATCAAGTGGAAGACAAAATATGATGAAAATAATCAAAACTCACTAGTTATTCGCCTCTGCACTCGAACATTTCCCTCTCATTCATTACTCTTTAGCAAAGGAAGCCCGGCTGAAGTGAATCCGAAAGTGAATCTATTCACGTCCATCGCAATTCCATGTCAATATACTCGTACTTGGCAGTAATACTTCACGGATGTGTACGTTTCGTTGCGTGATAATAGCCTTATTTAGTACTTCTGTTCATTGCACGTTTCAATAAAAATGCCTAGCGAAGAGTGTTGAATTCGATTCAGTTCAATGCTTGCGGACGAACGAACGTATCTATAATCAAAATGCTCCATAATGCATGCTGTGGTAATCTAAAATTGCAAATTGTTCTGTTTATTTGTTCCTTTCGTAACTGATCAATGTTTGTACATGGACATAAAAGCTCATAAATGTTTGTTTGTTTGTCTGTGCTGCACAAGGCTGCAAGCCTACAAGGCTGCTTTGTCGATTGGTGCACTGGGTAAGCTTGGGGAAATATCTATCGTTTGTTCTATTTCAATCGGTTCACATTATTAAAAGATTATGTCAATTTAGCCTACCCATTATAAGACTTTAAAGCAAAGGTTTGCCGAAGAGGCGGTTACTCTGTAGATGATGCCATGTGGACTCGTGTTATTTATCTGCAATAAAAGACACTCAAAAATGGTATTTTAAACCTCTTTCTTTTTTATTTAGCATGCTCCATAATTCCATACTTAATTAATTATACGTAATACTTAAGTAGAAACATAATAAAACAACGCCGCTAAGGTTCGGTTCTTGCTTGACCTTGTCGTGAGCCAAAACGGGTAATCACGATGTCAGGTACAAATTTAGTACAATTAGGTATATCAAATTGCCGTTCGATAAGTGTCCCCGACCGCGGCGGAAAAAACAAATCGTGGTTCAATAGGTACCTAGCTTGGTACGCAGTTCGTTTCAAGTAATTTTGTTGCTCATGATCTGCATGTCTGAACAAATTACGCTAATCTAGTACCTACACAGTATTACGTCATAAATTAAAACGTTAACAAGCTCAATTATTGTTTGAAATATTAAAGGAAAATGTCGTTGGAAAGCCCCGTTACACTTTCGGGATATGAGAATATGAAGTAAATATTTATTATAATTATGATCGTCGATCTTATCTCCCGGGTTATCAACAATCGTAGGCGAAGCTTGACCCTCGATATCACCCACGACCCCTCTTATCACTCGGCTCTTATGTAGGTTAGACTTTATGTATATACAGGGTGTCCCATACGTTGTACTATAAACTGTAATGGAAGATAGCGTAAGATTATACCAGATGTCAAAAAATAACTGTAGTAAAAGTGTCACCCTCGTTTTCGAGATTTTGACCCTTGTTTTATTTTTTTGAAATTAGGCTCTGTTACACTACATTTATTTGCTGAATTCACCAAAGAGATATTTCCATCAATGTTAGATAGTTGTCGCGTTATACAATTCCAGAACATAATTTAGTTCAAAATATTTGTAAATACTGAGAAATTAGGTTCTATTTTGGTCTTACTATGTTTTTTATTTTCTTTTACTTATTCAGTTTCGACCACTGCTGGTGGAAAAAACGAATCGGAAAAATATTGCAGATTATTTCAAAATTTGTCTGTTAAAAGGAGATTTCAAAAAGGTACAAAATTGGCAGATTTAAGGGGATATTTGAAAGCTATACCTAGCCATGTTGAAGGGTGTTAATATGGATCTAATTTGATTTTATCTTCTAATGCTTTTGAGTGATCATTTTACGTTTTTTGGTATAAATGTAATTAAAAACCATTCACTTATTATAACTATGGACGTCGGGTCTCATATACGCGAAAAAATGTCCCAATCTCATCAATAAAATTTAAACACTAAAATCATTAGGTACATCACGGTTTAATTGCAGTCGTGAACGCGAGCCATCGCAAGAAAAGAAATGTTAACAAGGCAATTTAATTTTTAGCGCGGACTCGACGTCCATAGGAATAATAAGTCAATACTAAAAACACTAAATTCATTTTTTAATAGGTGTTAAACTTAAAATATCGAAAACTGTGACTCATTTACATTTTTTTGACATCTGGTAGGTTCGTCCTCAAGTTCCATTTAAGTTTTGCGTACAACTTATGGAACACTCTGTATATAAATATACCTACTCAATTAAAGTTATTCTCAACGATAATCGTGATTATGTTATCCTGTATGTCTCTATAGTTATGTATCATTATAATATCATAACATAATACATAATATCGAAATGCCTATCGTATTATAATTTTTTTATTCGTTCGACTAATCGCATGATTAGCAACACAAATCAAATTTTCAACAACATCATTATTGTTATTTTCAGCCGAAACTTATGAAAGGCGGCAACTATATCCGCGAGGGTACCAACAAGTCCACTTGGTTGTTGTTTTCACCCGAGACTCCGGACGAAGCGGGCTCTCTCGCTAAGTTCCTCAACGTCTTCTCCTCCCATGGAGTCAACCTTAACCACATCGAGTCCAGGTCTTCCCTCAGGAGGCCGGGGTACGAGTTCATGGTGGAGTGTGAACATGGCTATGGAGACTTTGGAGCTGCCCTCGACGAGCTGAAGAACAATGTCGGCTACCTGAATATTATTTCAAGAAACTACAAGGATAACAAATGTAAGAGTTTAAATTTATCGTGCGCCACATTGTGCATTCGAATATCCCAAATGGGAGCACAATTTAACGCCTGAAGAGGCCCAGTTGGTACCTCGCTATATGGCACCCTAGTCCCATTCCCAATCCAGCAGCATGCTCAATCACTCGTCATGGTTGAGCTTCCGGAACGTTGCCAACCAAAGGAAATCTGCTTTTTGAACCATTACGGTGGGTTGGACTGTAGCTCTACAGGTAGCTCCATATTGCGGCGATAATGACCTACCTACACATTTTATTATTACTTTTGCTGGGTATACCTAACTACTTTGTATATTTTCATTACGAATACCAATATTATTTATGAGATAATATTTCAGCTGCCGTGCCGTGGTTTCCGCGTCGTATTCGCGACTTGGATCGTTTCGCCAATCAGATCCTCTCGTACGGAGCTGAGCTGGACTCCGACCACCCTGGATTCACCGACCACGAGTACCGATCCAGAAGGAAGTATTTCGCCGACATCGCTTACAACTACAAGCACGGCCAGCCACTGCCCCACGTCAACTACACCAAGGAGGAAGTCGCCACCTGGGGAGCGGTGTTCAGCAAACTCACCGAGCTGTACCCGACGCACGCGTGCAAGGAACACAACCACGTGTTCCCGCTGCTCATAGAAAACTGTGGCTACAGGGCAGACAATATTCCTCAGTTGGAAGATGTTTCCAATTTTCTTAAAGGTGAGAGATTTTTTGCTTATCATAAAGATGTATTCATCTAAATACTTACCTATTTATTAATGACCACTGTAGACTACCACCTAGACTCACTTAAGCCTTTTTTTCGGGGATACCATTACTTAAATAGTAGTGAAATGTGGGATTTCAGACTGCACGGGGTTCACGCTGCGCCCGGTTGCGGGGCTGCTGTCCTCGCGCGACTTTCTGGCGGGGCTGGCGTTCCGCGTGTTCCACAGCACCCAGTACATCCGCCACCACTCCCGGCCGCTGTACACGCCGGAGCCGGACGTCTGCCACGAGCTGCTGGGCCACGCGCCGCTCTTCGCCGACCCGGCCTTCGCGCAGTTCTCGCAGGAAATAGGGCTGGCCTCGCTCGGCGCGCCCGACGACTGCATAGAGAAGCTTGCCACGGTGAGTGGCAAGTTTGTAGCTTCGGAAATTTAGTAATAGATGCGTTTTTGAAGTTGTTGTGAACTGGTCACTATGATTTTTCCGCAAAACCAGGAACGTAATGGACGTGTTGCCATCCGGAAAGAAATGTGGTAATTTTGGACTTCCTTGCCAATTAATTTATGATATAAGAATAAATCGAATACTAAATGAGTATAAGAAATAAAAAGGCTATTTAAATGATGTAGGTACTGAAGAAAATAATGTCCTGTGTACTGTCTGTATCAATTAACTGACGAAGTTTGTCAATAGATTCCATCATCGCCACAGCGAACTAACCTGCTGTTGCGATTGACGGATATTTTTGACCTGTTACAGTGTTTCTGGTTCACCGTCGAGTTTGGGCTTTGCCGTCAAGAGGGCAAGCTGAAAGCGTACGGCGCTGGTCTGCTGTCCTCGTTCGGGGAGCTGCAGTACTGTCTGTCGGAGAAGCCGCAGCTGCGGGAGTTCGAGCCCGAGGTCACCGGCCTGCAGAAGTACCCCATCACCGAGTACCAGCCTGTGTACTTCGTCGCGAACAGCTTCGAAAGCGCTAAGGAAAAGATGATGTGAGTAGGTACACGTAACAAACTTTTACAAGACTGGTGGTAGTTTTTACATGTTGAGCTCGAAAAGAAAGATTTTTTTCAATAAATTTGTATTGCCTACATTTTAAAAAAGATCGACATGAAGAAATTTATTTCCATGTCGATCTTCTTTAAAATTTAGTAGAACTGAACATTCTACATGTTCAGTAAAAACTTTTATCTTCCGTAGCAAATTCGCTCAAACGATTCCCCGGGACTTCGGCGTGAGATACAACCCGTACACCCAAAGTATCGACATCCTGGACTCGCCGAAGCAGATGAAGGATCTGCTCCGGGAGGCGCACCAGGAGATGGACCGCCTGCTTAGTGCCATGGACAAGTTGGAACAGTGAACATAACAGTGAAAATAACACCTTCAATGTTAGCTCTAAGCTGGAATAGTTTTCCCTCGTCAAACAATCTGTGATTCATGTTTATTGAAAGTAGTTAACGGTTACTTTCGGTGTTTTTACTTCACCGGCAGTATCAGCTCTTCAAACCCCAGGATTTATGCTTGTTACTGTTTTTATTTTATTATACCTACTTAGTTGTTGAAATAAAATGTTAGTTCTTTAGGATGTGACCACTGACTGTGGGATGTTAGGTAAGTACTCGTATTTATAATATTAAGATGTTATTATTTTAAGTTTTCGAATATATCACATTACGACATAAAAATGTGATTTCAGTCCATCACTCAAAAAGAGATTAAAAATACAAAGTACCTATAGTAAGATTAAGTAGGATTTCAAATGAAAGGTGCATTTGAACAACATAATAATTATAATTATTCATAATATAATTTGTACAAGGTAAACCTAAGGTACCTACTAATTACAGAAAGTATATTATTGAAAATGACAAGAAAAATGTTGATGTGTTCTTACGTACGACGCTGAACAATGATCACGTCGCACTCTACATATAATATTACGTATTCCTCCGATATAATGTGATTACAACTACGCCTAGTTTTATTTACAATACTGAATATGATGCGAATTGTATAACATGGTGGTTAACTTACTTTACGAATAAGTACTTACAGTTATAGGGAACAAGATAATATAACTTTCCGAACAGTGCCTTAAGTACATTCATCACTTACATCGACGGAAATAAAGACAAGCGACATAATACGTAATGTCGAGGAACATAAAGGTCATTCTACTTTGCAGCAACGGTAGCGGCAATATTTTAAACATTTATAATAATTATATCCTCTAAATGATACAATACAATACATTCAACATGCAAGTAACAGAGACTCCATCACACTGGCCGAAACTGTATTATTTTTAGAATTAATGAGATTGTTTACATGCATTGCATCCCTGCTAAAGTCTGATGAGGAACTTGAGGAGAAATGTCCAACCGCAAAGGACCTTTCTCCTTAATTTGCCGACGTCGGGAATACAAACATCAATCAATCGTCAGTTAATTTGTTTCTCTGGATTCTTGTACGTGCAGTGGCCCTATGGATTCTTGTGACGTAACGCCAGGTGTCTTTCTTGATTTGACATATTATTTTGACAATTAATTTTATCATTCCATGTATTGTAACATGAATGGTATAACAATCAATGAAATAATACACCTCTATTTAAAATTGCTGTATACTCGTAGTATATTTAAAACTTAAACAGTATACTGAAGAACATTATATCCGTACGAACAATGTATTTAAATGGCGTTAGAAAAATGTTGCCACGATATTATACTGAAACCGGCCTTTTATCCCGTTAGGGGGGCAATTTCCAAAAATCCTCTCTTAGTGCTCCCCAACACTCCACAAGGAACATACATGCCACATTTCAGTTTGTTGTGTGCAGTAGTTTCGGTTGTGCGTGGTCTGTCAGTCACTCAGTAACGGAAGAGTTTTATATTATATAGATTCATCTTTGTTAAGCATAGGTCGAAATAGGTAAGTTATATTATTTAGGGCCCGTTTCACCAGTTACGGATAAAGTTCCGGATAGCCCTAGGAACTCAACTCCCAGATAAACTACATTTTTTGGCTTCTCAGGTAATCTGATAGAAGTGACAGAGAAAAGTGTTGGTTAAGCTATCTGCCAGTTCAAGTGGCTGTTAGGCGTTATCTGACGGATAAAAAATGTTTCAAGTGGCGTTTCTATAACACATTTGGAATTTGAACTGTAGTACATCATATTATTATAAATCCTACTATTTTCGTTCTATAATGATAAAATTATACTGGAAAATACTAAAAAAGTCGAATTGGATTATTTTGAACAAAAAGTATTTAATTAATCAAGTTTTCAAAATAATTTTCAAATGACAATAATTTACGTAGTAGTAACGAAACGCAAAAAGCGACGTTGCCGCTCCGTCAACTGTTAAGTGGCAGATAAATTCCTAGGGCTATCCGGAACTTTATCCGGAACCGGTGAAACTGGCCCTTAATGTAGTAGGTACCTACTACCCGGCGCACGGATTAGAGACTCGAAAAAAAGAACCATACGAAGTATCACAGTTGCTACAAATAAATAAATAAATTTAAATAGTTATAGAGATTTGAAGCTTAAATTAGGGATTTATATTAATTTTTAAATCTACTTAATAATTTACAATATACCACACGCTAGGCAGCGGTTTAAACTTATTTAAACAAAAATATAGTAATGTATCATTGTACAAATCATACATATTTCCCAAATCACACCAGTAACGTTACTAGCGTTCGGTTGTGCTTCGATGATTTAATTTAAGTGAAGACAATGCAACGAAAATATCGTTGATATGAAGAAATACCTCATATCCCCAATTACAGAGTACTTAATCTGGAATTATCCTGTTGACTAAATGACTACAAATGGCTAGGTACACATACATTTTTATGAATGATATCAATTACATCTATGCAAATACTTAACAACTAAGTGCAAAGTGTATAAGCGTACTCTTACTTTACATGACAAACGGAACACCGAACTTATGTTAGAGATATTTTATAATACTTACTATGTACAATTTTAAAATGGTGAACAAGATACTGTTGTATAATCATATTAGCAAGCACGGAAGAGCAAAACATTGTATCTACTGCATGTGTAGTATAATTATCATAAAAAACTACTATTTGTTGACAAAGCATTTCTTGAAAAGTTCGACAGTTTGTTTGACAAACATGACTGTATACCTTCAAACATGTTGACAAACACGTTACGCCGTCAATCAAAAATTTCAAACACGTAGATTGCTTCACAAACATATCAAACATGACCGCAGACTGTCAAATATTTCGCCTAACACGTAGTTTGACAAATAATTTGTCAAATTATTTGAGCGTTTACCGGCTGCATTATACGATGTTTCCAGTGTATTACTTATATTACGTATTTAGTTTATTACTATGTGATAAGATGCAATAAAATTAGAAAATGACTATTGACTTAAGTATAACCCACAATATTTATTTAGAAAATGTACCTATAGTGCATCGTGTGTCTACACAATAAGTTCAATAGAACAAAGGCTGTATTTCATAACTCGGCCAAAGAAGGGTTCGAATAAATCAAAAGGATGAAGTGATTATAGTACATAATAATATTAGGATTAATGACATATCTACACTAGACAATTACATCACACTTAAACAATGCTGTGTATATCACGCCGACTGACAGATCTGTAACCTTCTAGATAACATACTCGTACGAACAAGTTCACAATAATATTGACTACTTAAACAATTTTGGGAAAACAATACGTGCCAGCTCCGTTTCAATAGTAATTCAACTCACTTCAATATAAAACATGACAACGAGTATATGGCGTATGAAAGATGAAGCTACACCAATAACAATCGAAGGTTGATGATTCTTGAGAAATTAGATTTAAACTTCGCTCTGCATGCAGTGGATCGAAGAGTCCTCCGAGAGCTCATCCATTGAGGAATCCGTGAACGATGTTCCATCTGAAATAATCAAATTATATAATTATTTAAAGCACAATTACCTAAATGAATGACAATTATTCAAAAGTAAAGTAAAAGTTAAAATCTAATAAAAAATGGTTTGCAGCCAAAACAAGTTTCTCGAACTCCTTGAGCAGAGATCTTTTACCGGTAATTTCGTGCGTGACCACCACGAGTACAGTGGCCAACATTGTCGAGGGTTATGGGCTTCAATATTCAGTCAACGTCAACATTATACTGTCCATAACTAAAGGCTCAAGGCCTTTAGTCATGGGAAGTAAGTCCCAGACCAGATTCAATAAACAACATGTCACACAAAAGATTTATTTCGGCATTTGAATTTCAATTTTTTGTACCTGATGTAGGTACATAACACAGAATAGTAAGTAGTTTCTACTTCTTTATTGTAAAGTATGTGAAAAGTGGGAATGAGTATTTCATCGTAATAATTATTTATTTAAAATAAGTAAGTATGCAAAGAGTTTAGTATATTAGGTCCCAGGATTTTTGGGTTTAGTTTTGCATTATTTGTAGTGTTGCTCTTAGCTTATTATGACGTAGGTAGGTTCTTATTAGTAGTTAAAAAAACGGGTCTTTTAACTATTATTTTTTTATTAATTTATAATAAGTAAGAAAAAATAATTATGTGAGATTCCATTAAAAAAATCCATGAAAAGTTAGGGAATTGTTACCGGCACGATTTGACCGATTCGATCGATTTGATTTTGTGTAACGCATCGTGCCATTGAGAATCATACTTCTGGGGTAGTTATAAGATTACAATGGATCTCAAAGGAAACTGCACATATGCCTGCAGAAACACACTCGTGGGCAATGCGATCCGTGGGGAACGCCCATGAATAGTCGAATTAGATCGCAGTCCTCCAGATGACGGTATTTGCTCGTGCTTGTATAGTTTTGCAATTAGCGGTTCCTTATCCCATTTATCAGCACAGCCACATAATTATGTTACATCCATCACATACACCAGTATAAACAGACAACAAGCTATATTCAGTCCTAATTGCACTGTCTTGGTTGATCTTCAACAGAATCAAATGATCGGGGTCAGATGTATTGGTACAAGGGGCTTGTTAGCATAATTGTGCTGACAATCTGCGATGCTCTATTGTGCCTGTACAAACAATAGTCAGTTTCCTCACCTATTGGCACAAACGGCGGCTTGTTCTGGAACGAGTAGGTGAGGTGGAGGTTGATGGGGCGGCCAAACCCCACCGGATCCGGTTCACGGGTTATCACTGGCAACAATACATAACTTATCAAACCAAGCACACAGGTTATGATAGTCAGAGAGAGAAAGTTCGCTAATGCGGTGAACAGTCGCAAACGCTAATTAAAATCGCGAAGCAATGCCAGAAGATATTTTAAGAAAAAAATCTGTAACAGTTTTGTATTTATTACGTCGAAAATTCCGTGGTAACCAGTGGTCAAAATAAAAATATGACTGCGGTACTTGCTGTAGGTACCTGAGAGTATCGGAGCATACTAACTTTGATTTTGTTTTCCCTTCCCGGTGTGTTGATGCTTCTTCTGGCGGGCGCGGCTGTTCTGGAACCACACCTGCGTCACGCGCTTGCTGAGCCCCGTGACCTGAGCGATGCGCTCCAGGTCTTGCCCGTCAGGGTTCGAGTCCAGCTGGAAGTTCGCTTGCAACACCTGCAGCTGTTCCTCCGTAAAAGTCGTTCGTACTCGCTTTGCCTTACTTTTATGGTAGCCCTCCGAATCGCAGCCGTCTGAAGAGTGAATAGAGATAATTACTTCTTAGGAATTTCTAAACACATCCTTAAAGTGGATTAATATTAAGGATTGAGATTATTCTTGAATGTGGCAAATGCACAAGCCACTATAAAGTGATGGACGATAATAGTGCATGGTAAATTACCGTCCGACGAGATCGACCCGCCGTCCAGCGTCTCCAAGTAATGCGGCTTGCAGAGCACCCGGTCCTCGTGTAGCGCGAACTGCTCCCCGGTGGAGAGCTGGCGGCCGCAGGCGTCGCACGCGAAGCATGCCAGGTGGTACACCTGCTCGCGCGCCTTGCGCACCCAGTCCGACGACGAGATGCCCCGGCAGCACTTAGAGCACTTGGCGCCGAAGCTCCTGCAAGTAGCCTCATATTAATCAGCCCGAACGACCATCCGCAAGGTTATCTCATTGTAACCACGTTTGCTTACAATAGTTAAGAGTGTAGAAGGAGATGCATAGACATTCCTACGGTGCACGGTGCAAGGCCCTGCCGTTTTCCTACCCGTAATTGGTGAGCATTTACGAAGAATACGCACCTCAGACAGGTTCCCCCACGACCTGTCCGCTTCCAAGCTGCGCGGGCATCGAGGTTGCGCTTCATGCAGTTTATTTAGCCGTGTGAATCGAAAAAGAAAACTTACAAGAATAAAATCTGTCGTCTATACTTTATCCCTCAGAATACTGTAGCCGATGCCAAATTAGGTGTAGAGAGCGGAGTACCTTATTTGACGTGTGGAACATTAAATATCAGGGGAACATCGTCCATCGACTTCTTATGACGACGAGGCAGATGTTCCCAATAAATTGTTTACAAATTCGCTTTAGCCTTATTTATGCATCAATAAAATAATTCGCAAAGCAATTATAATTTCGCTCGGCACGGAATAAGCGGTAATGCAACTCAGTGGTGTCGGCCGATAAATTATATTTATAGAATTCGTGTTCACCTCCCGTTCGATGTAGAGCCAATCAAAATGTCAAATAAAAACCTTATTTTAACGTTAGCATCGATAAATGCCAAGTGCAATGGGTCGAGAACGTTCGTCGGGTGTTAGCCACGTACATTGAGCTGCTGTGGAAGTGAAGCGTTTATAGAGCGACATTATTTATCGATAAGAGCAGTCGCCCTGTCTTTATACTCATTCAATCTTTACTACTTGATGATTAAGTCTGTATTTTATTTTTTGGGGGGAGTTTTTTTTAGTGAAATTCTTCCTTATTAGTCCTCCACGCTATATTACCCCTGTAAAAATTTTAGACCACTAGATCTACTGGTTCAAGCTATTCTCTGGGCGCTACGAAAACGAACTCCTTTTCTACAGAAAAAGGAATGTTTTCAACGTTTTTTTTTCGCCTAGTGGACGCACCCTTTGTCTCCCGGTGTGTCACCGTTAGCAATTTATTCCATTTTTAAATTCATGATTTCTTTTGTATGGAATGTCCCATTTGAATTATTCAAAGAAATCTATTTACAGCTGAAATGAAACAGCCTTGAATACGAAATAATTTATTTTTATAACCAGACTTAACACCATATTGTTATAGCATTATATAAAAAAGATACTATACTGTCGATGAGTATATTAATGAAAAGGATGCTTGGAAAAGACATGTACGCAACCAGTTCCGCTCAAGTCATTATTTAGGTATAAAATTTGCAATTAGTTTTTAAGTCGGTACTATACTATTTTTTAAAAAGATGTGCCTTCGCGGCCGCCGCGCGTCTACCGCGCGTCCGCCGCAGGGCAGACGCGCGGCCTTTTACGCGACGGGCGCGCAGTTAGGTAACTGTTAGAATTGGTACGTTGTGGACTAGTCGACTAGTCAATAAAGTTTAATTTGCTATGCACCAGGAGGCGAGCGCGAAAACTATCGTGTCTATAACTTGGGGAGTGGACACTCCCCAAGGAATATACATGCCAAATTTCAGCTTCTTGCATTCAGTAGTTTCGGCTGTAGGTTGTCTGTCAGTCACTCAGTAGCGGAAGAGTTTTTATATTGATAATGAAATGAATGAATAAAAACTTCGGTGCATTAACGCTATCGCCGGAGGTTAAACCGGCGATAACTGCAAAATATGTTTTGCGTACTCCCGTAATGCATTCGTAATCAACTTACATTCACTTATCTATCTACTGCTTTCCGATCGATCCGTTGAATAAATATAGTGCACTCACTCGAGTTCGTTATTCGCTGCTTTATGTTGCATTAAAATATTTATTACTTACATAGGTACATCACTCTTCTTCGTCTTATTTATGTGTGTACTTGTATATAAGTATGTTTTGTTTTTTCTTTTGTGTGTACACCTTACCCTAATTTCTTCCAAACATGTTTCTTGTCATACTGTTGGGTTAATATATATAAGGCCGCCCATTGTATTGTGTATTTCATTCAAAATGTCTACCCTGTGTCTATGGTGTGCAATCAATAAAGAGTTTAAATAAATAATAGATAATACCTAACTAAGTATTATAGTAACATTACGAGCGCCATATTAACTACTCGGTTTAAAAAGAGTTCAATAAAGTATAAATCTTTATAGATAATGTAGGTCCCCCACATTGATATACCTAATATAAGTGCCTTACACATTGACATATTATTATAACTACTTGTTATACGTATTATACTGTACATTGGGTCTCGTATCGCGAAAAAAAGTCCCAGTCACAGCCATCGCAAGAATAGAAATGTTAAAACTAAAATCATTACATCACGGTTTAATTTCGATTGCAGTCGTGAACGCGGAATTGTAGCTCTTTTTGCGTTCTGCAGCACATTTTGCTCGGACATTTTTTAACGCGGACCCGACGTCCATAGTAATAATAAGTCAATGACCTAACCTAACAGCACCACTACTACACTTACTACTTACTATATACTTCCACCCATCCACACTACATCGGAACGACCAGAAGTGGGCAAACAGCGGTCACTCGTCTCTCAGTTTTGGTAACCACAACAACGCATCTTGACGTGTGGCGCAAAGATTTTACTGGTCCTGGGTTCGATTCCCAGCGAATCAGAAATTTGAATGATGATTTTAAATGTCTGTTCTTAGTCTGTGTGTTCTTGTCTTTTGTCGTTTGTCACACACACTACACAGGGAATCCTAGTGTGGGGTTATGAGTGAGACTGAAGCGTTATTATTATTGTATAGTTGTATTGGTATCGTCTACACTGCCGATTAGGACAGTAAAATGTGGTCGACGTCAATACACTAGGTTTTCATAAAAAATTGCGCCCGCCCACGTACCTACATAGTTAGCGTTGTGGTGGGGTTGTGGTTGTGGTACGTGCCACTGACACTTGAAAAAGATCAGACGTACCTATGGAAAGTGTCTAAAATTATTTATATTCTCACTCTTGTAGCGCGCATCTTTGATTGTCAAGTAAGGAAACGCACTGCCACATCTAGTGTCTGTGTCCGCCGAATTATGAAGTAATATCACATAATAGACTCGTGATATGTAGCAATAACGTAGTTCGTCAATGTTTTTATAATTTCTACTAGCTGACCCAGCGAACGTTGTTGCGCCATATAGATTGTGAATGATTAAAGCGCGATTTAAATTTGAGGGGCGGGACTAGGGAAGATAAAAATTGGAATCTTGTGTATTTTTTATGCCACACCAACAAAAAATAACCAAAAAAAAAAATTGCCCTAAAAATGGAAAAAAAAAATATTTAGGGTGAGCCACCCATACCACTTAGGGGTATGAAAAATAGATGTTGCTCGATTCTCATACCTACTCGATAAGCACACAAAATTTCATGAGAATCGGTCGAGCCGTTTCGGAGGAGTATGATAACTAACATAGTGACACGAGAATTTTATAAGAGACTAGTTGTCCCAGCGTACTTCGTACCGCTTTATAATTAAAAAATGTTTTGATGATATATCGACAGCAACGCCACCTATCGGGTCCAATTGTGAATCTAAACCATTCCCAGATCCCCTTGAACACACACAAAAAATTTCATCAAAATCGGTCCAGTCGTTTGAGAGAAGTTCAGTGACATACACACTCACAGAAGAATTATATATATTAAGATTACGCTTTATTAGTCGCACGGCGCAGCTTGCGTGTCGCAGCCGGCCTATGCTTATCCTGCTGCTCGCTGCAAACGAAAATAACTTTTTTGTAAAGTACTGATATTTAATTGTAACATCTTCCATAAATAACCACAGCTTATTTACAACCATAGTGGTGCCGCGCGTTGCATGTCGTGTGTGACGAGGCCGCTACCGGGCACGGCCCGCGATAACTAGTTTAACCTATTAATCATGTTTTTACCGGCTCCACTTTTAATTAACTCTATAAATAATTCTAAGGATCAATTATAGCGAGGTAACACCGCGCTCGGGACGAAAGTTATGGTCAAATGTAACCGATACTTTAAATTAATTAGAAACATATGTGCAAAATGTACAAACATTTGCATTCGCTTTCGCCATTTAACAAATTAAACGAACTGTCTTATTTGCGTGAAGCCTCTGGAAATGTCTATTTGTACTTAATATCTTTTTATGTCAAGTCTGCTGCACCTTACCATAAATGAACCAATTATTGTGGTAGCCCTATAAACTCAGCAGCGTGTAGGTACTTGACATTTTGTACCCTCTTACCTCCCCAATCATATAGGTAACCGAAAATATCTCTGCTTCTGCACCCGTCTCAACACCCACCCAAAAAACCTTGCACATTTATAATTTTACATAAATTATTAGCTTCGCTTGCATAAATTGTGTTCTAAAACAAAATAGCCAACATACAACAACTAACAAGTAGTAAAGTAAACATTATCTACTAAATACAACCCTGTCACACGCAGCTTAATCAAACTCACGCGCTGCAGCCGTTGTATTGTGAATGTTTATCATCAGACCATAAAATCTTCAATAATGGACTGGTTTTGCAATGCTAATATTACCAACAACCAATATCTTTAAACACGGTTCAATTATTTCCCTCCATTGAGGAGTCCCTACTCTTTATCTCCAGAATCCGTCATCAGACCTTCATGTTTAAGAAGGACATAATAAGGACGGCACGGAGTTCTAAAATTATATTCATTTCGAGATAAAAAGTATTCTATATATTAAGTTTTAAACTATCTGTGTGCCAAATTTCGTTTAAATCCGTTCAGCCGTTTTCGCATGATTGATCAACAAACATCCAAATTTTCACATTTATAATATTAGTAAGATTGCTTAGAAATAACCTTAATGTATTAAGGTTATTGTATTGTATTTTACCTGTAGGTAAAAAGTATTTTTAAATAATACTTATCTTTTATGTTACAGTTTTATGATACCGTGTACCGTTATTGTTAGACTACCTGTAAACGGACGTTTTTCTGACGCACTCGTCTTTCCGATTCCGTTCCTACTTCAATTAGATTAAAATAGTCACTCCGCGGGTACGTTTTGTTACCAACTATATTACAGTGCCACCAATGGGATTCTATTAGCTATAAACTATCGTTTCCACATTACATTGTTTTCATAGTGCCCATCAGACACAGTCATCTCAATCCCAGACGTAAAAATGCGAAGTACTCGACCGTTTAATATAATAATTGTGTATAATAAGGGGTAAAGCTAAATATAGCGCACGCTCTATGGTTTCAGAGACCGTTAATGCCGTAGACATAATAACACCGTTGCCAGGTTATTCAACTTATTGGAAATGTTATACTTATCCAATATTGTCAAACACACTTACCTACTATGTATGTCTGACCTACATTATAAAAGAAGATCAAATCTATTTATACCTGTAATTTACTTCGTCTGTCGATGCCATAAGGAATATATGCCATAAATAACTTTAACAGATTTAAAATCCCAAAGATCAATTGTTGATTATGATGTTTATAGTAACAATCAAAGGGGGGTACGTGATGAGCAGTCACCGTCTCCATGGCCATCTGCAACACCAGGTGAGTTATCGCTACCAGGTCACGTTGCCAGAAGACAGGGAAGCTGAAAACCGGTTAAAGATGGTTTTCAATGCGCTGCAGCGTGCGATGGTGGATTTTTCACGTAATTTCACCTCATAATTGCACCACCAGGATTAACTGTCCGTGGATTAGGATACCGGTAAATTGTTTTAGGGAACGGGTACAGATGGTTTGTAATAAAAGGTCTCGCCTCGGTCTAACTTGTTAACTGGACTGTAATAGACTATGTTTGCTCTCAGATGTTTATGACTTTAAAGTTAAAGTTCACACTATTAAATAAACGCCCACATTAGTTCTGCAACGTCTGAAGATAAACTCTCCTCGTACAAAACAGATTTTTCTCGCATAAATTCGCATTGTATTGCTTGGAAACACTCGCGTTGGCGACAAAAGGACTGGCACATTTATAACATTCAAGTGATAGAAGCTGTACGGTCACTTTGTGGATCCCGTTGTTGAAAATAACAAAAACAAACATAAACAATTCAAATGTAACAGTATTTTAATAAAACTCAATTAAAGCTATACTTGTTCCGATGTCTTGCCGTTTCTTGTATGCAGCGGCCGCGGCACTTTGCCTAGGGCTGTCCCCACAAATTTCAAAAGGTAAGTTAATACTTTATAAATATTACGATCTAGCCTTATTGAATAATAAAAAGACTAATAAGTAATTTAATGTTCACTTAAACTGCTACGGTACACTAAAGTTAAAGAGCGTATCCACTGACACAGCACTTCTTAATTCTAAAGGTATAGACCCATTATTCTTGTGTTCTATCAGTTACTTAGCACTGTCACTAACTAACACTCACTAACACTGAGTCAAGTCAAATGGCCAAATGGTTTTGTCCTTTTGAGTCGTCTTACTAACTCCGTGGTATCGAGGACCTGGATAGCCTCGACATTCACATGTTGATGAAGCCTTTGATGGTGGGCTTCCGCGTAGGTACTTCTTAATTACGTTTTTGACGAGGTCTACCTTTAGGCCCCGATGTAGATCCTCATTTCTTATAATTATACCAAGGTGTATTTGCGATCAAAGCAATAAATTTGGCCACTTTGCTTTTAACATTAACTAAATATTATTTATTATTATGATTTAATATAACAGTGTTTTTATCATGTAGGATACTTTTCATTCCGAAGTTGCCAAGGAAGTGGCCAATATCAAACGTTTTGTATTATCTTATAATTTGGCGTAGTTGTTACATTCATTGCTACAGCAGTTATTGCCATTGCCACAGCGGAGCGGGAATGGGTGTAGCCATTGCTGTCTTTAATGTAATTTGGCCATGGTAACGATACATAACAAAGTTATTCACAATTGTTTGATAATGCACTATGATCACCAGGCAAAATATTGGCAAGTAGCAGTAGCAGCCCTACGCAGTCGGAGGCAGTCCGAGGCAGTGGCCGACGCCGCGGCGCGCAGAAGCACTTACGTTGGACTCATTACCATTCGGCGGCCCTTAATATTTAATTAATTAAACAAAACGCGTGCAACACTCCATTAACACGCTATCATATCTCGACGTTTGCGTTTCGCCGCAAATACCTACTACCCGCGCGAGGGAAGCACTTTATCTCCTCGCTACACCTGGATAACTTGATACCTATTTTAACCAAACAAATACATTCCTGTGGAATGTAATTCAATTTGGTGTTTATACATCTATTTCAACCCAATGACATATTCGGCATAATTCAATACAATATTATACATACATAATTATATTTTATGTATTTTTTCAACCAAAATACTAAAACAACGCGGTAAACGTGGAACAGTAATGGTTACACGATTTATTAAACGTATAGACTTATAGAGCGTTGTCATCGCTAGTACCTACTCTGTGTGATATCTCGTTGATATAATTATCTGGAAATAATGGAAATATCCATGGTTTTAGTAATCTATTTCAGGATTTGCTAAATTCATTAGGAGTGTTTCATATAAAACCAAAGGCAAAAGTAAATTGTGTTTTCGGGTTATACAAAAAAAATAAGTACATATAACTAACTACGCGAATGTCTTAATAAGGATAATTATAATTTATTAGCTAACAAGGTTTCCGCGAACCTTGCGGTCAAAAATAAAGTAAGAAAGGAAATAGAAACAATACAGTTTAGGACAATATCTAGAATCTTCAATTATTTCATGGACTATCCTCATATTTTGCAGCTTACCTCGATTAGAGGTGCACCTAGCCAACGGATGAACAGATCCTTCAAGTGATCACTTGTGAATTCTACAAGGTAGTTCGTCTGTTCGTCTTTCGGTTATTTTCATAAAAATCTCTGTAATAACTTTTACAGGCAGCGCGAGTCGAGAGTAATTAATAAGTGTTGGCATTAGAGTATCGTCGTCGCCGGTGTACGCGCGAAGTAACCGCTGGCGAGCGTCTGTGGAAGACGCGCGAGTCGCATTATCTTGGCAATCGGTAGGCTGGTATCGGACTATCGGTAGGGCGCAGAATCGCGTGTGCCGCGGGTATTATTCAGGGTATCGCTTATCGGCGTTATCCAGAGCAATGTTTCAAACGGACGATTTGCATTTCAAAACGCGTTGTTGGCGGACGCATTTCCCCGCGCCTTATCACGGCTTATTAACATTTTGTCGCCGGCTGAATCAATTAAAAGCGGTCCTCGCATAGTAATTAAGTAACTGACAGATTAACAAGTTTTAACACTCGCCGGTAATGAAGACGTCGCGTACGGGCCGATAATAAAGCTCGTCGCGTAGGGTCCTGACTCCAGCCTGGATACTGGGCACTAGAGAGCGCATATTTTGCCCAGTAGGTAGGTATACCGCCGTGCACCGTTATAATTCCCTTCGTACTAATGACAGACTTCACGGAAATTTTTTTCCACCATGATACTTGAAATGAAACACCGTTCGAATAATACAATTAACACAGCATTATTATACAGTAGATTACATTTATACAGCGAAGTCTAAATACTTTTGAAAACTTCGGATTGCAGGTATATTTTTCTTCATAGTTTTAAAATTAGGTAGTTCCGAGTTCTGCCGTGCGCTCTTAAGCACACACATATTTTTTTTCTTTTTTTTCAGATCAAATAACAGAGTCACTAAATTACATCTCTTCGCGGGAACACATTCATTTCCTAGGATGTATAGTAGGTATCCGTATAGACCACGGAATACCTGTATTCCGTGGTATAGACATTAGGTATCCCAATTAGATAGTTTAATCTAGCGTATCTATAGACTTTTTGTGATCCGTTCAGTCGTTTTTCATCATTGACTCACAAACATCCAAATATGCAAACTTTCACATTTATAAAGTTAGTGGATACGATAACATTAAATCAATTTTAATTTGTTTAAATATTTTGAAAGAAAAAAGTACCTACCGGAATGATATACCTACTTCTAGTAAGGACTATTTGAGTTTCTTCGCAACCTGCCAACTATCTAAGGTAGGTACCTAAATCGCAATACTGAGGTGTAGTGTAGCAATAGCTGCTATGAATTATAGTACACAAACACGATATGTTCTTGGTACAAGTCGTTGTGCGAACAATCTTCGCATCTAACAACACCTTGCGTTAAACGTGCCGTTAGCGCTACACAAACATACAGGACGAATTAACCTTCTTACTTTGCAAGTCCTGAATACTGCACTATTGACTAATTTACTCAGGATTTCACATGGCTTCTGTTAACGATAGAGGTCTACCAATTTTAAGTAGGTATTTAAAATTCAGGAAAAGCTAGCTACAATGTAGACCATAAAGCTTATTGAAAGCTCGTTCAATGTTATATGTACATGAACTTTGTATAAAGTTAGATGAAAAACAAATCGAATATTGTGTATTTTTAAAACGAGATCTAATATCCCTATAATTAAAGGGAAACGTGCGTCTGGTAGCTTCGTGCCGGGCCGAGCACGTCGGTGCTTTTGTGGGCGGGTATTAATAGATCGAATTGTCGTCGGGCCTATTTGTAAGGAGTCGGAGTCGGGCCGAAGGCGGTTGACAAAATCGGGCGTACTGCGTCGGGCAGCCGCGCGCCCGCGGGCCACTCTCGTAAATCCTTTCTCGTTGATTGCATTCCCTTCTCCCTTGCAGCCCATTCGGCGACCGCTCACTCGATGACATGATTTAAGTTATTTGTTTTAGATACAACACCAATCTCGAGATTCATTTTAGTATTATGCACGTTTGTTTCAAGAGCGGAGGCCGCAGGCTACGCCTCGCGCCGGACAATGCGCGCTAACAAAGCATCGCCGGATGACTGATCGCTCGCTACACGCCGTAATTGGTTTTCGGTTATTGAGTTATTGACCGAGTGCACTAACTGCAGCGACGCTGCTGACTGGCGACTGATCGCTGGCTCCGGCTCGGTGGCCGGCTCGTGGTTAGGTGTTCATAATACATTCACAACTCACAGGCGCCAAATATGTTTCTCATTCTAGACTCCATCGACACTGTAACGTCTCTTGTTGAAATTGAAGATATTTTTGAAGTGATGGTATTAGGATTTTTCTGTCTGGAAAAAGCGTTATGACTGCAGTCACAACGTTACGTCGAGTTTCACCAACAGACAGAGGAATTCGTATGGAAGGTTTTGGTATATAATATATTAAAGTTTTGTGTAAATTGGTTGAAATACGAAGATGTGGCCCAGAATGCATTTCGATTTTTACTACTTACATGGACATAATATACTGAAGAAACTTTTGAATATGATGATTTATAGGAAAATTAACGAACTGAATATTAAATCAATAAATATTAAAAATCAATAATTTGTACCACGTGTAAAATGGCCACTGCACTTTGTGTGCACTTGTATTTCATTCATTGCACTTTGCCAGCAGCAGTGGCTCTGATCCTTATCGACTAATCGCACTGTAGGGCAATTTATAATCGTAATTAAAAAATGTGAGAAAGACCGGTGTTATCAGCAAGAGCAAATATTGTTTTCGGCTGACCGTATGGCGATGCGTTGGTCGCATCGGAGCCGGTCGAATTATGATTGCGTCGGCGCCGGCGTCCGATCGCCATTGTTTAATATTCAGGTGAATCGATTAAAGGTAGGTTTATTTATGCGGCTAGAGATTAATTAAACTCAGAAGGGACATGGTACATTTACATAAGACATGGTGCGCGCATTTGCAGGAGCGGTGTGGGCGCGACCTCGCGTGAGAGCGGACGCGGTCGGTTATTCGCTTCCATTTCATACGTTACCCTCGACGGAGAAACCTCGTCTTTGTGTATCTTATGGAAACGAACCTACTTTCTATCATGTTTACTCGGACCGTAATTGCTGGACTGTCTTACGTTAATTTCCTAGAGAGTTGTATATATTACTTGGGTATTATGTCAAAAAGTAAATTACGAGTATAAAGATGTAAAGTCTACCAGGGGTAAATTTTAAGCGGGAACCGTTCAAGTCTGAAAATTTCAGTGAACAACAATTAGAGGTACGATTGTCTGAAACACTTGTGCCCACGGAGGCGTGCAGGCAGCCGCTCAAACATCCTGTTAAAAACAAAAGGTCGCGGCGGCGGCGGGCGTGTGGCCGGCTACCTGACAAAAAGGCGCGCTAAATAAACAATAAACATATGATATATCAACAAAAGCAATTACGATTGTGGCCCGCGGCGCGCTCGATTTACGAGAGCGGGAGGCGGGCGACGGCTGCAACAGTCACACCGAGACCACTCGTTACGTCCTCCGCGTCCCGCAAACATTACTTACCCCGTGACGCGCCGCGCACCTAACGAGCCCTGTAACATTATTTTTTTTAACTGCAACGTTATCGACTCGCCCGTAATGGAAACTCAAAAACAATATGCGTCGACCGCATAATAATTGCTGAAGCGAGGCAAAACGTCTCAGTTGTAATGTGTTGTGAAATATGGGCCTCGTTATTTTAAACAGGCGCTTTACGGCAACGGCCGATGATTTATTAGTGTATCTACCAAATCTCCGCCGGGAAATTTCTTGTCTTATGTGATAGATATGATTTTGTTACAAATACGTACAGCAATGTTATTGTTTGTTATTATTTACTTATTAGATAATAGTGCTTGGTTCGATCCTGCCGCACACGAAACGTGGTCGCGTCGTCACGTCGATACTACAATATAACCAAAGCAAAGACACGAGAGTATGATCGCGCTCGGGCAATAGAAAGTGGAATAACACCACGAGCCGTCCAGGCGGTAACCGGCAACAAAGACTGCGTTCCCAATGTAAATATAAATAGTTACACAAGAACATACGTGGCATCATCGACACTTAATGTCAAGGATACCAAGTGATACTCGACTGTTCGGATGGCGGCGGTTTTTGTCCGTGGTGCTTGACACGGCGTGACCTACCATTGTGGTATCACTGACTCACAACTACGCTTGTGAGAAAATGGACACCGGTCGGTATTGCTCGCACCGATGCCCCTTTGCCAGTCGCTCGTCGTGTCCGACGTCGCTGCGACGTCGGGACGACACTGCGGCACTGGACAGCAAAAATTTGATAATATAGGGATCGACGACAACTTATATGATACGGTGTGGCCTCTAATTTCTCAGACTGTATGGGACTTATCATTATTTATTTACAAGAAACCTAAGTACACAGAAATTCAAAACGAATCCTTACTCCTCTCCTCTTTACGTTCGAGTAGGTTTCACTTCTACTCGTACCCCTTAGGAAGTCCATTTCGCTATAGCTCAGCTAGCTTATTCTTATCGGTGGACTGCAAGCACATGTGCATCTTGGCTAAAAACGTGCTGCTTCGTTGTTTATAAAAAAAACTGAGTGATGATGTAAAATGTAGGTATGTTAGTACCTCCTAGGTACCGAGTGTAAGTTTGCAAGAGAAAGTGTGCAGCGGCGGCTCGGGTGGTCGGTTCGTCAGCCACCATACCTCACGGGTCCGTAACCCCGTTCCGATTGAAATATATCGTTTCACGTCGCATCGAGTTATCACAATCAAAATAAATGACAAATGGAAATGCCATTGTTGCAAGTCATCGCCGGTCGGGGTATTTTTTATGCCGGCAACATTCCCGTCACCGCGCTGTTGTGGCACATTCGAGCGAAGATTTTCAATAAAACCACTCAGGACATCGGCCTCATTTTTTTACTCGTCCATGGGAGTGAGTTCTCACGCACCTGTTGCTTTCTACTTTATAGTTTATGTAAATGGAACGCGGAGTTGTTTACGAGGGGCCCTCGCCCTGAAAATACTGTGATAGCATTGATCTATACATCCTCGACCGGAAGCTGTCACTTGTACTTAATATCGTTACTATTTAAACAGTGGCTAATTAGCTGATTTGCTCAATTAAATAGAAAACACTTTGTGAAATCTATAAAACCAGTGAATTGAAGTGTATCTTGTTGCTGGCACAGTAACCATTTAGTAAAGTGACATTCTAGTTACTTGTGACCTTATACAACCTTAGCTTTGGACAGAAATATTATTAATATAGATAGTTGGTTCAAAAAAACTATTATTACGAGTACATATAGGTATTAATCAATAAGACGGTAACTGTTTCAAATAAATCAACTTTACGCGTGGAATACGCTTTGAAGGTTAATATTTACAAATTGCAGATTTGTTCCACATAATAAATTACACTGTAATTGCATATTGCAATGCCCACCAACACGTTCCTTTTAGATTTGCCATAGATAATTTATACATATAATAAAGATCTAAATAAAGATTGTAAGTAAGAGGTACCTACATACCTGCCTATCGACTAAACTTAACTAAACTGTCGCAATAATATCGTGACATATCGCAGAATAACCTATATACGAGTAGTACAATGACCTCATAGTCATTGCGTATTTAAAACCAACCTTCTACTTTCTACTAAGCGAAGCACCCTGCACCCCACTCGTAAGCGAAGTATGCTCAGACGATTAATATTCGTAAGCTATGCGTTCGCCGACCGGTGATTCTCCGAGTGTTGGTCGCGAGTCGCGAGCATATCCTCGACGGCCACACAGCGAGGGTCAGGGGTCGCCTGCACTGCGGACCGCCTACCCTGCTGGCATTCCACCACACATACCATCAATAACCCCAACGAATGAATACACCATCTCTATTCGGCTACGAACGAGGAGGGCACGCATCTCTGTATTTAGGCGGGGTTATACATCCCAATGACTGGAAGAATGAGTATGACTGTGAATATTTCTGATACGTCGAAGGTTAATTGGACGCAGTCAGCGCATTGTGTGGAATTAATACGATCCACCTAAACGGCTACGTGACGGCCGGACGTTAAATTGTTTCTTGTCGATAATTTTCACTATTGTTTGCACACAATCCATTGGTAACTCGTAACGATGCACACAATACCCAGTCGTTTATGAATTCCGTGTATTTTTTCGCTTCCCGACTCGTAGGCGCATGTGGAGAAACTTCGTTAGATTGCGGCGATGCAAAAAGTGATAATAAGTTTTATTGTGTTTTGACGCCGCGCCGCGCGGCCGTAGCGTCAATCCGCGTCAGTCAGCGTCAGCTCGGATACGCACGACGTTACTTCCATAAAAACCGGACGCAAAAACTCCCAACAATCTCTGTATTTTGCCGTTAAATGTCGTGTAGTAAATAGCAACAGGTTTTTAATAATTTGATAGAAGAAGCATTTTACAATAAAACTTTTATAAAAACGGTATTTTTTTCATAAATATGTAATTCGTAATTAATGACGCTTGTAGAATAAATGTAGAAAGCCTTTTTTTGCATTGCAATGCATATAAAAACCTTAATTAGCCCGCTAAAAGGTATTAAGGAGTAGGTAAATTATAATAGCACATATCAATAGGTAATCTATACAAATAAATAAAATTGGAGTGTCTTTTTGTATTATTAAAATAACAGCTTTTTAATAAATGCATATGGATGTATACACGGTGCATACCTATACCATAACATTTCCTACAATTTTTGTATGTCTGTCTGTCTGTTTGTTTGAGCTAATCCCTGGAATGGCTGGACCGGTTTTGACGGGTCTTTCACTGGCAGATTGCTGATGTCATAAGGAGTAACTGAGACTACTTTTATTTTTGATTTTTTTACCTAAAACTTGGTTTTTTGAATTTTTTACATACATTTTGAGGTTAGGTATGTGAAAAAAGGGGAAATACAAAAGTTGTAGATCTTTGTATTACTTACAACTTTGCCAATAAACATTTTTCCATCGGACTTGTATTTTTTCCGGAAATCAAGATAAACCGTTTTTTACCCTTAAACCCCCCCTACCCCTCCCCTTCCCCACCTCAGATCGCCCGTAATTTATTTTTCCTATAATTTTTGTTATATTCTCTTCCATTTAAAATGTGTTTCATTCTACTCTTTTTTTTTTTTTTTCAAAAATTATCTACCCTGGTCTATGTATGTATATATTATGTAAGGAGTGGAATAGCTCACCCGAGTCGGTGTTTCACCTATGACGTGGGACTCTTTAAGAGAAGAGTGAACAGGCTTTTAGAAGTTAGTGCGTTCAACACCTTGAATTTCATCACCACTTTTTTTATACGATGCTAAGTTAATCCTTGACAACAATCCCATCTGATCGGTACACTTACGTTCAGTTGATGGCGTTGGCTGGCGTTGTTGAAAACAATACCGAGCTCGCTCATCTCAGCTCATCACGTACATATCTGCCCCGCGATGATGCTTCGCTTGTGTGCCTATCCATGAGTGCCACCGTAAACCGTAAAATAGAGGTTATTATTGCGTTTGTATTTAATAATTTTATTTTATTTGAAAATAATTACGTAATTAGGTATAACTACTTAGCTTTAGTGAAGGAAAACAACGCGACCTTCCACCTTATTATACTCTTAAAGTATTGCCCAAGATGAAGATGATGACAGAGATCAAGCCAAGACTGCGGGCCTAATCATTCTGTGAGGTGACTCGAAAGAGATATGGAGAGCCTTGAGGTGAGATAGTCATGGTGTTTTCATGACAATCTTACAGATCTTTTGTATTTCACAGTGTAATTGACCAAATGTCAGGCTAGTGTTAACTGAGCAATACCAATAGGTATTAATTAGACAACATAGTCTTAGACTTTCTTAGGCACAGATATGTCTCTATAGTATGTTGCTTGAAATCTTAATAAATAAAATAAAATAAAAATAAAAATCTTATATCTATCTAAAAATAGAAATCTTAATACGCCCAATTAATTGCCTGACTGCAATCGATGTGTGAAGCTGATAAACTAAGGAAGTTTCCACGTGTAAGCCGAGCAGGAGACATCTTAGTATTCAGGTAATGATGCAGCGCCGATAGGTACAATGTAATGTAATTGCGGCGCGATAATGAACGCCATTTGCATGTCAAAGTGAACTGCTGCGGCCGATGCGAGATGAGCGGAAGGGCTACTAGAACAGTTTGGAAAATTGTGATGAGCGAATAAAATTGCCAGTTATTGTTATTGTGCACAAAGTTACTACTCGTAGTACTACCAACTATCTGTAACTGTTACCAAAATTGGAAATTTTCACTTTTTAGAAAACAAGGTTTTATGGTGAAGCGTGAACTATTCCTAAAACAGATTTCTATACGACATTTTTCCTGATAAAGTTACATCGAACGAGCGAAGTAGCGCATGACCGACCAATTCGACCCGGACACCGCAGTGTACCGATACCTATCGCCGAATCGAGCAGGACGAGCTTAGCAAAGCGAGCACGAAGCGCGGGTGGGCAGAGCGCGTTCTTACTTGGCGTAGTCCTGCTTGCAGTAGACCTGGCGGTCGCGCAGGAAGCAGGACGGGTGGCGGTCGAGCTGCACGGCGCAGACGCAGCAGCGCAGGCAGGCCGTGTGCCAGGCGGCGCCGCCCACCTCCAGCAGGAAGCGGTCCGCGATCGCCTCGCCGCACGCGCAGCACGTGCGGTGCTCCGTCTGCAACACGGTCGACATCACCATCACAACCCGTAACTGTCCCACTGGGCATGGATCTCCTCTCACATGTGAGGGCTACAGGCCATAGTCCACCCCGCTGGCCCAGTGCAGATGGACTTATAAACACCTTTCAGAACATTATGATTTCATTCACCGAACCAATCCCTACTAATATTATAAATGCGAAAGTAACTCTGTCTGTCTGTCTGTCTGTCTGTCTGTGTCGCTTTCCCGCTTAAACCTCTCAACCGATTTTGATGAAATTTGACACAGACAATCTTTAGACCCTGAGAAAGGACATAGGCTACCTTTTATTGCGACAAAAAGGGATGAAGAGGTTGAAATAGGGGTTGAAAGTTTGTATGGGATTTCTTCGGATTTTAAGCACAGCGCCATCTAGGGGTGAACCTTCCTAACTTAAAGAATAAGAACGCCTAGCGCCATCTCTTAAAGAACCATGAAACTTTATATTTAAGCACTTGATAATAAGTTTCCCGAAGCGAAGCGAGGGCGGGTCGCTAGTTGATAAATAAATCTTACTTATACGCACATTGAAAATCAGTACAGTAAGTACATGTTACAACATGAACGCGTCCGTAATCCTGTGTCTTGTCTAATATTCACGTGTTTATGTCAATAATTTCTATTCTGGATACTTGAAATATTTTCAGTTGATTTTTTCTCATAACGTAAGCATTGAACAAGATAGATCTTTTTTTATTTCACCCCTAAAATGATAAAATAGTTCATTAATTTAACCAAAACCACCGGGTCTAGGAGCACAAAATTTTTCACAAACATTCCTAACTGAGCAACTACATACAATTTATCCCCCTAGGTTATAATAAGGGATGAAAGCATACTCATAACTATGGGAAATCGATATTTAGCTTCATGTTTTGCTTATCGATTAGTGTAAATTGTAAAACACCTAGATATTTTATACTCCATTTAATTATTTCAATAGCACCACAAAAAAAAATCCTACATATTATTATAAAGATATTAGGATAAGATTATGAATTATAGAACTAGCTACATCCTCCTAACAGTAATACATTTAATTCGATTTCAAAATCATTAGTATAATTTTCCACAACTTAGGCATATTGTAGATGCGCTCTAAAACCTATTTTTAGTTTTTTTATTGCGTTTCCATTCCTAATGTTTTCTATTTTCAATTTAAAATCGCATTAATAGCTTGAGCAACGTTATTGCAGGCTGAAAATTCAGCACAAAAAACATTTAATTCCAAAAATATCTAAACGTAAAGAATAAAGCGAGGGCGGGTTCACTAATATATTATAAAATTTAAAATACAAGCTAAGTATACAAAATATACTGTTTTAAGAAATAAATACTTCTTGAGCGGGTTTAGTTTATTATGAACCCCTATCCCCCAAACAGAGTGCCCGTGAAATGAAGCTCAATCAACAAATATACGAATGCCAAAGCGGTAATAACACAGCACTACAAGATTAGTCGAACAATAATTGTTTAGCGACATGTGTTGCTCACAAAGAATTCTCGTGTTTATTTGATTGTGGATGTAGCGACGGAGGCGGCCCGGGCCCCCGGGTAGCCAAGGGTTCGGCGCGCACACGGATAAATCCACTTTTATTTTGCTATAATTACACTACATATTGAGAGAAACAAAGTCTAAAACGATATTTGGACATTTACAATGTACAATTTGTAATATACACACATGAAGTCAAGCTGACGTCAAGTAATACCGTCGAAGACAACATACCTAATTAGGAGTAAGTAGTTACCAGGCGTGTGTCGGACATCAAATTTATCAATGAACCATTAATGTCGGCTGCGGAGACTGTCCGAGGGATTTCCGTGATCTACTTCTGCGTCTGCGTCTTGAAATATAAAGGTTTCATGCAACCTAAAAAGTTTTGCTAGTGGTATAGATATGCTATTTACCCCAGGGTCAATTCTCTGATCAAAGAGCATTGTAATTATTTATTTATCTGCAGTGAAGTATTATTTCAATGCAGTAAAAGATTATCAATGAGGAGTCCTATTATCGGCGTGTACGAGATGGCCACCCTCGCGGCAGGGGTGTCACGGTAATGTAATAAAGCCATTGCATAAACAGAACGCCCGCTCCCCGCTCCCCGCTCCCCGCCCGTACCGCCCGCGCCCTCGCGATAATCAAACGTTGGTCAAATTGATTTAGTCAAATATTTGTGACGTGACTGAAATGCAACGGATTTAAATTTGCACACAATTCGTGAGTTGTGTGTATTTTGCAAATTTAAAACATCTGACTGCTTTTTATGTGGAAGCGGTAAATTATGTGTTGGTAGGTTCACCTTACTGCAATTCTGCTGTAGTAGGTGATTAATACACAATATATAACGGTCGCAAATACCTAAATTCTGAAAGAAAGTAAGTATACTGCTAACTACATATTGCAAAGTTTATATACATATCTTAATATATATATTTCTTGTGTTCGTGTGTATGTGACTGAACTCCTCCTAAACGGCTTGACCGATTTGGTTGAAATTTTTTGTGTGTCTTCAGGTGGATCCGAGAATGGTTTAGATTCACAATTGGACCCGGTAGGTGGCGTTGCTGTCGATATATCACTAAAACATTTTTTAATTATAAAGCGGTACGAAGTACGCTGGGACCACTAGTGTATTATAATTTTTTATGGAATTAAGATGGCACCAGCAACACGGGCATGCGGCAACACCCTTCCGCTGCCGCCCATGACAACTGTGACCGACTTAGAGCAAGGCTTAAATGGGGACTGGGATAGTTAGTCCGGTTAGGAGACGGTGTTAAAACATTAGTTGGTCAGTATGTTAGTGAGTAGCTGTAAGGACTGGGACAGGGACTTTGGTTGTTGTGCTAGTAAGCTAGTAGGTATAAAGTAAGAGCCTCGTTATAATTCGGTCACAGTCCACAGATGTGTTTCTAGCCTTGAGTTGAATGGTCGCCTCTAAAAAAGTGTAACCGGATCCAACCCTTTCCAACCGGAATGCAATTGCTGTTAAAACAATTATTACACGGTAGAAATGATACCGTGGCGGCGGTGGTACTACCCTGGGCGAACTCTAGACTCTACTACCTCGTAGTTAACGAAAACCTGTAATAAAGTAAATGAACTTTTAATGTAAGTACTAAACTAGTTATTTTGAATAAATATGTGTATAACGGTGGATAATTGAGTTTTTTGATATGTTGTGCACCTTATTTCAGTAATAAGATTTAGGTTAGACAGACACAGAATGACGTTGTTTTTTGCGAGTTCAAAACTCGAGCGAACGTGTTTCTTTAATTTACTCACGCGAATTCGCCCCAACAGATTGGAATTGCGAGTGAATGAATAATCTTTACTGAGATACATCACACTTATCTTTAAATTAAGATCGGAACAACAACACCACGTTCAACCGCTGAAATTGAGATCATTTATCAACCAAAGAAAAATTTAACGACATATGACTACCTACCTATAAAAATAAAAAACCTCGTCTTACCTATACTTTTTAAAGATGTGTTGCCGACTAGGTATCTATTTGCTTGCAGGTTGCCAATATAATATTATGTAGCGAACCAGCCTAAACCGAGCACCCCCCTTTTAAATCAACGTATATATAAACTCAACGCAACTCAACTCAAAAATTATCATTATGTAATTTACCTATTCTTGTTAAATCTTTTCTTTCTCGTGTTAATAAACCGGCAAATGAGATGACCTGATGGTAAGTGGTCGCCGTCGCCCAGGGACATCAGCAGCACCTAAGATTACCGATGCTTTCTCTGCCAAGACAGAAGGAAGAGAAAAGAAAGATAATTTTACTGGTTCTCAAGCCCCAGCGCCGCCCGAACACGGTAAGTCTTTTGGCAGACTCAAGCAAGAGCGACGTAGCCTCAGGTCATAGCCAGTGCGTCGGGGTTCTAGGAGGGTGAGAGGTCCCGCGACTAGCAGTCCCTAGAAAAAGCAGAAAAGGCCCTAGCAGTGGGTATCGTAATCTCGTCGTAAACACGAAGCACCCTTACAGCGTCTTGAATATAAAAAGAAAATCAGGGACAGTAAACCAGATAATTGCAAAGTTACTAATTGCTAACAGAGTATTTATAAGAAGACAAGAAAAAGATTTCCTGATTCTTGTTGTTCTGCAATAAAGATTCAGTAGGTACTGCAGTTTGTTGCGGTTGTTGCAGTTTGGTGCCCATTTTGCCCGGGCTTTAATCCACCCCCTCGGACGAGGCGAACATTTCAAAGGGTACGAGTATTTGGATCCTAGTGATTATTCTTGATACTTACGAGAAATTTAAAAATTGGGTAAGAAACTAAACTAAATTTTGCATCTAATAGCAATAAAAGTTTTACTTATCAATGGTATAATGTACGTTATTTTCTTACTTAAACTTAAGTTGCGCGTTTGGGCCCCGTTCCCCTACCTATAGTTAACTGTTACGAGTGTGACGTAGGTAGTAGGTAACTATAACTTGATCATATCATTGAGTATTATTACCAACGTATTTGTACGTAGCAAACCAATACAGAACGCATTCGAAGGCAATAAATCACTAAAGTCACACCCGACAGATACAATACCATATTCAAGCGAACAGTTTATTTTATACGACACCAATGTTCAACTAACCGTGAGGGGGTATTAGTTTATTCCACAATTCGACAGTCAACAAGCATGCCAAAGGGCCCTCGAGTTCATAATAAATTTCCACTCAATTCAAAGTTACACGCATAATGTGTGCGTTACTGCGGCCGCAGCCGGGCCGAGTCGACAATGCCGACGACATTAACGTTTAGCGACGCTCCGGCACCCCAAAACAAATTTGTGCCGTTTGGGAGCAATAAATATGTTGCAAGTTGCAACCATGCTCCCGAGTCCCGACCGCACCGCGCGTATGTACCGGACCGACCCCTGTCGCCCTTCCCGGCGAACAATATCGGTTGTCACCTATCAAAATCTTCGTAACAAATTTCTTAAGGGGCCATTGAGTCGCAGAGAATGACGCTCCGGTGGGCGCATTGTCAGCTCTGACTTCAGCTGACTTATCTGGTTTTTGTGACAGTTTTTGTGGGACCCGCAGCGAGCGAGCTACTCGCGGATAATGACGATGTTTGAGTGTATTTAACGCGTCATTTAGGAGGGTTTGTTTGTTCTGTATTCTGTTCAGAATTATGCTAATGTCGAGAACCATATTCAGGTCACGACAAACCTACGTGGGACAGTGGCTCGCGCGATCACTGTTTCGAGTATGTTACGGCAACGACTGAGTTCGATAGGTAGGTACTTAAAAGCTGCGAATTAAATCATAATCTCTTAAAATAAGAACCTGAAATCTAATCACCTCTACAACTAGGGTATGGCTGCTTACATTTGCAGTCAACTTGTAACTTTGTAACTTCTTATTTTAGTGACGATAAATATAAAGAAAGATTAGATTAAAATAAGATAAGATTATTTAAAAATTTATGTCTTGAGAATTCAGAATTATTCAGTTAACTTACCTACTTACAAACCCTACTTGTAATTTAAGATTGACAACCGTACTTTTGCAATAAATGTGAAGGATTTAAGCAAACTGCTTAATATAGGTACTTACAATTGCGCAAAGAGCGCAAAGAACTTCGCTGTCTACGGTGGCATCGGTAGGTAGGGTGTGACAGTCAGCAGTCAAGACTATAGGTACAACTAAGTAGTGATATCCTACTCGATAGATCGATAGATACTCAGGCGTGACGCGAATACAGCGCGAATAATTACTTTATGCACCACATCACAAGAAGGTACCGTGTAGAATTGTGTACTTATGTTACCGTTGCCGCGCCGTTTTGTATTCGAAATTAATATAATTAACAACACAATCTAAAATGATAGCAATATAATTTAAAAGAAAAAACAATTCACTAAAACGAATATCTATTTAATTTTAATGAATAAGGTAAGCCATATTGCGGACGTCATTATAAAAAAGGTGCAGTGAAACTGCAAATTGTAAACGGTTGTTGGTATCGAACAATAGATCGTTGCCGGTGTCGGCGCAGGCTCAGACTGCTGAGAGTGACGAGTAATGCGACCGTCCCGTCGTGGGGATGGTGCATTGGCAGTTGGCACCTTGGAGCCGGACACTGCAGTGCGTTTACCGTACACGCAGTCTCGCAATCGGACAGTCCCCTCACATTAGGCTCTACTACCTATTAAAAATAAAATACATAATACTTAGTTTTGAAAGGCTGGATTTCATTTGAAAAACGTACAGGTTCGTTTGTGTAAATGGCCAAAATCCCCGGCCGGGAGGAAATTGAGAACCGGCATAGCTCCTCGGCGCTGTAACCACAACCTTACACATTTTTAGCGGTGGAATCGGGAGGTTTCAAGAGCCCAGCGACCTCAAATGAGCCTGCCTATTGGGCATTGCCTCAAGATAAATCATCATCGCTAGTTTATTCTGTTCTGAATGACAATACGTCAAACATAAGAGACGCCGCACATATACCAATTAGTATGTTAATTCCTAATCTATGTATTAATATGCATGTCCGTTTAGTTTAATTTATGTGTAACGTCGGATACCGCATCGATCATATCAAAGTAATAATAATATATAACAATTAATTTGCCGTTTATCGCTGTCAGTTCGTTTATTTATTTTTACTAAGTTGTAGTGTCCGTCGAACACAATAAAAGTAACAGGAAATATGATGAATTCCGATTGTGAGTAATGGTTGACGGCTTTAATATAAAATTAATAATTACATATCTGTTTATAGAAAATAATGACGTGTTATGTTATATTTCACAAAGTCAACAAGGTCGCCCTCTGTTTTAAATGTAACTTTAAATTGTGTTTAATTGTGTAATGATATTACAACACTAATCGGGTTCACAGCATTTTTTTCCACTTCATCAGGTTCGATAATAAATATCCTAGCAGGCATTCTGTTCGGATCAAAAGTATTCGTTAATGGTGCGTATATCGAGCCGGGTAAATGATGATAGTTGACAACAATGGGACTTCATGATCTGCGAGGATAAAGGAACGGCCAGCGTGTGCCGACTGCCGACTGCCGCTCTGACGTCGATGGAGCGGGCGTTCGCGGGCGGGCGCGGGCGTGACGACTGCCCGCAAACCGCTCGCCCATTGTCACCCCGGACATTACGAGGGCCCTAAAGGTGGCATCGCGGCGCCTCGCTATGCCATTGTCACGGGCTTACGTTTGCAAATCCGATTTATATTTGAATATAATTGACTTTCGGCCCCGTATCAGGTAAGGAGAGCTCGCATCGCATTGTGTGCGGCTGATCTCAATGGTATTTTTATCGGTTGAACATGATAAATGTATTTGGGAGATTAAGTTCGATGGGTGCGCATGCACAGTACGCGCCGCTGCCCGCTTGCGCCCGCTTACACCCGTTCTTTACTTGTTTAGTGGTAATGGATACGTTGTATTATGCTCGTTTCGTTCGTTTGACAATATTAGGTATGTATATTTTAAATAAACTCTTGGTACCCTATACAATTTAGACAACTTTATTTAAGTGCCTACCTACCTACAACTATTAAATCTATCTACTTTTAAATTGTAAGTCACGTTTTCCCTTCTCACGTTTTACAACTTATTTATTTAAATTAAGTACCTACCTACCCTATTAGATTTTAAACATCATTTACAAAAAAATACCAAATATTCTTTATGTTACCTAGTAGGTAACATAGGCAACTCCATAAAAAGTTGGGCTTCAAACTATGATTCTGTTATTTCAACGGGAGCAAAGTTTTGTTTTGTGTAAATGTAACAGATATACATAAAAACAAACGCAACATAGGGGAAATCCGCGCCATCAATCAGGCAAATTTTTGTAACGCCCAGCCGTTAGCCGCCGCCGCCGCCGCCCGCGCGGTACACCTCACCTCAGGCCGGAGCGCCCCGGATTACCATAACAGTAGTCAATCGCCGTCCCCGTTTTATATTCAGGAAGCAATTTGGCGAAGAATCCTTCAGATTTGTGTAAAAAATATTTGTAAGAGCGGGGAGCGAAGATTCTTTCGAGATTGAATGTTTGTTCGCGACGTTCGCTTCTTCTTTTTGAAATCATCGATAGGTTCGGGTCGAGGCGACGTAACAAAAGACATCGGAAATAAATTATGTGTGTGTGTCAGTGGTGCGAGGCCCGGGCTGCACAAAGGCGCTCTCGGGGCGCAAGAAAGGCGCAGCGGGGGCCGGCCGCAGGATAATAGAGCGCGTTTCACACCATTCACGCATCGCTCTCGAGTTTTTTCCTGTGACGGGGGTCACCGCGACCATCAGTCAACGATAGGAACGCCACCTTGCCGCGCCCTCTGAGACACGGCGCGCGGCGCTCCACTCCACGGCCAATACCTATTGCCTGGCTACTTCCTACTCTTAGATTTGAATAGATACTCGACAGTTTGAAGTGTATACCAAGTAATACATGAATTTTAAATAATAAGACTTAATGTAGGTGTAATCAGGCGTTAGGCGAGCAGTGATAGCGAAACGGTTGCACATTGGACTCGCGAACCAGGAGGCCCGGGTGCAAACCCCTGCACGCACCTCTAATTTTAAAAATTGTGTGCGTATTAAAAATATTAAAATATAATTATTACTTGCTTCGGTGAAGGAAAACATCGTGAGGAAACCTTCACACCTGAGAATTCTCCACAATGTTCTCAAATGTGTGTGAAGTCCGCCAATCCGCACTTGGCCAGCGTGTTGGACTATGGCCTAACGAATACAAATCAATACAAAATTCATCAAGACTTGTCTATTTATAGTAACTGCATTGAGGTCGCCCAAGTGGTACGATAGTGTCCCGCGGAGGTTTCCACACGACGTCACCCTGCACCCGGGACCGGCTACAATAGCACGAAGCACAGGGAGATGCAAATGCACCTTTATCGCGCTATCTGGCGATGCGATGCGACGCGCGGCACGACACGGCGCGGCGGTCGCGTTTCGCGGAACCTATCGCTTTTGTATGACAACGGACTATTTATCTTTTTTAGGTATACACATTAGGAGCTTTTGATAGAAACGGTTGTTAGTTTAGACTTTACGGGTTACAAAATATTTTATCTATGATTATATCAATATCGATTAGGTATATCAACATCGAAGACTACGGCGAACGAAATATTGCCGTAACGTCAACCTGGTGATAGGAACAGATACGTGGACAAAAATATAGGTAACAACTACATACTTACTAACTGGACTTTTACCCTACCCTTACCCCAGTCCTCAAACCTACTAATGAATTAACCAACCAACGTTCTAATACTAGTTGACTAATGAACCTAGTCCGGCTTGAGTCGTTGTGCGTGAATACGGGGTGCCAATCCAGATACATTACTATATAATTATAAGGCAGTAGATAACTATAAGATGATACAAAACACCGAGTAGACAGCCAAAAGCGATCCATTTACACCGCTGCGTCGCAGAATCAACAACGCGTTGTAAAAGTAAACAAGTTTATTTATCTTACGAAACGCCTCAAGCAGTGCGCGATGCGAGTGCAGATAGGTTCAGTCGATTTAGAACCACACGATGAAGCGTTAAAGTGTGTTCTCGGTTGGCGGGCCAGCGTGGGGTAGCGAGCAGGCGGGGCTGGGCGTGGTTGCGTACGTGACGTCATCGCGCCGCGTGCTCGGTTACGCGTGACGCACAGTTTCGTTTCATGCTACAAGCTACAGACAGTGTGGTGAGTGTGTGCACGCGCGGCGCGCTGCCGACATCGGTCCGCTACCCGCATCCTCTCTAGCGAATAATATGTTATGGACCAACTGATAAATCGTGTCATTACCTATACATAATGTCCAGGCGTTATGAATAATGACAGCTACTTTGGGCGAGGTTAATAATTATAATTTGAACATCCGTATTTATCACATTGTCCAGACATTATGAATTTGCCATATGGCTATCGGGCAATCTCTCTGATTATGCCCCCGTGTAGTTTACCTACATTGGAATTGGACAGATGGAGTAAGAAAACAAACGTATTGACCACGGATCTGCTAGATAAGGTTCGAAAAGCCACAGGTCATATTTTGTATGAAGACTACTGTCTCTACCCATTAGGAATTAGGGCATTAGGAATTTTTGCCAATTTTGTGCGGTATTGAAATAGCTTAAAATTTTGGAGAAAAATTACAAACGAAGGGATGAAAGATATAACGAAGGGAAAAAGTGTTAATTAAGTACCTACCCAATTAGTGGTCAACGCTAATATCTTTTTTAATAGATGAGGTAACTCTACCTGGTGTAGGTCCTAGGTATTATAGTAGGTACTTACTTACTACTTACCTATTTAAAAATCAGTAAATAACTTTTGATGAAGCTAAGTACCTACCTAATAAAGTCTATGAGTAGCTAAGTATAGCAAAACCAAGGAAACGGGGTCCGTAAAATTAACAGAGTCATCTATCTACCATACAATTATAAGATGAACATTTGAATTTTATTCCAAAATCTTTTATTATTATTAATATCTACAACATAATATTTTTTTACTATTATTAACGATTGACGACCCCGTAGTCTAAAGCCTGCGAAGAGAGGGGTCGCCGGTTCGATTCCCGGCCGGTGTGACAGATAAGTGTTTGTTCTCGGGTTATGGGTGTAAGTGATATTCGTGTTGTCATGCCACCCGCCACACGGTTGGGGTTTGTGAGTGTTCTAGAGTTAGTGCAACTATAATGTTACCTACTCTGTACGTTGATTTATATACCGCACATGAAAATAATAACAATAAGCAATAATAAGACAAAAGAGATGAGAATTATTATGAGATTAATAAACAAATTTGGTGACACGTCGACAGCAGCGCCACCTACCGGGCCCATCCATGTGAATCTAAATCATTCTCGGATCCACGTGAAGACACACAAAAATGTTCAACCAAATCGATACAGCCGTTTAGGAGGAGTTCAATTACAACGAAAAGTGGCATTGATTTTTATATATAACTAGCTGACCCGGCGAACGTCGTACCGCCTAACAGTCGATTCTTTTTTTTAATACTTATTCTGCTATTCGGGACACCTTCCCGGAACCCCTCTACTAACACTTAAACTTTATGTTATGGTATTAAAGTTCAAATTGACTTTGAAGTATTATTACGAATCATTTGTATGGGAATATAGAAAAGAGTTGTTTTTAGACTTTTTCAGGCAATTTTTTAAATTTGCCTCTCCGTAACAACCATCCTCTTACTTTAAGGAATATTATAAAAAAAGAATTAGCGAAATCGGTTCAGCTGTTAAGCGTTAAGCTGTTAAGCTGTTAAGCGGTATAGCTGATTTCAGTGAGAAAAAGGTATACCTAGGTACCGACGTTGCTTTGTTGGAAAATAACTGATACATTTCACAATCAAAAGGCAAATGCAAAGGTTCGCAGAAGCGGAGTGTTCAGCGATATTCAAAGTAATTGAAAGTGAATTTCATATTTGTATGTGATTTATTGGCGACAACCAAATTAACTTGAATGCCGCGCAGTGCACGCCACCAACCTAACAACACCCTGAAGCACCAGGGTAGACTCGTACTTAAACGGTCTGCACCGTATAGGGTAACATATACTTACATATAATGCTTTTAAATGTTTTTTTACTGAATAGAAGTTACCGGTCTCACTTGATGGTAAGAGGGAAGATGGTAAGATGACGTAGCCTTTAGATGGTGAAGCGCGTTAACTTAGGAAAATCCTATTCACTCTTGACTTAAATTATTTTCAACGATCAAACGATCGAAATATCACGAGCCTGCGAGAACAAGTAAATATATGTATATTCATCGCACACAAAAGTGTCGTACCTAGCGGATCGGTTGATTGGTGGTTTAAAAGGAATCTACCGTCCGAAACTCTCCGCGCAAGTGTAGGTCTTCCCTGACATTGCACAACTTGCATTCATCGGGGGCTCCTACAAATGACCGACGAGATGGCATTTAAGCAGCGATTAATCTTCTGTCTTGCATTATTACAGATGCTTTCTCGTTGGTTTTAAACTTCACAGTACATGCATGATGTGTCCACTACAATTGCCAATTATTTATAGCCAGTTTAAATTAACACTTTGCGACCACATTATTATTATTTTGTTTGTAGGTCGGTAAGTATAGCATAATTTGGCCCGTTGAAGTTCACTACATTGATAAATAAAACTTGTTACACAGCGCCCGTAACATATAAAGCTCGTAATTATTAAAAACGGGACCCAACGCAGCGCAGCTTTATGTAAACATGAAAAACACTTAGACTGCTAGCTTGTCGGAGTTGTCGGCAATTAACGTAAAAAATTCGAAATAAAGGAAGGTACAACTGGAGTATGCTATTAGATACGTGACATTCTGTCTTGTATTTCGACTTTAAACTTTCGAGTAGTTGCAATTCCCTTATATCTTACCAACACAAACCATATAGCACAAATAGAATACATTGATTTTCAATTTATATTTACCTATTACCAAACGGACCAACACTCTTTTGGATACTTTGAAAACAGAGCAAAAGTAGGTATCTGCTTACTTAAACTTCGGTTGGGTCACTTATAGAAAATAAACCCAAAAATCTACCAACAAGCCAATAACATCTAATAGCAGACATCTATTTGGCGATTTGCTTTTAATCGGAAACAGAAATGCCGACATCACTTCGAAATCGATACCCAAAACCATAATAGTCCCATATCTTTTTGTTTTCAATATGCAATAAATAGGGTAATAACGAGACTGAGGGCTCGCGGCGGGGGGCGGCATCATGGCGCTTAATTGTTTGTAATTAGCCGCTCTCCGCTTGTCTATGCCCGCTTTCGTGTTTATTGACTGTTTATTACTTAATACGTTGCCCCAGTCGATGTAGAGAAGTCTATCGGGCGGTAATGGACGACCGTCGACTGTCTGCCGCCACGGAACACACCGTTTCGTGTCCGCTCCCAGAGCGTTTAAGACGGCAACTTACTTAATCGATATCTTAATTGACGACGAACGACCGTGAAATGGCTCCTCGATAACATTTGCAGTTGTAAGTAGGTACTTCGTCTCTGTCGAGGACGGCATTCGTTACTGTCTGTTCGGTGGGAGCTTAATGTTTCTGTTGGATCAGAATTCTTCAGTTGAACTACAATTCAGATATGCTCCAGACCATAATTCGAAACTCTATAAATAAAGAATTTAATCGAAACGAAAGGTATTCGTCTATAGCTTTGACGGACTTGGCGAATAATACTTGTTATTCTTCTATAACGGAACTCGATGGATTAAATAAATGAATAGAAGTTGACGCGAGGCTCAGCGCTAGACGTTTGTCTAATGCGACACAATTTATACTATTCATATAATAATAATATAAAATAGGATAACGTCGCCGCCCCAACGAGACCATTTCAAACATAATTTGTAACAGGTGCACACAATAAAGTTATTGTTTTATGTGAGTGGCGCTGCTTCATTAACTAAACGAATCTGAAATGGTCAATCTTAATGTTTGATTGAAGTGCGGAGAAATCCTCAGCTGCTTTGACCGCAACATCTGCTCTATTTCTTTATTTGTATAAATATAAATATGAATATTAATAAGAACCTATTGACGTTGCTGACGAGCGACGACCAATCCTTTCGATAAGGAAATAGGTATCGGGCGACTGCGATCCCAGTGACGAGGCTCTATTTCAATTTCGATCCCCTGGTACGCGCACGTTATTAACCTTCAGATATAAACAGATGGTACCTATAAGTAAGTACGACATGCAAATGACCATTAATTAAAAAATAAGATATAATCAAATCCGTTATGATGATATCATCATTTTCCGTAGATAACTAGCCGTCCCTCGGACGGGTCGGTCGGCTCGGTCAGGGCGACCGTCAGCATCACACTTGACACACAGTTACTGACATAAAGACTTACAGCTGTTTGTCAATATTATTCTCAATACAACACAATTGTTTTACAACTTAACAAAAGAAAACTCCGCAAGCTGGAAAAACACCAAAGCCAACTTTGTTTACTTTTCTCAATAGACCTGTGCACGAATCAAATACGTGATTATTTTTGTTTTGGTACATAGCTACCTTTATTACTATGTATATACCTATACTACTCGTAAGTATTCATATTCAATTATTCCTTAACATAACCTTGTCACCCATATTAATATGTACCTATGTATGTATGGTCAAACAGTAAGGGTCCTACCCGCTTGGTTGATGCTCTTGATTTTAATTTTGTCACGTTAACATCCAATAATGACGAACTAACGGGGAAGCTCATGTTCATAAAATTGTCGCCACGGCGCGGCGCGGCACAAGGCAATCCCAACAAAGGTATCGCCGACCAGCTTTTAAAACTGGCTCTGAATAACACCCGCAACACGTCAAAGAAGTTTCAGTTGACGCTAAAATAAGCTGATGGATAACGGTACAGTTAAAACTTGTTTATTTTTTATTCATCACCTCAATATGAAGCTCTTCTATTGATGCTTTTATTAGTTGAAACTAAAATCGAAGGATAATTACATTAATTGTAAGACCCTTATGGAATGTCATAAATTAATGACAATTTTATGAATATCTTCGTTGACCTTGTCCACCTAATGGCATTTAGTTTACAATACAATATTGACTAATACGAGGTTAGGGGATATTTAGAGCTAATAAAGCCTACCTCCTAACATTTTCCTCGAACTGTTCTTAACAACAGTTAGTTAGTTAGTTGTTTGTTATGAAATCGTACATGTCTTTTTATTTAGTACTCGTGCTCACCTCTATAAATCAGTTGACATAAAAATAGTCGCTGTCTACCACTAGGTACCTACTGCGCGTCAACAACCTGCTGTAGGTGACTCTTCGCGACGACTCAGTGATCAGACATGAAACTATAAGAAGTTTCTAAAAACGTTATTTTTTTTATTCTAACTGGTCCACTGCATGGGACCTCAAATATGATGTCCCAAAATACTCAATCAGTAACCAACGGGTATAGAAAGTCACGAAATAAGGGGAGCTAGAGATAATGCTATTGCATCTTATACGAGGCACTTAAAATTTTGCAGGATCCAGGATCGCCTAGCTGGGTGAGTCGCTATACGCCGACACTGAATAGGGTGCTTCGCGGTGTGGGTGTGTACCTACTGTGTACTCTGAGAGCCGACATGTAAACAGATAATTAGTAGCGCATTAGCGGAGTGACCGTCCGCAGACAGCGCGCTGGGCTGCGGACGAGCCCCGAGCCCCGATCCCCGAGCCCCGTGCTCCGTGGGACCGCTTGCCCGCCGCATTACAACTGTCATATAACTCATGCGTTAATAGGAGCGGCGCGCCTTGCCCAACTATTAAACACTATACACGTTTTACGATAATGCCCAACAAAATCTTATTGACGTATAAATTCCGAGGCTCTTTTTTCTTAACAGCCGAAGGCGCCAGTTGCTTCCAATATTAATAACGCGATGTTGTCCGCTAGCTCAGTTTTCGGTTTTAATTGCTCGTGAGGCCGGGAGTAGTAAATTAAACGGTCGGCGAGCGGCTTTAATATTCATAGCGTTTTCAAACAAATTCTAAACTAATTAAAAGCTGTATAATTCTATGAACTGCCTGCGTCCCGTTCTGTTTGAATTCGTTGTTGAGTTGGTGAGCTTCGTGACACACCACTCGCCGCCGCTGCCGGGCCGCGGCCGTTCCGCTGAGGTGAGCGACTCGTCAATAAAATTTAAAACAGGCATCCGTTTTATTAACTTCTTAAATATGGCCTAGAATTAAAATAAATTTCTGATAAGCATGGCAGGTAATTCTAACCCCCAATACCATCAATACCAACCATCAATCTGTTAGGCAGGTCTATTTTGACTTGAATCTACACAAACGTGTGAATAGTGTCTACGCTGCCAGCGAAACAACAGGATCAAAATCGAACTTCAAATTACCGACTGGGTATTGAGGACCTCGACCATAACTTTAATATACTTATAGCGTTTTCTTGTTCAGTCATTCCTATTAATAATAATTTTCCCAAAGCAATCCTCCCTAATTGTAATCCATGTTTTTTACGTTTAAAAAGCCATGAGTTTTAGTCGAACGCAGGCGCCAAGTTCGCCACGTCGGACAAGTTATACCATATTAAATAATACCTACTGTACGCTGTACTCAGCAATAGCTACTTGAATTTTATAAAAACTCGGAAATGTAACATTTGCTGTTGCTTCAAGAACGATGATCACTTTAATCATAAACAAAATACAAACAAGGAGAAAAGTTAATTCCCTCGAGGTCTCTGAACTGATTAGCAAATAGACAGTACGTACCTTGCTGCTGAAACTGAAACATCATTTGCAATGTTTCTGTCGTTAAAATTGAGCGTGAATATTTTATGATGATGTTAGTGCAGTTTCACATTAATAAATTAATTTCAAAAAAGAACAGTGTTCATCATTGCGCGTGACTCGACAGCAGGTGTTGAGCGCTTGTACCGAACTCACAACCAGTGATGCACCTAATGTTTATCGAGAAAACTGCGATTAGCAGTTTCATCCTGTTTCGTCTGTATTAAAAAAAGATAAAGTACACTTTTGTCTCCATGAATATTTAAACAGGAAGATAATTATGTATTTTAAATGCAAAACTATTTGATAGACCACCTGCAAAACACGATTTCAAACTCGTTTTGAACCAATTACCTTATCGAATTGATGTCACGAAGGAAATCGATATCATCAGTCAATAATATATTTATTGTTGCAAATTGTTTTCTAGACCAGTTATCGAACGCCCGAGGCAAACTCTAGCTAGGTGCGTCGAATTCCATGGCGGTAGGGAGATATATTCACTAAGACAATGTTGGTGAACATCGAGTTAGCGGAAATGATATAAATAGAATTTAACAGAAAAAATAGGTGGATTAAGTCTGTTTATGCAGAAATATTTTAGGTCATGGTTTATTTATTAATCTTTATCAACATATATATGGTATATGGTAGGTAAAATATATAATTTTTATATAATTTGCAACGCGAGAGCGGCACAAACAATGGCCGAGGCGTCGACAATCTGTAGCTGCGCGTCGTCGCCGTTGCCGATATCGATAAATGAGAACGATAGCGGCGATGCGTATCGGTGTCAATCTCAGCGGGGCGCCGCGCGCCGCAACGCTCGTGCCCTCCCACACCTGCACACTTATTATTTGTATGAGCTAATCTCACATATTATTGTCTCGCATCTCCTCGCATAGACCCTCGGTGCGATCACGATTTTAATCAATTGCCTGCGAATATATGAACCGGGAGGTTTAAGAGCACGTGCTAAGTGTATTAATCCTACCAAAACTCCCGGTGTCATCACAGGAATCAACTTACATTATTTACTTGTAAAAGCCACTGTGCTTTCCTTGAAAAAACCGGCGCGCAAAATAAGATATTCTGTGTCGTCTTTTTCGTGTCATTGGCATTTTTTTGTGTGAGTGAGATAAATGACATCCCTTGGTCTATACTCTTCTCCGATTTACGAACTCTGCACTTGTCACTTGACAGAAATCGTTTTATTTCGTTAAAAGCTTGACAAGTGAGAGAAGCAAAAGACGAAAATCTCGAGAGCTTCGATCGAGAGACGTGAAATAGTTGATCAATGCTACACGAATTAAGTTGCGGGAGTCGGACAAAGTCGATGCTTCAGATGTGTTGAAGAACCAGAGTAACCTCAACAGTTGTCGCCTTCACGCGCGTTGTGTATTTCAAAAAGGGGCGGGACCAATCAAGGTCCAATACAATAAGATACAATACAATAAATAAATGTATACAATAATACAATAAGTAATAAATAAATAAGAGAAACAAACACAAGCTTTTTCCGAAGTAATTCTATAAAATTGGACTAATTATACTAGAACGTGTGGCCTGCAATCTGTCCACTCGATGCTGGAGCCATTTGAAAGGATCCACTTGACTAGTTTGAGCTCCGGCCCAAAGGTGGGCGTATTTCTACTATGTATATGTGTGGTTAAGTGGTCTCGAAACTTAACTTCCTTCGAAATGTCGAAACCTAGGATCCCAGTGCCCTTAGCCTCAAACGTAACCCGTGTTACGTAGACTATAACAACAAGTAAACAACAAAGAGGTCTTAATATTTCACGACGTCGCGACGCGATGTCGACATAAGTACCTAATAATATAAACGTAAGAGTACCTACTCGTCAATAGCCGCGCGGTGCGCAGGAAGACCCAACGCCCCGCTGGCCGATTCTCAGAAGAATGAGATGCTGCGGTGGTCTTAGAACAATGGTAAACGGTGTTATCGGACCAATCTCTACATACGGTTACGATATATTTTTTGGACAATGATAGTCATCTCGCGTCTCGCGCTTGCCGCTCACTGGTTCACTGATTGTTTCGAATGTCTTTTGTTTTATCCGCTTTACTTACACTCAGCCGCGGCTAGCCGTATGGTAGGTACATTGATTACAATTGTAATAAATGCCACAAACGTGTTGTAGCGCAGCGCAACCGAGACGCTAAACTGTTACTACTTGATAAGCTCCCTATTTTATTTTTTCATATGTACCTACCTGCCTAAGTACATCATTATAAGTGAGCTCCTACGGATATAATCGGAAAAATCGTGTCGTTTCCGAGTGATGTTGGTGAGATGACTCCATGAAACCTGAAGACAGTTCTGTGTCAAAGCGTGTCATGAAAATAAACGTTTACTTTAACTCGGAGCTTTTCCAATAACGAGTATGTCTTAGAATGCGAAATCGTCACTACGGGGGAGAAAGTGAAATTGATGATTTTATGTAGGTATACCTCAGCTATAGGCAAAGGTAATCGCCGCGAAGGATCAATCGATCAGTCGCGTCCGTGGGAAGACACAGCGGGCCCGCCTCGGCCGCGAGAGCGTTGTGAGCAAACACTACAAATGCGTTGCACCGCTCGCCGCGCGCCGCGCGCCGCTCGTCGCTCGCGGCGAATTTTCCGAATAACAAATCTATTTGAACAGCCACAATTGATCAAAGACTCTTTCACCTAGTTCAGACTCTGAAACAATTGACACAAGTGGCTCCAACTTTGTGTACATTATCACTCTTGTTCCAAATCAAATCGTATCCCCGTGGCGCTAGAGCTGGTTTCTGACCAACAATGTGGAGAACATGTGATGTTCGGTATTCCCGCGTGACAGGTTGTAATATAGATGTCAGAAGGCCGGGTAGTTCGTTTGCGTTTCACACGCGCCGATGAGCGACCTACATTCTTTTTGATCAACTCAAAAATTTACCTATTAATTGGTAAAAGGTATTGGTTTAAGATTCCAGTATAAAACGACCTTATATTGCAAATGGGTTGACTAAACAATATCAGTCCACCAGTAGGTACCAGGCCAGTAGGTACCTGCTGCCTATCTTCCCTATTACCTGTAAAAAACACGAAAACTGCTACCTTAATAGCCATTCATAAATAATGATGTAAGCGCATCTTTTTCCGTTATTCTCCAAAGTAAATCGTAATAACCTATATTTGAATGAGGTTCCGGTTGCCTAAAGGCCTCCATTAATAACAATCTGGAGAGACGGTCGTATCACCAAGTTACTCCAATTTTGTTTACATTTTCAAAATTTTTTTATGTTCTGTAACGTTTTAAGTACGGGGTTGTTTTTTAATTTAATCATTTTGTACTGACTCACGTGTCACTTTAATACTAATAATATTAATACACATTAATACTGTGTTTTGTGGGATATTATAAACTTAATGTGCAACATAAATAAATTTACGGTCATGTTTTAAGACTGGACAATTATAGATTTGATCTATAGCAAAATAATCGTAGTTACAACAGACTATATTTTATTATAATACTATCTGACCCAGCGAACGTTGTTCCGCCATATACCTACATCGATTACCTACTTGTAGTGAATGAATACAAAAAGCGCGATTTAAATATGATGTTAAGTAAAATGTTAGGGGTGGACAACCCCATATCACTTAGGGGTATGAAAAATAGATATTAGCCGATTTTCAGGCCTACTGAATATGCATATAAAATTTCATAAAAATCGGTCAAGCCGTTTCGGAGGAGTATGGTAACTAACATTGTGACACGAGAATTTTATATATAAGATGGATTGAACTTGGCAGCGCGCAAGTGATCGCCACGCAACGCCACTACATCCCACGGGTACCTAGTACGAGAAGCAATAGAAATTATAAAACACCACAAGAACTTTAACAGGGGGGATGAATTTAAGTTAGCGCAAACATGGAATCCAGTGGTTAGTTTACATAATTATGTAAGTCCTAAAAAGTTAAAAGTGTTGAACGGCAGGATGTGGTCAGTGTAGTGTATCGTAATATGGTTAACAAAACCCAAAAACGATCGAGACGTAAGGTAGATAGACTAATGTATTAGTGTCAAGTGTCACCTGTTTCGCAGTTCAGCCGTGACCACGATGCATGCAACTGGGTCGAAATATCGGCGTTGCGAAATACATATCGTGAGTGCCCGTATTATAATAAAATATGTACAATTCGCGATGAGTTAAGTTTAAAATCATACGTAGACTACTTACATTTTATTCCACTAATAAGAATGTTAACATAATTTGTCAAAATTGAGAAATATAAAGTTATCAAATCAAACATGTAAACATTGAGCCTTAATCGAAATCGGAAAGGAATCTAAAGTTTTACGAAAGAATAAACGGTACCTAATGGAATGAAACTTGAAAGAGGAGTTAATAACTTTTCCTCAATCCAAAAAATGTTGACGGCGTTCGACGGCACGGTAATTAAATTTTATTCCCCGATGTTTGTCCGAGCCCGCTTCTCGGCTAATTTATAATACGGCGTCCATTCAGATTTAATAGCGCGGGTTCGTAAGTTCCGATAAATACGAACTAAACACATTGTAACGCACCGATGGTCAAGTTCCTAGTACTGATTCGCACACAAAGTAACTCCTCAACCTCCGTAAATATGATATTCATATTGCACTCGGAAACTATAATTTCTTACCATGATTTATAGTTCAAAATTACTTTATTAATCCACCGGATCATAAATCTCTTTTTATTAGCCACAATATTACTTAAATATTAAATATGTAAATGTAAAAGTTTTATGAATTTTTTGAATAAGAGTTACACACCGAGCATATTCGCCTGGGCAGGTATTGACAGAAATAAAGTCGCCGGATTGTAAAATGGTTGTGAAATGTAAATAATTGAAGGGAAATATATGGAGCTAGTCGTATGCAGAATAGAAAATATATGTATCAGAGGTCTCCACTTCTCTCTGTATTCCGTGGGTCTCCAGGTAACGTGTTCAGTTGTGGAGCCGACCGGACCGACACGGCGCGCGACGGCCTCCGCACCCGCCGCATTATTTCCCGTAAACCCATATAAAATATCTACGCGCGGCGAAAGACGCAAATTGATAAATTACACCGACCAGGACAACTTTAATCCATACGAAATGAGCTCTTACATGGGGATTACGGTTCCAACCACATTAACTTCTTTCGAGCGCGCCGGTATGATGTACGGCGGCGATTGTGCGCGCTCCGACACATTTGTAAGTAACTCCAATAATAACTCCCTAATAAAATATGTCCCTGCGACCCGTTGATAAGTAATGGAATTAGGTGTTATGTTAATATGCTTATTTAGGAAGCCTTTCACCTACCTCGCTCACCGAATAACGATAGGTTCATTGTTGGAGATGTATCTGTTGTCACCCGTTCGATCACCCGCGGGCTAACCTACTTGTTTACACTGCAACAGAGTAAAAAGTAAATTATAAGGCAACAGCACAGCGTTCACACTATTTACTGACAGAAGCACCTACACGACGTTGTTATACACTTTCACAGTATTGCTTCTTTATATTATTTACGACACTGATTACCGTTCCGAAGCGATATTTAATTTTATAAAATAATTGCCGAATATGAAGTTTTTAAAATTAAATATGAATTTATAACAAAAATTAACTAATCCACACAAATAATAACAAACTGTGACGGTAAATCTGTACCTACATTAAATATTTTTTGAAAATTTTAGGTGAGGTAGATGTCGATCTAAACACCAATACAATTTTAATTGCGATTACGTATTGATTGTCGGTCAGTATTTTCGCGGGTACCACCCGCATATATATTATTATCCTTACATCTCGTATATCTACACGTATTTGTTCCCGCGGGATGACAGGGACATAAAAGCAGGCATGGAGCTGTTATTATGAATTGATGTTGTGATGTGAGGTTGAGGATGATGTATAACTGACCATCGAGACGCGGACGCGCACGACGGTAACAAAAAACATCCTAACTGGGAGGGTTGTTGAGTCGCGCGATGTTTTCACTCCAAACACGTCGACTTTTTTTGTGAGCGCGAACAAACCGTTTATGAATAGAGTGGTATCGAACACTATTAATATCGCGTGAACCATCTGTTTGATGAAATATTAATAGGGTTGGATTCCTTCGGGCATAGTGCGCGGTGACCGCGGCCGAGACCGGTATTAATCACGGTACATAATCGTATTGTACGTTTGTCGGAGGTGTGAATTACAAGCTGGCCGGCGACCATCTGTCACTGTCGGAACGACCGGGAACTTATTCGGTGATCGGCCGGTCCGCGGCCGCGTACTGCCGACATATATTTAAACAAAGGCTGGGAGAAACAAACCTATCAAAACAATTCCGCTTTCGAATTATTTACCATGCGGCCATTTGTACTCATGCCGCCGCCGCTTACCTTGACGACGATTTCTACATGGTTCTGATTGTCTTTATGTCACAAATCGGTTGTTTGACGCATGCCAGACGATATCACTATGCTGTTTCTCTGTGTTTTCCTGTTTCCAATTTTACTATGCCTAGAACCTTCGCGAAACCTTGATACAGTTTAACGCAATCAAAAATATTGGATTATGTTATGTAATTAGGTACCTAAGTATAAGATTACCATTGAACTCAAAGGATGTTTGTAAGAGCTTCATGAAAAGTTGTCAACAAATTTACCGTAATTAGTAATCCGATGAGATGACAATGATAACGATTAGATAGAATCGACAATAAAGCGACGCCAGAGAACATTTGAAGAAAAAAACACACCAAAAAAAATTAAGTTTTCTATTCAAACACGACTCTTGGACCTCATGACCTGCATTACATTATTTTTGTCATTCTGCGACGCACGTGTGGAGAGGAGACACAAACCTGTACCTACCATCACGCACGACCTGAAAAACATGCGTCATATAAATACGGACTTCAATTGGAAATTGAAGCTGTATTATTCTCTTGCTCAGCAGGACATGTCTCTGTTCGCCAGTCACTAAGAAATACATTATATTCATAATAATAAATAACTAATTACTTTGGTAATACATCCCCCCAAAAACATTCCATGTCAAATAGGTTGACAACACTCAAAAATCTTTCACTATCAAAAAGTTATCAGATCTCATGCAGAGCCAAGCCCCTAACTCTACAAGCCGTGACTCCACTAGTCTCAACTCTACACACTCCCCATCGGGCAAAAAGTAGGTACCTACCGCGATATTTCCATGAACTAAAGTTACGAAATTGTTTTAGATATGTATGTGACTTTTGATTTCATTGTTAAGAAATTTGACGGAAAGTTGTTCGAGATTACCGCAGGAGTAGGTACTACATGCCCGCTGCTAATTTACTAAATAATAATATAGCCCCCGACTAGGCCTAGTACATGCGTACATAGCAGTTCTTGCGACATTTACTGATTGTGTAGCTGTGTGTAGCTTTAGCCCAATTAAATAAAACCTCTACATGTTGCAATGTACTTATATCTATTCCAATTCCAGTATTTTACTATTCAATAAACCGTATAACCGGCTGCGAGCAGCGAGCGCTGTCCGTCTCGGCGGTGCGCTACCGCGCGTCGGGGCATAAAAAGCGTAGAAAGAGTTGTTAGGTGACAGGGCGCGGATGGTCTGTTTATTGAATAAACAAGGGCGAGGAGCCCGCCGATGCGGGCATTGTGGCCGCATGACGGGCCGATTCTCTAGCGGGCGCTGGCCGCCGCTGGGTTCTGCTGCGACGAATTGTGGTGCCGCGTCTGCCTCGTTGGATTATTTTTAATAACTCTCCTCACTGATAGCCTCGCACTAGGATCCGCTATTTCGTAGATGTCATGGATAATACACACATCCAGATTGAGAACAGAAATTTAACCTCATCATTTAAATTCCCGCTTCGCTGCGAATCGAACCCATTCCCTGCATTGGATCGGTAGCCCGGCGTCGTAACGACGTGATAGCTGAGGTGTCGAAAGGCTTCCGAAGTAAACTTTTACTAAAGTTAAATCTTGAATTAGTACATAATGATGGCATCGGTAGTGCGAAGTCCACACTGTGGATCGTTTAAAGTTGAATTATAACACCGCTTACGCAATAGTCATATCCAAGGCGAGTTACATAAATGGATTTATGTAACTCGTCAAATCGTCGTAAAATCATCATTCTTAGTAAAACATAAAGTTCAACCTCGTTCATAATAAGAGCATGTATTTCATTGACTTATGTATTTTAAACTTTGTCACATTACCTAATCAAACAAATATCAATTATTTGTGACAGTTTTGCAATTATCCATTAACAAAATTAATGGAATGTGCCATAGTAATATATTAGCTCATTGGTGAATAATATATAGGTAGGTAGGTACCTATTCTACCTCCAAATTATTCTACTATATAAATCTGTTACGTTCTATGTACCTACTTTCACATTTCCTATTATCATTTCAAGTATCAAAATATAATAAACATGCAGAACCCACCAATTGGATGGAAACCCCCTCGAGATATCTTTTAATAAGCCCGCCTCTCGACGTGTGGATATGCGGCCGCGCGGTGCTCTAATCAATTGTCCTGCGTCGATATGAAGACCACAAAAAGGACAAAACGTTTAAACTCATACAGACGTTGATTTGTGGAATATTAAAATATTCCGAATGCCTCACGGCCAAGCCTCCTTTGAGGGCGACTCGATATTGAATATCTTTTATCGGGTGTGAACTGCCCTTGTTAATATCGTTACAAAGAATATATGACTTTTATATTTGAATAAAAATTAAACTAAGACATTCCCTTTCGTGTGAAAATAAGATAGGTATTTCAATTGAAAGGAGCGATGGAAATAACGCAAACAAAAGACGTTCTAGACAGTTCTACTCAGGTATAAAACCTAGCCTGATATGTGAGATTACCTACATTAAGTCATTAAATTGGGTCACACAATGTGTAACAGACGAATGATTGTTCTTTAGTTCTAATCAATGGCGAAGAGATCATTTTGTTGTATGAGACATCTGTGTATTAACAGTAATACCTATTAAAACGGATATTGGAAAATGACATATTTTCTTCACCAGAAACAAATTAAATACATATTTTTATCTGACCTTTTTCCATTCAAGTGAGTTCATAATCTCAAAACTACATACTATGCTATTCTAATTGACTAGCTATTGAAATTGACTTACGTCTCCGACATAACCCGTGTTATAATGAATACTTACAACTTGAGGTCTCCCTAAATGCAAACCTTATAAATTCCTGAAGTACCACAGTGGACATTGTATAGTGCCGTTTACGATTGAATAAAAAGTTTCCTCTCTTCAACCATCGCTTTTAAGGTTTACGGTGAAATTTATACTAACCTTACATTTGTAAGGTAAGTATAAAATTCAAATTGACTCTCTTTTATCGTACTGTCATTGCTAAACACTTGGTCAATATGCTGCACAATATGGGAGGTAATCGTTATGTTTAGATGAGCATTCTAAACATAACGATTACCTCCCGAGCACTTACATTTCTGACAGCATTCCTATGTACGTAATACTTATGTCAAAGCTTATACATTCGACCGAGGAAGCAGCCGGGGCGCCATCCGATCTTTTAATAGGTAGTGGATCAAAAATGTCGGGGTCACCACCGCCGCTGTCTTCTTACAGCCCTCTGTTCTTGTCTCTACGCGAAATCCACGCCGCGGCAACGACGCCTGAAGCTAGTCGACAACGACACGGACAATTCATCATGACTCAGATCGAGTGACTCTGTGTCTTCGGGCGGCACGATGATGCGCCGTAATTGTCGAGATGTCGGCGTCCACCGCTGACCCGTCAAGCGATCGATCTGCGCCGAAGAAGACATTCGCATCGCTCGCGGTGATACATTCCGATCATTAATATCAGCATTGAGCCGGTGGCAGCGCCGCGGGGCTCCGCGCCGGCTCGCCCGCTTTAAATAACATATTAGTATCCAAAGCGGCCGCCGCCATATTTCTCGATGGATCGAATAAGTTTTCGGTAAACCGGGTCGTAACGAATCGCCGCCGACGACAGCGCGCGGTCGACGATTTATCGCGTGCACCCGATGCCACATAATCGGATTTGGTGCAACTCACGTGGCCTGCCGCGGTGTCCGGCGTGGCCGCGTCTCCTAGGGCCTATCTGCATCCGAAACCTTTATTTTAACCCTTCCGAAATTCTAAAACATGAACTTAGGTACTCTATTTTGTATTCATATCGTTAAGGTCCTTTAGGAATTTGTCAGTCCAAATGCCATCGCTACACCGCTTGTGAACTTCGACACCAGGTACATAGTTAATAGGAGCGTTAATTCAAATCTCCAACATAGAAATTAATGTACAGAACCGGCACACCCGGTGACCCGGAGGGGTATCTTACCTTACCAACCCTCCGTTCGGTATTGTCAGTGGTCTTGCCCAGCGAAGGCTGCGGCTCCGCGATCGGGCACACATTTAATACATATTTCTGTCGAGCATTTGATATCGATCACAACGGAGAACCGGTGATACGTCAGCCAGACGCAGCCAGACCACCAGATGCCGAGGGGACGCCACCGTTACCGCGCCGGCCACAGCTCTGACGCTCTAGTTTGCCAATTTAAAAATGCTTCAATTGCGACGTATCGGAATTATTTGACACATTTGGCATACAAAATGCATCAAACAATTCAAACACAGTGCAATTGATGCGTTTATAAATGAGCAACCTTGGGCTCCTGCGCTACGGTCGCCCGTTGAAGTCTTTTGTCCGCGCACAACGTCCGCCGCGCGCCATCTCTACGTAACGTCTAATTACGTTTGAACGTAATTATTTTACATACTCGTACATTTATACAGACAACACACAATCACGGCTTGCCGGAAACTACAAATTAAATACTACTAATTTTATAATTATTTGGTCGTGTTATAATATAACTAACTTTTGCTCAGTAAAAATGGTTTACGATGAAAATTATCACAACAATTGCTTCCACACATGATGAGTTATCTTAATAGATTTAGTCTACACCAGTAATGATGGACATCATGCCTTTTAGAGCACTATTTAAATATTTTGTTTAGTCTATAAGTTAGTTACAACGAAGGCCCTGTCTCGACAACACGCCTTCCCAAATACCCCCGCGCTTGCACACAACATTACATGGCGACCCTGCCACGCCGGTACTTACGCGACAGCTGGCTTAGGTGGGCCTGCAAGATGTCTTAAATACAAATAACTAAAGAAGAAAGAAACAAATTTGTCGAAGAAGGAAATTAAGAAGCACCGAGCGATCATCAATAAAATTGAACATTCATGCTTTATGGTCGTGGAACGTTCAAAAAGGTGGCGGTGTCACTGACGTCCGCAGGCGATGGTGGCCATTTGCCACCAAATAACTCATCTGCCTGTTTGCCGATTATTTACATCAAAACAAGTTTTGGTTGACATTGCTCAAACCTATCACTAGTATCACTAGCACTCTTCACGGCAATTGCAGACCCAGCGCCGTATACTGTTTTAGAGAAAATAATTTGCAAAGAACGCACAGTTCATTTATGTTCTACCGAAAATGAAATTATTTAATAAATTGCTCGTGGACTACCTCTTTTATTACGTCAATTCAGAACTTTTAATGAGGGTAAATTGATCAAACCATGTTATCATAATTATCACCATTCAATCCATTGACGAGACGACCAAACTTTCTTTTACTCGAGCGATATCACTCAGCGGGCGAGCCGTCGGAAATATTGGAAGAATTCTCGGAATTACGAAATTGTTTCTTAATACGATGCTTCTGAAGCAGCGCGGTAGACGCGGCCGCGGTGGGGGAGCCCCGGCCCCGCTGAATCAGGGAATCGTTACGCTCTTCAAAGTTCAAATAGATTTTGTACGCTAATGTCACCAAAAAATATTTCAAGTCGCTTAGGGTATTGAAACAAAAAAAAAAAAATTGGCAAATACATAATTTCAGTCCACACAGTTCAATTTGTATTCACTAAGTAAATTGCACTTCACTTCACACATATTAATAAGCTGCAATTTATTAATATATGATATTATGAGAATAATAATTTCTAGTTGCCCTATAATTAATTAAATCAGCTTCCAAACACATTACGAAAAAAACTGGCACAGAAAAACGTGTAATGATAAGAATTTGAAATAGGTATATTCCCCGATATGCGCGGTGTTGATACCTACCTGAGTATCTTATCGTTTTATCTTTTTCTTTTCAAACCATCATTGTCTGGTTTTGTTCTTGTTAGCTATCTGTATCTGATAGATACTTTCCGTAAACCTGCATCTGTATATCGCCTGGAACATTTGCATAATATGTTCACACTTTTGAAATATATTTTTTATAGTTATACGCATTGCTTTCACCGCTGTTAATATGTTTTAGCAACTGTTGAAGCAAACTTCTTAAATGGGACTCTTATAAGTCTTCACTAAGTACACTGGCACAAGTCGTGGAGAGCAATCAGATGCAAGGAAAGTATTACAAGGCTCGGTCCACTGTTGATGGACCTGGCAGTTGGGCTCTCAACGTCTCAACTCACCACAGAAGGAAAGGTATTGCGTTTTATAATATAAGTGACGATGGATAGAGCGGACCGTCTGAAACTCTGAACTCGAAACATGGACTCAGATAATGTTTTACTGGTACATTCTGAGTGACAAAAGCAATTAACATACTTACAGTTGAACATTCCAAGACGTAAGAAATGGTTCAGATGTAAAAAGATAAGCATCAATAGATATTATTCCGGTTTTTGTATAATCTTATAACTATGAGCAATGACTGACTTCTTACCTACAACAAAAACGAATTGTGCATGTTTATAATCGATTAGATAGTAAAAACCTCATACAAAGCTTATTAATCGTTTCTTACTTAATTTGTCAGGAATTTCCATTTTAATAATTCAAACGCATCATCAATATTTAAATAATGCATATTAAACACGTATTACATTATGCATTCGTGTGAATATTTTTTTAATTCTCACGAATAATTTTATTAAAAAGGGCAAAATTGTATAGCTGTATTAGTAAGCCGACCTCAGTTCACTTTGGTAAAGTAGTAGGTAGGTAGGCCTTTTTACTCGCATCCTAAACATTTATTTCTATAACTCTTCATGTATTTCATACTTTATAAATATCATAATTTACTTTAGCGACATTTTTAGTTGCTCTATAAATTAAAGGCTGCTGCTAATCATGCGACTAGTCATAAAAACATACGATTATCGGATTAGTAGATAATCTGCTGCTAATGTTGTTCTGAACCTATGAATACTTATTTATTCTTACCGCCTTACTAATGAAAGTCTTAATTTGACTGATCCCTTAGGTTACCACGTGAGTTACTCTGGACCGGGATATCATATTTAAATTTTAATTTTAGCTTAAATAATCAAATTGAACTTGTTATGTCTATTCGTGATAAATTTGTAATTTAATCATTAGTACAAGTGGCTTCTGTCAATGTGACTTAGGGATATTTTTGGAAATTTTAGAGACATTTGGTCACGGTAAATTGCAATAGTTTATATTTAAATCCACTCAGAAACCAAAAATAATTTTACTTTAAATGCAGAGCTATTATTTATCCTTCGTTTAATTAAACTAGGTTCTTTAATTTATGATGAAAAAATATTATAAAGAATATTAATATCTATTTTAGTTGCAAAAGACAAACTGCAGCAATGAATATTTTATAACGTTTTTCTTTTATACATGTACCTTAGAACGGTGATCGTTAATGATAATTTATAATATTTATCGACAACTAATTGTGACTAAAGGGTGCGAGTGTGAGAACATAAATAATTGTTTCAAACTTCAAAATATTGTAAAAACAGTTAAATTTTGGTAGCTATTGATTTGCGTATGAGAAAAATGTTACCACGCGTGTCACTTTACTACCTACCTATGCAAAACAATTAAAATTAATTATTTTTCATAGGTAGTCATTCTGTCAGTCTTGTGCGTTATATCTTTAGTTACTTACATTTATATTATTCGAGTGTTTGATTCCTACATAAACCTAAGCGGAGTAGGCACTATCAATATCCCGTAGGTACCATACTTCATCAGTCTCTGTGCACAGCAAGAGAAGGTAGAACTACCAGTTCACATTCTTCATTAACAAGAACTTTGGTTATTCGGGTTTATGCTTATTATTTTAAACGCTCATTCGAAGACTTAATTACTTACATCGAGTATAATAGTAGTAGTATAGTAGTAGTATCGAATGTAGATATTCGTCCTAAGCCACACACAAGCTGCGAATGATTCCGCCTGTTTTTGTTCCCTTCATAATATCTTGAAGCAAAATGAAATTGTGGCATACCTTTACGTTCCTTGGTATTTTCGTAGCCGAATTTTGTTTAAAGAGTTATTCTAATTCCGGTATTTACTACCAACAGCAGTATAAAACTTTAAAGTTGACCATATTTATTTGTCTATTTGAACGACTAGACACAAAAACTACCTTGGAGTGGTTGCGATGGAATATTTTGCATTCAATTTAAATATGAATACGCGGTACATTACATTTTCAGACATGTTAAAATTCAGACGGCACACCTTCGTGACAAGTGCGATCAGATAAGGCCCTGAACACGTCAAAACTAACGGATGTCAAGTTATCTAAGAGAGTGCGCGCACGGGGGACTTTTGTCTGCGTGACATAAAAGTTTTTGTCTTCGTCGCGCCGCGTTTCTAAAGTGGGGTGTGCTCACGAGGGCGACAGTGACAAAACTTTTTTGATATGGAAGCGTCAATGGAACGACGATATGGCATGTTCACCATTGCGCCGTCCGGCTCGTCAATGACAAAATTGTCACTCTCCGTTCAGAGTGACAATTTTGTCACCGACGCCGGTCGGCGGACATAAAAGTCACCCAGTTGTCGCGTCGTAACGTGCGCGCATCTCCATACATATCCAAGAACTTGATAAGAGCGACGAAACAGTCACGGCGACAAAAGCCGCCCGTGCGCGCACTCTCTTACTTTATAAATGTTGTTTATCCTACTTGTTTTATATATGAAATTCAAAAGCCGAGTTTTTAACTAAATTTACATATGTAAGTGACTGCTAGTTAAGAGTTATCCTTTAAAATTTTCTTCTTTTTTTTAGAAAATACCGAATACAAATTGCTTTAGATTTAGCACAGGTAGGTACCTAGTTAGAACTTATGTGGAAACCGGCTCAGAGCTATGTTTCTTATTAAAAAATGTTAGAAGTCCATTATGATGAATTAAATAAAAAAATTTCATCACCGTCCATCCTGCAATACCTACCTGAGACTTAATGTGCGGTCAAGCTGATGATTAACGGAAACACTCCTATTCCTATACTCTCTGACACAAACACCTTCAAATCAAAACCAAACAAAAAAAATCCATCATGGTCAAAGGTTGACCTGGACTGTATATATAAATATATACAGGGTGTAATCGTTAAGTGTGCACAGGCGATTATTCCGTAACTATTACAGATATCAAAAAACTTTAAACTGATATCGAAAGCACTTTACCTAATGAGTAAAATGACAATAATAATTTATTAAAAATAAAACGAGAAATATCCAAAAAAATTACATTAAACTGTCCCATACATTTAGTATGAGATAGTAGAAAGGTTTTACTTTCTTTATTTAAAGTGGAATAGTAGGTACCTACTCCCGCAATAAAGAATTTGAATTTAGAACGAACACCAAAGAGTATCTTTCTTTTTGTTTTTATTTAGTATGTTGCTTTTCAGCCAGTTCAAATCAATACGATATTGAAACAAGGTTTATTATTAATTTGAAGTGGTAAGATAATTAATCTACACGTGTGTATCTACTTGAAATTCATCAATATCATATCATACATAAATATAAAATGATAAGGGTAAAATGAGTAGGTACTATTCCACTTTAAATAAAGAAAGTAAAACCTTTCTACTCTCTCATACTAAATGTATGGGACAGTTTAATGTAATTTTTTTGGATATTTCTCGTTTTATTTTTAATAAATTATTATTGTCATTTTACTCATTAGGTAAAGTGCTTTCGATATCAGTTTGAAGTTTTTTGATATCTGTAATAGTTACGGAATAATCGCCTGTGCACACTTAACGATTACACCCTGTATATATATATACTAGTTGTCCCAACTTACTTCGTACCGCTTTAAGTTTTTAAATGTAAAAGTTATATTCTAATCAGATGAAAATATTTTTGAAAATTTTAGAATGATCTACAAATGTCTTGAATAATCTAGAACATTCCAGAATAATTTGGAAATATCTGAAATGTATTCCAAGATTAGATGATTCAATATAATAATGTCTACATAAAGTAAGATCAAAAAATGTGTCTTTTAAATGAAAACATTGTGAAGTATTGATAGATAAAATTAAAATTAACAAACAACTATACATACTTACAATTAAAAATGACGCAGCGAAGCGGGTATTAACAGCTAGTATTAATAATAAACTTTATTTATCTTGAATAATACGTGCAAAATGTCATAATATTGCAGGTAAATTTATTTGGAACATCAACACACATGAGACACCATGTATCACCATTTAAACTCAACATACAACATTGTTAACAACAAGTCAACAATAAAATGTTAAACATTCACAGAAACATGTATTTTAGAACAGGTGAACACTCGACACTACACGTAAGTCCTAAAGCAAACACCTACTACCTACCTATACCTATAATAATCAAGAATAAAATTCTTTTGTGATGTTTATAGAGTAGCGTTCGAACAGGAATACATTTTAAAACTATGTTAGTGAGGCCAAACTTGGAAATGATTTGAATTTGAATCCGATTGCGATCGCGAGACGCGCCGTTCCAAAGGCTCCACGTATTGATGAGAGACTGCGAGCAGAGATCAACGAACAATAATTAGGCGACTTATTGGAACTAGTGCCTGATATATTTATTCACTTTACATAGTTAACACACTTTACTATAGACAAAATAATTATATAAATACAAATTATGTATAATTCTGTATCGTGCCAAAACGCCGCAAATTTAACGACGCAATAGTACTTATAATATTTAAAAAAATTGATATCATCACAATTTATGGTAATAGGCACCTACAGTTTAACAACGTAGTTTACGTTACGTACGTATTGAAATTATTTAGTTAGGTTATTAAAGCGCGTAGGTATATTATGAATCGTTATAGATGAGGAAGTTTTATTTATGTACTTACCTACTAAGTGAATATCTTTACGAGTGTAGATTGTTAAGTTGTTTTGATATTTGTTTACAAAAAGAAGTTTTCACTTATTCTTTACTGTTATCAGTGATTTGAATATATGAATGAATATATCCAGAGTCATTTTACAAATGTAGAGCGCGTATAGATCATGTAGAGTTATGACTAGAATACTTAATAAGAATAAAAGTTATAATGGGATATTTTACTGTAACTATTACCTAATTATATACAATGAATAATATACTAATACTAATAATTAATATTGTTGGTGTAACTTAAATAAATAACACTGTTATGTTGGTGATCGACGTGAATGTGAATGCATCGTCAGTGTTACCTTCATCTCTAGCTTTACGCCCAACACCTTGAAGCCGGGTGGTTCAGTTGGTCACAAAATAAAACAAACAAACACGCGCGGCCGCCGTCCGTCAGTCAGCCGTCGAACACATCGCCACCGTCGGCGCGTCGCGTGTGATCACCGAGATGCCGGGCGCCGTCCGGGGGCCGCTGGTGCACGACCACTCGCCGCGATCGTTACGTGTAAACTAAGTTTTTACTGCCGACGAGGCGGTGCCCGCTGGGGGCCCCTGCGAGCGACCACCGCTCATTGGTCGTCGCTGCACCGGAGGCGTGTTCGATGACTCCGCGAGCCGCGAGCTATAGCGCTCTAGTCCTTTATGTAAAGCTGTACTATACAAAAAAAGTCCCTTCGTGCCTGAATTATTAGTACCCGCACCGTGGAAACGGGCCTATAGCAGCTTTAGCGTGACGTATCGGATTTCAATTGAAACCCGCCACTAGCCGCGGGTTGCAAGTCTATGGTGCAATCGTTGGACTTCGTCAATCCCAGCTTCTCTATCCCATTAAAAGTTGATATTTATCTAAGTAGGTAGGAACATTAACCTATTTGTGTACTAAAGTACCTACTCGTAAATATGGTAATTTTTCCTCAACGATAACTTTTTTTCGTAAAAAAATCGGTTCATTCATACATAGGTAGGTACTACTCGTAGGTACGTAGAGCGTATTAAAGTGGTCCCATTCATGTTTTCTTTTTAGTCTGCTAACCTGCTTACCTACTACTTACAATAACATCGGAACATACCTTTCACCTACCTATTTACGTACATTATACTATATTAATAATATTAGTTCACAACATAACTAGTACTAGGTACATAGGTAGGTACATCATATATATAATAATCAATGCCACTTTTCGTTGTAATTGAACTCCTAAACGGCTGTATCGATTTGGTTGAACATTTTTGTGAGTCTTCAGGTGGATCCGAGAATGGCGAGAATGGTTTAGATTCACATGGATGGGCCCGGCAGGTAGCGCTGCTGTCGATGTGTCACCAAATTTGTTTATTAATCATAGAGCGGTGCGAAGTTCGCTGGGACAGCTATATAGTGGGTAGGTTACCTTTGCATTTTGACGCTTTATGCTAGTTTATAAGCTGCAGGTAGGTTGCTACGCACGCATTAGTAGATGACCCGCGACGTATGTAACTAGGTACCTACCTACCTGTTATGTACACAATAATTTAAAAACCCACTGATATACTTATTCAGTAACAGTAAAATTCTAATAAAATTAATTAAAAAGTAGGGACCTAAATATTTTTACCAAAGAACTACCGATAACTATTCAAATTTCCTTAAATTTTTCTACACTCATACTGACAGGCATTTTAATTCTAATACCTGACCGGAATATAAAAGAAACAGTGCGCTATAGGGAGGTCAGTAGGCACAGCCATTGTAGTAGATCAGCTAGTGTACCTACCTAGTAGTACCTACAGTAAATCTACTCATTAGAGCAGGTTTTCTAATGAGTAGATTTGTTTAGTACTTACGTAATTTAAATGATATCCACTACACAGATAGCAACATTTATGAGGTGCACCAATAACCCGTGCCACACTCTCTGCCGGATTGTGGTATCTTCAGAAAGGGTACAGACCATGGTCTACCGCTGCTCAATAGTTAGTTGGCCTTAAAAAGATGATGTCAAGCAATGGTGATGATGAAATCAATTTTCAAAAATGGTCTAAACCAATTTTCCAGCATTCATGCATTGCAATAATGAATAAACATTTACCTACATGAGCATTCCACTTCATATGATACTTATTATAAGTAGGTATGAAGTCCTGGGCTCTTTGCAATGTAGTAATGAGCTGTTTGAAAGTAAAAAAACGGTTGTCTGTAAAGTCGGTTTACAGACAATAGCTCTCTACAGTTGTTACCTGCTCTGCAGCTGAAATTCGACCGTAGGTAATACATTCTATTAAATCGTAACATAGTTACATAATTTATGACACATTTCTCAAACGTCGTGTCATGTTATGTTTTATTTCATGTTTGTAATGTTTTATTTATTCATTTAATGTATTATTTATGCATTATTTTAAAAAAAATTAGCATTCTGCACTCATTTTCTGTATTGTGTGCTAAATTTCCGTGCAATTTTCGTAAAACGAGGTAGGTACAAAGTGTTTGCTTCATGTGTTAATATAGATATAGTATACCTAGATTCTTAACCACTTATTATTTAATAACTATTACAAGAGTAAAATATAATCAGTTCAATAGAATCATATTGTTGAAAAGGTTCCTACCCGAAACACAAAAAGAACTTACTGAACTAAATTACATTTGGTAACTGTGGACAATAGCTCGCCTGCGTCAGTGTTTCCACCTGTGTATGATGTGGGAGTCTTCAAAGGGGTGTGAATAGACTTTTATAAGTTAGTGCGTTCAACGCCTTGGACTTCATCGCCACTTACCATTAGTTGTAGTCAAGCATTAACTTATTCAATATGTATAAAAAAAAATCGTCACGTGTGAGGCTCAGTGAAGGGGTTAGTAGATATATTTATAAAATTATACCTATTGTATTACTGAATAATATACCTACTTCTTACGGAAAAATAAAGTGGTGGATAGTGAGGTTTAAGGCCTTTTGCAAGTGTAAAAATTAATTTCGTCCGATTTAAGTAGGTATTTGAAACTTGAAATTTGCTCTTCATAACAGAATACTTGGAAGATTAACATTTCTGTGGACGAAGTCCCGGACATCAGCTTCTACTTACGTACCTCTATGATCGCTCACCTGATTACGAAGCATTTGTCAATATAATTAGCCGTATTGTTAATTTATCCCACTTAATCAAATACTTAAATAAAATTATATTCATCGACGTTCCGAGGAACGTAATGACTTTAGGCTTTAGGTATGCTGCGCGGTGGCGCACCCCGTGTCGCGTATTGCATTGAAAAATATAGGCGATCAATTGTGGCACGTTGGTCGATGGTCGGAATGGCCGGGCGATTGCGTTATGAGGTTGTAGCGGTATTGCGAGCATTTGTCAACCGCCGCGCCGGCCGGGGCGGGCGTGCTCGTGTTCTACACATTGTACCTACACACTACTCACTGAAGCCTATACATCTACCTTACTACTTTTTAGTAACCCAACTAGAAAAAATGTTCAGACGGGATACTTTAACCTCATATCTTTCTTATATGTGTACCTATAGATTAAAATAGAACAAACTAAAAACTAAATATTAACCCAAGCTTATTACAACTCATGAATAAAAACCGCGTGTAAACTTTGTTTCTGCGATTAGTTAGTGAAAACAATAGCTATATTATTAGCTGACCTGACTGACCTTGTTCTGCAACATATTTTATATTCTAACCTTGTTAGTGAGTGCGGTATATCATTAAATCCTACAGGATTCCACGTTAATTAGGTACTCGACCTTAAAATATACACTAGCCCTACCTACCGTTATACCTAGTACGGGAGCCCAACAGGGTTAAAAGGGATTTACTCGAGCGTAGTACTAGTGGGGACCTATTGGATTGTGCTGTTGTGTTGAATCTCAATTGTGAAATTAAACGATTCACACGTGGCAGAAGTGAAAACTTCAAAAATACGAATACTGTCAGTCGAAATATTGATGTTTTGCTTTGCTTACGTAATCCGCCATTTTGCCGTAAAAGGTATTGCTCTAGGACCACTACCTTCGAGGACGCAAGCGGATAATGCTTCCTATCTCATTTTCTCCCACGTTAAAATGTGTCTGTCTCTTTTTACTGTCGCTCTTTCACGTCATTTCCATTTCATCGACTTTCAAATCACAACGATGCTAAAGAAGTTTTCACTTAAAAATCATCAAATTCGTTCCAATCATTTAGGAGTTAACAAAACAAAAGTAGCGTCTAGGCCAAATTAAGTATAAGATAATCCAAAGCGTATGAATGCTGCTTCGAAGTATTTTTCATTGATAAAGGACGTTACGTTTTCGTAGCAACCCAAGCATACTTATTATTGACAAAATTAATGATCACAATCACCGCTCATTAATAAATAATCACAGCTCAATACCTATCTTACATTAAATGTACATACTTATATGTTCATATTCATTAACTTCTAGGCAAAGTCGCCAAATCCGGATATGACCTCGTAAGCTTCAAATTGCTCCCAAGTCGCTGGAGAGTCCTCGGGCGACAAGCGCACTGATTACGATACCCGTAAGTCCCGCAACCCGCGGCGCGGCGTCGCACGTCCTCTGCGTCCCCTGCGTCCCCGGCGTCCCCGGCGTCCCCGGCGTCCCCGGCGGCCTCGGCGACCCCGGCATCCCCGGCGGCCCCGGCTCCAGCAGTCATACTGTTAAAGGACGGGCGCATTCAACCAACAAAACAATCATTTCATACCAAACAATTTAATTGTTGCGTACAAGAAACAGCATGTACTTAATTACGAATATCGATTATGAGTCGCAACTATCGTTTTTAAACTGGAGTATTTTCCTACGAATTTTAATAATACCCGAGAGTACCTATTATACCTCGTTGGATAGCTGAAAACGTAGATATATTTAAGCACGTCTGCCGAGTAACTGCCATAGATACCTATTGTAAAGACGATTTATATTTCGGTTTTTAAGTTTTTATTTTATTTATAACGAGCTGTGCCCGCGACTTCGTTCGCGTGGAATTTATTAAAAAAAAACTAATAGGTATAAAAGTAGCCTAAGTTACTCCTTATGACGTCAGCTATCTGCCAGTGAAAGTCCCGTCAAAATCGGTCCAGCCATTTCAGAGATTAGCCGGAACAAATAGACAGACAGACAGACAGACAAATATTGTAAAAAATGTTATTTTGGTGTATGCACCGTGTATACATCCTTATGCATTTAGTAAAAAGTGGTAATTTTAATATTACAAACAGACACTCCAATTTTATTTATTTGTATAGATATCCAATTAACGAGCAGACGAGTGACCGCCGACCAAGAAAGAAAATACTGTCTCACAAGAACCCTCTCCTCCCCCAGCGCAACCCCTATCACTATGTAGGTGATCACTATAGAGACGGGCCTCAGCCCTACCACCAAGCAAAAAATATGTCAAAAGGGATTGGAACTGATGAGAATTGCCGTCACGACCCCGAGTTCCCGTTGATATCCCGGCTAAGACTGACAGCATCTACCTTTATAGTGTAGGTACATAGGTCTGCTGGTCTGTGCTCAAAATCTACTCTACATGAGGTATGGGTTTATCCGTGACATACTTATCCGGCTCGTTACCGCCGCCGCGCTCACTGTCACCTCGACTGTACCATTCCTGACACCGACGGCCATAAATAACGTCCTGTCTTGTTGGAAACTTAAACAGCAACGTAATAATAACCACCAATGTACCTACTAATGTTCCTGCATATAACACAATACTAAATTATGTTAGTTAAATTTTACTCAGAGACTTGATCAGCGTTATTCTAATTATCTATCTAACTTAGGTTCGGTATTTTAACGTTTTTTTTATTTCGTTAAGTACATATATATTTTTATAGGTGTGCAATAGGTATACGAGTACGTATTTGAACAATCACGACCTGAGAACAAACATACCTTAATATTTTTGTAATTTGTGTTTATCGCAATACAGACAGACGCAGCGCCGGCGGCCTTTGTTTTACCTTTACTACACTAGACGGATGCAAACACAACAGTAAATAATATTTTTTGCGGCAAGTTTATTAATTTATTAAATAACTATTTCGGTTTAAATCATATACTCAACCTTCTCCTGTGCTTCAGTATGGAATTGGCTCATATAAGACCGTCACGGAATTCCAATAGGTCTGTTACAACAAAAATTTTATTTATATTTAGAATTTTATTGACATTTTTTTTTCACGACGAGTAGGTACGTAATTCTTGTTTGTAAATTTTGCGTTTATATTATATAAATTCGGCAGCTCCCTTGTTTTATGTACCTACAAGTAAAAATTAAATAATGATGTCGTAGATGAACCGGCGACCGAGCACCTGTACGTTGCGACGACGGCAGGTACTCTCGCCCTCTGCCGGCGAGCGTCGTAATTGCGCTCTTTTGAATTTTTTCAGCGACGCAGTGCTATATCCGAGGGGTGTTTCCGGCTGAAGCTCACACTTTTAATTTTACTTTTAAACGACTATCGACGGAAGCGACCGGATTGGCCGGAAGGATCGATATTTCATCGCAAATTGCGAATTTGAAATTCTAATTAGATGATGGCGAGCTCCCGGCTAGGCGGCTCCCCTCTCGCCGAACAGACAAATGATTCCGCTACCAATTGGTATTGTTGCTTTTTATTTGCGGCACGACCGAGCGCCCCGACCTAATCGGAGGGTGATTTCTACTGACTATTGTTTCTAAGTTGTCACGATGTCTACGAGTACGTGGTGACTGGGGTCCAAGGTTATGTGCAGTTTTTCAGACTCGTATTAGTTTCAATTTCCACCAACAATCCGCTGAAAAAGTGAGTCTTCATTGCGAATAGGGCCTCAGAACTCCTTATAAAAAAGTCTGTCATAAAAAGAAACCAGTAGGTAAGTTCGAATATAATTATGTATATTATCCTTATTAGAATTAACGATATATCAACTACCAACACTACATAGTATTTCAGAAGTAAAAATAGTTTTTCGATAGTCAAATTGGTGTTACAGTGAATGCCAACGGGTACCCGGCTTGCAGCCTGTAATTTAATAAAATATATGTAAATAAAATTGGAAATTTCATAGGGCGCGCGGTCAATCAAGGTTCTATTGTGGCGCGAAACCACCCAATTACGTGAGCCCCTCTCTCAGCTAGATCGATATCAATATCAGCGTGGGGTATATAATATAGATACAGGCTCGCCGTCACGCGTCACGTAGCGGTAGGCTACACATCGCTGTTCCATCAAATGTAGTTACGTCGGAGTTAGAAATTACGCCTCTTCATAATATGTGAAATAACGACAATGTATGAAAATGTTAATCGCTGTACCAGCGACCCAGTGAACGGATAGGATATCAAAACTGACCCGTCTTGCTGGGATGTCACTATAGTTTAAATGTTTTGAAATAACGTTACTTATAAAATATATGAAGCCAGCTCAAGTGGCTCCCAATTCGCTTTCGCCGGTATACTCGCATTGTTTCCACCCGGCCCTATGCCCTGCATTTAGCTTGCCTATAGTAGGAGATTCCTGCTTGTTTTCATTACATTCTATCAATTTTTTTGTAACGAGGATGGCTTCGTAAGACCCAAGTTTTATTCATAATGTGGTCCGGGTAAAAATCTTTGTCCTCAAGGATAGCAACAAATCTGTGACCGAATCAGAACGAGAATTACAAACAATTACTAACTGGAATACTCGTATTACTAACAAAAACTAACAGGACAATCGCCAACAGTTCCTACCCAGTCCTAATACATAAGTACCTACTAAAGAACTGACCAAATGACACTCTGCTAAATGGACTAATCGTCCTCGTCCCGACGTGAGTCTTGTTCAGTGACTGTCACAGTTGTCGTGGGCGCGTGGGGGCGGCGGAAGGTGGTGCTGCAATGCTGCATGCGCGTTTATACTGTGCGAAGGCCGCGAAACAGCTCAGCCTTGCATTTTGGCCAAGACGTACAACTTGTAGAGTTAAGACACCACGCTGGGCGACCACATCATCCCGTACAGAAAAAATCAAAACGTAATTACTACACCATAATAGGCCTTTAGTGTTTAAAAGTTATCACTATCACTACAGATATCATACGAAGACCCAAGCCCCAGATTGTACAGGGCATGATTCTACTGCTGCTACTGCTACTGCTACTGGTTAAGACTTAACCACGGTAATAGTATTAAATACTATTACCTATTAATAGTATTAAATACTATTACCTATTAATAGTATTAAATACTATTACCGTGGTTATCGTAGTAGTTACCGTAGAATCATGCCCTGTATGATTCTACTAGTCTCTGTACTACAATCTGGGGCTTGGCTCTTCGTGATGTCTGATAGTGATAACTTTTAAACAGGTGTAGTAATTACGTTTTGATTTTTTCTTTACGGGATGATGTGGTCGCCCAGCGACAAATTCCCTTCAATAAATAAAAAAAAACACTAAAGGCTTTTTAGCTTACATGTCTTGGCTTGTTTTACATGAAACGGGATTTGTTTCATCATAAACTTTTGAGTCCCTGGCATTTCTAATTTCTCATTGAATGACATGTTAAAAAAGTATATTTATTTACATACTTATTGAATCAAAATTGTGAAGCAGTCCGTGCGAATATAATTGTGGCGATTTTATCATTTCATCTGAACCAATTCAGAGATGAGCAGGTGTGTGCGGTGCGCGGACGGTGACGACTGTGACGTCGCTAATTAGGATAACGATCGCTGTTTAGACAACACACTGGCCCCTTGCGATACCGTCGAACGAACACACGTGGTTCGTTTAGCCGAATAAAAGCTGCCGGTTCAAATGTACAAATTGTTGGCAACAAAGTTCAAGTCAAAGTCGGACTGAATGCGGATAGGCACCTACTTGCTCCTAAGAGGAGTATTTAAATTTAGAAAGTTATGTGTATATTAATCCGTGAGGCAAGAATTTTGTGACATTTTTTACAAAAAATAAGCGCACTGGGGAGTAGGTATTTGGCACCGTTAAAGTTTATTGTTGAGTAGTACAGAAAGCTAATGTTTTTACGTAATAATAAATAACACACAATCATGTATAGTATATGGCTTGCTCATTTTTTAACGAGTAAATTAAACATTACACATTCTAGTATAAGTCACTTTATGTACACTACCACGCGTATAACACGACGTGACATTCAACACATTCACAATACAGGGGTAAAGATTGTACAGAGTATTGTTGACACACAATTAAAACTTTATATAAGTTTATATTAAATTTTTAACGCCACTTCAGTTCTAAATGACTCTTAAAGATGGAACAGTAATTTTCTTAAAATTTTGTGTTTTGCTACTTTAATTCTAAAGGTGCGATACATTACTCTCTATTTGAGCACAATATAAAAGTATTAAAACGTTCATCGTTGTCAGTTTTCAAGGAAGTGCTTCGTGTCCAGGCTATAGAAAGCTTTCAATGTATGCTGTGGTCAATATAAATGCGGTACTAGAGCGCGTGCAAGGTAGAAGATTGTTCAGACCAGTCGGACAATAGAGGCGTATGGGGGACTATTAACGTCGTTTAGCCGCTCTCCGGGGGCTCCGGAGGTCGACAGCAGGGCGCGCGTTTTATTTTGTTAACGCTGTGCGAACTTTATGCGTTTCCGAGTAACAATCGGCTCTGATACACGTACATACCTCCACACTTGCCAAACACGTGAATTTTTTAGTAAACATTTTATGCATGATAGTTTTTCAAACGGTTCAATTTAAAACCGTACCTATCCCTCTTCGAATTTTACACTATCATACATTTTATTATAATAATCATTCACTTTTTCTAAATCTTTGAGAAGCCAAGAAGATAATATTAATATAGTCGATCACATAATACCATTATAACATAATATTTACCATAATATTAAGATTTATAATTTGACAAGTCTTCAGAATTACAACCGCAGTTTAAAAATGAGTGCAACGACGCTGATTTAAAACTCAATAGAAGAGCTTGCAGTAAGGACATTTAATATTCATTAATTATTCAAGATTTTTTTTTGTTCGACTTGTAAATGAAGAATCGTCAGCGTGCAATGACATTTGGCGGTTCAAATTGCCACGTTTGATCAGTCCTTTGTGCGCCTTAAGACTATTACGACAACCGGATTACACGGGCGCCGCGCGCGCACCCGACCGAGAGACGCGATTACACCCCGTTCTCCCCTTCGCCATTTTTTGATCTGTAACTGGATTTCGCGCGGAACACAATGCGGTGAGGACGAGTGTCGGCGGCGCGGACCGCGGCCGCTCTAATTGTCGCCGGCTAGGCGGCTGCCGCTAGCCGCTAGCGACCCGGCTCAGCACTTGCAGTTTGAAGTCGAGCGTTCGTTCGGGAAATTCATTTTACTGTAGCATAGAATTTCAATGTAATTGACCAATTTTATAAAAAAAACATAATGGCTCTGTAGTTGAAGTATTGAGAAGCCATATCATATAGCAATTTTATAGTATTTCTGAATAAGTAGCTGTCTAACAGCCTTAATCCCAGGGAACAGCATTTGCTGGTCTTTTCCTAACTCCCTTCAAAAACATTTCAAAATGTAACTTTTCTTTTTCAACACAATGCAACCTTAATACAATTTCGATTTAACAAAAATAAAATTTAAAATATCGAAATATAGAGTACTAGTGACCCTCCCTCGCTTCGCTTCGGGAAACTTTGGATAATTCACACTATATCTTTATAAAATTATAGCCTATAATATGTTATTCTGTTTCAGCAAAATCCATTCGGTAGTTTGCGTGAAAGAGTAACAAACATTCATACATCCATACAAACTTTCGCATTTATAATATTAAATAATTATACAAACATATTATATACACATACAAACTTTCGCATTTATAATATTAATAGGATTACCACTGATATTTTATAATACTAATTTATTATTATAATTTTTATTAAAACATACTATTTTGTTGTATTACCCATCCATCTGTGAAGCGCAACTCGGTCGAGTCATTTTTTACTACATACTAAAGTTACGAGGAGGTTTTGTGATGAAGTACTATACTTTTGTTGCTTTTGTGACAGTATCCTACTTCCAATGCCACGTACAACAAAATAAATGTGCAAACAATGGCATATTATTAAATTGATACAAATAGTATCTGCCTCACGCTGCCGGCCCTCGCCCCCAGCCGGGGGGCTACCAGACCCCAGCCGTGGCGCTCAAGTCTCCCGGGACCTGTTAGTGTAACTACTCATTTCCAATTGCTGCTGTTATTGTTTTTAATATGGTGTCCCTCGAGACATGGCTGCAAGGGTCTGGGAAAGGCATTTACATCACGGAAAAGGTATGTATAACATACCTTATAATAGTTGATAAATTAGTAAATGGTAACAATATATAACTAATTAATAAACAAATTGGAAGCGTCTCATTTCATTGACATAAAGACTGCGGATCACTCGCAGTGCGCCGGAGCCGCCGGAGTGTCTCACGCGGTTCGAAACCACTCGACCGTGTCAGCCCTGAAGCGCAATGTTGACAAAGGCGGCGGCGGCGGCGGCGGCGTACTAATAAAGGCAAAGTAAACTTTATTCGATTGCACAATGAACGTCATTTCTCTACAAAACGAATTTATTCACATTTAATACGATCTCATTGCAATCGACGCATCGGGATATATAAATATGTTAAGCTCTATTCACAATGACGACATCGCCTACTTATTGCAAAATACGTACAGTCGACTATCGCTTGATCCAGTGACAAAGATTAATTGTTGATTCCTCCTTTCGGAAGCAGCGGGACAAAACGTCACGTGTCAATAAATCGGTCCCACGCGACTCGCGCCAGCACTCGCGAGGCAGCGAGGCAGTGACGCCAGTGGCCGGGCGATAGACACCGATGAATGGTAATGCGTAATCGCAAATTACAAAGCGGAGAACACTTTGATCAATTAATGCAGCTCAAATTATTGGGTGAGGCGACTCGTTAAGCGCATTCACTCTTTGATTCCTTTTGCTACGATGTTATATTGAGCTGTTTCTCCAGAAACTTTGTAATATTAGTGTTGGGGCGGAACAATAATTCGGCCCCTCGTATTCATTGGTTTTAGAACCGACCGAAGCATGCGGATATTATTATATCCGTTTGTAAGGAAAATAAAAAAAGACTTTAAAATGTGTGCAATTTCTGCCTTTTGAACTCCTATTCGCTAGAGGCACAGATTATCGTCGCCACGATAAAAAGTCGTCAAGGAGTGCTTTATTGTGAATACTGAATACTTGAATAGTTTCGCTGCCACTCCTTGGCGCTGCGTTGTGGTAGTGATATCAGACTGTATTGATCGTAAGTCAACGGCGCGTGGTATGGACGTCAGGCGTGTCTGGTATGATTGAGCCCAGTGTATTCCGTCTTCTACAAAAGATATGAAAGTGTCGCCATTTAAAAATCCTGAAGTGCACAGAATGCCTATCATAATAATGCAATGCATGCCACAATTCAATTTTTATAATAGAACTAGCTGCCCCAGCGAACTTCGTACCTCTCTTTAATTAATAAACAAATATGGTGACATATCGACAGCAGCGCCACCTACCGGGTCCAATTGTGAATCTAAACCATTCTTAGATTCACCTGAAGACACACAAAAATTTTCAAACGAATTGCATGGTACAGCCGTTTAGGAGGAGTTCGTTAACAACGAAAAGTGGCATTGATTTATATCTATACAACATAGATTGTGGCACTGAAGAACTGAACACGTTCACGTGGTATTGTTGCGTACAACGAAGCTTGTTTGGTGTACAATTGAGATGGAGGTGATACAAAAACATGGTAACGAAATGTACGTTACGCTAATCGGATCACGGTCCGAGGTATCGATCAGGTCTGTCCATTCACGTCACGTTCCCGCGCCTCTGATACCGAAATAAACAGCGGGAAAAATGCTCCATCTCGAGGGGAGCGGCGGGGGATGAGGGAGCGTGATCAGATTACCTGCCCCGACTCTCCCCTGCTCCCTCGCTGCAAACAGTTCGTTACGCTCCAAGACGAGTAACGAACTTGCCGCTTGAGAAGCCTCCATACGATCCGAATGCGCAAATACACAAATTAAATCTAAGTACAAAACTTTTGACACGGACTGGAAGTCGGGTTTACTAGACTGTCGCCTGAAATACTTACATAGATCGTTTATCATTTATCAACATACTACAAAAGACTTATATTCATATCGGAAAGATTTAGCATTCGAAAATTTTACCGACATAACCCGAGAGATCAGGCATAGGTTAAATACATAACCTACTTTTTATCCGACTTTATATCCGCTAATTGACTGACTAACTGACTGACTGACAAATATGCTAGCTGACCTGGCAGATATTGTCCTTCAATACTTTTTATTTATATCTCAGGTTCTACCAGAAGAAATAGGTATTCGCCAGTCTTTAAGATAAACCTCCGCAGAAAAACTGCGAAAAAGGCGTCAAATTCCATTCAGTAGGTATCTAGGTTTTCTTAAATCTCCACCTACCTACAGACATAAACATTTTTATTATTTTGTACATATAGATTTAGAAAAAATGTCTATGAAAAGCTTCTGTAATAACTTAAGTTGGTGTATTTTTTACCTAATTTATAATCTGTATTATGAGTAAATATCTGTCTTTATTAGTCACTTCTAGTGTCATCGCGTAAACTGCTGTTCAAACCAAGGCGGAAACCGCTAAGTTTCAATTATCTATATACGAGTATATAAATATAAATAGGTAATATATTATATACTTATGTATGTATATCCTATAATAAAACGCGATTATCCTCAATTCAGTAGGTAGATATTGATTTTTTTCTAACGTGACCTAACAACTAACTTAAATTTCAAGTTAACTTTTTTTCACTAGCACGGATGTCCTCTCACTTCGCTTCGAGAAGCAACGCTATCTTCGCCCGTTCTTAGACACTATCACATAATTGATTATTGGTATACGAATAATGGGCGAATATGAACAACGTGTCAAGGCGTATCAAAATATCGCGTTGATTTGACTAGAGCTCTAAATAAAAATGTTACAGTTTCGAACGGCGTCCTCGCGCAGTGGCCCAGCTAAATGGCATTTCAGTGTAATAATGAGGTACTTTTGCAGCGATCATTGCCGCAGCGATGTATTCGTTTTATTTTTATCAAATAGTTGACATCCAAGTATATTCGAGGAAACAGGTGTTGTGGTGCAGGTTGTATTCGATGGTTTATTTTCTATTTATGGTCAGAATACAATAGTCTTTTATAATAGAAATCGAGATTTTGATAATATACTCGTACCTACTAAGTAAGTATACTTAGTAACTGATTTTGATACAAAAATAAAGATGACAGAATGCTGCAAGTGAAGATAATGTTGCTCAAGTAGTTAAACACCCAAGAATGTTTAATGAAATTTTAATGTAAATACCAGATGTGTCGACAAACAATGTGTGTAATATAAAGTAAGAGCCTGTTTTTAAATTGCAGTGTTTCGGCTGTGGCGGCGCTCCTGGTGGTAAGCGTAGGTCTGTTCATTGTCAGACAATCACTTCTAACGAATGCTCGCGTTGGAAAACAATGTAAGCAATTTCCTGAACATACAGGACAGAATAAACTCGAAAATTTTCTCTATCAATTTTGCACCATAAATTAAAAAATTCCAACCGACCATTTATATTTGAAAAGCAAAAGAAATTTCAATACAGTAGATATACTAACATACTTTTTTATAACCTAAACGAAGCTAAAATTTGAAAAAATACTAAAATAAATAATTTAATAAATTATTTTTTAGTTTTAATCGTCGACATAATATTAATAGCGTGGTGTGTGTTTACATGGTTTTCCAACGCGAGCATTCGTTAGCGGTGATTGTCAGAATGAACAAACCTATTTCTAGGTCGAATCATATTCAATGGGTAAAGTACCCAAATAAAAAGAAACCGCTTACATTTTTACGACACTGTTATGGTTAACATATAATATGTACTTATTTCCCAGGCGTGGGCTGCGTAGTGTTTGGCGCGGCCCAATATGAAGGCTGGCGGGGAAACGGCGCCGCCAGGCCGTGGCTGTTCGCTGGCACTGGACTCTCTCTTGCAGGGATAGCTTATTTGATTGTGTACCTTGTAATACTTATTGTATATTTAAGAAAAGAACCAAGACAATAAATTGAGAATAGAATAATACATTAAAAAAATGGTTGCCTGTAAAGTCGGTTTTACGGGCGAAGATTTTACGTGACAACGTCTTTTTCTCGGTAGAATATTTATTGATATGAATATAATTAAATTGCGCAATAGGAACAAGGAATTGAATGAAAATAAGAATTGCACAAATTTTAACTATAGAAATATATTTTGTTTACTAAAACATTGTACATGTAAACTTAAACTTAACGCGCCGATTCAATGCGCCTAATTCTCTAGTGCTGCGCGCGCGACAGACCGATCATAGTTGAGTGGGAGAGAGACGCAAGGCATTCGGCGGGCCTCTCTCTCGTTCGGTGACTCATCGTAACGTTACCGAGCGTTACTATTTTTCATAAGTGACTCCCAGCTAACCTAATTTAAGACGTTGTCACGTCAAAAATGTAACGAAAGAAATTGATAAATATGAAGTTGTTTATCGGCCTTATATATACCTACAGGTTTCAATAATTATAATATTATAGAGCCAACAGTTGTTACAGTTACGTACTAACTTTAGTTGTTACGTAATTCAGTATAGTACCTAAGTATAGGCGCAAATAAGTGCGGTGTTTCGCTTAAGTGGCAAGAAGAGCTAATTATATGTATGGGGGGTTCCTTGATACTGGAAATTATTATTATTTGACCTCCATGCGTGTCGGTGATGCGACCTTTTACTTTGCACCTATCCAAAATCGCCCAAAGCACTAATGCCATCGAACTGAAGGCACAAATATGAAGGTATGCGGTGTTGGTAGGCTCGTGTTTGCACACTGCGCGATTTATTCACTCCGTCGTAAATAACATCGCTCGGCGCGCCGACAGATATATGGAGCACCATATTTATTGCTATTTGTTCGGTCGTACGGCCAGCAAGGATGCAAACGTTCTAGCTATCCGACATTATATTGCCTTGAAAATGTTGTGGATGCTGTTTTTGTTTTATTTTAGATTCAATTTGCATTTATAGTCACAAATGTTTCAATGTGTCTCATCTCAATCTTTATATAGAGTCTCATCATTATAGTAATATAGAGTCACAGATCTTACAATAATGAGTCTGCATTGATAATTTACCTGTTTCCTTTTAAACAGGAAATAAGACTTCATGTGCTCCTGACCTATATTTTTTGTATGATATTAGTGTAACTGTTGATTCAATCTTGTTTCTGTGTTTTAGTTTTAGTACTTACTCAATATTGATGTCATACCTGGATGCATTCTATGAGCACACAGGTAAGTCCTGTCGCCTAATATGTTGGCGGTACTGTCGAGGTCAGTCCACGTTTTCGCGCGGCAGCCACGTCATTAAACCTCTTCATTGTAATGTAATACTTAGATATTTAGTAGTTGTGCAACGAATAAATTGTGCCCTAATGAAAGCCACTTTTTTCACTGGACCCGTCCACGCCCGGCTGCCTGAGTTATGAGCGCAGACCAAACGCACCTCTTTCCATATTCTTATAATCAAATTTTGATTTACTGCTTCCCGCATTATTAAATCCTTTTAGGCGATGCCCGCCCGTTTCGGCGCGGGCGCGTCCGCGCGTCACAATGTAAGGTAATTGAAACACACTTTTGTGTACGAAGCTTATAAATCAATGACTTACCGCACAGTCGCCTGTCGCCTGTCGCCTGCCGAATGTCCACCAGAGTCAACTCCAACCGTCGGTTTACATCGCCGCCGACAGCCCAAACCCAAGTGAGAAATAGTTTTTTAAAATACTACCTACCTAGTAGGTAACTAATTAAATTCAGCGCTACACAAAAGCAATATGATTGTGCGTGAAACGCATGATTATGCGTAAAAAATCTGATTTACCTGGAACATATTTGAAATATATATAACTAGGGTTAACGCAATAGATCGCCAATGATTTTTTGTCTGTTTATCTGTACGCTTGTTCACCCTAACTAATTTGAATGGCTGTCTTGTAGCAAACTTCGGGTAACATGGAGTGGTTGTATTGTTTCAATCGGTCAATAAAACATATAATTATGTAATTACTTGAAAACAGTAATATTTTCTAAACATTTTTTTAGTGTGGCGTGCTACAAGTCTACCGAATCGAAATTCTGGTTACGTAACAAGGCATGCCAAAACATAAAATAGATGTAAATCAAGATGCTCCCTTATTTAAACCATCGTAACGCATTATAATTTTTAATTAAGTATTTTCTAGGTTTAACATTCGGTTAACATTAACAAGCCGTAAATTCCAACGAATAAGTACCTACTGCAACATTTATTGCTGACCCTCTCAAATGGAAAGCATCAAGGAAGTTGTACGTTATTATTAAGATTTAAAATAGGTAGATACATATATACAGAGTCTAATAGTGACGAAGTGCGGCTAGGGCTACCGCCTGCCAAAAAGAGCAGTCACGGAGATTTTTCGAAACATCGCTTTGTTGTTTTACCTTACAATACAACTCGATTCGAATTTTACTCAAGAATTATTTATTAAAGTGAACTATACGAGTAGTCTTTCAAAAATAAATCAATTTAAACATTGCTACTCCAGGGCCAGCTTGATTTTAAAACCATATTTTTTCTTGGCATCAGACATTTTTGCAATTTTACTTGTTCCAAGATTTCTTTTAAAGATGATAATTCGTTCGCTACCCCGAACTAGTAGCCTGGATATATAATATGCACTGTTCAAACCACAAGACTCTGGGTCAAGCCAAAGGTCTGGCAGCCCTGAGTGCGGTTGAAACTTTGATGCGGTAATGGCTGTCGATGCTACCCACATGCTCTAAATACCGTCCGACTTAACAGTCGTGTCGTGCAGTCGTTCTATGGGTAGCATGGGTGTACATTTCACTGGACTAGTTGACACCCACCAATAAACATAGAAATGACAAAAATTTTATTCGCGTAATGTTTATATAAATATTTGTCGCGAAGCTTACCTGTCTGACGACCACCCTCTCGCTTGAGTCGGCCGCACAACGACTTGTCGTCTTCCGGCCGGGCGCTGGGGGCTTGGGATTTGTGAACCAGTGGTCTATTTCTATTATTTTCCTTTTTGGCGGGTGGCTCGTCAGCCATTGCCGGCTATTTAGAAAAAGTAGATTCGTTCATTGAACTGAATCAGTGACCTTTCCTTGTATTAAAGTAAGTTTTTTATGGTATTAAGGTAGCAAACGAGCATACAGCATGACCACTGTGACCGGCACAGAACAAGAGTTAAAAAATGTGGACTAGGATGGTTAGACCTGTTAGTAGACGGTATTAGAATATACTGTTAGTTAGTTACTTGTTAGTAAAAGTACTGTTAGTAAATGTTAGTATGTTAGTAGTAAGTTAAGTTAGTATAGTTAGTAGTCTCTTTCTAATTCGGTCACAGATGTGAAATTCACCGGAAATTCTTGCGATCTCTCATATTTGTGCTTTGAACATTATGTAGTATTTGGATGTAGTCAACTGTGTAACTAACACAGAAATCATTGATGATGAACCCAATGTCATATAAAGTTGTCAACATAATATATTGTAAGTCGGTTTAGTCGGTACCTACAAGAAATCGTCTGTGGGTAGTGGTCGTCGCTTACGAATCGGGTCTGGTGGTGGATAAATCGCGCCATGCGTGTCCGATCGCTATCGAGCTAAATCATACTTATTGGTAACGAAGCGTGGCGCGGCGCGTGCGCTGTTCATGACCGCCGCCGCTGCCCACGAGGTGCCACAGAATTAACTCCCATGTACTGATGTATGTATGTACATATGAAAAACAGAGTAGAACTCAGAATAAGGTTTTTCTACTTTATGTTTAAAATTTCAAGTCTCTAGCTCATCGGGAAGGTACAATTCGGGAAGATTACTAAGTTCCCCCCGAGCAGAGTAGCCCTAAAGCGACCTAATAAAAGCGGTGAAATACGAAAGATGTGCCCATTCTAAACTCCCGTAATTAACAGATTTATTCGTACAACATAATAACATCCAACGTTTTATTGTTATCAGAAAAAACGTGTAGAGCAGACAGCATTGTTAGATTTATTCGCAGTTTTTCCTCAACCAGCGGTAACGTACTCGTAGGTAGTTATGTTTTGGGATTTTCTTCGTAGTTTACGGTATTTCTCAAGAGGTATAGTTCTGTAAACGTACGTTTACGGTAAATTAGTTTAATATTATGGTAAGCATTTAAATATCAATAAACCAGAACCACACAAAAGTACCCACCTAAAATAAAAAATAAAAAATGGAGTCGAGCTTTATTGAAGAAGCTTACCAAGTATATTTTGCATTGGTGCATTTTTATTGTAACAATACTGCGGAGGTCTATCACCTGAGAGGCTAGTTTCCGTCGCTTGCTGCGTCGCTTATTGAGAGCGATCTGTAGGTACACCGAGAGCCAGAGACACAATAGCTCCGCTGCTCCGTGATAATTACGACGGGAGCGGCTTAAGTGTAGCCGAAACGTTTGATATTATCTACGTATTCATGCTCTTGGAGATATTCGAGTTTTGTTTTAAACACAATCTTTTTAAATAAAACATTCGACAAAGGCCGCACGAGCGCTGACCCGATCGTCGACGCGCTGCCGGCCGAAGAAGCGGACGTCCCGCATGGCTACCAGCCTCTGGCACTGCGAACCAAACACGATGGTAGGAGGAGGATGCTAGCTAGCCAGGCAGGGACTAATTGTATACAATAATTGCAAAAGGAATTATTGCAAGAGGCAAGAAACTGGTATCGTGTAAATAAGGCCTAGCAGAGGACTTCATGCAGAGTGGGAATGCACACAATGATGATAATGCAGATGCGATACCAAAGACGTTTTCTTGCTTTATTAGAGCACATTATATTTAAGAGGTACAGTAATAAATGATATGAATGCAGTGATTTTATTTTATTTGCTTAGGTATATTTTTTTTATTTTCCTCTAATCAACCTCTCCCTCTTCCTCTAATATGGGTAGGGGTACGTTGCTGGCAGCGGTGATATTATATTTATTTGGGCTATCATGGGTAGGTATAATCATTATTCGCGAAAGAAAATGAGGTACAAATGGTTAACTCGACTTTTACAAAGGATCAAAAAAACCGGCCCTTACACGTGATGCTGACTCCGCACTATTAATTGTCATCACCACGGGCATAGTTTTGATATTCGACCCTTGTCGCGCGGCTGCTACGCGGGTCAGCGGCGGGTCGGCGGCGGGTCGGCGGCGGGTCGGCGGCAGCGGTATGATCGCACTACGGGAACGCACAAACGGTGCAATCAAGTAATAAATTCAGTTAACTGTAGGCGAGCGTTGGGCTCCCGTCGAACAATGGCAAGGGGAGGCCCTATTTATCGAATTAGACCTGTGTAATCACCGCCGGTACGTGCGCTCAGATATTTTGATATTCGGCGAGATTATTAATACCCACGTCAATAAAGAAATAATTTTATGTCGCAAATTATTTAAAAAAATAAAAATTTAAAAATAACTTCATATTGGTTCACATGTGGCAACTGAGATAGAATTCGTTACAACAAAGTCATGCACAGGCCTAGCTTCCGAAGACAGAATATACACGAGAGACACAGACACAGAGACACGTAGGGCCCTGCTGCTCTCTGCCAGCATGGGTTGTCATCTAATTCAGCAAAGCCGTTTTGATATTTCGTGTTTCATATCTGACACGTATAATTATGTAAGAAACCCAACACAAGACATGGTTTTTTATGCATTATTGTCGCGCACGCCGTTCGCAAAATTATCAAAATTTGATATAGATCTATCGTGTCGTATTTGATATAAACCGTATGAAATACATACATACAATAGTAGTAGATATTCGCCGGTTCTAACTCACTTCCAGGGCGAAAATAGGGCGAAAAACTCGTTTCGACGGGTTTCACCGGCTACTAGTCGCGAATGAACTTTATATTAAGTGATATGAACTTTATATTAAGTGATATGAACTTTATATTAAGTGATATGAACTTTATATTAAGTAATTCGCGGTTTAATTAGGCGCGAATTACCTTTATCCGCGGATCAATTAATCAATTCGCGGTTCGATAAACCAATTCGCGACCGCGAATTAACTTGATTCGCGGTTCAATTAAACGATTCGCGGTTTTATTACGTGTCAATCAATAAAACCGCGGATTAATTAATTAAAGCGCGCATAAAGTTAATTCGCGACTAGTAGCCGGTGAATCCCAAACGATCGAGTTTCGCGGTATATGCCGGTTCTGGCTCTGCAGTAGTAGGGATATGCCGGTTCTGGCTCACGAAAACTCGATTCTTCGGGATACACCGGCTACTAGCCGCGAATCAACTTTATTCACGCTTCAATTAAGTAATCCGCGGTTTTATTATGCGCGAATTTTCTTTATTCACGGTTCGATTAATCAATTCGCGGGTCGCTTAGCGGCGAATTAATTTTATTTCTGGCTTTATTATCTCATTCGCGATTTTATTGACTTATTCACGGATTTCTTCACTTTACTTAGAAAGCACTCAACGGTATCTCTACATTCTTTTTTTATCGCTTGCCTTAATGGTCGATGCATCCGTTCCTTTATCCACAATACAGATAAGGATATCTGCTAATGTTTCCGCCCACATTCCGCTCCTTCCATATAAATTTAGCTAGCATGGCTCAAAGGACATCATTGTGACAGTGAAAGTGAGCCGAGTCTACTATATAATGGATGTGAGTATTTTCTTAATTTCTTAATTATCTGTTGAAAACTTTTAATTTCCTGTGTGCACACGTTCTAGACATGTATGTACATATTCATGCCCGCGATATCTGTAGGTGTTTCGGTATTTTTTTTTTCATAATATTGTTGTTCTCATTTTTATGATTTGCTAATTATCTAGTGAAATCTTTTCATTTCCTATGTGATATCTGTAGGTATTTCCATATTTTTTGCATTAATTGTCCATGTATAATGAACCAGCTCTCGATAACCTAATAATAAAGTGTCGTAGTATAAAATTAACCTGTATTATGTTCTCTTTCAGCAAGACACATTCAAAAGCTACTATTTTCCGGACACGCCCGAGGAACCTGACGATTCATTAGTTGTTAATATGAAGAAAAACAATAATATCAAAAGAATAAATGACATAGACATGTTCTTTGAGAAGCCCAAAAAGAAGAAAAAACTCGGAGTACAATCTTCATATGTATCAGCAGCACGTGACGACGGAGTCTCTTATATTTCCTCCAAGGAAGATGACGCTCTCACCGCTACTCATCTCATAAAAATCGATGTCTATGATATGAATAAAATACGCAACATCGAACCTATTAATTATTGGAAATACTCCGATGCTCGAGTAAAATATTATGTGCAATCAGAAGATGATAAGCGTTATCAAAGTACGCGGGACATCATTTACAACATTACAAAGACACTCGCCGGGAAGCACAATTGTTCAAAATATTTTATCGAGGACAAACTCCAAGGAATGTAACGCTCTCACCGTGACTCATCTTATAAAAATGTATATAAGTAAAAGCAAAAGAAGAAATAACATTAACTAGAAGTAGCGCGCCCCCACCCACAGCATTGGGCATATAAATAACTAGAAGCTAACAACCAGCGAGGAACCTGACGATTCATTAGTTGTTAATATGAAGAAAAACAATAATATCAAAAGAATAAATGACATAGACATGTTCTTTGAGAAGCCCAAAAAGAAGAAAAAACTCGGAGTACAATATTCATATGTATCAGCAGCACGTGACGACGGAGTCTCTTATATTTCCTCCAAGGAAGATGATGCTCTCACCGCTACTCATCTCATAAAAATCGATGTCTATGATATGAATAAAATACTCCGATGCTCGAGTAAAATATTATGTGCAATCAGAAGATGATAAACGTTATCAAAGTACGCGAGACATCATTTACAACATTACAAAGACACTCGCCGGGAAGCACAATTGTTCAAAATATTTTATCGAGGACAAACTCCAAGGAATGTAACGCTCTCACCGTGACTCATCTAATAAAAATTTATACAAGTAAAAGCAAAAGAAGAGATAACATTAACTAGAAGTATCGCGCCCCCACCCACGGCATTGGGTATATAAATGTTTCTACAGGCATTGATACAGTACCATTCATTCAAAAACTTCAACTAGTAGCTGAAATATGTCATTTTTAAAACAAGTTATAGAAATGTGGGGAAAATCAACTATATTGAAAAAATACTCTAAATATATCAGATTCTGGTATATCACCGGTGAGTTACCCGAGAACATGATAGAAGATTGTGACATCAAGCCATACTTTACACCGTGTCCAACGCATCGTTTTTCAGTAACGTCCAACGATGGTGAAGACGTAATGGACGGAGTCGAAATTATGATGGCTTTTTGTACAATATGTACTCAGGAAGGAATTGCTCGCGACTCGCAATCTATGTCTAATAACGTGTACTCACCGTGCATTGGAAGTGTCCTACAACCGCAATATATACACCCTCTATCATACGATTGGGCAAAAGAAGAAGAAGAAGAATCCCAACAAATACTTGCATTAGAAAATTTGCGACCTATCTCATATTCCCCTACAATTCTGTAAATGATTTTGTATCTAAATTAAAAATAAACTATTTTTAAGCAATTTTCTTGTATTATTTCATATACCTACTATGTCATTCTACAAAAATGATAATGATTGTTTTAGAGAAAATAGAAGTTATTAGAGAGATAAACCAATTTATACAATATGTAAACTAAATGAGAGGTATTTATCATTGTAAAATCCACAGTAAATTTGTTCACGTTATTTATTAAAAAATTGTATTAAAAAATTCATCAATTGTTATATCATTACAAATTGTGTTGTCATCAAACAATTTCAGAAAATCATACATTGATTTACCATGATACTTATAATATATGTACATGATGCAATACTCTCCACATACGGTTGTGAAATCGTTTTGGATACGATTAGTGTTGTAATTCCACATCCTTGCATTCGTTTTCAAAAAAGATCTATGATATGTTTGAGGTGCTCGACCAAATGAATCAAAGTATTCCCCAAATCCATTCCCATCTATATGTATGGCTACCCAATGCGATCCAGGTTTGGTATCAACATCTAAGTTACTTATGATATACATAGGAGTATGAACATGTATCGGTAAACGATTAGCTGCGTATACGTTAGATTCAATGCTCATATCAATTTTACTTAAGTACTGTTTTATTTCCACGGTATCCATGGTATAAGTAGATAACACAGCTTTTCAGCTCTGCAGTCCCAACAACAATGTCAATTTTATTAATGATATTTATTTTAAATAGGAAGATTAAAGAGGGTGTAACAAATAAAACATTGAAATATCATATATTGAATATTTTTATTTATTGAAGCAATACAAAAATAATAAACCTAACTACTATAATCTACTGATATATTACGATGCTTATCTATTTCTATTACATTATCAAATTCTGCATAAACAATACAATTAATAGTTTGAGTTAGAGCCGACTCAAATCGAACTTCTAATCTTACGCTACCATGTTTGATAAGATTCCAATGACTCATAGAGTTAGCTGATAAATCAGGAGTTAAATCAAATGCAAGCAAACAATAACCATTAGCCATAGTACTGTCCCAACTGTAAAGATAACTTAGGTGATAGTGTTACTGATTTAATCGACTCATCTAGTATTGTAACTGTCACAAACTTTGAAATTTCATCGTAACGAAATCTTACTTTTTCCTTGATGTTGTTTAATGCCTTTAGAATATGATTGATGTTATCGTAGTTTGTTGCAGGAATATGTGTCTTATAGTATGTAAGGTATGGTTTTGTTTCACCAGGCATTTGCATCCATTTTGTAATATATATAACGTTCTCATGTTCTTGAACGGTAAACATAGTGCAAGGATATTGAAATTCAACTACTCCAACGGACCATTCTCCTTCCAAAATGATGGGTTTAGGTAATTTAGTTGAAAAAAATGTAGTTTTGTTATCTGGAAAATATTCCATGGAACTATTACTAAGTAAAGTTAAATAAAAACTTTGGTTGTTCATATTTCTTTCAATTGGGAAAATGTAATCCAACTATTAAATTTGTGAGGATAACCTTTCCACTTCACTAACACTTCCTTTCTGTTACCGGAATAGCGAGAGCGTATTATTTTATCTATTTTATAATGTAGAGTGGGGTCATAATATACTTTCTGTAATTCTTTTTCATAAAACGTACCTTCTATATTTTCACCTTTCAGATCTTTTATGGTGTATACAGGCCAAGGGTTTCTATCTATTATGGAAGATATAATAAATATTTCATCACTCCAGTTAGATTCGTATCCTTTCTGAAAAATGTGTTTGCTTTTAGTTATTCTAACGTAATCACCTACATGCAACTTTGGTAATACACTGCCTGACGAGAAATTATTATTTTTAGTATCATACAAGTTTCTCCATACTGTCATAATATTATTTGAATTTACATCACAAGGAGACATCTTAATGCTAGAGTGAAAACTATGGTTATAAGAATAAACTAAATCTTGTAAAACATCGATATATTTATATGTATTTTTATACGTAAAGTAACGCCACATTTTCGTCTTAAGAGTTCTCTGAAATCTTTCAACAATACTAGCTTTAATATCTGGATTATTTGTTGTATAATAATTTATATTTTTCAATTTTATGTATCTTTGTACATCTTTTGATATAAATTCTGTTCCTTTGTCAGATTGTATGTGTGTTGGTGTTATGTTAGCCTCAGTAAATATACTCTCTAAACATTCCTTAATAGTTATTGAATTTTTTCTTTTCATGGGTCTGACATATGCATATTTGCTGAATGCATCAATGACGCATAAAATATAATTATATCCATCATTGTACCTGGAATAAGTCCTCATATCACTCAAGTCAGCTTGCCAAAGTTCATTTAGATTTGATAAGATATATTTATTCCTAGGAAACTTTCTCTGTACAGGTTTGTGCACAGTGTAGGTTTCTTGTGATTGCAGCCATTTCTTTACATCTTCTCTTTTCATTTTTCCTTTCATAGCTTTCGTTAGTTTGTCGACACTACTATAACCTGCGGGATTTGATGGATCATAATAGAGATTATGTATTTCTAATAAGGTTCCCATTTTTCCCACTCCAGCTTGTTCTTTAACTTTCTTTTGTTCTGTTTGTCACTCGTTGGTGTAGAGAATGATTCTTCTTCAGGCGTTGAAAAGTTTAACTGTGACTGCATGCCACTTATAAACTCACATCGTTTGGGATTACCAATATAAGTAAGAGGAACTCGAATATCTTTTAAAGCTTTAGCAAAGGTTTCCCATCCTATAGGATCACTTTTTTTTAACGGTCTCAATGAGTCGTTCACTAAATCTATAATATTACTTCCATCAATCTTTTTGTTATCTATAATCACAGTTCCGTCATTATCCCACTTAATTTTATTTTCATTGGAAGATAGCAAATTCATTAACAAGACGGCCTTTTTTGCATATGTTTTTGGAATGAGATCGAGAATTTCAGTAGTCGTATAACTATTTTTCTCTGGAATATTTTGTTTATGAAGTAGTTCTTTGTCTGGTGTGTCAATTGAGACTACACGTTTACTATCCAAGTTTTTATTTTTGTAGCTCAATATTAAATCATCAAATGTATTCGTATCCTCAGAAATAATTGGTATATGATAAGGTTGGCGATCTTCCTTGGTAAAGTTAAGATATCTTCGGAGTGTTTGTAAATATAAAATACACTTTTCACGGTCATCGATATTTCTTTTTAAAATATTATTCATATCAGCATCCAATCGGGACAAGTTAGTATCACCTGCGCTTGGTTGTTTTAGTTTTTCTATCACACTGGGCTCAACAAGCAACATTCTTTTAGCATTCTCCATTTTAAATGAGGGAACTTACTAATCCACTGAGAACTGAACCTAATATAATAGGGAGAAAAGCACCACCTTTTTGGATTATGAGATTTTTCCGAAACAAATTCGTAGCACCTTTGCGAACCAATTTCCGAAGTATATTTTTGTACTTGCTTAACTTATTCTTTTCCTTATCCTTGAGATCAATTTTGCCCTGGAGTACGTTATGAATACACTCGCAAATACAATTAATTTCTTTTTCATTACACGATTTTAAAAGAGCTCTTTGATATTTGGGTTTAAGTGTATGCAAAGCTGCTAGTAAACTTTTATGCGTCTTTAGTCGTCGATGCATCATTTGTGAATGATAGTGATTTGTTGATTTTTACCATACTTAAAGCCTTTTGTAGGAATGTAAACGATGCAATGCCCATCTGATGGAAATATTTTAGATTTTAAACGACACATATCATTTGTGTCCTGTTTCAAATCTATTAGTAAATATCCATGTGGTTCATTTGTTGCATCTTTGTAGGAATCTTCCATAAATTTCGAATTATCTGGCGATACTTGTCGTGCTAAGTATTTAATTTGTGTTTTATCGCGAGGATTTTTGAAATAAACTATGTAACCGGAATTTAAAGATATGTCTCTTTGGCCTTTGCCTTGGTGAAATAAATTTTGTGTTATATAGAATACACTTAAATTTCTGTGATGACTTCCTTTCGTAAATATATCAACAACGCGACCATCTGACTCTCTCATTAAATCATCAATAATTATCAGATGTGGTTCACATCCATCAAAACTGCTAAGGTTTGGTATTCCTTGATAGAAATTAACAGTTTTTAAATTATACAAAGGTTGCATTTCATCATAGCACCAAGTTATTTGTTTGAAATGGGTGTCACATATATCCTCCATATATTTAATAAAGTTTGTGACAAAAATTGATTTTCCACATCCAGTAGGACCTGCAACTATAGCAGTAAAAGGATGAATAAAATGAAACATTTTAAGCTCACGTGTGTTTGGTTAAAGGTGTTGGAATAAACTAAAACATTTTGTGCAAGAATAAAACTATATTTCAAATACAAAATAGAAATACAATATACAATCATTCACATATTAATGATAATAATAATAAAAAGAATAAAAATAAAACAATGTTACTAATAGCTAGACATCTTAAGTACAATATTAGAAGTAGTTATACAATAATCAAAAATAACTTAACATTAGATATTTACGCGACTTTTTTTTTATAAATCAGACATTTACAACTAAACTAATCTATGGGTATTTTATAGTGACCCCAAGCAAGCGTATTAACATTATTCGATACAATATATCGCTTGGTATCATTGTGTGAGAGACACTTCTTATTAATTTGTTGTGTAAAAATATTATGTTTTATAGACCTAAATCTTAACATAGTACGGTATTGAACATTTTCATTAAATAAACAAGATTTATAATCTTCCATTTTAAAACTTTTCGTAACACTTTTATTAACACCTTTTGCTTTTGCCAAAAACGTATTGTCAATATCCAATGCATACATTTTAGATCTCAACCCTACAAACTCTCTTAATATTTTGCCAGCATTTTCATCTTTAAACATACCTAATTTTTTTTTATTTATATTTTGATATTCGTATATGTTATTTAAGGGATAATCAGATGTATCAAACCATTCAGGCAAATCAGGCTTGATATCTTCATAAAAGTTGTTGGTAATAATTTCATAAACTAAACTATCCGTATCAGTGTATAGTAATTTAATTTTGTTTGGAAACTTGGGTAGCATGTAGTTATAATGGAAATCGTACATAAGTGTTTTAGAAATATCTAATATACAAAAACCTAAGTAGATGGGTTTGTTATGAAGGGCCTTTGTTCTTTTAAGTTGAATCGCAACTAGATTTTCCGAAAATATAGACAAACTATGAAACTCTGGTTTTGCAATTAAATCCTGAGCACCAAGACTTTTACCTACATTTTCCCAGTGAGTTAATAATTTTACATTAACTCGTTTCTCGACATTCTCCATTGTTTTTCCAAATACAGAATTGTTCATTAATTTATAAAAATCTTTTTCAAAATCTGTTTTAGCTTGCGTACGTAAATTTGTATTTAAATCTATATATTTTTTTAACCATAAACTTTGATTGAACTTCAATATTCTATGAATTTTTTTCAACTTCATACCTAGATTAATACATTGTTGTAAATTTTTATAGTGAATGATATATTTAGTTTTATTGTATAAATTTGGGACAAGTTTAACGTCTTTGGAATCCCCAACAGATATTTTTTCAGGACATAAGGGTAAGTCAGAATGTAAGTCATGAATATCTATGGGGTACTCTAAATCTACTTCTAGAATAAAACCATATTCTGTATTGTTCGATGCACTATAATCTGTTTTTATATCAACCCACTCAAACTCCCCTGATGGTAAATATTGAGACATTGCCCACCCGTATAGATTATTAGCATCGAAGTACATAAGATATGAAGTAGATACATTTTTATCAAAATCTTCCATAAATGGATTGTTAGCCTTTGCATGCCGTTTGCTGCATTGAGATATCCCACCCCTTATACCCCTTGTAATAAATGATATTTTTTCTATATCTGTAAGCAATTCAAGTTCTATTTTTGTAATTTTTAGCATTGCATCCCAACTTAATCCTGGAGCAGTATAATAATGAGTTGGATCTAAACCATAGGTTTGTAAGCATAACATTCTAAAGTTTTCAAATATGTCAGTTAGAAGTAATACATCAGTTTTAAGATACAAGTTGGAATAATCGAACATATTTTTGCAGTTAAAGTTTTGCCAAACATTTTTAGCGTGGTTGTAATCATTATCTGATATATGAGAATCTGACAGCGAACTGTAAAACTGATTTTTGTCTGGAAGTGATGTTAGGTTTAAGCACTCAAAAGATGTCATAAATTCGTAAGGATAAATACCCTTCTTTCTCACAAGATTGAAGTCTTCATTAATAGGAAAGTTACGTTTTAAAGAAATAAATTCTTTATCAATCAAATTATTAGCTAATTGGCTAAGGCCACATGGTAAAAATTTTATAGAATCTATAAACCTCAATTGAACAATTTTATTATTTATTTGTAATGTTTTCGAAAATGAAATATATTTTTCTTTCGTCTGCGGTATAACTTCGATATCACCATCAACAAAATTAAGAGCATGAACAATAAAATGAGAATCATAATGGCTAAGATTATGTAAAATTACAGGAATATAATTCGGTATACGAAACTTCGAGTTACATATATTATGTACAACGCCTCTAAAATGTCCGGTTTGTGGATTGTAATTAAATTCACGTTCACCGTTTAAATGAGTTTCACATATGAAACAAGTATCCGATGTTGAAACCTTAATATAATCATCGTTTGATAATGCTTTAGGAGCTACCTCAGTACTGTTTTTGGTACATATAAATTTTAAGTCTCTATGCAAACGAATCATAAATTCTTGTGTACTGTTTGGGCCACAATATGTTTCGTACTTTGACAAGTTATCATCATAGGAGCATTTTATGTAGTAACCGAAACTATACACTTCATGTTTTTGGACATTACTTGTGTAAGATTTTAATGGATCGTTAGAACATGATTCGATTGGTGTTAGAAAAGCTTCAAAATCTGCATATACAACAAATGGTGTTTTAAGTTTTTTGTTAAACTTGTCAAATTTTAACTTATCATTAGAAACTGACTGTCCAAACCAATTTTTTGATGTTTTTTGAGAATTAGGTAGTTCTGTTTTAATATGAAAGCAATCATGCTGTTGATGTTCTGTCAACTTTACTTGACTAGGAAAATGTAATAAACATCCATCACAAATATAAATAGCATGTTCATGACTTGAAATTTGATTACTGACTAAACGCGACATATTTTTTATATAACAATAATGATTATTTCTTCCGTTTGAAAGCAATAATAAATTAACATGGATACCCTTACGACATTTTGTAAAATATAAAGGGCCTACAACAGAATGAGTTTTATTGATTTTATCAAATTCTAAACCGAAAACGTTGATACTAATATTATTTAACTTTTCCACTTTTGAGATATCGGATAATTTAACTGGAAAAGAGACACCGTCAAACTTCAGTTTATTACAATGCATGCTATAAGATGAAACGCGATCAGGATTTTTATTTACTGGATACAAAGCAGAAAGCAAAGCCCATTTTAAACATAAAACATCTACGTTTTTAACATTAATAATTGCTCTTTTTACCATAATGTCTCTGGGTAAATCAATATATGACGAACCTCGTAGGGGATTAAATTTGTTAACATTCATGTCTAATGACTTAATAAAATTCAGAGTCCAACCGCTATCTTTTTTTTCAAATGTATTAATTTTATTAATAAAAGTGTCACGTAAAGACGAAAAAAATATATTTAAATCATCGCCTTGAAATATAATGTAATTGCTTGTTTGAAAATCGAAGGAATTGGAAATATTTTTTGTTTGTTGAATAAAATCAGCATGCAATACAAAATTTACTTTGAATACGGTATGTTTTAGAATAGATTCTTCAATTAATGATTGAATGTCATTATGAATTGAATTTAAAAATATCTCTGGTGTTTCAAAAGATCCATCACTTTTACTATTTATTTTATACGATATTATTCTCTGTCCGAACGCTGATTCAACAACATGAACGTTTTGCAAATTATCGTGTAATTTTGATGCTTTAGTTTTATGCCGATTACTTTTTAAATGATTTGTAAAATACTTCTTACATACTAAAATTTCACATACATCACAATGTACCTTATCAGATTGTGCAGCAGAAGGATGAGACGAAGTAGAAGCTTCATGTTTTACTCTTTTAGTTTTGTGGGTATTATTTTCGATGTTGTTGGTTCTTTTTCGGGATCCTCCACCTAACTGACTGTAACAATACAATTTAAGAGCTATAAAAATATATAAAACCACATCATATTTATTTTACGTTATACTTCTTTTCTAAAGACCAAAAAAATTATATGTAAAGTTTGTTTATACTTACATGATATTTGTTTCAATCTCACAACAAATTTTCACTAGTTCTTCATCATTGTCATCATTAAACATAATGCTTGACTCTATATCACCACATAACTTATAAAGTTCAGACTCAATTTGATCGTTGGAATCCATTACGACTAACTTGGAACACATTCGTTAGGTATATATCTTATGAAATAGTTTCTGGTTGTTAGCTTCTAGTTATTTATATGCCCAATGCTGTGGGTGGGGGCGCGCTACTTCTAGTTAATGTTATTTCTTCTTTTGCTTTTACTTATATACATTTTTATAAGATGAGTCACGGTGAGAGCGTTACATTCCTTGGAGTTTGTCCTCGATAAAATATTTTGAACAATTGTGCTTCCCGGCGAGTGTCTTTGTAATGTTGTAAATGATGTCCCGCGTACTTTGATAACGCTTATCATCTTCTGATTGCACATAATATTTTACTCGAGCATCGGAGTATTTCCAATAATTAATAGGTTCGATGTTGCGTATTTTATTCATATCATAGACATCGATTTTTATGAGATGAGTAGCGGTGAGAGCGTCATCTTCCTTGGAGGAAATATAAGAGACTCCGTCGTCACGTGCTGCTGATACATATGAAGATTGTACTCCGAGTTTTTTCTTCTTTTTGGGCTTCTCAAAGAACATGTCTATGTCATTTATTCTTTTGATATTATTGTTTTTCTTCATATTAACAACTAATGAATCGTCAGGTTCCTCGGGCGTGTCCGGAAAATAGTAGCTTTTGAATGTGTCTTGCTGAAAGAGAACATAATACAGGTTAATTTTATACTACGACACTTTATTATTAGGTTATCGAGAGCTGGTTCATTATACATGGACAATTAATGCAAAAAATATGGAAATACCTACAGATATCACATAGGAAATGAAAAGATTTCACTAGATAATTAGCAAATCATAAAAATGAGAACAACAATATTATGAAAAAAAAAATACCGAAACACCTACAGATATCGCGGGCATGAATATGTACATACATGTCTAGAACGTGTGCACACAGGAAATTAAAAGTTTTCAACAGATAATTAAGAAATTAAGAAAATACTCACATCCATTATATAGTAGACTCGGCTCACTTTCACTGTCACAATGATGTCCTTTGAGCCATGCTAGCTAAATTTATATGGAAGGAGCGGAATGTGGGCGGAAACATTAGCAGATATCCTTATCTGTATTGTGGATAAAGGAACGGATGCATCGACCATTAAGGCAAGCGATAAAAAAAGAATGTAGAGATACCGTTGAGTGCTTTCTAAGTAAAGTGAAGAAATCCGTGAATAAGTCAATAAAATCGCGAATGAGATAATAAAGCCAGAAATAAAATTAATTCGCCGCTAAGCGACCCGCGAATTGATTAATCGAACCGTGAATAAAGAAAATTCGCGCATAATAAAACCGCGGATTACTTAATTGAAGCGTGAATAAAGTTGATTCGCGGCTAGTAGCCGGTGTATCCCGAAGAATCGAGTTTTCGTGAGCCAGAACCGGCATATCCCTACTACTGCAGAGCCAGAACCGGCATATACCGCGAAACTCGATCGTTTGGGATTCACCGGCTACTAGTCGCGAATTAACTTTATGCGCGCTTTAATTAATTAATCCGCGGTTTTATTGATTGACACGTAATAAAACCGCGAATCGTTTAATTGAACCGCGAATCAAGTTAATTCGCGGTCGCGAATTGGTTTATCGAACCGCGAATTGATTAATTGATCCGCGGATAAAGGTAATTCGCGCCTAATTAAACCGCGAATTACTTAATATAAAGTTCATATCACTTAATATAAAGTTCATATCACTTAATATAAAGTTCATATCACTTAATATAAAGTTCATTCGCGACTAGTAGCCGGTGAAACCCGTCGAAACGAGTTTTTCGCCCTATTTTCGCCCTGGAAGTGAGTTAGAACCGGCGAATATCTACTACTTACAATTATCTAAGATCGTTTTTCGGTTCAGACAATTTCAACTCACTTGCGATTTCATACAATGGGAAATCTCTATACAATTATGTAATTATCGGATGACACTTGTCGATGATTAAGACGAGCCGAGCGGGGATCCCGTGGAGCGGCGAATTGACGCGTGCGACACATATGTAATTACGAACGAAGGAGCGTTCAAGCCGCGGCTCGAGATCACGGGTCGCGCAGATTGCGGCAGGGGCGCGGGCGCGGCGCGTGGGAGCGGCGCTCGACTCCACAGACATGTCTTCTAATTGCGCGTAATCCCTAATCAAGGGCTTGCAACAAGCACCTAATGACGAGGACCTAACAGCAGCAGTGCTAAGTAGAGCTGAATAGTGAACTGAATAGGTACAAATATCTTAAGAGTATGTATCTACTTTTAACAGACGCAGCATACATACAACATCAAATATACTTTCAACTCTTAATAAAATAGAATTATTTCGCTATCAGAATTATTTTCCAATCCACTAAGGTATCACTACATAGTATAAAACAAATTCGCTTTCTCTGTCCCTATGTATGCTTAGATCTTTAAAACTACGCAACGGATTTTGATGCGGTTTTTTTAATAGATTATAATGATTCAAGAGGAAAGTTAATATGTATAATATATTAAAGTTTTGAAAGTTGGAAAAAATCAGGTATCCCGAAGCGAAGCGAGGGCGGGTTTACTGGTAAATTATAAGTAAACTAAGTAATTCAGTGTGTATTATTATATTTAGACGCTATGTCTGGGAATGGAAATCAACGATCGAGACAGACAATTATGTAACGTGAAGAACTCCTCGTGTATGAGTAGGAATTATGTAACATTTAGAACTCCTCGTGTAAGAGTTAGGTACGACTGTATTATAAGTTTGATATTTTTTGTAATAACATAATTATAAGAATAGTATTTAATTATATGTATTGTTATGGGGTTATCGGGAGTTAAGCTCGATAGAAAATTGCAAATATTATAAATTGTCTAATTCAATTTATTTTTATTTATTTAATTATAACAGTGATAACATATTTAGGCTTTAGCATCGTAGTTCCCACACGAGGATACCCTGTGTTGTAGATATAAAGATAAATGTAGAGAAAAAACCTTCTAAATCTTAAACACTTTTCGTTTCTACATAATCCTAATCGACAACATCAACACCGACAAATACGGCATGCGGGTGCTGCCGGATTGATCCACCCCCTTATAAACACCCTTCCCAACTTTAAGGAGCTGAATAAATAAAAGTTTCCTTGGATCTTACCCAATCCAAAAAACATTGGAACTGCGTGTTGTGAAATACGATTTTATTTATTCGTTCGGCAACTAATTTCGTATGCGTCAAAGTATTTATAGTACGTACGTGCCTACTTTTAAAGTGCCACAATCTGTAATTGTACTTTGGTGTTGTACTTTGGCCACCTTCACAATGGGGTCTGAGTACTCTGAGTTCGTACTACGTATCCTGAACGCATCTCAAATTTAATAAATAAATAAATAAATAACGCTACACACTCATAGCCCCACACTAGGATTCCCCGTGTCGTGGGAGCCATGGACAACACACGAGACAAGAACACACACACCCAGACCAAGAACGGAAATTTAAATTCATCATTCAAATTCCCGCCTCGCTGGGAATAGAACCCAGGACCCTCGGAACGGCGATCCGGCGTGTTAACCATTGCGCCATCCAGGTCGTCATTTCACAAGTTATGCGCGTATTAAAAGCGCGTATTCACTTTCTTCGGTCATCGGGAAACATTATCTACTTATGCGAAATCGTATTTTTTTGAAATGAATTATATTTTCTTTCTTGCTCTCTTAATTGACGGACTGGTGGATACCGTCGTATTGCGCGAGAATGAGCATGTACTTGGATACAGGCTGTAGGAAAGTTTCGAGCTATTTTAAATATTGCCAATTGAAAACACTTATTGAAACCTATTGCAACTAGGTAGGTACTAAACCAATATTAATTGCAAGGCAATTCTAAATTAGTTTAACGTCAAAATATGGGGGAAGTGACATTTTTATCAGTGAATAAACTGTCGTCATACGTTGTAGATACGAATTTTAGAGATAGATAATAAGTACAGATGCAATAACGACTCTGCACTAAAGGCCACTGCTGGACGAGGAGAGCATCCGCCAGTCAACTCGCAACGTGGACAACCGCTCCATCCATTCTGCACATGACCGAGAGCATGCTATGAAGAACTGTCAGGTTAATTCAAGCACGTATAGGCTCGATAAGGCTTGTTGGTACAATAACGAAATGTAATATGAAAAACAAATGTTTACAGACTATCGTAAAGGTGCACGTTCCAAACATACCCACAACATTAATTCAATGGTGGGTGAGTCTGTCCGTCCCGGCGGAGCATCCAGCGGAGTACCGGACTCACTAACAGATATTGACATGCGATCAAAGCGCGCGTCATAGCCTCGCCATATATCATTCCGCGGTGATATCACCCTTTCATGTTGCCTGCGACGCCAGCCACGTTTGTGAACAGACCACGAATGATCAGAGACACCCCACTATGTATATTCACAACAGCATACATATGTAAGATAAGGTAGAGAGATATAAAATATTTTAAAAGTAGTAGGCAAGTAACTAAATAATTTTTAATTGTGCTTGGTCATTTATTATGTAGGTAACTTCGTAACAAAATTCCACTAATTTCAACAATATTTTTTTGGACATTGTGTACTTACAAACACAATGTCCAAATACATTTTTTCACAATTTTCACAAGTTTTGGCTCCATCTAGTAGGTATTAATTTAGTAAAGTCATGAGTCCTTTGTCCTCCCATTAGTAGTTGATTTCAAGTTGGCTAAGAAACTAGCAAAAACCAAATAAAATACAGTGCACAACAAATAACTTTATTTAGCGTTTAAATTAAATTTACACCTGAACACTCTCTGTTGCTCGTTTATGCTGTGGCAAAAATCGTAGCTAGTGGTCGCCGATTGTTGTGGACCACCGCGCCTCTGCAAGTCACTCCAACCTCTCGCTCTCACGCCTTAAAATGGTCTCTATTAAATATGCGTAAAGTTCAAATTAATTTGAAATCTGTCTCGCGTATGTTTGAACAAAACAACAACGCCGTCGTATCAATATCAGTCGATTTTGATTTTGATTTCGGTAATCGGACGCGGCGCGGCGCGGTGCGGCGTGATGCGGCGGTGCGGTGATGCGGCGCGGCCACGGCAGGATACGATGTACTGGGACTTTCAAGCACTTGCCCGTGGATCTGCTAGGGATATAGAGTGGCATTACATTGATAATAACACTATATAATATAACGCTCTCACTTACTCATTTTGTATAAATATTTGTACAACTATTGCTGTATACAGTATCAATTGATTACTCCAACGAACGTCCGTTATTCAGTAAATCAGTACAGCACACCATAAGCAAGAGAGGTTGACTTCGGCTCCAGAATGGATGGACACCTAACACCACACAATCACGTTGCAATTCTCGAACCGCCTTCGGTTACTGAGTCAAGGTTTCCTGGAACTTATACTACGGATGGTTCAATGTACTATGGTAATATATACTATTTCCATTTCTTTATTTTCTCGATGACAGCTCCTGTGAAAACTTGAACGAGCGTCTTTTTTACATTATGTATGCATTATTTTATAAAAATATGACGTTTACACACGTACAAGGTTATACCTGATTCTAATAAACTGATAGGGATGGGCTATATCGATAAACGTAACACGATAACAGACCCGATATTTTTAACAAAATGTAAGTAATTAAACTACTGCCTTTGTCTACTTTTGTACAAATTTATTGACTAATATTATATTTCATTACAAGATGTTACACGTATTTATTCTTGATTGATAATGCCAACTACTTTAAAATTTTCGAAGATGTTGTAAAATAAGTAGGTATAGGTAGGTACTCGACAATGAAACGAAATAATTATAACGACAGGTAATCTTTGTTTATTTATTTTAATCAAAATCTGATGAATTTAATATAATAAGGGCCAGTTTAACCGGTTCCGGATAAAGTTCCGGATAGCCCTAGGAATTTATCTGCCACTTAACAGTTGACGGAGCGGCAACGTCGCTTTTTGCGTTTCGTTACTACTACGTAAATTATTGTCATTTGAAAATTATTTTGAAAACTTAATTAATAAAATACTTTTTGTTCAAAATAATCCAATTCGACTTTTTTAATATTTTCCAGTATAATTTTATCATTATAGAACGAAAATAGTAGGATTTATAATAATATGATGTACTACAGTTCAAATTCCAAATGTGTTATAGAAACGCCACTTGAAACATTTTTTATCCGTCAGATAACGCCTAACAGCCACTTGAACTGGCAGATAGCTTAACCAACACTTTTCTCTGTCACTTCTATCAGATTACCTGAGAAGCCAAAAAATGTAGTTTATCTGGGAGTTGAGTTCCTAGGGCTATCCGGAACTTTATCCGTAACCGGAGAAACGGGCCCTTAATATATGCGATCGATATCATTACTTATTTGGTCACAACACTACTAGAGAACTGTCATCGAGAAAATAAAGAAATGGAAATAGTATTTTTATAGTTAAAATATTATGGCCAAAAATAGATTTTCGATTTTTAAAAAAATTGAGCATGTTTTATAAGGTTTTGACTTATTATAAGTCAATGAGGTTTTGGCTTAGTTTACATCCAACGAATAAAAGACAGAATATAGACGAAAAGCAGACATTAATATAAACAGAATAAACAAATATTCTTGAAGAGGCTCTGGTTGCTAGCAAGTAACAATTCGTAGAAACCCTGAAACCTTTGGTAGACTCCGTTCTCATTATAAGTAGGTATCTCTACTCTCCTCACACTCATCACCTCTCCTCAAACATCGCACACATGACTCCACACTGCGCCTTCACCACACCCCATCTCAACACTTCTTGCTGATCGGGCTCCTCGCAGTTGGTTTAGTAGAGTTACAAAATACCTCCATTACAATATAATCTTAACAATAATAGCTTCAATCAGCAACTAGGTCGGTATTCGTCTACAAACCACCAAAGCCACCATTCAGGCGTAATGCACCAACCAGCACCCACTCATTATGAATATGAAGGGAGGCACTACTCCACTCGTGTATAAATGTAAACCGTTGGTTCGCAAACGCAACGAGTATCGCCGGCAGCCGCTTAGGCGGGATAGACTCGCCGCGTTACATTAATAATTCATCACCACAATACAATTGAAAAGTTCACTAGGTGTACCTGACAGCGCGCCACGTGCGGACGCAAATACTCATGCCTTAACACTGCCAGACGATCTAATCAGTATCGATCATCTTAATTATTGATTCAGGACATTTTTACTTCAATAGATATTATATAGGTCGACTTTATCTGTATACGCAGGTAGAGCTAGAGCATAATAGATAGGTGTAATATCTACTCACGCATCACTGAACACATACAACATCTCGAAAATTAGAACAGATAAGAACAGATTTTGTCATATTCCGTGAATTTGGGGATAAACTCACGGAGGTCAAGAGAAGAATCAAGAAAACGAGAAGATCAAACTACTATTGGGGGTATTTATCAACTCAATACATTATTATAGGTAAATCTCATAACAATGATTTTTAGATTATTTGTCTGTTCGACGATTTGTATGTTTGCCCATTTGTGCGATTGCCCTGTTTGCCCATTTGTCAGTTCGTCAGTGCGTTTGTTCCCCCTAGACTGGTTGAACGATTTCCAAGCGGTTTTCATTTTCATTGATGTAATATAGTGACCTTAGTTTAACTACATTTAAGTAGTGTTTTTTTTATTCCAATCGTTTCACAAATAAAAAAGTCAATATAATCCCGCCTAAACATATTTTCAGGAGGTACCTAGGGTATACGAGTACCTAGGTACAAAGAGATTTATAATTAGTATAGATTATGTTGGTATGGTACAGAACTCTATACTGTTATACGAGTAACCACCTACGTCACGCACGTTCATTCGAATATGATCGTTATTAAACCTATACTTAAATGCCAAAGTTAGGTTCTAGCGTCGTTCAGATTAGAATGTTAGGTAGGTACATTGTACTTCCGAATATCTTTAGTTTTATTTGTAGAAACAAAAAATGATTGCATCTCAGTGATACCTACGTGTAGGTACCTATTCAACAATGGATAAGTAAATGTTTTCAATTCGAATTTAAACTTTGCCTCGAAATAGAAAGAACAGTGATATAATTATGTATTTTTGAATAAGCGTGTTAAAAATCGAACAAAGATGTCCGGTGGAGAGACGTCGAAAGGCAGGGTGCTGACTGCTGCGTGATAATCATTGCCCCGGGGATAGGCGCCGGGGCTGGTCGACCGGCCGCGCGGTCCCCGCGCTGCGATATTTGCATAGTTAACGAGGCACACGCCCCCCATTCCGCTCTGCCGGCTGGTGACGGCAATCTGAGCCGTTTTACAGTTGATTTACAGGAGCTGCGGATCTCCCTGCCTACGTTATGTACCTACTTTGCGACTGTTTACACTAACTAATTGTAAGTTCACTAACTATGTCACTACACTATTCATCTGCAATAATATTATAGCCTACGCTCGGCCACTTTTTGTAGGGATTTAGTAAGTAAGTAACCATGCAAGTAAACACATGTCGCGATATCACGATGCTGTCTCTATCCGCATGGCTTTGCCCATGTTACCAGGATATTATATCGCCTCTTTCGTACAACGTCGATACAAACGCAATGCAGCATCAATATAGTCGCGCGATTTACAAAAACAAACCTCTGGTTTTAACTTGTTAAACGGTTTAACTCGATTTCCGGCAAAACTACAAGTCCTATGGAAAAAAAGTATAATGGCCAAGTTGTTTCTATAATTATGTATAGGTATAAAAATGAATCGCTGATTTTGTTGCTAAGCGCAAATCTCGAGAACAGCTGAACCGATTTCGCTAATTCTTTTTTAAATAATATTCCATAAAGATATTTTAAAAAACGTGACAATATATAAATATTATATTATTGCTCGTGTGTACCCATATCTATGACAAGTAGGTACTAAATAAGTACTACTTACATTATGTGTCATATTTTTACCTCATACAATAATAAACAGCAAAGCCGACATAGGGTGACATCTATCGACACTACCGGTAACAACATTCAGTATACGAAAGAAATAGGAAAATGTTTTTACCAACTATTGAAATGCTAACTTAAATATTACATAACAGTTATTACATAATTATAATTACTTAAAATTCTTTTATCATCTTAAAATCCCTTTTGTATATAATGTTAAAAAATACAAGCAGAAAACATAATATTTTTTAAATTACTAGTGGAAAATAATTTGGTAATATTAACAAAAATTATAATGCGCCCTTAAAAGTAATATTATTATGATGAAAATACTACTTTTAATAAAATCATTTTTTAATCATAATAATATAATTTTATCAAGATCAAAAGATGTAGGTAATACAGGTATCACTGTGTGATGTTACCATATTTAAAAGGTCTACATTTGCAACAAATTGCGTAGACATGCAAAACATGGTAGTATAGTATTAAATGTATTAACAATTTTCACTTTCTACTTATTACTGTTATTATTCCGTAGATATATGTTGTTTTTTATCTTGTAGTACTCTAACCTCTAACAAACTATACTCGGACTAGGATTGGACTTCTACTTTATTTTTACCTTCCTTATATATTGCATTACTCAGGATATTTATGTAATGTTCAGGTTTAGGATGTTTATGTTTTGTCTTTATACACCGATATTCCGACTCATCCGTATGTATCGTGGTCACGGTTGAATTGCGGAGGCACGAAGAATCTTTTGACTGGTAAAATTTTAACACTATTAGGAACATACATGACCTTGCTTTATGTCTAGTTTGTTTATTTGTTTTTGTGTTTTATTTACCACATGCCAACAGACTAAATAATAATAATAACAGGTTTTGTTGTTTTCATAAAGTAAGACCCAAAAAGGGCAAATGCAGACTAAGTTGTGTAGAAATTAATAAAATCTGTAGGTACTATCTGCGATGAGTTTAAAATCCTACGCAGCTTTCTTGTTTGTCCCGTTGGACTGTCGCTGCTTCGTTTCACTGAGTTTCAAATAATCAAGTACGTAAATTACAAGTAATTTTCTGTCAAAAATAAGTTAAAAGTATTTATAAAGTTAATTTGGTGTTGGGCACACCCAAAGTCGCTCAAAAAATTTTGCAACAAGAGGGAGAATAAGTATTTAATATAGCAACACTGATTTAAAGATAACGGTAATGTCACTAATGTCAACACTTCAACAGTAACGTCAGTAACGTCAGTAACTGTCAAGGCGGTTCGTTCGTTTGTCTTGCCAGTTGCACGCCCGCCGTTCGGCACGGCAAGATCTGGTGACATCTACCTTTAAACACGCCCTCCGTAACAAAGTCGAATAACAACAAACACAACAACTATGCGAATTGAGTGATAGTCGAAGTTAATTTTTTTTTGTTTCGTTGAATAATCTTCGTTTGTGTAGAATGTCGGTTAGCGCCAGCGCTGAGAATCTTTCGACAGACGCACAGGTGAGTAAAGTTAGAAAAGTAAATTAAAGATCTGGTAAAGTAGCATAAAAGTACAGATGAGTGTACTTGTTGAGTTGTAAAAGTAACTTTGAAGTGTTACGGTATCACGGTGAGTGTGATCCCATGTTCTATTAAGCGGTAAATTATTCGCTTATGAGTTGATAAGTAGTTGTGAGTCATGGAGGGGCCGACAGCCGCTTACGGAAGCGATGTCCGCCGCTGCTCACTGCATCGCATAATATACAATAAACATACCTGCTACGTTCGGTTCATTCACTGCACGACGTTAGGTTATCTGTAATGCGCGAATTGGGATGTAGGTCATAAAGTTATCGTTGCATTTAAAAAAATGTTGGCAACTTTAGTTGTAATTATTAATATTTGAGTGAAACATTTTTCCCTTACTTTGTATTTTAATGTTCAAAAGTTACATTAGGTTGGACAACTGTGGTCTGGTCTGTAAATCCTTTACAATGAAGTTTAATATCTTAGTGTACCATAGGGACCCTAATGATTTATTTTGATAGTTTGATATTTAATTTATTCGAATACTTGTCTTCATTATTTAAATGAATTTGTAAAAACTGCTCATGCTAATTGCAAGACAGTGAAAATCTTGCAAGCATTAAATGAGATTTAATTTTATTTATGATTATATCAACCAATAAAATATTAATGTATAGTTTGGAAAACCAAAAATTAGCTTTTATAATGCTAAGTAAATAATAAATGCAAAGCAATAAATTTAGCCACTGGGCCGTTAGCCTTGTCCGGAGCCAGTCCTGAGCATATTCGCTCATGCTTTGGTCGAATATTTCCATAAAAACACGTCATCTGAACTACAGGGATATGCAAAACTTCACATCTGTGAAGTAAGAAGAAGTGGTTCTAATACAGCTTGCAAGGTTTGACCTGGACACACATACATACAAACCTTGCAAGTGAAACATAATTTTTTAAATAAGTGTCGTTTGTTACAATTATTTTGGTATATTAATTAAGATTTTTACTTACCACTGAAATTATGCAGACTAAAAAAGCAATACAACCTAAGGAAGCACTCTTGCTTGGCCGCGAATCATTGTCTTTATCAAATCCTGTAGGGAACAGTGGAAGTATGTTGAGCATGAATTAGTAAGAGTTTGGAGTCACACAGTAACATAGTTATTATTCATATAACCGGCTCATGTCAAGAACAATTTGTCTGCCTATCATTTAATTTTGATACATTCTATTAAGAATATTAAGATATAAGATATAAGATATAAGATATCATTACCATTTGACACATAATTTGACTTTGTATATAAATGTTAACCAAATATAATGTAGGTATACAAAATAATTTTGGATTCAATTTGCATGTTGCAAGGCATCAACAACAATTGCATGTTCAACTGTTATGTCAATGGTTACAAGTGTGGGGTGCAGCCAACTGTGCTATTATGCAAGTGTCTAAGTAACAAATTAATGAATGCTACCATGTTATTTTCATTTATATAATTGCAAAACTTGATATTTGTTAAACTGGATGAATTTAATTAATTGTTGTACCTATTTTGTAACAGTGACAAAAGGTTACAACGAGGTCTTACATTCGGAAAGCCGTACAAACCAGACCAACCAGTATGCCTGACGTTTGAGTAGAGAGGGTGGGACACCCTTAATTTTGTAGAAATAGTATAATACACTAATGTTTTTGATAATTTTCTAATACACATCATTTTTGAAATCAGTGGTGCATGCAAGGTTCAATCACACACCTCCCTCGTTGTGTGTCCAGCATTCAAATATTGCTTATTCATTTAATATTAATATGAATTACTACAATGTAGTCAGCAGTAACTACTATCTGCAGCAAAATGGTCAGATTAAATATGTCTGTCAGTGTCCGGCCATATCCGGTCGCCTGGCATCCCTGGTTGCAACCAATCAGGATCCAAGCGCAGTCCAAGCACCTTATGAACATTTTGATCACAACAGTAGTTTTGAGGACAACAACAGAACAACCAACAGAAAACAATATATTAAAGTGAGAAATAACATAGACTATATACACACAACACACACACACACACACAATTGCTACCACACGACGCAATAAACATTGCCTTTTGTTTAACGACATCTGTGACGCCATGCGCCATGTGCTTGAACAAAGAACTCTGATCTCTTTGTAAGTTTGTGCCATTCTTAATTTCCCAACGACATTATCAATAAACACCACTAATTTTGCTCTTTCACGATTTTTTTCCGTATTTTTCACAAAACGATGTTAACCCCGCACTTAATACTTTTGCCCATAGATTAACTTTTTTTCTATATCGCTGCTTTTGCCTATAACAAAACTGCACCTGGCTTATGTTTGTACATAGGAGATGTATAAGAAGAAAAAATGTAATTTTAAGAATTATATTGTTTTTTTTTACATGAGATAAGTTAATGCTTGACAACTATCCCACCTGTGTGTATTGTGTCTGTATGTATCTTACTTAGTCCGCGCATCACGTAAAAACTACTGGTGAAATTTGATGAGGTCTTCGCAATATTATTGCTGGACTTGTAACGTCTGCCGTGTCAGTTAGTAATAAATAATAATAAACGCTACATCGACAACACACAAAGACAGAAATATATACTCATGATTCAAATTAATGTTCGCCTCGCTGGGAATCGTACCAAGGACGTAAGGACGTATGGAACGGCTCTCCATCGTTTTCGGTCGTACGTCACTTTACCTACATCGGTAGATACATCACAAAGTTTTTAAAGTAATAAACTTATCTAATCCGTACGAAACCCTGGGGCAGGCATACATACATTTAAACAATAATGATTTCAATGAACTTCAACTATAGTAGCAGCACAAAATTAAGACCCGTTTGACACATTAAAATAGTGATGTGAAAAATGTTAATTTAGTATCGAAAAAATATGGTCAAGTGCGAGTCGCATCGATACATTTTTGGAATAAAAATTTTAAGGATTCTTTTTAAGTACATGTTTGGAATGAGAATCGAATACTGAGTACCCCCTATTAATATTACAAGAGTCTTACGAATCACCTTGTATTAAGGTCTCATCGGCTTTGAGGGGAGACCCATGCTCAGTACTGGGCCTTGTTGGGTTGAGATGATTTATAGTATATTCATTTATGTAATTGACTTACTTACTTTATTAAAGGTGGCGCTGTATTTTGTTAGTAAAAACGTGAAGGAATTTGTTCGCGGGACTATATACTATGTTTATATGGTCCTGCATTAGTCCTTAGTATTTAAACATATATATTGTTTCAATATCCATGTAATTAATTAACTTTGGGTCCTAAGTTATACATTCGATAAATTTTATGACTCTTTGCACATCACTATTGACAATGAAGAACAGGAATTTGCTCCTTCAAATTTCTGTAATAATTTATACGAAACTTGATGATCGGACAGACGTCAAATAAACGTCATAGGGGCCTTCCTTTTGTGCCGCTCCTATAATGACATCTCTATGTACAGAAAATGTACAAGTACAAAGTTACACATGATTATAATTCTAAAAGTTATATGATGACTGATGTAACAACTTCAGCAGTAAAAATTTCATTAGACTGATTTATGTAATCGTCATTGAATGAACCGGACCAATATTATTGCTATCTCTGCATTGCAGTACTATTATTTCATACATAGGACTATTCTGAAAGAGGGCATGTACCTTCCTAGAATGCTTGAAATAATTAAATTGTTTGTGGCCAATCGCTCGACGTATCGCTCCAGAGCTCCTGACACAGTTCAGCTTAATTGGAACGAGAGAGACCCCATCACTCCGTGACACACGTCGAGAATCAAACGACAAGTCTGCCATATTTCGTTTAAAATGAATTGTTCCTGTTCCTGTGAATATTCATACACAAATGAATATTCAGCAGTTGGCAGGTCACGTTATTTTAAGCTCCGATCGGAATCCACAAATAAAATTATTTTTTTTTTTTATTATTTATTATCTATATGAAGCAAAATAAGGAAATAGCTGTTTATTATTGACCGTGATTGTTGTTTATTGTACACGCGAAAGCGGTACAGTATTGGAATAATTTCAACAGTTTACTTGTGTCTACTCTACATGCATACAATTACATGAATCGATTGATTTAACGTCACTTCGTTTATTATATTTTGCTATATTTTGGAGTACAAAAACGGTTCAGCGACACTACCTTTTCCATTCAGAATAACATTTAGTTACCGGATTAATCAACCGCACTATGTATTTTCCCTATCTTGCTTTAATACTTTAGATTTTGTTAATATCTTAATACGTTGATTTTTTTCAATGACTCATTCATCTATCAAAACCTAGGGTATTTAGCAAAGGGGTGATGTGGCGACATCGTACACACGTCACACTGTGACATCATGCCGGGGTCACCAGTTTAGTAAAGAAGCATAATAATATCGATGTTATTTTAAATTCATTGCACACTGAATACGCGACTCCAAGTCAACTAGCATAATATTTATGCAAAATTACCATGTTTTAGTTCCCTGATAAATAAAGTTTAACGAAAAAATAAGGAGTTTGATTATCTTTTTGTCTTGTGCTCTTTGTAAGTAGTTTGTATAGTGAATAAAAACAGACAGCCGGGGGTCTCGACTTTAGTGTCGAGTGACTGCTTGAGCCCTATTAGCCTGCAGTCTACTGCTGACCATGGAACTGACCTAGTTTCATTTTATACGCTCATACACGTTTAGTGTGGTGCAAAATCAGCATTGGCATGAAATACAAATCAGCCGATAGGTTACGAATAATGAATTAATGATCCATACATATACAAATCTATATTTCTATTAATAACTGTTCCCCGCACCTTCGCTTGCGTAAATTAGATTTTCCAACCAAAAGTATTTACAATAGATATAAAAACATGAAAATACAATAAAATAAAAGTAACTTATGAATTAAAATAAATTTATATAGCTAGGCCCCTGCGGTGCAGTACCCAAGATGCTGGCAGGCAGGTTGACCTGACTGATGTGGTCCTGTAACATAAATTATTTGTATCTCATGCAGACCTCAACCGGAGGGTCCTGGAGCCCTTTCATTACCAGCGGCTTGGCAGTCCACTGCTGGAAAACCTTAGCCCGGTGCCTCCTACACTTATTATTAATATCATCATATTATATTACAGTGGATATTTATTGAAGGTATTTAAATTTTTATTGGTTAGTCATTCGGAACAAATTATATTATAATGCAATAATGCGGACGACATACAGTACCGCCGTCGATTGTAATTGCCAATTATTTATAAAAATACCTTTAAATAAAAAGTGAACATGCACATAAATAGCAGCCATGCGAACAACAGAGCGCGACAGGCGTTTTTCTTATTTCTATTTGTTTTTCTGATCGCGCTCGGATCTCGGTCGGATAATAAATACCTTATTATCGAGAATAAATACATTTCTATACCTGACCCGGCAGATTCTTCTGTAATTTGTTTTACTTCTAATAGTTTGCCGATTTCCTAAGGGTACTTAATGAGGTACTTTAAGACCTTTGTAATAGTAAATGACTATTACATTAAATTATACATTTTAATGTTAAATAGTTACGTTGGTTATTTAGTGTAATCGACTGCTTCAGATCTTATCTACGGCTCCAAACTTAGCGCAAAGCGCTCGTTCGTCGTTCATATTTTGTTCAAAAAATGTTCTTTACGGTACCAAAAAGTCAGCAGCAATAAGGCACACTGGCGTGTCGTGTTGCAGAGTTGCGATGGGGGGTCGATGTGCCTGGAGTTGGCGCTGGAGGGAGAGCGGCTGTGCAAGGCGGGCGACTGCCGCGCGGGCGTGGCCTTCTTCCAGGCCGCCATCCAGGCCGGCACCGACGACCTGCGCACGCTCAGCGCCATCTACAGCCAGCTCGGCAACGCCTACTTCTACCTCGGCGACTACAACAAGGCTATGCAGTATCACAAGCACGATCTCAACTTAGCTAGGTAAGTGTTATATCATGAACCGTCGTTTATACTTAATGCACTTATTTGACGTGGGTCAAGTTTGTTGGATCATCCTATTTAGCTTTAATATGCCACAATTTCCCAAGACACCAAGACAGAACGAAAGTTCCGGCTCCTATGGTTTTAGAACACGACGCGCGACGACAAGTCTCGAGCAAGAGGGTGGTGGCGAGCCAGCCGCGCGTCACGGAAATAATACCAGGGATAGTGCTTTATAGTTAAACCAGTCGCTTTCGCTCTGTACGCTTAGATTTTTTTAACCGGCAACGAATTTCAATGCGGTTTTCATTGTCTTTAAAGATCTAAGCATACATAATAGACACACACAGGACAGCCACAGCGACTTTTATACCGATGATGTTCGGCGTTGTGTATCTCAAATTTATCTAAATAAGCCTGCGATGGCCATATAACTGTAACTTACGTATAACCCACAGTGTGTAATTTGGTTACCTTGGTCATTTAATTTAATACAGATAAAAATTAGATATAGTTAATTAGAAGATTTAACAAATTTAAAATTACAGATATGTCAATTTTAAGATATGTAAATTTATTTTAAGATTCCCGTGTAAATATTCCAATGTGGGTAGAAAGGCATGGGTTCACGAAGCGAAACGAGGGCGGGTTTCCTGGTTGATATAAAATGCTTACGCAGGATGCCAACGATTCTGTCGCCTCTCACGAGCCTGGTCTGCTGGTGGGGGACTGGGTTCCGTATGCCGCCCCAATACAGCCCGCGTTGTACACAGAAGATCCGACCAGCTGCCACTACAATGAAATAGTTACAACCTTGTTTGTTTGTTCTTTCTGCTTTCTTGGTTGACAGCGCGTCGGTGGCGCCTTTGGGTATTTAGATATCCACGAGGCGACCACTTGGAACCGGGTGGCTCGGCTGCACGTTTGCCCACTATTCATGTAAAAAAATCAAAATGTGTGCAATTCACACGTGGTGGAAGTGAAAACTTCAAAAAACAAATACTGTCAGTCCAAATATTGATGTTTTTCTTTGCTTACGTAAGCCGTAAAAGGTATTGCTCTTAGGACCCCGACCTTGATGCACGCAAGTGTATAATACTTTCTATCTCATTTTCTCCCACATTAAAATGTGTCTATCTCTTTTTCACGTCATTTCCGTTTCATGTACTTTGAAATCATAACGATGCTAAAGAAGTTTTCACTTCAGAAATAGAACCAGTTCTACTTACAAAAGTAAAAGCAACCTTGTTTAAGTAAAGTAATTCTACAGTGTGACGTCTCCGCGTAGCGGTTATTGCTGTGGAGCTCGGCTGCACTTATTGAATCCCTTTTTCGATTACTGCGGCCTTGGAAAAATAGAACGCGGGAATTCTATTTTTCTAGCAAAAAAGCAATTACGTTCTGAATTCAATCAGTAGCTCGAGTTTAAGAATTTATTTCCATAAGTCATTTGCAGTTATTCTGGTTATGAAACTTGTTCACTAATAACATACCTACATACAATTTGCTTTATAGCGATAATAATAAATAAATACATTTTTATTTTATTTTGGTATAGCTCGTTGATTTGGGCTCATTTCAAAATCACATATCAACACACTACTCTACGTAACGTAACAAGAAATGAGTGCCATGATTCCATGGCACTAATTTCTTGATAGTTAAATAAAAAACGTGCGCTCCGGAGTTGACCCCGGTTTTAACGCGCCTATTCCAACTCTCTTACTCTGCCGGCATCGTGCCGTCTTCCTGGAAGGTGGCTCTGGTCCACCCTATTCCCAAAAAAGGAGATAGGTCTAATCCATCCAACTACAGACCAATTGCTATAACCTTTCTGCTCTCCAAACTAATGGAGCGAATAATAAATACCCAACTGCTCCAGTATCTAGAAGATCGCCAGTTGATTAGTGACCGTCAATACGGTTTCCGCCACGGCAGATTGGCTGGCGATCTTTTAGTATACCCAACTCATTGCCGGGCAGAAGCAATTGAGAGCAAGGGAGAAGCATTGGCTGTAAGTTTGGATGTCGCGAAGGCCTTCGACAGGGTGTGGCACAAGGCTTTGCTGTCTAAGCTACCTTCCTACGGAGTACCCGAGAAGTTGTGCAATTGGGTTGCCAGCTTTTTATCGGAGCGGAGCATCAGGGTCGTTGTCGACGGAACATGCTCGGACACTAAGCCCATAAATGCTGGCGTCCCACAAGGCTCTGTGCTGTCGCCCACACTGTTCATCATGCATATCAATGATATGCTTGATATCAAGAATATTCATTGCTATGCTGATGACAGTACGGGCGATGCCCAGTATACAGGCCATGCCAATATGTCTCGGGTGCAGATTGAGGAGAGGAGGAAAAAACTTGTGTCTGAAGTCGAGACATCTCTGGAGCGGGTCTCAGAATGGGGCCGACTAAATTTAGTCCAATTCAACCCCGAGAAGACACAAGTTTGCGCGTTAACCGCTAAAAAATCCCCCTTTGTCATAGCACCACAGTTTCAGAACATTCCCCTTAACATCTCTAAGAGCATTGGGATCCTAGGTGTCGACATTTCGAATGAAGTTCAGTTTCGGGACCACTTGGTGGGTAAGGCTAAACTGGCTTCAAAGAAGTTGGGAGTGCTCTACAGAGCTAAGCGGTACTTCATGCCTGAGCATAGGATGTTGCTTTATAAAGCACAAGTCCGACCTCACATGGAGTACTGCTCCCACCTTTGGGCCGGGGCCCCAGCTTGCCAAGTGGATCCTTTCAACCGAATCCAACGGCGAGCTATTCGTCTTGTCGACGATCCCATGCTCACAGACGGTTTAGAATCACTCGAGCTGCGGAGAGATGTGGGCTCTCTGTGTGTTTTCTACCGTCTGTATAATGGGGAATGTTCTGATGAACTGTTTAACCTAATACCTGCGGTTAACTTTCGTTACCGCACATCTCGAAATAAAGTCGGGTTCCACCAACACCACCTGGATACCTGGCGTTCGTCCACAGTTCGGTTCACACGTCACTTCCTGCCTCGTACGTGTAAACTGTGGAACGAACTTCCTACAACGGTGTTCCCACAGTGCTATGACATGGGGTCCTTCAAGAAGCGGGTCTTTCGCTTCCTTCGTGGCCGGCAACGCGATGGTGACGCCCCAGGTGTTGCCATTGTCCATGGGCGACGGTGATCACTTACCATCAGGTGACCCGTCTGCTCGCTTGCCTGCTTAGGCCATAAAAAAAAAAGTTTGGTGGTTTGAACGAGCTACCAAAGCTTCGAGGTCGGGACAAAGTAATCATATACATAGGTATAATATAAAATTTCAATAAAAGTCTCAAGCCGAATGCTTTTTTTGACATTTCAGAAGATAATGTATAATACTTGGCTACAACCCATTAATGGCCCACAACTGAGCACGGGTCTCTCCTCGTACCTGAGGAGGCCTAGAGCATACTCCACCACGCTGCTCCAGTGCGGATTGGTGGGTGGGTGAGGGGTTAGTGGCCAACCCAAGTGTCGGAAATTTTAAGCCGCCCGAAGGTATCCGACATGGCTTAACGACTGCTACCAAATGATAACAGCCGGGACCGACGGCTTTACGTGCCCTCCGAAGCACGGAAGCGCTCAAGAAATTTTTGCCACTAGCGGTCACCCATCCAACTACCGACCGCGCCCGCTGTTGCTTAACTTTGTCGATCACTTGAGATCGACGCAAGCCGCCGGGCTATGAGCGCTTCAATGTATAATACTTAGGGTTAATTTAAACGTTGTAAAATCATCAATAAAAATTACAATTGAAGAGACCGCATCACATGTGTACCGACACACTTACGCAGTGTTATAACTATGTCATTACGACACCGGTGAATATTTTCCGAGATCGAGTCCGACCGGTCGGACTCGGCGGGCCCCACCGAGATTATTGAGCACGAAGATTGATCGTGTCATTGCAGTCGACAAGTTATATAATACTGCCGGCAGTAGGTATATATTGTTGCCCACCAGAACACCTGGCCGTGCTAAGCTGAGTACTAGTCACATTAAAAATAGACCAACTAGTACGCGCCTCTTTAAAAATTAGGTGCTACAAAGTTGGAATTCTGAATGCTTGCACATAGTGTTAGTATTTACCATTTAACAAGTGCTATTTCTAAATAATTGAATCAGGTACTTAGACATTTATTAAGATAGTTTCCGTAATACGCTAGAGCTAGACCACGAAATAGCTAGACTGATGGAACACACTCAGTGTAACGTTAGGAACAACTTGATGAAGCGACTCATTCAATTTTAGATGTCCACTGGAAGGTTATTGATATACCTACTGAATCGACATATCTCAACATAATATACGCGTAATATCAACTGTTCTCTATACTCAACATAATGACTATTGTGAACTCAATATAATTTTACATTTTACAATAGGTACGAGTACAGCATAAAAAAAATTGTAACAAATCAAAATAACGTCCACGTCAATAATTGTGTTAGTTACTATATTACTTAGCTAATATTTGACTTTAACGTATAATATGTACCTAACATTTTTCTTTCTTGATTCTTCCAGAACAATGAACGACAAACTAGGCGAAGCGAAGGCATCAGGAAATCTCGGAAACACACTGAAAGTGATGGGGAAATTCACAGAGGCCATACAGTTCTGCAAGAGGCACCTGGAGATCTCGCGTTCGCTCGGCGACCGCTTGAGCGAGGGGCGAGCTCTCTACAACCTGGGCAACGTGTACCACGCTCAAGGGAAGCAGCTCGGCCGCGTGGGACAGAACGACCCGGGACACTTCCCGCAGGAAGTCAGGGACTGCTTGCTGCAAGCGGTGGCTTATTATGAGTGAGTTCTATAGTGCGCTTGTACCCCTGCGTTAAAATAACCTACCAATGTTGCATCATATCTATATATATAAAAATCAATGTCACTTATTGAACTCTTCCTAAACGGCTGTATCGATTTGGTTTAAATTTTTTGTGTCTTCGGACTATTTAGTAGATAGTTTATGTGAAGTTTGCACAAAATCGGTCGAGCGGTTCATTCTTCATTTATAAATGGTGGATCATTTTGTTAATGGGGATTTTGCTGTCAAATTGAAACTTTTTCAGATGGGGATTGGGCTATCAAATTGAAACTTTTTTCAGTGTTGACAGTACTACCATGTTGTTATGTCATTAATGCGGTCATTTCGTTTGTAAACCGAAGGAGTAAGTTTCCCGAAGCGAAGCGAGGGCGGGTCGCTAGTAATATGTATATCTGTCATGTAAATATTTTCTGCTTTGTTTAAAACTTTTCTCGTGATTTCCATGGAGCATCACAATATTGTCTTCATTTTTAGGCGTGATTTCGATCTACTTCACTATAAATCGTCAGTACGATTTTTTTTCCACAGTCCCAACAATACTATCGCACAGCTTGAAGATTTAGAATTTGTTAAACCTCTGTGATAGTTACGTGACATCGTCGTCGGATGAAATCGTTAGATCTTTCTTTTAGTATTTTATGTCGCCTTTTCAAATTACGTGCGCAAAACACTCATTACAAATTCTAAGAATATAAAAACGAAGAATTATTATTTATGTAAGAAATGATTATTTATCGTAGTCTATATGATTCTAACACGATAAATTAGGTAAGAAAGACTGAATTTTTATTGGTGGATACTCATTTAAAGCAGCAGTAAATATTTCAATGGTTAGTTAAATAAATAATTATATATGACTAAATGGTCAGTAACAATGTAAGTAAAACAGTTAAGTTTATAAGATAAATTAATGGTTTAACTTTAAATTAGTAAACCCGCCCTCGCTTCGATCCGGTAAACCTGTCCCTTAGTACTTAGTACCCTCACTCGAAAATTCTTTAAACATCTTTATTTATGAACTGTTTGAAATAAAACAAACACTAAATTTTAAGTGAAGCTTACCACATATTATATTATGTGCTATTGTACGGTACTTTCATATTTCGATGAACAGTATTATTCAAGCTCTTGACGCTCCGCCGGCAATCAATAGTTGTGTCAAATCACACGTAAAGAGGAAGTACCATATTGGACACAAACATAAATTACGTAGGTACATTATAAACAGATTCGGCGCTATGCTGTGTTACAATTCGATTGGTACTATCGCTGAAGCTGCGTCCAACGATAGTTCACTTGCCTAACAAACATTAGCAGCATTGCTTCGTGGCAGCAACAGTACAGCGTCAACTGATCGTCGATCGCTAACAGTGTTGTAGTGTTGTCGTGTCGGTCCGCAGAGAGAACTTGGAGCTGATGCGGACGCTGGGCGACCGGCAGGCGATGGGGCGCGCGTGCGGCAACCTGGGCAACACGTGCTACCTGCTGGGCGACTTCACGCGCGCCATCCGCTACCACACGGAGCGGCTGCGCATCGCGTGCGAGGTCGGCGACCGCGCCGCCGAGCGCCGCGCCAACAGCAACCTCGGCAACTCGCACATCTTCCTCGGACAGTTCGAGAACGCCGCCGAACACTACAAGTACGTTCCACTTGGCCGCCCCACTCCGCCGCCAACCTGACACTAGTCTTACCGTGCTACTTGACGTGTTTTTATCGATTTTTACTGCATTTGTTGAATACTACCCCATCCGGTGGCATCGTGGCTATGTAGCATGTAGGCATGAAAGGCAAAGTTTTGTGTTCCGATGTTCTGTGAATCCACTCCGCGGCATCGTGTAGTTTAGTTTGCCTCGGGCGGGCCGGTAGCTTGCAACACGACAATAAGGACGTCTGATAGACTTTATTACCATCAATATTTGGTTAAAATTACACTGGCCACCGGCCAGCCAGCCGAATCTACGATTGCAGGTGAATTTGCTCTCGTTTTTCCTTCCATTCCTTTCTACACATTATGTTTCGATGCGTTGAAATGCACCCTACAAAGAATTGATTCCTGAATTGAGGTATGGCAATAAGTCTATTCAATATTTATCATTGAGACCTCCTGTTCTCCAAAATGAACTCTCGCATCGTGTCAATGAACTTTAGGTGGTAATCTGAAGTTAAGGCTTCATAATTGTGTATTTACTTGTATTTGGTATCGTGAGTTCCATTTTGCCTACAAATAGACAAGTTAAGTCGCCATAAAAAATCGATCCACATTATTTCGGAAAACTCCTATCTAATCTGCGAGATTTCATGTGGAACTAACTACATACATAATATATTTACATATTCTAACATAAAGACACAAGTTCCTGAATTTATGTTACTTACTTCAAAACAATACATCATCATCATACATACAGCCAGCATTACATGTCACTATTACAATCACGTTGTGCGGTAAGCGATATTAGTTTAAACATCAGGTCAGTAAATGTAGGCTGTTGCGTACTGTAAGCGATTGCCTAAAGCCCAGCTGCTGTGTCGATTGTATTGAACAAGTTAAAGCTATATGCGGACATTGTACAGTAACTATGTGCCATGTTAACGACGCTTTCATTTCCAGTGTAGGTATTTATTTCATTTGAGTATTTCGGTTGGCTTGCGAGCTGGGTGTCGTTCTACAATAAATAGTCGCTGTTGCTACTATTACCACCTTGAATTGCATTAAATACTTATCAAAGCAATATTCGTCAATTATTATTTTTTGGGTCCTATTGAAGCATTTTTTGGTTAAAGGAACATTCAGTGAGAACTTATCAGTAAATAGATTCAAATAGATCATATTAATAACCTTTAAACTATAAGTATAATATTTTTATGTAAGTATATCGGTATCTAAAACATTTGCCAAGCGAACTAAGTTATTTCTTCTTAAATACGCATAAGAACCATATCCACTGATTGAATACTGAATTGCGAAGTGATTTTACGTTTTTATTATTATATAATTGTTGTATAATTAAAATGTAATATTTGTGTTTTTATCTCTTTCCATGGCTTTACTTTCTGAAATGAGGAGATGGAGTTATTTTATGTAACTACAATCGTAGACAGGCTCCCTCTATGACGTACGAGCTGCTCGTAGTTTGTCCAGAATTTAGTTCCAGTAGACTCGCTAGATGGCGCAGAATATATATTTGTAGTCGAAGTACTATCTATTCCCTCATGGTGGCGCTGCCCACATAAAATAGAATACGAATTTACAAGACGTGTTGACGCTCATTTATCAAAGAGAATATAACCACTTACTCATTATTGTTTTTATGTGGGTTTTAACTAAGATACAATACAATGTAAAAGGTCTTTATTCCACACAATTATAAAACAACACTAAAGTTTAGGAACCAAGGTACAATTTGGCGGCCCTATCACTAACACAGCGATCTCTTACAGGCAACCATAGTTTGAAATAAAATAAATTATAAATAATTAAATAATTTAATGCATTACAATAATTATAATTCAATAATAAAAATTGGGCGTCTCAGCAAGATCTTGAGGAAATACATATACATACATACATGTTTAACTTATGTGTTTTATTTCTGTTTCTTTCTACATGTGTATTGTATGGCGATAATAATAACATTACAACAGTGCATCCAATATATCGTTGCTCTGTAAGCAGGTAGTCTACGATTTTGGAACAGATATGACAGAAAATTTCCCTACATTTTACAGTAAGAATTGCTGAATTTGACGAATTTGACCTGAAAGTTCTTAGAGTTTCTCTAAGGTGGTGTCGAGATGTTTGATCGTGCCCCCAAAACAGCTCCTCACAGCTGCGATGTTTACTGCTGATCTTTTAGACCGATGACAGATAAGGTCTATATCATCATTCAACGTAACCGGCCCACAGTGGGACGAAAATCGGGTCTTCATAGACTTAGGGTTCTTATGTTATAAATTTTTGATTTTCCTTCGGAAACTAACGTAGAATCGTATAGGAAGCCACAACATTATCATATCTACGCATCTCTGGCGATAATAACACGTTTTTATTTTAATTAAATTTGTATGGAACAAAACAGAAAAAGCCATTTTATTCGAGCATAGATAACATTCAGAGTGGCAAGTACCTTTTAAAAAGCCTTACGCACCAAAAATAACGTGCACAAAATGAAATAATGATAAAAAAAACATTCAATTCTTCTCACCCCAAGTCCATCGAGTGTGCGCAATTTGCGATATGTCAAAAAATAGAGAAAAATAGTGCCAATAATCGTACGAGAGGAAATAACTGGCACTCTCTCGAGTCTCGAAAAAATTGGATTTTTCTGTTTTGTTCCATACAAATTTAATTAAAAATAAATAAAAACGTGTTATTATCACCAGAGATGCGTAAATATAATAATGTTGTGGCTTCCTATACGATTCTACGTTAGTTTCCGAAGGAAAATCAAATATTTATAACATAAGAACCCTAAGTCTATGAAGATCCGATTTTCGTCCCACTATGCCACTGCTCAATTTTATTTATTCACTTTTTGAATAGTAGACTATCGCGCTGGATTATTCGCGTCAGAAAAATCACGTAAATAGCGAATCGTCATAGCAAAAGTTTCCCATTTTTGTAATGGGGTTTCACTACAAACAAACGTTCTTGCTGAGAGGGCACCAAGGGTGTATAAAAACTATTTAGAGAATCAGAGTAGAGTGTAAATCATTGCAAGTTAATTGGTATTCATTTCTGTGTACAGTGATAAAATACAAGCACAGTAATGCGGATGATTAGGATAATAGAGACAACATCAGGAAAGATCAATAGGGTAGGTCAAAAGTTCGTATAATTGTACAGTATGAGTCTTCATATAGTGCACATAATTGAGAAAAAAACTATTTTCTTTTTTCATTTTGTAGTCATTTAATTCTTTTATTTATATGCTTTGAGAATTGGCTTAATTAAAAGGTATCTAGATCTAGTATGGAGCGGGCAGTGGGAAAAGGTAGGTTAGAGTAGTTATCGTCCGCCACTTACACTTAAAAAGTAATGAGGACAAAGATAATGAAAAATTTAAGGACACTACTATACCTCGTTACCCTAAAACTAGTTGAGATATCTTAAGAATAAAGCAACAAAAATCTCCAATTGGCTCGCATTTGGCAACAAAACAATAATTTCATACTGACAACACGGTACAAGGTCAACAGTCGCCAGAATATCAACTAAGTTAAGATAGACCTCAGCGAGACTTCACCGGGGTGAGTCTACGGCAAGTAATTACTGTGATGTCAGCCGTCCGACCGTATATGTCCGATCAGAACAACGTTGACAACTTAATTGAAACTTAACCGTTATCAGTTCCTCTTGTTATTTATTAGATTGTGTTCTTGTCTTGTGTGTTGTCCATTGCATCCACTATACAGCGATCGAAGTGTGGGGCTATGAGTGTGTAGCATTGTATATCGTTGTTACTATTACGAATACATAGCTACGTGCTTATATATTTAATTATCCCACGGTGGTGTCGGGATGGCATCAAGATCCTCCCGGTTCCTTAGGTGGTAGCACATGCCGTTCGGCGCCAATAAGTACACTCGCCCATTGTCAGTCCAACACTGTTTCATACCGAAGCGTCGACGCGCCGCCATGTAGGCGTCGTGTTTTGTTTTAGTAAGATATTCGCTCAGAGATATTGGTGTGCCTTTTAGCTTCGATTTGTTCAACCATACTTCACGACGGATGCGTGCCTCCAGAAATTTTACAAGCACAGGCCTCGGTTTTTCCCTGATGTGTTCACCCAGCCTGATACAAGCAGTGAACGATGCAGCAGTCACTTCGGCGACTTTCAGCTGTTTCTCAAAAATGTCTACTACAGCGGTTCGGAAATCAGTTATTGACTCAGGAACGCCATGCACTAGGAGCGCTTTATGACGGCCCGACGACTCCAGATGATGCATCTCGAGCTGCCCCTGCAAGGAAATCATCACTGAGAGAATATTCTTACTGAGTGTTGTGAATTCTAAGGCCAAAGAAGATGTAGTTAGTGCAGAATTGGACTTCTGAAGGTCTCTTATGTCTTTGAAAAATTTAGTCATTCCATCTCGTGATTTCTTGATAGACCCCATCCTTGTATTTATCAGTACAGTGTGCACAATGATTTTCACATTGTGATAGTAAGGATTTCAATAAAGGAAATTAAAATAAGCAGGTATTTAGCTTAACATAATTATGATTTCTTAACATGAACGGATCACTATCTTTTATTAAAATTAATTTTACAATAAAAAAAAAACATAAAAAAGCACATCAAGCCCCACTCACAAGACTGGCAGAGACGGTAGAAAGACCACGGAGTAACGTACTCCACGATAGGTTTCTAACGCGAAACGCTCATAGCCCGGGGGCTTGCGTCGATTTTAAGCGATCGACAGAGTTAAGCAACAGCGGGCGCGGTCGGTAGTTGGCCGCTTCCGTGCCTCGGAGGGCACGTAAAGCCGTCGGTCCCGGTTGTTACCATTTGGCAGCAGTCATTAGGGCATGTCGGAGCCCTAAGGACGGCTTAAAATTTTCCGACACTTGGGTTGGCCACTAACCTCTCCAATAATCCGCACTGGAGCAGCGTGGTGGAGTATGCTCTAGGCATCGCGCATCGTGAGTAAGAGGGTTTGCTTGCCGCACAACTCACTTTTAAAGTTACTTAATTTTTACTACTCACCTTAAACCTTTTCGTGTTTGCTACTGTTTATTTGCTTCAGACGTGCAAACTTTCCAAATCAACGTTCTTGTATTTTTGCCCGCAGTAAAGTAGATGTAATTTTTAAGGATCAGATAATTTACACATAAATAACAACCATTCATAAAGCAAGCCACTCCCGCAAACACAAGTGCACCGTTCGCTATAAACCTTCCATCTGAATGGTCAACGCTAGTCTGTTCAATTATTTGTAACTAAATATGGAATATTGTCGATCGATTCCTCGTTGCTACAGCAAATAGATATTAGTATGCCTTAAGGGCGCGCACATTAGATCTACTCAACTCCGACCCGGCACCGACACAGCGAAAAGACTGCAAAACTGAAATTCAATTATGAGTTTTATATTTTGTTGCGCTAGGTTGAACTTAGAACCTATACTTGAAAGATGGGTAACGAACGGAACAGTCGGTGTCGGAGTTGAGTAGACGTTGAGTTCGTGTAATGTGCGCAGGCCTTAACAGTGTTTAAATAAATTTAAAGTAAAAAAACTTCTTTAAAAACAAGTCTTTATTTAAATGCCCTAAAAAGAATATAATAAACTTTCCCCTTGAAACATTTACTTCCAACTTATAAGTTCGTCTATTCAATTTAATAACTTGTGCATAACAGTGGTTCAACTACTATACCTATTTATTATCAATAGATGACTATGTTCATAGAACGTAACACACAACACATACCACACAACAAATTCAAAACGACATCACATAAATTCAAAACCATCTCAAAATAACATTTAAATTTTACTAAAGCGTCGCATATTCTGCCGACAAACCTGGCGTGAACTTTGGCAGAAATCAAAATAGGCACGCAAAATCAAAATCGCACGACGCTCAGTCGCATCTAAATATAATGTATGTGAGTGGTCGCCGGACGAGGGCGGATTCAATTAAGTGCCCCTAATCGTTACTTGTAAACTGAATATGACTCATTATCAATAATTGAGCACATCGTTATGTTTAACAGTCAGGATCATTGAATGTTTGTATTTTCAAGCTTCTGATTGATATAAATAAACATTGAGAACTTTCAAAAATAAAAATTAGGTATAAAATCCAAAAATTTACATTTTTGTCTGAGATAATGTACACATATGTGTCTTTCGACGGAACCAAAGGTCGGTCGAGAGTTGTTATCTTATCATCATTATACGAGTAGGTATACCTTTTTTTACGAAAGTTCCGCGTAACTTTCGTAAAGAAGGAGGAGGAGGAGTATGAAATTTGAAACATAGTTTATATAGAGAAGGAGTGCAGAATGCTAATACTTGAAATGCATTTAAAATACATTAAATGAATTATTAAAACATTACACAGACTAATATAAGTGACTCTATTCACAATGCCACTTTGACACGCCGTTTGAAATGTTAGGGTCATCGTTCATAGAGCAAAAAGTTATCTGTTGTTCAGTAACCTTTTGACAAAATGAATTACCAATTTCGACCGCAGAACGGTTTAGGTACAAAGTTTTTTTAAATCTACAAAGCATTAGTCTGGTAGCCAATAAGAAATAACGTCACTGCTACGTCCAACACCAAAGTTATTTGGTTTACGTCCATCATTACGTCACCGAGTTGTAAATGTAGTTACACCTACCATACTTTAAACTTTCGTAAAATACGTTTGAAGATCAGGATAGACATACAAACTCGATCAGAACAGATACCAATTTTTGTTTTCATTGAATGCGTCGTAAAGAACTATAAATATTCAAAAACTGTAGCTCCTTAGTAACAGTGCCAGTGTTCCGACAGACGAACGCTGGCGCTGGCGGAGGAGTTGGGCGACGCGGCGGTGGAGGCGCAGGCGTGCTACTCGCTGGGCAACACGTACACGCTGCTGCGCGAGTACCGCACCGCGGAGGAGTACCACGCGCGCCACCTCGCCGCCGCCAGGAAGCTGCACGACCGCGTGGGCGAGGGCCGCGCCTGCTGGTCGTTGGGCAACGCGCACGCCGCGCTCGGCAATCATGAGAAGGCGTTGTACTTCGCGAAGGAACACTACAATATATCAAAAGAGGTAAGTGCGATTTTATACATGTTTGACGCGGCTGTAAAAGCCAGTCACGTGGACGTGACGAGAGCCCCTGTAACGTCCTCTGTAACGTGTTAGCAGTCTACTGGTCCCCAAAGCATTAGTGAAGTGTGCTCGTGCCTGAGTCCTGCTCCGGGCATTCAGTCGTTACTTCAACAATTTGAGCGGCGTCAGTCCTAGCTTTACTTTATACACGCTTTCGTTCACGTTTAAACTTGAAAGATGTGGTACAAGATACGGAAGCGGTGCACACGAAGATCATGCTAAGTAGTGATTTGTTCGAAAAGCTTATTCAAAGATGTAATACTGTAAACAAGATGTGTAATGTAAATACTTTATAACGTTGAATTATATTTAAAAGGTTTTTAATTACCGTCTCCATAAAATCATAATTTCACAATACGACAGAAAGTAGTTGTAATTCAGCCTTATGTATTGCAGCCTTATAAACAAAAAAGTCAGACAAAAACGCAACTAACTTTGCAAGTTAAATAAAGTCTCCCCCCGTAACTTGCTCGGTATCCGCATGATCGGCTATTTCACAATTAACCACCCCAATCAGTGTCACGTGCTGACTCTGCTTACAGTGTATACGTATACAACTATATTTACACTGGGCATAGCATAGGCATTTGATTACAAAGGGCAGACCGGAGAGTAAAAATTAAGTTGCATCCCTCGTTTGTAACGTCGTTTGTATCGTTCATTCGATTATATCATGGCGCACGCTTAATGGAAAATTGATCTATTAGTACTTGGGCCAAAATGTAGTTACATACAGACAGGTTCGTATTGGAGCCGTCTACTGCGTGCCATGAAATATGTATAATAGAATTAGGCTGCGGTCGGACAGTGATTTTGTTGTTGTTCTATCGAACAAAGACATAATACGCATTTAATGACCGAAGGTTTTTACGTCTGAATTTAGAAGTAAGTTTTATTAAAAGTTTAACGCAAAATGTTATCCAATGTATGTAGATGCCCTTTACGCGAGGCATACACTGTAAATAGTACCTAATTGTGTTTTTTGTTTACGAGTTCCTCTTTAGGCGCCGATCACCACAATACATCAAGTAATTCGTATGCCAACAGACTGCAATTTATATGATTACACTTCATTGGAAATTCTATAACGACCTGTTATTGGCGTTTGCAAAGGCGGACTCATGTCTCATAACATACTTTACTATTCAACCGTAACGAGCTATTTTTCACTGTTCAACCGTCTTAACTCGTAATAGTACATTACGACGTTTGGCTTAACGACTGCTACCAAAAAAAAGCAATTAGAAACATTCATCTCTAATTTTGAGAGAGTTTTGATATTGTTTTTTTTTGCATCGCTCAATCCTAATGAATAAGGGGGGGGAAAATGCCTTTATGTCTACGGACCCAGGACGAAACCGGATAACATGCTCATTCAGCTCAGCATCTATTTGTTTTTTTTTGTAGACCTTGATTCGAGTACATCTCGCTGAGATATCGGACGTATATAATGATAAAGAACCGTTTTATCTTCGATTATCGATATCCAATCGATATCTCAGCTACCAATGATCGCACAGAAAATTTAAATTAGATTTTGAGAACATGAATACCATCGCTGCTCTGAAATATTTTTTTCTATTGTTTATTTGACTGAAAAAGCAAGGAAAAAATATATAATTTTTTCTTTAAAAAACAAAAAATGTGTAAACCAAATATAATATATCATGTTAAGATTATCTCCGACGGTTGACTAAAAGCCTTATCTATTATAATCGGTTCTGGATAAGTAAAATTGAAAGCTAATAGAAATAGACTTTCGTGGCTGTTAATGCCGCGTAGACCTCCTACCGCACTCGTAGCAGTACGTACGTCCCATACGTACGCTTGTCGGCTCTACGGCGGCCGCAATGGTGGCGTATACCGTAGGCCGTAAATCACTTGTTATTTGGTTTTATCCCTGTGAAACCTGCTTACATAATATATAATAACTTACATCATTATTGTATTCTTGGTTATGTACACAAATAAATCTCGCGTCAAGCTTGTATAAAAATTGATAGGTTTCATTTACATTGCAACCATTGAGATACTATGTACATACATACTAAAGCGAAACCTGTGCATTTAATTGAATCTACTCCCGCTTAATCCCAACGGTGTTTGCATGGTGGCAGGGGGTTTTACCCGCCTGGCTAACTACCGCCCTCCTAATATGGAGTGTTTCAATGTGTCGAAATGTTTTATTCGTGCCCCGAGTGCCGCGCCGTGTCGGGTGCTGGGAATAATGCGAGTCTTCCGTTTCTTTTTGGGTGGCAACGCGTCAATTATTCTTTTCGTCAATTTCGGTTTACAGTTGTCCATGGGTGAGGGTGCTAGCCATCATGCCGCTCAATTTCTGTGTCGCGGGCACAGCTAGTTAGTGAAATATTTCGGGCGGCGAGTGCAGAGTGACGGGAACGCGGTCGGTTCCCTCTTCGTCGCCATTCGTTACGTCGCGCGCATTCTTATTTAAAACTACTGTTTGGTGCATATTTTTGCTCCAAATGCTCGTAAGCAAAACGGACATGAATAACAAATGGATATAAAGTGGTAAAAGCCGGTGTTATGTGACCAAAGCAGATCATGTATTGTTTGTAATTAAATTCCCAATTTGATCTTAGTCACAGGTTTACGGCCACATATATTGCGGCGGGCAGCATATATCGTAAATCGTAGCACGTTAGCTATGATATAGACTAATCGCGAACGCTCTGCTCCACCTAAGATGTGAACTTGTATTGTACGTCAGCTCGGCGACGTGCTCGGCATGGCGACGGCGCAGATGAACATCGGCGACCTCTGCAAAGTGTTAGGGCTGCCGATGGACTCGGAGCCGTCGCCGCCCGCGGAGCCCGCGCCCGCGCCGCGCACGCCCTTCAACGCTCTGCGGGTGCGCCGACAGAGCATGGAACAACTATCGCTAATACAGGTATATAGAAAGAAAGAAAGAAAGAAAAATCATTTATTATATACACAGCTAATACAAGTTTCATCTAGTTTTACCACCCACACTCATTATTGTCCTATGGCCCCTGGTGTTGCCAATGTCCATGGGCGACGCTGATCACTTACCATCAGGTGACCCGTCTGCTCGTTTGCCTGCTAGGGCTATAAAAAAAACTTAATGAATTTCTAAATCTTAAGTTGGTTGATTTCGGTGGTGAGAAAATCTTTGCAGATAGAAAGTGTTGTACAGAAAACGCGTGTACGCTTGCATCGCACCAATCTCCTTACACGAACCACAGATAACCCCGGACGCGAAGAAAAAGGAGGGCGAGGAGAAGCGCGAGTCGGGCCCGCTGCGGGGGGACTCGGAGGACGGCGACCACCCGGTGGAGTCGCTGATGGAGCTGCTGGCGCGCGCGCAGGCCGGCCGCATGGAGGACCAGCGCGCCGTGCTCGACAAGGAGAACCGGCCGAGGAAGCTGCAGCGCTCCGTCAGCAGCGGCAACAAGAACAGGTACCACACACACTACGCCAGGTCAACACCAAACTCGAAACTGGATTGCACACTTCTAAACGCATTGACGGAGAATAATATAGACTAATGGATCTAGCACACAAACTTAACGAACAACTTACGCCAATGACACGAAAGAAACGAGACAGAATGATCGTATGTTTTGTCTCACAATGCGTGCCGGTGCTTACAAGGACATTTGACTGCTGACCGTCGCATTTTTCATGTGCCTCATACAATTGTACGTCTATTACCACTCCAACCAAAAGACTGTTGCCGCATCGCAACGCAACAAATATCATCGCACACTTCCAGTGGTGTACCTACTCATGCATAGCTCTATTCCATCCACGAATCAACAAAGAATAAAGATAAAGAAAAAGAATAAAGGTAAGTTAAGCACTGTGTACCAAGACTATTATAAACTTAAAGTTATTTGCGACATGCTGATGTTGATATGAATTACTGAAAAGTTTACTTTAATAATTTGCACGCAGGTAATTTTGTTCAAACACGGGACTGTAACCACCGGTGATAATTACATAATAATTATATAAATTAAATAAAACTGTTTCTTCTACTGCACGTTCATGTTTAAAGTATTTCATCATAGGCTGCATCAACTTTGTTCATAACGTTTATAAAAAAAATCATACAATGATGAGCAGTTGTCGGTTTACGGCAGATTCTAAAATCTAGTTTTCATCAGATTTCGACCTCATACATTAGTAAACGAAGTTTTGAGTAGCTGCTCAGTTTATTTGTATTTATGTATGTAAATATTTGTGCTGACACATCTGTGAAACGGTAAATCTGTGTCCAAAGGTTTTTTACCAGTGCAATGAATTCATGTATAGCCTTAAATGTAATCGCCATGGATTACATATCCATGTAATCAACTTAACTGAACTCTTAACTCAACTCAATATATTCTAAGAAAGCCGAATACAAATTTTCAAAATATGTGCTTATAAGTTATCCTTAAAAGATATATGCCACACTTTATTGTAGAATTATAAACGAGGAATATTCAAACCATACTTTGTTCTTTATTTGTCAAAGGAATTATGCTGCGTTTTCGCTGAAAGCTCCGAGGCGGCCCGATATTTTCCGACTTCCATATCAGTTATCTTCATATTGTAAAATACATTAAAGTTTTGTATACTTCATATACAAAACTTTATATACTTCATATACAAAACTTTAATGTATTTTACATTCGTTTACAAATAACTACTTAAATAGTGGTACATATATGTATAATATGTGCGTGTGTTCTACTCTGCAAGTGCACGGTGCATGTACGTTCGCGTTTCGTGATGTAGTTGTACAAAACCTTTAGGTTAGCCCGTTCGGTTGACGGCAATATCTTGATTGCACCGACAGATCTTACGAGTTATCGCGTCTCCGTCGCACTTGAGATAATCTCGTGGACAACCTCACGATGTGCAATGTGTAGAGGACGTTGTTGTACAGCGTGACGCGGTCGTGGCGTATCCTATCACTCGTACTTTCGTGTGCCACAAGACGTTTTAATGAGTACAATTTGACTCAGTCCTAATCATTTCAAAGATTGCTCATTAAAGTTTTTTCAAAATTGTTTCGCAATTATGGGTGTAACATTTGTCCACGGCGCCGACGCGGGACGGTTTGAAATATCAATATCGAACCCAAGTGTTCGATCGAAGGCAGCGTGACTATTATCGTTTATTTAACCGGGAAAATATTAACTAATATTCGGATTCACACGGTGGTTCATATGGAATCGGAAATGGAAAGGTTAATTGGTCTCTCCTAATAATCTAAGTAGTCGTTTTCGTCGTCGTCGTCGTTTCGTCGTCGTTTCGTCGTCGACTTCATTGTCAATAAGTGATATTATAATCATAATAAATTAGTTATTCTGGTTGAATTCTCGAGGAGCAATGGGGGAGTGGGTCACGTGAGTAATACGCACCGCACCGTCGAGCCTCGGTATCATTTTTTCTTCTTCGCACCCCAATTTTCAGTTCAAATATTTGTATTCATTTAAAATAACTATGTATTTATTTCATTGAAACAAATAAGTAAATAATATGGAAATTATTCAAATTGTCTTTTGTAACTTTTTTTACAATAATCCTTTATAATTAAACACATAGTAAATGGAAGAGAATGTAACAAAAATGAAAGGAAAAATAAATTATGGGCGAGCTGAGGTCGCGAAGGGGGGGGGGCGGGGGGGCGAGGGGGGCGGGGGGCGCGGTTAAGGGTAAAAAGTTTAATAGCAAAGTTGTAGGTAATATAAAAATCAACAACTTTTATTGTTACTTTTTTTCACATAACCTCAAAATGTATGTGAAAAAGCACCCTAATTTTCAATCGAAAATTCTTGCGGTATAGAAATCTTTTTTTTTAAGTCTGTGGGTTTTTTGTTCGTTGAAATCTCTACTTTCTGATGGTGTAAAAATACATTATTCTATTCTATTTTACTATGGTACATTTTCTGCGCTTATACTGCGACTGTTATATGTTCCTAAATATCAAAGCGGCGGCACGGTAAACGTCAGTTCACTCCACAGAATTAATCAGACTTTACCATTCAACATTCCACCCAACAACGCGAACGGTAAGAAAATTGCCACATTTATGTAGTTAGGTATAACGTTGTGTTAACTATAGTAACTAGTTGAGTAACTTGAATAACATCGGCTTGTCCCGCACATGCCACAAACTATTAATGGACACATTATTACTCACTGATTATTAAGTGCTGGAACCCATTAAAAATACCACATGAACACGACATCCATAGGTATATCGAACAGCCAACCAGACCGCACATCCATTTGATCTTGATGGTGTTATATAAATAATGAATGTCATTTATTATAAGCTGTAGTAGCAAAGGTGACAAAAAAGCAAATTCCGAATATAAACTCTCAGCACATATCTATATATATAAAAGGAGAAGCTGACTGACAGACTGACTGACTGACTGACATATCAACGCAGGGCCTAAACTATAAGGGTTAGAAACTTGAAATTTTGCACAGGGGTTCCTTTATAACGTAGGGGAGCACTAAGAAAGGATTTTTGAAAATTCACCCCCTAAGGGGGTAAAACGGGGGTGCAAAGTTAGTATGAAACTTTGCCGTTTTTGAGGGTATTTGAATGAAATTCAGTATGAAGGTATTTCATTGAAAGTTATGAAACATGTTTAAATTTTTTTTCGAAAATCATCTCTTAAGGAGGTAAAAGGGGGGCGCAAACTTAGTACGAAAGTTCTCTGATTTTATCAACTTTTATATATTTAGGGATTTTTGGCGGGCGAAGCCGCGGGTATAGGCTTGTATTTTATATTAATATAATTTGTATAAAAGTTAAGTTTGTAACGGAAGCCGCACACGGAACTTATTGCGAAAGTATTGTTACCCGACTGCGCGACGCAGATATTTATGTTTGTCATGTCATGTATTTATGTATGTATGTATGTCTACGCTGTATATCGGTACTTTCTTCTTTGTGGTGCTCTAGAGACCAAACGCCCGCCAATTATTATCATTTTGACGTAAATTTGTCCTAATCTCGCGTGTGTCGCTAAAAACGTGACGTGTAAATGAAATAATAAAATTTACTAACAGGTTCAATAAAATTTTAAAAGGTCACACCAGGGGGCGCGCAATAATGTTAGGCTGTGCGCATTTGGGATCCTGTTTTCATTAACGTATACTAAGCTTTGGGTTGTGTTTTATTTCAATATTGTCACAGGAGTGGGTAAAGGATAGGATATAAATAAGGCCGGTTTCAATAACTTCACACCATAGGGTAACACTCGCGACACTGTCAGAACTGCTGCACGACACTGTTCACTTCACTTCTCTTTTTACTTTACTGCTCTTTCTTTATTTTTCCGGATTCGCTTCCTCGACACTGAACTGCCCATGTCGTGTTTTCGATCGCCAAATGTTGGCGATATTTAGTTGGACGGGTTCTGTCGTCATTGGCAATCATTAATGTAAATCGATTCCTAAAGGAGACGTAGCAACGTAAAAAATCATATTTCAAATCATGGAAGAACCGCGAGTGAAAAAGGGACCCAGAAATTCTAGAAGTTAGATAGGCAAGGGGGTTGGGCGGGATCGCAAAAAGGATTCAGATATCGTACAACGTAGTGCCTAATTAGGTAGGTTGGGGGGTTCGGCGGGCGTGCAGCGTGGAGGGTGCACGGCTCGATCAGCGGCCACTCGCCGTTTGCGCGCCTGCTGTACCACCCGTGCCCACAGCCAGAGCTCACCGCCCGCGAACAATACATACATATATAGGTATACTCCACTCGTGTAAGTATATATTTTTCCGCGGTACGATATTTTTTGCCAAAAATGTATGTTGTCTATAAACTTAAAAAAACGAATCTGTAACCAAGTATATTTTAATGTAAATAAATATCAACTTGTAGTCAAATCTCTTCATACCAATGAAATATAACAAATTTAATTATTTACTGTCGAGTTTTAAAATACAAACATAATATTATATAATAAACTAGTGGACCCGCCCTCGTTTCGCTTCGGGAAATATGTCCCTCGGTATGCACGTCCAAAAAATTGTTAGGAGTGATTCTTTAAACTGACGTAATTTTTTTTATTTTTCTCAACCGACTGAAATAAAACAACTATTTGTTAAGTGAAGCTTACCACAATAAATTAGTGAAAACCGCACCCAAATCGGATAAGCCGTTTCGGAGATTAGCGCGTACAAAACCACAGACAAACAGACATAAATTCTAAAAATTATTGTTTTGGGTTCTGTTGCGTTAGTGAAAACCCCCAGTAAAAGATTTCTCATGTCTTGTATGTAGAGACAGCGACCAGTTACAGATTTATTATTAGTATAGAATAGATTTAAGGCCTTTTCCATAGTAGGTACTCATAGTTATGTACCTATTAGTTAATTGTAAAATATTGATGTCAAGCCGGGATTCGAGTATAATTAGTATCAGAAAAGTTGTAAAGCCATTCTAAGTTACAAATTCTTACTTTTTTCTAACTCTTAAATTAACTTGACTAGTGATTCACTTCGTTTTTCAAGCGCTCATAGCCCGGCGGCTTGCGTGGATCTTAAGTGATCGACAAAGTTAGGCAACAGTGGGCGGTCGGTAGGTAGTTGGGTGGGCGACCGCTAGTAGCAAAATTGCTTGGGTGATTCCGTGCTTCGGAAGGCACGTAAAGCCGTTAGTCCAGGTATTATCATTTGGTAACAGTCGTTAAGCCATTACGGATGCCTACGGGCGGCTTAAAGATTTTCGACACTTGGGTTGGCCTAAACTAAACCTTCACCAATCCGTACTGGAGCAGCGTGGTGGAGTATGCTCTAGGCCTCCTCAAGTACAAGGGGAGATCCGTGCTCAGTATTGGGAAATACATTGGTTGAACGTCAATGGTTTGATTCTCGTCCGAGGCAAATACAATTGTAGTTACGACGTTAATCTGTGTAATGTTTGTGTGTGCCGAGTCACCCGCCACACCAAGGTGCCAAGTGAGTGAACACGTTAGGGTATTACGTACTTATATCGATATTTCCGTGTGTTGGTTGTGCACTTAGTTCTTTAAAACAAGGTAATAGATAAGATTTTACTATTAATAAGATACTTTTGCCCTAAGTTAAAAGCAAAAAAACGAACCGAGCCGAAATCTATTTACCGTGCACCGAACCGCGCACCACCAACTCAGCACTTTGTCGCGCAGGCTCATTGTTGATTGGTTACGAGGTTACGACAATGCAATATGTCGCTGATCACAGAGTTCCGTTCCGTTTTTCTCCTTCCTGCCCCGACTCCGTGGGCCAGGAAAATGTCTACCGGCTGTTTTATAGCATCACATTCAGTTAGCGACCCTATTGGAGTAAAATCAATATTCGAACTTCCTGTCGTCATTAAATTTGCTTTTGTGTCTACTTACTGCTGCGCTAGTTGCTAATTAAATTGTAAAGGAAACCGTGGCCCGGTGGATAGCGTTTTACCTGATCGCGTCGATAGCGCGGGTTCAAACCTCGGCTAAAATATATTTTTAATAATTTATTTTTTAAATATTAATAATTTATTTTTTATTAAATTTTTATTGTATGCTTTTTTTCCAGTTACAACAATTTTTTTGATTATTTATTAGAAATAAAATGTAAATGTAATTTTTTTTATGCTACATATTATTTTAAAAAGAGAATGTTTTCTTTTTTTATTTCTTTTGTCATTGTGTATTAATTGCATTGTTTTGTAATTTCTTGCAGCCAGCTTCATCATGTCGGACTCTCCTGATGACTTAGATAATTTTGAACAAAATTTTTTGTATGTACTACCTATTTCATTCTTTCACTTTTTAAATTATATTTTACATTGTGTATATTATTATGTAGTACTTGTATCTTTCACTCTTATATTATGCCGTTTTGAAGCTTTTTTATAACACCTACGACGAACTCCGATAATATAATTAGTTTAAATTGTAATTGAAAAGTTTTTACAGTTGCATGTTAAAAAAATCGGTTGACCGTGCATGCCAACCCTGTAACTTCCCGCTAATTTGATATGTCACGGAATCTCAAAGTTATGTTTAAAAAAATCCTAAAAATTTTCAACGATTTCTCCCGAACAGATCAACCAATTTTAAGCGCTTTGCAGCATTCGACGCCGTCTTTGAGTAGAAGAGCTGATTGGATTTATAAAACCAATCAATACAGTAGTTAGAAAGTTATTAAGAAAACTCAGTTTAAACATATTTTAACCCTCCGGATTGCCATCAACCGCGTTTTGTTCGATCCAGCCGTTCAAAAGTTATGAGAGGTTTACACACACATATAGACCACCATCATCGGACACCATCGCGAGTATTGTCAGAATAATTTCCTGGAACCTCAATACGTGAACATCTGATGAAAACTCGATTTTCTAAAATCCGGATCAAAGCAATATCAAGTTTATTTTTCAATTTATGAAAATTTCAATTTCCTTAGCGAGAAGTTAAAAAGATGAATATCACCGAAAGTCAACTTTAGTCTAGTTAGCAGTGGCCACGGCAGATATTTATCGTACAGATAATAATTGTGTTCTCGAGTCATATTGGAAGGTACATACATGGAAGTTCAATCCAGTACCTCGGTTTCATTATCTTCAAGAAATTATAGTTTCGCTGATCAGCTGACCCATTTTGTAAGCAGAAGATTTTAAAGTTGTACTTAAGATATGCATGAGGAACATACCGCACATTCGTGCCGTGAAATTTGCTATGATTGGATGCAGCACACCAACACCATGACTGTGATGGAAACCATGCCCACACTGTCAATGTTTAACTGTAATAAAGCAATGTTGTAGTCGAGCATTATTAACGCTCCACACTCTAACAGAAATTTAAACTCATCATTCAAATTTTCGCCTCGCTGGGAATCGAAACCACGAACCCTTGGAACAGCGATCGGTCATGTTAACCATTTCGCCGTAGGGGTCGACAAACTTATACATTATGTACTATGTAAAAAGACTGTTAACACTAACACCGCTATTTCTCCAAATGGTCTGCAACTACACTATTAAAGTAAGGATGGCAGAAATATTATAGCTACAACCACAATGTACTACAACCCTCGTGCATGATACTGCGATCACTCGTATTGTAGTTATGTGTATATCCGTAACGAAGCTGTGCACGTCAAGCCGTTTGCGTATTTTCAATCCTACTCACGTGATTGCCACGACGCAGCCTAACGATTTTAGTCGAAACGAGTGTGTCACGTTCACAATAAATTTATCCACGCGTCCTTCCCGAGTACCCATGTTCATGGAAGGCATTGATATATTTCAGCGGGCACGAGGGCGTGATCGACATGCTGAACCTGATCTCGCAGCTGCAGTCGGACCGCATGAACAACCAGCGCGCGGAGCTGCGCCCGCTGCAGCCCGAGGACCCGGCGGGCGCCTCGCTGCCCGGCCAGCACGCCGCCAACACCATCGGCCTCAAGCCCGAGGAGGACTTTCTCGAAATTATCGCTCGCGTCCAGGTGCACACACTCACGTACGCAATCGTTATTCATACTGTTAAACGATGTTGGTTTTATTGTCGTTGTCGATCGTCCAGGGCTCCCGACTTGAGGACCAGCGCACCGAGCTGCCGCGCCAACAGAATGAGCCGGCGGCCCGCCCCGCGCCCGAACAGCGCCCCGCGGCCCCGGCCCCGGCCGCAGCCCCGGCCGCAGCCCCGGCCGCCGCCCCGGTCCCGGCCCCGGCCCCGGCCGGCGTGCAGGACACCGACGACGACGCGTTCTTCGCGCAGCTGATGCGCGCGCAGAGCTCCCGCCTCGAGGACCAACGCGCCACCGTAAGTACCTCCACGAGCACCCGCCGCCCGCCGGCCAGCACTCATGTGCCGCTGACTAATCTGCGATTCGCTCTAATGTTAATCGGACTGAAATTGCCATAAACGGAAAACCATACATATGTGTGTGAAAACAATTAAATGATATACTTAGCATCTGTATTAAGTACAGATATTTATTTAGATATTTTTAAATATTATGTAATTGCTATAATTATGATAAATCCTTTGTTATATGTTATTTCAATGGACAACTTGTGTATTTCCAGATCGGCGGGTCCCGCAAGAAGAACTAGGCCGGCGCGCGCCCGCTCTGTCTGCAAGCTGCTGCGTCTACATATCACCGTCAACTCCAATGTTTTCAACAGCTGCGCTTGCTGTCCGGAATTGAAAGCTAATTGTTTCGCTCTCACCCTCACAAATGTACCGACGTTAACGTCGCCGCAGGCTTTCCGATCTTTACACGGGTACACGTTTTGAGCATAAACATTCCCGTTTGAAAATATCACTAATCAATGTAATAATACACTTTGTCGTGTCATAATGTTAGGTTAATGGTAATATTTCTTGTGTATCTCGTGTAAAGCTTCGTGGTCAATTATTCATATGCAAATTTCAATGTCATAATCAGACGTCTCCCATGACTTCAGCGGTGGTATAGTGGTATGGCAATGCGACATAGATCTGTTGGCCGCCGCCACGGACACTGGTTTGTGTGCGATGTGAGAACGCGGCGGAGCGCACGTAAACAAACCTCGTCGTTAATCTGTTAGGAGACAATAACGACCTCGCGCCGGCCACAGACATCTCATCTCTGCACCAGGGAAGACCACGTTTGACGATGAAGTTGGTTACTCTCCACGGGCGCACTGTGGGTGTCCAAATAATAACTATATACCATAGGGTTAGCTAGGTTTTTTTTATTATTTAAATTTAAAAATTCCTTTACTAATATTTATTTTCATTAATTGAGTTTTAAAGTATATTTTTATGAATTTATCAATTAAATTTAAGATTATTTTTAATTAGTACCGGTGTTGAAGCGCGTGATCACGACAACACTGTTTTATATATTCTGCAAGCTTACAGTTATTAGCAGTCGATTCTCAATTATTTTATACTTATTATTATAAACTAAATAAACAAAGGAATTTTAAAAGCCGCCTCAAGGCGCCTCGAAAATTTATAAATATACATTTAATATAAAAAAATACAAGCTCATGGAAACGCGAAAATTTTATTGAATTGACCAAAAAAGGAATGAAGAGAATTGTTGTTGTTGTTGACTGTATCTTTAGAATACTTTGGCTTAAGATATACACTACTTTTAAGGAATTTAAAGTTGGTGATCTAAGGAAAGTAGTTCTTTGTAAGTACTCGTAAGCTGCGATACAGGCACAGTGACAGATCAATATGTCAATCAATTCAATCAATCATCAATCACCATTGACATTAGTATTTATGTCAATATCAATCACGAATTCACGATCAATTCACGTGTTTCTATGGAAGCTGGCACAGCCGCTTCCCAGATATTGTTTTTATTTTATTTAACTCATTCCAGCAACATCTTGCGCCGTATCGCCGTAACTCGGTAACAAATTAAAATAGCGGGGAAGCGGCTGTGCACAGTTTCATTCCCTTTGTACAAAACGTTGTTGTTAATACTTACCATGATCTGACATAATATGTAATGTAATATAATTATAATGTAGGTGTTAAGTAAGGCTGTGCGGAACCCGGTGGTGGCAAGGTCGGATGCGGATGTATCTCGGCGTCGAACTAACACCTGTATACGTACAGAATTTCAGAATTACACTCAATCATTGTGAATAACTTAAATTTGCGTAAACGATCATCTATCAAAATATTATATCTATGTTACAAATGAATCAATACTACGACAGAAAAATTTGAAACATCACTATACTACCCTACCCTTCGGCCGTCTGCTGATATTTGATTAAGTGCATAAAATTAAGTAGTCGAAGTTGATGTGTGCGAGCGTCACGTGGACTGAACATCAGCGCCGTTGGATGTGGTCGGCGGCAGAGTTGTTCCGAGATGCGCGTGATCATTCTGATAGTTCGTGTTTGATGTCTAATAAATGATTACATCCCACCTGTTAAGTTTTATTTTAAGATGCAATAAGTATATACGTGTTATTTGTTTCAACTAAACATAAAACATCGGCTTAAAATATTTAGCACAGTACTGTAGTTCGCCTTCATTACATTTTACGACATACGACCACTTATTAACAAATGAGTGTCGTAATCATATTTTGTTTTATGAAAATGATTCCTGTTTTGCCTGTTACATATGTTTTGCATGTTATAATAAAATACCTACATGAAATAAATGATTTGTGTTTGAGTTTGAATGAACTATTAACAGCGGGCTCCTGTAACGTCCGTGTGTCCCCAGGGGACTGAAATCTGCCACAAACAACCCTTTCAGCCCGGCGAATTTACATAGTGAAATATTTGTAGAGAACCAGTTCTGTGTACTGTCATTACGTGGATGCAGTCCTCGTGCAACATCTTTCGACTTCTAAAATAAAAAATACAGAGTTTCGTTAACTGTTAGTGAGCTTCGCGCTGATTTTTATTCTTTAAATTATAAACTACCCGCTCACTGGTCAAACACTGTTACAGATTGATATTGCTCTAGGAGAAATTTAAGACAATCATTCAAACATTTTGATACAATAACATGAATATGAACAATGAGATCTTTTGCGACTACTTTAATAAATTTCCAGAATATTATAAAAAAAAGTGCGTGCTTAGAAAGTACACAATGTTTGACATTAATTTGTCATGTCAGAAGTTAAACTTGAAAGTTCATTGATGTTATTCTAGATGGCGCTGACAATCTACCAATACAGGAATAGTTTATATTAGAAAATTATTTTGTCATTTCGGTTTTTTCAGAAATGGTAACGTAATATTCTACAAATTATTCTTATTATTTAATATATCATACGTATATTTCTTTATAATATGACACAGTTCGTTAAGAATTTGGAATATTGTCGAATGCAAATTGCCATCTAGCGATAGTTTTAAACTATGAAGGGATGTACAGTCACGTGCAATAATATTATGTATACATTGTCACGTTTTCTAAATTATTTTAACTTGTACCAATCTAGAAAAAAGTGAACAACAATTCGTTCTAAATTAACTAACCATTAAACGATGTCAAAATAACGTATAATATACAATTTAGAACGAATTGTTGTCGTTCAAGTTAAGATATTTTAGAAAACGTGACAATGTATACATATTATTGCTCGTGACTGTACAACGCATCCTACAAGTCCTACAACGTCCGAATACAGAAAACCCGACCGCAATTATTATGTTCAGTTGGTACTTTGGTAGGTGGTAGTGTTTGTAATAAATTGTTGGAGTAACGTGCACGTGCTAAAAGTTAATTATCTTTGTTAATAATTATAATCACTACATAGTATAAAACAAAGTCGCTTTCTCTGTCCCTATGTATGCTTAGATCTTTAAAACTACGCAACGGATTTTGATGCGGTTTTTTAATAGATATAATGATACAAGAGGAAAGTTTATATGTATACCTAATATATTAAAGTTTTTCGCAAAATGAAAAATAACGCGCGTGAAAATAAATTCGTGCGCTGGTTACGTTTAACAATTTTGGACTTGGGTACTAAGGGACAGGTTTCCCGAGGCGAAGCGAGGGCGGGTTTACTAGTTAAAATATATATTTATTTTTGAATGTTTCATTACTATGTTTTAACTATTTTGAACCAGTAGGTCGAGGTTATTACTTTAATATTAATAATAATGGATATGAACTACATTTAGCTCGAGTTATTGATTCATTAGATAGATATGTAGGTAAGGGTTGTAAGTGTAAGTAGGTAATAAATATTTTTTATGTACCATCATACTTTTAAGAAAGCCTATACCTGTATAACTGAAGATACTGACAGCATAATTGTTACTGCAGCCAACAATAAAATAAATTAAGCCAAAATATACTCGATTAAACAAAAATTATGTTGTATTTTTTTATTCTTTTACTTTTGCCTATAATATGACTCGAGTGTTAAGTACTGGTGTCATGGGCGGGGTGACTGCTTCATCTCTGATGATTTGTCATCTCTTATTACAGCTCGCGGAGTCTACCAAAAACTTATAAAGGTTCGTGTTAGCGGCTCTGAACATAGAGTGAAGCAAGTGAATTTTAACATGCGTAAATTATAAGCATATAAACGGCAGAGTATTTTATTTCAATTAGGTAGGTACTTAATATTTAATTATCACTTGCTTCGGTGAAGGAAAACATAGTGAGGAAACCTGCACACCTGAGAGTTCTTCATAATGTTCTCAAAGGTGTGTGAAGTCCGCCAATCCGCACTTGGCCAGTGTGGTGGACTATGGCCTATACCCCTCACTGTAAGAGGAGACCCGTGCGCAGCAGTGGGACAGTTATGGGGTTTGATGAGGTAGGTAGGTACTTAATTAATGGTAGGCTTAAGGAATTTTGTCAGTCTCACGTTTGAATTATAAAAACAGTAACCGAAACCGACGATGAAAAGATCAGTTCAATAAATTAAAAAAGCTTACTGTCGTGCCGTAGTAATATGATGATTCTACAAATTTATATAATGTGCAATATGGGTCTAAGTTGGTGCATGTTAATGAACGACAAGCGACAATAAAGGCTTTGGGCAGTTTGGGCCCTTGACTAATGTACCTAATGCGGTGTGGTCCTTGTGGTGTTAGGATTAGCATAATTGTTTCAACGATAGCAAAAAATAAAAATGGACGGGAACATTGAAGAAATAACCGTGGTATCTTAATTGTGTGAAGAGGCAGAATGAATGGAAATAAATAAAACGTCTTCTATACACACAATACTTTAAATTCTCGCTATTGTAACGGGAAAATACCACCACCTTATTCTATAGCGTTTAAGCAATTCTAATCAAAGTTACACTCATTTCATTAGAAAATTTTCCCGAAGCGAAATGAGACAGTCCACTAGGATAGGTATAAAATCTCAAGACAAATTATGTAGGTACTTATGTGTTCGCAGAACAATCTATTTGTTGCAGAAAACTCACGATGACACTGAGCTAATTAAGTAGGTAGGCTACTTACCTAGTTAATTAGCTCAAGTAGCACATAGGTAGGTAGGTAGTACCTATTATTATTTTCCTTCAAATAAAATGCGCTTTTCAATAGAAAATACTCCGCCCCGACTTTCTTATATACCAGGGTTTTTTTATGTAAGTTATATTACTTAAATAAGTTAATGCTTGACTACAATCCCACCTGATGGCCAAGGTGTTGAACGCACTAACTTATAAAAAGCCTATTCACTCTCCCACATCATACACAGGTGGAAACACCGACGCAGGCAAGCTATAGCAATAGGCGCGACGCTACAGCGTGATTTGTCCATTTGTCCTTCATAAAACCAAAATAATATACCAAAATTATAAAACTTCGAGGGGGGGGGGGGGTTTACAAACTACATAGGTAAGTACAAATTATAACATATTTTATTAAGTATACAGTAAATAAATAATCTTACAATACTTAATAATAATCTTACAAAACTTAATAATAATCTTACAATACTTCAGCGCCCTAAAGTATAATATTTGCTTTACTGTGTGTGTGTGCCTATTTCTTTATGATTATAGTCAACAGTTAACACGCCTGACATTATAATGGAATGGAAGACGACTACGACAGCAAATCAATCGAGACCTTGATAATGATAAAGTTGACTTGGCAGCTGAGTTTACTTTAACAAGATGTAAGGGTAATTATATCATGTCGTCCCGTTTCACTTGCTAAATACACTGAATTAGATTAATTATTATAAATTACGCAAATGTTTAATAATTATAGCTAAATAAATACTCGTTTCTCAGTTTATCCTACTATAATATAAAACCTAAGTATTGATACAAAATAACAAATATAACGCTGGCAAATATACACATTTAATTTACATGAATGGAAATTTCCTATGACATGTCATCATTAGTGATTTGGAATGAAATTATACGCGACCGGACAGCTGAGGAAAACTGACTTTTGATTTGATGTCTTTTGCGCGATAACTACTAAAAAGTTTTTTAACTTAATTTGTTAAAAAATATTATTGGTATTTATTTAGTTCCAAACGTGTTTTCGTTGACAATTGACATACAGTTTCGATAGTTTCGTGTCTTAGTTAATTTTGTGTTGTGAACTTCTGTGTGGCTCGCTAGCGAGCAGCGGCGATCTATTATTTATTGAATTTTCCATGCTTTTTCAAGCGAGATGGATGATTCTCTGCATCAGCCTAGCACATCGAATTGTAGCAAGTAAGTACTGCGCATGATTTTTTAGCCTCTCTTGATATATATTGTCCTAAATGTGCACAAAACATTGCGCGCCATTATATCCGTACAAACTTACTTTTGAAGTACTTTGGTGTTAGTTTTAAGCTGGTATTTATTAGCTACATATATGAACACTTTTGAACTTTTTATTTCATTTTTAAACGCTTTTCTTCTCACGTTAAAGTGTACCTTTGTTCTTAAACATTTTATTTAGCTTAAATTTCGATCTTGACACTGACAGTAACTTCAAACAAGTAGTTGTGAAGTTTAAAATAAGTTCTTTTTTTAATAATACTGCTTGGAAGGTGTATAGTAATGTTGTGTAGTATTACGTTTTCTTAAATGTCTCTTGGTATCTGCAGCGTAGTAGTATTAAACATTATATTCATGATAATGAAATGTTGCCGTTAACCTTAATTATGTGTTTACTGAAATAATTTAAGAGGAATAAATAAATAAACATGTACTTCGTTAACAACTGTTATAGAAATAAGACATCTATGTTGTTTTTAAAATATCAATAATAGAATCAACCAAGCTGTTATGAAAAATATTATGTCTCTCGGACTCACTGGCTCCAGATACTAATAACAAATATTGTGGGTCACCGGTCAATACATGATTAATTAAACCTAACAACAACATTATTCCAAATCATTATCTTAGCTAAGTAGGGTTGTATCACAAGTTCTTGCAATGCAATCACTAAAGATGTGGTTCCTTGTATTTATAACGTATCAAAAAATACCAAATCGCCACTTACCATGAGTTGGAATCATAGTCTTGACTATGACCTAGAAAAAAGTTAATTTCTTAATGTTGCAGTGCTATTTCTTCTGTTTCTTGTTCTCTTTTGAGCTTGTAACATTTGGTAAATAGTGATTTTGGCTTGGATTAAGCACTTGAGTATTTTAACATGTGAATACACCATCAAGATCATGTTATGTCTGTTTGTTGCATGAGTACCCTTTGCCTGTGGGCACAGGCCCGAAGATTACAGAACCACATTTTCTGTACCTGTATGGTGTGGTCCAGTTCAACAGTTCAGAGTTTGTACAAATATAGAATTAGTTATTCCTATTCATGGTTGCGTTAATGTTAGCCATTATCATGGTGTCAAATAAATACATGAATAAAAGCAATAGAACGCAAAATATCCAAAGTAATACACAATATTATAAGTACAGTAAATTCTAATTATTATTTGATAGTAATGTGAGGTTTGATTGATTGGTAAAGAAGTAGTAAAATAATCAGCGTTTCTATGGAGTGTGTGCCCTGTTGCCACTCATAGTAAATGTTGTAGTTGACATAGCCAAGCGGATTTATTATTCGGGGAGAAATTTTATCGAGAAAATTTGGAAAAATGTTTCAAGCCTTAATTAAAAAAATTGAAAGCAGTGATAAACAGTGATAGCCGTGTGGTTGAAAGTTGCACTACCGACCCGGAGGGTCCGGGTTGACACCCCGCACGCACCACTAATTTTCAAAAAATTATGTGCATATTAAAAATTATCACTTGCTTGGGTGAAGGAAATCATCGTGACGAAACCTGCCCAATTGCGAGTTCTCCATAATGTTACCAAAGGTGTGTGAAGTCCACCAAACTGCACTTGGCCAGCGTGGTGGACTATGGCCGGAACCCCTTACATTGTAAGAGCAGTGCCCAGCATTGGGACGGTTATGGTGTGATGTGCGAGCTCGGCGAATTGTGGCGATGATACAATCTACTAAAAATGTACTTAATGTAATAATAATATTTGGAATTAGCAACTACTTATGTGAAATAAAAATGAAAAGTAAGTAGGCACCTACAGATATTTATCAATAATATTACAATATTTATTACAAAATAAAATAACATTTAGAATGATTGAATACATATTCAAGGTAAAAATAAAAATTACTCAATATTATTTCATACTATAATTAAAAATACATACTTACAAGTAAAATTTTGCAATGAAAGCGTAAAATACTCATAGTTTAGATTCTAAACTATGAGTAGGTATTTTAAGCTTTAACTATTACGTAACTAAACTAAAACGTAACTTAAACTAACTTCTAAACTTCAGAAATTGAGGAAACAATAAAAAATATGAATGCATATTGTCTGGGTTATATACCTTTTATAAGTACCGAGTGGATAGGTAGTTACGTCTCGAATCTCATCAACATAAATTTTATCGCGAGCCTGGTATGATCTTTCTGGAAACTATTCGCTGAATACAAAATTCAGTATAATTTGTTGGAATTTATTTTTATTATCTTCGGTTGTTGGGGTGCAGCGACGTCCAGATCAACTGTCATCTTCACAGCTTGTTACCTGGAATAAGACTTAGCATCGGTAGCACTGTCAATTGTCACCCGTCGTCGATACGGATTTTTTTTCCTAAAATAATACTTAATCATCGCACTTTCTGTTTTGTCCATTTTACTATACTATATTACGACAGTCCAAATTCAAATTATTGTATTAAAATCTGAAACAAACTTGCTATTGTTTTACATGACACTGATAGATATGTACATACTTGTCTTTAGTATCAAAAATCATAGCTGCTATCGTTATATCCATAATTATACAGAAAAAAAGTTTTATTAATGCCATAAAAGTAGTACGTATATAAAAAGTTGCCTGATGAACTAGGCCAATTATCTGTGCATTCCCATAGTTTTCAAGATCATGAGCACACCGTGTCTACGATAAACCATAATAAATAATATGAACCGCCGAGCGACCGTGTCGAAATTATAATGGCAATCACTAACATTCGGCTAATGATCGACCAATTGTCAGGGAAGTGATCGCCCTTTTTAGGGATTGGATGAACAGGCGTACTTTGTCAAGCGTCGAATTAACGGCGAAGGTGTCGGCTTTCGTATTCGTCATTAAGTAGTCGTCAATAATCGTCAAACGAGTCAGCTGGCGGTAAGTGGTCATCCAAGGACATCAAAACCATGGCAAACATCAGCAAGCGTTGCCGCCCACAAGTGAAGCGGGGCGAGGGAACGGCGTTATTTCTGGCTCATCCATATTTAGACCGAACGAAACGCGTGAATTTTTTTTTTATGATAAATTTTAGTTTTTTTTATTTTAGATTTTAAGACGAGTGGTAGCTGCCCATGCGAATAAAATCCCATGAATGAGTACCGTCCGGATTAATCTCGGTAATGCAGAACCCATTTCCAACAGTGTGTACGCCAACGTGCGTTGTTGGTCAGCAGGGCGTACCTACCATAAATAAGTAGGAAAGGTTGGTTTGAATTCGAGTTAGATGAAGCCCCTTCCTTACACCCTAAAATGTTTCATTAATAAAACCCAATAATTATTCTTTCTAATTTTAACTCTTTTTCATAACTTTGTTTTGTCACCTTGTGGCCCTTGCCTACCAAAAGGTTTTTAAGGCCTTTAAAGGCTTCGCAATTTCGCGACGGTGTTGGTTATTCAGGAACATTTTCAATAACCATTGACGAAAATTTTCTTTCTGGAAAGCGTTGCAAAACATTTTAAAAGCGAAATAACTTTTTCGCGAGTAGGTACGTCGATATGGAAGTTTCATCGTGCCAACCAATGTATAGGGCCTCTCATTGTGTTCATGAAAATGAAGGTAGCATCGAATCGGTTAACGACACCTTGCATTCTACCTAGTTGATAAAGTTCCTTATTTGTTTTTTGCAAGAGTACAGCTAGTACATATCGAGCATCGCCGCGACCTCCCTCAACTGTCGGAATAGGTATTATTGCCTGCCTGTCCGACTTGTCTTTTGCACACCTAGGCAAAGTATTAATACATTGCCCGCACGTTTTAGGTATTCTACACATAGTCTAGGTTTATATAGAATACCTGAATTATACAGATTGCCGGTAACATAGACACGAAAACCGGCTTTGTTTTATACTATTTAGAGATACCGTGGAAATATTAAACTAAACCATCCTTAGTGGGTGCTTAAGTCATTCAAGGGGTACCTTGTATGACTGTACGGTACTGTAGGAAAATAATTATCATGTTAGCTAGCTTCGTTAGTTTAGGCTCTGCGAAGATGTAGTCATCATCAGTCCGTCGTCCTTCATGAGTCTGATAGGACAATTGTATCAAGAGTGGTGTAGGTACGACAGGTGTAGGTTTACTGAAGCTCAGATAGGGCAGAGGTAACATAAGTTTAGTACCCACATACACGTATCCAAGTGCACTATGCTATGTGAAGTAATAGAATGTTAAAAGTAGTTTGTGTACAACCCTGTGCTACAGACTCATGATCAGCCGTGGGTTTGAGGAGCAATTGTCGCCGCCCGTCGACTTGGTGCGAAATCTGAAAGTGGCGCCCATAAATAGACGACGTGCCTCCCGCGCCCTCCAAACGATCGTCGGCGTCAGTCGATATAATTCTCCCGCTTGCACAGCTTTATGCTTCCACACAAATATTCTTTGATTGATTAGCGACATTTTTATGCTGGCCCGGCGAACTTCGTACAGCCTAACAGTCGATTCTTTAATTTTTTATTTTTTTTAATACTTATTCTGCTATTCGGGACACCTTCCCGGAACCCCTCCACTAACACTTAAACTTTATGGTATGGTATTAAAGTTCAAATTGACTTTTAAGTATTATTACGAATATTTTGTATGGGGATATAGAAAAGTGTTGTTTTTAGACTTTTTCAGGCAATTTTTTAAATTTTTCTCTCCGTAAGAACCATCTTCGTAGTTTAAGGAATACCTACTATAAAAAAAGAATTATAAAAACGAAATCGGTTGCTGTTTAGCTGTTCTCGAGATTTGCGCTTACCAACAAAATCAGCGATTCATTTTTATATGTAAGAAGACTAGCTGTGCCCGCCCGCGACTTCGTCCGCGTGGTTTTAATGGCTACGGGAAAATTTCTAAAATAAAAGTAGCCTATATTACTCCTTATTACATCAAACTATATGCCAATATTCCATTCAAAATTGGTCCAGCCGTTCCAGAGATTAGCCGGAACAAACAGACATACAGACAAATATTCAATACTGTTTATTGAATTTTAGTTATTTGTATATATTAAATTTGTCCAAAATGTTTCCAGTGTTTAATTTAGACATGCGTGGTCCCGAAACACAGTACATATAGTTCGTACAGTAGTTAGAGGAATGTCGGTACGCCGCGGCCGCCCCGCTTTGCCCGATCAGCCCGATACCCGTGCCTTGTACCATCCAATGATCCAACATAACATACTGCCCGCGGATGGTTGTAACTTGGATTAATAACAATTCGGTACCATTAACAAACCAAGCGTCTCACTGCTCCCCCCTTAGTCCATACTTTCGTTAGTGCATTGCATACGAGTACGATATCTTGACGTCAGCGCAGTAGCGCTAGTAAATATTAAATATTTTTAGAGGGATAGGACAATTGAGTATGCTTGCCTTCTTGTTTCACGTATAGTTATTAAGTGTTGTTTTTTATTTTAGATCGGGACGCCAGCTAGCGTGTCGCGTGGCGGCCATTGTGGTGTGGCGTGGTGTCCATTGGCGGGCAATACTAAAAAAATAAAAAAAATAACGCTACACACTCATAGCCCCACACTAGTATTCCCTGTGTCGTCGGTGCCATGGACAACACACAAGACAAGAACACACACACCCAGACCAAGAACCGAAATTTAAATTCATCATTCAAATTTCCGCCTCGCTGGGAATCGAGTCCAGGACCCTCGAAACGGCGATCCGGCGTGTTAACCATTGCGCTATCCGGGTCGTCAAACTGTGTGTATTGCCCGCCGATGGATATTGTATACTTGTTTGTTATCTTTTATCTATTTCATGTTAGTTACAGACTGTGCGTTTAGTAGTAGCGAGTAGTCCTTTCCGTGGTATCACCGTATAGTTTAAGCAAAAGCGGTGCTCTTTTGCAGGTAGCTCCGCGCGGGCGGCCCATGACACGACGGCGACATAGCAGGTACCACCGCCAAATAACACTAAGTTACTGCACCTACATCAATAAACTGCAGGTGAGACAACACCGAGCCGTCTCGTCGACTGCGGTATGGGCTCTTCATCAGGAATTAAGTCCGGCCTGCCGCCTGCTCGCGAATTATTCACCTAATTTATTTAAATGTCTTCGCTCACTAAACAAATTCAATGTACAAAATTTGAGTTGATTCAATTTAAAAATAGGCAACATAAAGTTTAAACGCAACATTACTTACCTACCTAGGTACGTAAGTATACTTACGCGCCGCGCCTAGCGTTGTCACTGTCAGCTGAACTGGAACTAAATTATTTCATTAGATATTTAGTTTGTTATCATATAATTACGACATATTACACTCGACATTCCTCCAGTAACATATTGCAAATAAAACGGTAGGCTGAACTAGGGCTTTCGAATACTGCATTATTCAAAATTATAAAATAGGTACCTATTTATCATTTCTGATTAACTAAATCAAAATACGAATTACTTTATGCTAAGTAAATTTATTTTTTACTTTTTAGTTTCCGTTTGAAGTCGGTTTTATTTTGTTAAAACTTATTTTATTTTATTTCGTAATTTTTAATCAATATAATAATTATGTACATTTATACAGAACTTGCGTTACTGAGTGACTAACAGACAACGAACAGCCGAAACTACTGAACGCAACAAGTTGAAATTTGGTATGTATGTTCCTTGGGGACTGTAGGGGAGCAGTGCTCCAATTTCATTTCTTATTGCTCCCCTCCCTAAGGGGGTAAAAAAGGGGTAAAGTTCTCCGATTTTATCAACTTTTTTATATTGTATTTAGGGATTTATGGTTGGCGAAGCCGCGGCGCAAAGCTAGTTTTACAATAAAGCGAAGAGTACAGCTTCATCAAATCCAATATAATTATGAATGTACCTGATTAATATTGTAGCTGCACAACGACAGAATTTGTGATGTGTACCCCACACACTAGGTGTAGCGTTCGGTCGCTATCGTCGGTCGCCGATGCTACAAGTATTGATGATCGGGGGCGGGGGAACACTGACGTAGAAATACAGACGTACTCGTGTTGGGGGTGTGCCGACAGGGGGTGTGGGAGGCTGAGGGTGGTGGCGGTGGCGGCTGAGCGCTGCGCGGGATCTGAAAATGTCAGCTATTATCCATTCTGTTGCCTGTCGACTACACAAAATTGACAACTAACCGGACGATAATTCTATTAAACCTTCAGTGTAGCTGGATATCTATAGGAATGTGATGGTTACTTTAAAATTTTAAAACTTTATCTGTATTAAATTGAGCGAATGCTTAAAATATTATGTGCATACATCAATGAATAAAGAGGTAGGTACTTGGGTACTAGTCGCCAGCGAGTCGTTTGCAACAGGTATCTCTGGCGATGTTCGTGTTACCGAACGTTACCCAAGCTCTACTGATCATATTTATTTGCCTGAAGAAAAATCTTTTTCCCCGCCCGTTAACAATGAACCGGCTACTTAATCGTATCTAATTGCACAATAATTTTATTATTAGTAGGTATACTGTAATTTGAAACTAAAAACACGCTTTTATAATGTTAAATGGCAACCAATTTTAGTTACCGTTGAGGACTTTGAGGAGTTGTATTGTCTGGAGCCGATCCTGACTATAGTATCCGGTCATGCTTCTTATATAATTGCATTATTAAGCGAGTACCTATTTACTTTTTCTGAACTGGCAATTTGTCTGATGGATCACATTACGTCATTTCACCAAGGTAATGGTAATCGAACAGTTCCGCGGATATAATTAGCACGATAATCCTCATGACAGTCATGGGCGTGTTGGTTTATATCTAGCTGTGATAAACAATGCCCTATTAAATAAAACTATAATCACTGTTTTGCTCCATGCTTGAACAATGTAACTTGCAGTAGTACAATGGAGATTTTAAAAAAGAGGTACCTATGGTATAACTTGTTTATATAACTGCTTACGTTGGTCTATAAAGTTAAATTTTTTTTGTTCCTTATGAAATACTTATATTTATACTAACTTGAGCTCACTGAATACCAAAACAATAATATTGTTGTACATTGCGATACGTGTGCGTAAAGTTGTATATTAATTCATGGGGTGTAATAAGCGCACGAGTGCAGTGAGTGCGCTAAACTCCATGGCTATTATCTTAGGTGGCATCCCTAACACCGGGTTTTTGAAGAATAGATCTACCTACTATCTCTGACCTTGCTTGTAACACCGAATACCTTCTCAATCATGGAAGCGGTGTTCAGGTAGACGTGATCTACACAATGACATTATATTGTAGTATATAATATCATTGGATCTGCACGGATTTCGAAAAAGCTTTTGACCGTGTAGATAATTTCATCTTGATACAAAAGCTCCAAGTTCTTGGAATACATTGTGATCTTCTGAGATAGATCAAATCCTATTGAATAAAACGCTCGCAGACAGTGATTCTTGGAGAATATAGGTCGGATTATGTTACCATTTCATCTGGTGTGCCCCAAAGTTCTCACTTGTCCGACTCTCTTATAATGTGATTTTTTAGTCACTTACATATTGATAGGGGGTACCCAGTATTCGATTCTCATTACAAATATGTAATTAGAAAGGGAACTTAAAATTTGACGTAATGTTACAAACCCATAATGTGGACACACTGAGCGCGCGGTATAAACTACTCCACTAAAGGTCATTAACCTCCGCCACTCAGCGTCGGTTGCCGTAGCGCATAGCTGTTGTTGTATGGACATTGCGAGTATTTTTAGATCATTTTTATAGCCATTTTTGAAATAATTATCGTGTAGAATTTTGACTTTATATTCTTAATCATTACGTATGACCATGTCTTTCAAGTCCTCGAGTATGTCAAGTGAAATAAAAATTTCCCAGTATATTTGACATGCCAATACAAAAGCATATTACATAACTCTGAATACTTACTTTATGCTGGTGATAATAAAATGTATATAAAAATAGACACGATTGATGATGGTATTGAAAATTTATTCAAAGTGATCTGAACTCATGTCATTATAATGCAAACGGCATTAATGTAATTGTATTAGTAAGTGTCAGTGTATTTCTTCTCCACTATCATTTCGATAATGTTGTAATGAATAGGGTCGAGGTTGTTCTTGATCTTGGTGTTCTTTTTGACGATGATATATGACTGTGCGCGACCGATTAATTTTATTTGTAGTAAATCTCCGCAATCTTGGAATTTTTCATCCGGACTTGTCTTCCGTTATCAGAATTACTCAGCTTAAAAGTGGTCTACTTTGCTTGTGTTAGATCTATTTTAGAATATGCTAGCAAAGTATGGTCACCTTTTTATACTACCTATAATGGTATTCAACGAATTCAACGTATATTTTATTTCCCATTTAAACTATAAATATAGATGCCATCGTAGTTTATCATATTATTATTATCTAAACGATTGTAGACACTTTAACCTTCATACACTTGAGGAAAGACGGATCTTTTTAAAATGGATTCTTGTTTGATATCTTACGTCGAGTTCTAGACTGTCCTGATCTATTAAATATCATGACATAATGTTTCTACTAAATGAACTAGACACACTAAGAATTTATTGTTTCATATCATTCTACACTGTATGGTTAAAAAATGTATTTTAACACAACTGGCCACTACTTACAACAAAAAAATGTATTATATAGATCCGTAATTTGCTCAACCAGCTGTAATTTATATGAATTGTAACAAGTACATATATTTAGTTGTGGTTATCCCAAATAAAATCAAAATAAATAATTGAAATAAAATAAAAAACAAATACTATATAATTGTATGTTAAGTGAAGCTTACCACAATATATTAGTGAAAACTGCACCCAAATCGGATAAGCCGTTTCGAAGATTAGCGCGTACAAACCCACAGATAAACAACAAAAATTCCAAAAATCATTGTGGGCCCCCAGTAAAAGTTTTTCTCATAAATATCTTCTAAGTATAGACAGCGACCAGTTATTATTTATTAGTATAGATTAGATGCCGTACTTACATACAAGGCAAGTTGCAACTATTCGCGCACAAGTGATATCTATTAATTTTTTAGTTAAAAATAGTAGTAGTAAGGTAAAGTAGTAGTAATTGTTAGAAAATCTGGTTTTTTCTGTGGCCATCCACTCGAGGTCTATTGGCTTTCAAAGTGACAGGAGACCACGACTCCTCGTCATCTGCCCAATACCAATTACATACACTAGTAATGCTGTATGGGGACAGTAGTTCCAGTACCCACAAATGCAAATAATCATAATCAACACAATCTTTCTGACAATAACCCAGAGTTGAAAAGTTGCCGTTTCATTATTTACAAGCTCTCGATACCGCGACGTCGCCGATACATTCTCTCAAGTCGCAATATTTCACAAGAGAGGGCTTTCTACTCGTCCGTATTGAACTATTGACCGTACTTGAAAGTATGACGATAGCCTTGTTTATTAGTTTGTACCCAGGGCTCTTGTTGACAGGGTTGACGCGGAAAAACTAGCTGCGGCTGTAGAATTGAGCGAAGTCTAACAAACTGTTTCCAACTAAGCCGGAAGTTTGTGTAAAAGCGAAGGTTGCTGTTGCGGTCGCCGCTGGTCCCTTGCAAATATTAGCTCAGATAGAGTAACCGTGTGTTTACTTCATACGAGTTTGGTGGTTCTAAATAAATCAAAGATTATCAACCAAGCTCACATTGAATCAGGTCAGGCTTATCGCAAAAAGGTTTAGATACACAAAACTGAAATTTTTATTAATAGTCTGTAGTTACCAATTTCACATACCTAATATTATTGAGAAATAGAAATTAATTTCTATCGTTATTCATTTATAACTAGCGACCCGCCCTCGCTTCGCTTCGGGAAACTTATTCCTTCGATTTGCAAAGATTTAGTTATATATTTTGGATAATTCACACCATATCTTAAGCTATATTATTGTAAAGTTTGATCAAAATCCATGCAGTAGTTTTTGCGTGGAAGAGCCACAAACATTCATACATCCATACAAACTTTCGCATTTATAATATTGATAGGAAGGATATAGAAATACAATATTTTGTACGAAACGGCAATTTCATGGATTAAGATCTAGGTATAGCTGGGTAATATTATTTTCATCAAATAATAATCTATCTATTGTCTATTTTATATAATTATATAAAATTGGAGGTGTGTCCCTATATTTCAGTTTGCAGCCAAAACTACGCATCGCAGACGAATAGTGTTTGTATGTGGCAATAGGTACAAATCTCCCGTCGTGCACTTTGGTGGTTGCAAGTCGATAGTTATAAGGGTGTAAAAGATACGGGGGTTGACACATGTTTACTTGAAAAATGTAATACTGTTATTGGTCTCAAATGGTCAAACGGCTGTACCGATTTGGTTGAAATTTTTTGCGTGTCTTCAGGTGGATCCGAGATTTTTTTAGATTCAAAATTGGACCCGGTAGGTGGCGTTGCTGTCGATTTGTCACCAAATTTGTTTATTAATTATAGAGTGGTACGACGTTCCAATTTTGGTGTGTCTTTAGGTGGATCCGATAATGTTTCAGATTCACAATTGGACCCGGTAGGTGGCGCTGCTGTCGATATGCCAGCAAATGTCAAAAATAAATGTCCACCCGTGCGAAGCCGGGTTGGGCCGCTAGTATGTATCTCCTCGGTCACGGCATCAAGCGTGAACGGCTGGACTGATTTCGCTATTTCTGCCAGGTGACCAATATGTACCGCGTACAATGCCGTACATTGGTGGCTGAGCTCCGGCTTCCCGTGGAGCCCTGGTCTATGTAGACTTCGCTGCGTTTGTTTTTAGTGATTTTTTGTTTTGTTACTCTTCTGGAGTGTTTCATGGTTGTTGGTCACGAGACGGTTAGCAAATGTTACAGACGGCACACCCGGCGTCGGAGACAATCGGTCGACCGATACAAAGTGACATCAGCACCACACGATATCACTCCATTATTTATGTATTACGTTACCTACCTACAATGTTGCATAATGTTTGTTTACGACGACGGTACGACGGCGCGGGCGACGCGGCACGTGTATCCGCGGCTACGGGCGCACGACATTGTTCTCGCGTCGCGTCCATTGCGCGCCGGGTTGGGGCCACCGGCACGGCGCGCGGCACGCACCAGTCCATGCAGCTCCATGCGCGCGCGGGCGTCGGGTTCGCGGGCAGGCGACGCCTACGTCAGCGCAGCACATATAGCGACCGATGATGCACTCGACTGCATGCGCTCGACGGACGGTGTGTGTTGCGGGTCGCTGCTCCTCCTAGGAAGCACGGTGGGCCCACCTGCACACACGCCCGCGCCGCCTATGAGCGTTGACGACGCGAGTGAAGACGGACGTCGTGGTCGTTCGTTAAGCACTTCGATTCACTGTACTGTACGAGTATGTCTGTGCACGTTTATGCTTCACGAGTTCGAAATCCCCCTTTGCGTCTCATGAAAATATCAAATGGATGTGGGTGAGAAACATTATTAGCTTCTACTTTAACAACTGGACAATTAGTAATAGTCCATTGAAATGTTACATTTTGACAAGCGAATATTGCATTTATTAGAGGACGCAATTTTATTTTTGGGACATGTGTGGGAGGTCAATAGAAGCTTAACCCCAAATTTTTGAGGTTGCCGCCCTTGTCCCCCGGCCGCCATCTTGGAAAGAGTGGTGCAAACCCCTTTTTCGCGATATCTCGTAATATAATACTTAGTAGTGAATATGAAATCTACTTGCCAATATTGTCGTGTAATGTATTTTGCTATTATCAACAGCATTATTTTATTTTTGATGGTCGTTTACGAACTCTGCCAGACCGATTCGTCGTATCTGTGGTAGCAATTTGTACACCTAAATAATATGATCTGTTTATTCTCTAGGATAAATTCGCATTACAAGTGCTCGGGACGCCATGCGGTTGCTGAACTGGCCATATGTACACACCTACCTAATCATAAAAAATCTTAGTACTATGATGTAGGTAGCATCGCCGGCACCGTCTCACTCAGATTTTAGTTTCTGTAGTCGGTAATATAGCTGAGCTGAGGTTCTTACTTTGATGGACAAAAGTACAATATAAGTACCTGTACCGGCCAATTCTTACAAGTTGCTGCGTCGACAACTTTACTAACTTGAGCCGCGCGATTAATTTAATTAAGTAAATAACTTTAGTGGTACGTTACACACGGTCCTTATATAGACAATAGTCGTGGCAAGGCGATCGCGCATGCTCACTCATAAATCAATTATTAACATTTAATCAGACTTATCAATTAAGAAAAGTGGTAAAATAAAAATATAATTCAACCACACCAGATAGTATAAATATGTATAATTCCAACAATAATAATAATCAATCAATCAGTCAACCTTATAACCAGATAATCATTATCAATTAGGAGTCCACAGTACCTACCCATGCATAACAATTCCACGGGTCAAAAATTCGTGGGTCGAAGAAGGTCTATGTGTATAATGTATGTATTGTATGTTTTGTGTAAATTGGTTGAAATCAAAGTATAGAGGACGCCCTTCCATACAAACAGTCATTCGAAAATGGAAAAAACAAAAAACGTAATGACGAATTGGCTGACGTTGCCTACTAGGCATGGGCCTAGTATTCATTATACTATTTTTGATCGGTAGTTACACTTCTAGGTATTATTTTTCGCTGGTTGAAATATGACGATAACAGTTAATAACGTACAGTATTAATGCTTATCGACTTAAATAAGTCAGTGACCTTAAGCATTTCAGGCACATTATGATAAGCCTATACACCATATAATTTAAATGAATATGTTAGGAGTTGTCGCAAAATGAAAAATAAAGCGCGTAAAAATAAATTCGTGCGCAATTTTGGAGTGAGGGTAGGTAACTAGGTACTAATCGACAGGTTTCCCGAAGCGAAGCGAGGACGGATTTACTTTATGTACTAATAAAAGATAAAAGTAATATATTTAGCAATTGACTTATTGTTACCAATGTATTTAGCACACAACAATAATAATTAGTAGCTTTCTTACCAGTATATAATTGAATGATTTTGTTAATTACTTAAATTTTATTTTAATCTTATTCCACTTGAATTAGTCATTGGAATATAATATTATTGAAACATCCCATTGCAAGTAGTTGTGTTTGACAAAATAGATTCTCTGTGAGATAATGAAATTCGCTACCCCCCGGCGCGGCGCGTCGCGCGTCGACGGTGGCTTCAATAGCATGTCAGCACCAACAAGGCCAATTTGCCTGCTTGGATTACGTGTTTATCTGTAACCGACGCAATATGTATTTGTATAAACAACCAAATACGATACAAAGCACACGTTTGTCATTAAAGTGTACAGACGAAGGTATTCCCTTGGTGTCGCGCAATAATAATGCTTTCTGTACCACTAGGGGAGAGCGGAGCTGGATGTTCCGATTGTCATCATAATAGTCCCCCCCCCCTAAACGTCAAACTCTGAAATTTGTTAAAAATTAGCTTGACAAAAATCTATTGAAGTACAGGTATAAAATCTTATAAAACGCCAAACATCAATTTAATATTTGCACATGTTGAAAATCCAAACCAAATAAAATTCCTTTAGCTTGCTATAATGGATCTTTTGATCACCAAATAAGTGGGTTAGGTTAGGTTAGGCTGGGTATTAATGCAATAAAATAAAATGCAATTTGAACGTATGTAGTTGCGTTGTTGTATTTGTCAATCTAAAACAGTTAATTGCTTTTTCCATGTCCGTAAAATATATCAGCTGGATGAGTTGTCCAATTCAAAAATTGCACTAGGACAACTCATTTGTTACTACTCAGTGTACTTATTGTATACGTGTACATACATACGCGAATAAACGTAAATTCATAATTATATTTTGTGAAAACAGACAATTTGATTCAAATTAGACAAAGTACCTCCCTACATAATGTCGAATGCAATGCACAATAACGGTTCTTAGGCAGCCATCGTTGGTAAACATAAACATACCTACCTATTCTTTCAAACTTGTCGCAAGATTCTTTAAGAGGAAATACCACGCGAACCATTTTTCAAATTTGGGATTTTTTCACTCAATATCTCTGTCGCGCTTGCGAGCGGCGTGTATGTCAGTGCGATAGGGACAACTGCAGCTCTGTGTAAAAACCCGAGGCAAAAATCATCAAAATCGAGGTTCCGTTCTCGACTAATCCCCCCGCCAAAACTAAAGCAATCTTAACGAAATTTTGGAAATTGAATGGGAAGGAGATATTCTGTGTCGGACCGTTTAGCTTTTTGTGCTAATTATTATACAATTTGTTTACTAGGCGTTTGTTTGCGGCATATTTATTTGGCCGTTTTAAGCGCTGTTTGAAGTAGCCTAAAACTTTTGAAAACAAAAATATCAAAAAAATCAAAACGTACCGACATAGATAATGATGATATTATTCTTGTGTGAAAAAATTATTGATCTAGAGTCAAAAACCAGCGAGGGATTAGTCGAGAACGTTTGTATGGAAAAATGACCCGTAGCATTTCCTCTTAAGGTTTCCACGTGATGCGAATGAATCGGTTTTAGATTTCTTCATGAACTGTAGGGAAGTGAACAAGTGAACGAAACAAACACGTGCACTGATATTTCTTAGCAGAGTTTATAACGAAATGGAGCGGTTGTGCTTAGTTATGTACCTGCCTTTTATTTTTTACGATTTGACTTTTTGTTTTGGTCGCAACGGAAAAGTGAATGTTTCGATATTTTAGATTGTATGTAATTACCCCATTAAATATGTATGAACTTAATACGTTATTTATACTCCGCCATTGTTTCTTTTGTTGTCATATATTTAGTTGTTCATGTGCACCCTCACCCACTTATGTCTTCTACCTAAAGGTTGTCTGGCAGGGATCGATACCTGAGCGATATGACCGCCTTTTGTTATCACTCTTATACATTTGTATAATTTACCTGTGTAATCCTGTATTCTGTGGTGTAGGTACAAGAACAAGAATATTATAATTATTATTATAATAATAATAGCGAAATGTCTCCACCTGCCGCATTTTCAGCTCTAATACGTGTCAATGGCAGTGTAATTCATAGCCTTTTCACCAGTCCCTAGAAATTTCATCTCTATACTCTGTAGCTTGAACCTCAAACCCTGTAGTTTTCTGTTCTAAAATTGTTGCTGCGTATAGGACGTTGACTGTCTTAGGTTGTATCAAATTGTGCAATCGAGAATGGAATCCGCCTTGTGTACCTTGCAAAGCATCAAAGTATTTCAAAGGGGCCTCTACGTGTTGTGTCCCCAAGCAAGCCTTCCAAATGACCGGGTCCACTTACATCTAGGACCCGAGAAACTGTAACTTTAGGGATACATAATAATATTTTGAGTTATATAGAAGAATATTTGTTGTCTCAACCTTTGTAAACGTCGGCTGTGTATAGTATCGGTGTTTCAATTGAGCGAGTTCAGAACATTGAGAACAAGTCTCAACTGGTGCACGCTGCAGTTCTCAAAGTGCAGCGTGCACGGCGCACTGTCCGCGGCGCGGTCGAGACTGCTGGTCACTAGCGAGAGCCGCGGTTGGAAATGTCGTGTGCGAGTACAGTAGCGATTGCAAGAGATCCGAAGTAACAAAGTTACGGCGGGAGTCGGTGCCTCGGGCGGCGGCGCGCTGGCCGCGGGCGGGCGGCAAGGGTAGGCCGCGCCGTGGAGCCGTGGACGCCGGCCGCCGGCCTGTCAGTCGGGCAGCAGCGCCGGAGCCGTCCGCACGCACCATGGCATCCAGAGAGTTCGCGCGAATGCACGACTTGTACATGCACCTGCATGACATGCCGCCGACCCTGCCCAACTATCATCAGCAGTCCGACCTCACGCTGTAAGTATCCGCAAACAATATACTTGCCGATCGGAACTTCGCTACAATTGCCATACTTTACGGACGTACACAGATTATACAATACGCGACCGCAAATGTAATTAACTAATTCTATATATTTATGACTTTTTTATTGTTTTTTTTATTCTACTTACGTCACATAGTTTCAACGTTCGAGTACAAAAACTAAGGCACTTGTATACACTACTACACAATCGGGAAATTAATTTGAATTATATACGAGTTGAAGGTTTTTTGGAGTGCCACTAAAGCTTAGACATGTTAAATAAGACTAATTATTACAGTTTAACAGAGTTTATTCGTTTAAAGTCGATGTTCATATTATTATAATCGCTTGGAATGAACATTTTACGAGGAGTAGATGTAATCGAAAAGTCGAAGTTGACAAAATGTGTAAACGGCTCATTAGGTTATAGGTTGTACTCGACGGTTGACGATATAGAAATAGAGTATAATAGCTATAGACTTATAGAGGAACCCATGCAACATGTCGTGCCGTCCGCTTACCTAGACTACTCGTACCTAGACTGTTACCTGGAGCATGGAGCATGGCGGTATTGGCGGTCAATTGATGGTGTCGAAGAACCCATAAGTTGTTTCGTTCAGTCCATTTATTGGGGACTCTCGGTTTGAATGTCTTGATAACACTGTTGCAAACACATTAAAATAGACTATTCAATGTTTACGTTCACAGTGGCATAGTGAATTGACCCTTTGCTAAAGAAATACGGTCGAATTTAGATTGCAGAGCGCAGAATACTACAGATAAATATTTAAATAGTGTAGAATTCTGTCAGTGTAGAAATTTGAATCACATATAAATAAATTATTATACAATTTTTGTTACTTTTGGGTAAAATAGTATTTAAATTTAAATATGTACAAATATTCGTATCGTTCAAGAATTGTTTCATGTGAAATTGGCAAAATTTGTTTTGATCGTATCTTCAATAGGTAGTAGAGCCTAGAGTTCATCCGGGGTAGTACCACCGCCTGCAAGGTACTCAATACAATTTCTAGGGTTCTACCGTGTAATAATTGTTTTAACAGCAATTGTGTTTCGATTAGAAAGGTGTGGAGCCGGCTATAGATTTTTAGAGGCAACCAACTCAGTCTTCAAAGGTAGCAACACATTTGTGACCGACTTAAAACGAGACTCTTACTAACAAATATTACTAACTGGACTATTATTAATAACAACTAACAGGGCTAATTATCACTAATAGCCCCTGTCCCAGTCGTCATACTTACATACAAACAAACTAACCAACTAATGTTCTAACACCTGACCAGACTGACTACCTAGGTCCTAGTCCCCATTTGAGTCTAATTCTGAGTCTGTCACAGTTGTCATTTGGTTAAGTGGTCTGTGGCGGCAGCGTAGGGTGGTGCTGCATGCTCGTTTGCTAAGTCCATAAAAAATAAATCTCGAGCGCAGAGCGGTAATATTTACATACATACGTAGGTAGTTACGTCATTTCACACAGTACGTGCGCGCATTATTGTTACAAAGGGTTACATACAACTTGTTCACTTCACTCACACTGTGATAAGGGTGCAGGAAACTATGAATGTTTAGTTGGTGGTGGAGCCGGCGCGCGGCGTGCTCTCGCATGCCAGCGCGGCTGGCAGCTTAGGCCCAGTCTGACGACGCGACACGAGTAGTTTTCTGCACTGGAATGCGCGCTCGCTTTTGGTGCATAGCAAATTAAACTTAATGGACTGGTCCATATCCATACACTTTTACAAGAAGGGTGGTCCGTCGCAGTTTAGGTACCTTTGGACTATGCCTTTGGAGTTAAAATTATTTAAAATAATGTCAGATAACGCTTAATTAAATGTTATGCATTAGAAATCGTATTTGGTAATGGATCAAGTTACAGGTACATATTCGGTATTCTATGTTTATAATTTTGAAATACAATATTCATTTTCTTTGTCTTCATACATGACGATGCGACACTGGACGACGCCACATACCACAAAAATGAAAAGTAGGTACACGATTAAATTCCATGCATAATTAATGTTTTCATATCCACATAATTATGTTGTTTCCATTATGATTATATCCTCTTCACTCTCTAAAGAAGGTGGGAGGATGAGGGCCCTTTTTCGCCCATCACACACTGGAAATATAAAAGTTTTCATTTCCGACTTTGAATTTTTTCATATTAGTTTTAGGCCATAAATAATATAGTAAGTTTCAGAAATTATTGCCAATGAAGCTTTTTTATGAAGCATTTCATGAACCACAAAAAATACTCAAATACAAGCTTATAATGAGTAGAATCACTGTGGTCAAAGCTAAGATTATAAAAAAGAGATCCAAAGATCACAATAACACAAAAATGTACCTACATAAAAACTAAATACCCTCTTTCATAGCAACAATTTCATGGCGTGAAACTAATATGAAAAATCCCTTTTTTAAATATACATATACAAAGGCATTGAATAATAGTCGTAAATCAAAACTTATATTTCCAGTGTGTGATGGGGAAGATGTCCTTATCACAACACCTTGGCCCGCATATTCGGGAGACAGCGAGCAATTTTCTCGTGTTGCGTTACCTACGTAGGTAGTTAAGTTACCAAACCAAACAGCGCAAATTGGAAAACTTGATGCGTTCTTTTGATCAGTACCGATAATAGTGTTAAATAGTCCTTCAGAATAAAATAAAATATTCTTATAGCCCACCGGTCGCGGTTCAATTTAACACAATTGCGCTATCAGCGCATTAGGCTAAGTTGATGCAACCCCCGATACGTTGTCAAACAACTAAAAGTATCGTAGATATCTTAGTGTTCAATAACCGGCAGCAAGCAGAAACAATCTTACAGCGTTACCGTACAGAGTGGACCGCGGCACCTCATACTGCGGCTCACGGGCGCGACCCACTTCGGAGAAATATTCATCTCTGCTATTGAATTGGTAATAATTGCTAGATCATTGTAGATATATGTGTATGTATGTCTGTACGGAGCACAGAACAAATCACGAAATGCCGTGTACCGCTAGTCGACTGTGTGTCTATTCTCGGCTCATACATAATATGTGGGTCTGACGTTACTCAAATGCCTAATTTTCAGCATGTACAGTCCTTAAACTATAATTCTGCACTTATTTAATCAACGACATGATTTTTAACTTCTTTGATTTTCACTCATTTAAAGGTAGGGTTGCACGTTTAAAAGTACGTACACATCAAACAGGCGATAGAAAATTTGGTGAAAGTGAGAAGTGGGTCAAATTTAGCTTGGAAGATTTGACGAATCTTGCAAACTAAATTTGACTTACCTACACTATCTGATAAAATATTCCTTTCCATAACGGTGTTAAAAGCAAAAAAAAGGATTTATAAGTGTATTTAAACATCCTACCATACCTACATGATTAAATGATTTTGAATTTGAAGGGTGCGAATGTCACGAGCCGAGGTGCGACTCCAGTATAGCGAGTAGCTGCGAATAGTCAGATTGGTAAATTAATTAGTGTTATTGTATTACGCTACGTGCAGAGCGATCGATGCTGTCGAAGCCATAGCACCGCATACCGACCTACGACATACCGACGCGACACCGCAAATGTCATTACCGAGCGGAGTCTACGTTACCATACATTGCTTCCGCGAAACAAGCTTGTGTTTTATGAACTCCGGACAAATATTGTATTTTCGCTTCTTTCTTGACACTCATTTAAAGCATCAGTTGTATACCTAGGCAATGTATCCCACCAAAACCGTAAATGTGTAAATGAAAGCCATGTTCGGGACTTGGTGATATAAGGTAGTTTGGCCAATATTAAATGTGGGTATCCGTAGGGTACTTCAATGTAACCAAACATAGTTAAAGTATCCAACGAAGGTAGATAGATATGTAGGCGTTAGAAAGACAGCTATTGTTTACTAATATTGTAGATTCCGACTGTGCCGGCATCGATGACATTCGCGACAGAACGATAGACTTTTACAATATGCGGTTGTCTATTTGTCTAGTGTCCATTGACCATTGTTGCGTGTTTATTTACAGTGTTAGTAGGTACTTAGTACCATACGTTTACCAAACGGCTTAAAATCTCAGTTATTTTTTCACCAGTTGGGAGTGAATATTATCTATAACACAAACAACAAAAATTTAATATGCCACATGTTATCAAAGTTTAATGTATTAATAATAATGATATTGTTTTCACATAGGAAAAAAATAAAAATATTTTTTTTTACTTTGCATTTACTAAGTAGGTACCCACTGGTCTTATTCTCGTGACGAAAATGCGACGGTTTCCAAATCCGCGCGAGCGTCGCCGCTCCACAGAATAATATAGTACTCACGTAGCCGCGGGCCGGGACAAGTACTGCAAGTAGTTAACAATGTCAACTAATGTTTATTAGGGCGTGAGATGTCAGTCTGTATGTTTGCTGATGATGATGTTGTATGAGTAAAAACGAATATAAAATAGCTTCGGCTTAAAGTACTTGGGATTCCGAACGCAACAGAGGTAACCTTGAGTGTGCTACTTGAGTTTGAGGGGGAAGCGAACAAAGTAAATAATGATCAGGCGCTAGGCGTGTGCGGGTGACGCCCCGCCCCCACGCCCGTCACGCCCCCGCGCCTCTCCCGCCACGAGCCCACGGCGTCCCACCTGTGGGCCTCACGTGAACATGTTAACGTACTGCCAATACAACAACAATAGCTCCGGGCTCTTTATACCACTTGACATGTTGACAATTCCTCATCATCAGCTCATGGGAATGTCCGTGCGAGACCCGCGCCGCGGGACGGCTCGGCCGTGTCCTCAGCCGGAGGTGTGGGGTTAGTGGTAATGTGGGTGAAACGTTGGTTTAACGCCTAGATTTTTCATTTTTCATTTCATTCATTATAAAATGTTTAATGAAATACCTACATACTCGTACATAGGTGCTATTAAAGGCTAACCAAACACTGTAGCGTGGTGGCTGTCATACACAAAAAAATCTTCAAATCCGACTCGTCAGTCCAATTCTTGTTCAAACAAACAATTACATACTAAAAAAACTAATTCAAAACTATACAACTTTTTTGTTCATTTTACATAGATAATTAATAAAATTACAACACTATAAACGTAATCGAAATGAATTAAATACCCAATATTAGGGATCACTCAAAAACGATTTATCTAAATCGGCACATCTAGTAAAAAGTTGAGAACCTCGTCCTTTTTATATTGGTTAGTATACTATACCTACTTACCATCAGGTGGGATTGTTGTCAAGCATTAACTTATGTTATGTAAGGAAAATTATAGATACTAAGCTACTTGTCATTTTTTATTACCACATTAACATGACATACTTACTCATTATGTAAGGAGATACATAGGTATAATATAATATAGTAACTAATTAATCGATGTCAGTTTGTGTTTGCGTTTCTAGTTGCCTACTAACTTCAAAAATGGCCGTGCCGCCTTTGGATGATCACTGATGGCCGTGTACAGAGTTTGGGATAATAAATAATATTTGTTTTACTTAAATCAGTACTTAAATAGGAAGTTATGGTAAACTAAAAAAAATCCCGTGTAAAGATGCATTAGAGTTTCAGAGGCGGACCGCTGGCGATGTTCACAATTCACATCACATCCACACAATATCCGGCGTGTCCCGCTAATGAGCGTACCTAACGAGGTAAATATGGTCCTCGTCCGTCGCCCCTCTGCAACCTAGCCTATTGTTACGTTCATTATGGTTGACCTTATCTATCCTTGACGTAGGCCGTGAATGAGTGGATCGAGCCGCTTCATCATGAAAAATTATCATCCATCATAAAAAGGAGAGATGTGAAATTGTAGGCATTTGATTTATTATGTCATAATTTTAAGTGAGTTTTATTTTTAACAAGCTCTCCGCCCACGGCTTTCCCTGGATGGATGATTCTCTGCGTGGATTTCGGTTAGCGCGTTTTAATGAACTGGACAGCGCTTTTTCTTCTGACTTTCCAATTTATCCTTTTTTAATGCTTTCTTGCGTCACTTGAGATTGAGATCAGACCCTTTCGAGGACCCTATATACCAAGTCTGAAACTTGGTTCAATGATACCAAGGTTGCATCCCTCGAAAAAATAAAATTCCGTTTATCTCCTTTTTTATCCCCATAGGAGGGGATTTCCAAAAATCCTCTCTTAGTGTTCCCCTTCAGTCCCTACACTTCCCAAGGAACATACATACGTGCCAAATTTCAGCTTGCCGTGTTCAGTAGTTTCGGCTGTGCGTTCTGTCAGTCAGTAACGCAAGAGTTTAATATTATACTAGCTTTCCCCCGCAGCTGCGCCCACCAAAAATCCCTAAATATATAAAAGTTGATAAAATTAGAGAACTCTCATACTTAGCCCCCCTTTTAAAAGGTATGATTTTCGAAAAGATTTTTTTTCTGTTTCATGACTTTCAATGAATAACCTTCATAGTGAATTTCATTCGAATAACTTCAAAAATGGCAAAGTTGCATACTAACTTTACACTCCAGTTTTACCCCATTAGGGGTTAATTTTCAAAAAACCTTTCTTAATGCTCCTTTACGTTATAAAAGGAACCTCTATACAAAATTTCAAGTTTCTAACCTTTATAGTTTAGGCCCTGCGTTGATATGTCAGTCAGTCAGTCAGTCAGTCAGTCAGTCAGCTTCTCCTTTTATATATTTAGAAGAAGGTAGAAAGATTGATTTCTTTCTTAAAGAATTTACTAGTAACCCGCCTTCGTTTAAATTTGGGAAAGTTGTGTAAAAATAATTTGCAAAGATTTATTTGTCATGCAAACGTAGTAGAAGTACTACGCATTCTAGTAGGTACCTACGGTCACAGCACGCAATCGACAAACATGCATATTGCATAGTGGAATTAGTGGATGAGATGAATCGATACTGGTGGGTGAGATCAGTAAGATCACTCAGTTGCAGTCCTTGATTTATGTGATGACTGTTGAGCCATATTATAATGTACGCGGAGAATAAGCACCATACCAAGTCGATAATTGTTAGATAAGACGTATTCTACGTTTATTAGCGAGGTGCACACTTTGTGATTTTTTTTACGAACGCGGGACGTAAGTAGGAAGCGGGAATTTAATTTTGTCAGATGTCCCGATTTCTCCTTGTCGACGCCGTGTCACCTTGTTTAATGTAAGTTACATTGTTACTCCTGTCAATCTGACTCATATTACACCTTTAATTAATAACATTTATGATTGAAATTAAATTGAATGAAAATTTTACATATTTCAGTCCTCGGTGTGGTGTTGACCAAACTTTAGTTTTAGGTAGACAGTAACATTTATTAAGTTGCACTATTAAGAACATAAAAAGTTGATTTTAAAGAAACTTGAGAACATTGTGCAAAGATTGTGCATTACTACTTTATGATTTAAGGAACTTTGAAAGAAATTGATATACCGTTAGGTAGATAAGATATCTCTGCTTTAAGCGTCTTGAAAGCTATTTTTGTTATTTTTATAAATGCTAATTTCGATAGACTCCGGTCAGAATTACGATAGATTGGCTCTCTCGGTGATACATAAAATTGGTAATCCGTTTGATAAGAAAAGAACATAAATGATTTTCAATTAATAGAAAGCATCGCTTGCAGTTCGTTGAATTCTCTGCCGCTGCGCGCCTTTGTAATAGGCTGTAGGTAACAATAACATGTTATGTGTTGTGAGGCGAGTGACGGTTGTAATCTGTAACCTAGGTACGTTGCGCAATCGACATCCTTTATCGATTACGAAACACCTGACCACTGGCAAGTTGCAAGGCTCGCTCCGGTCACTCTGGTGGCTCTGGCCTTCGATTGGCGGAAATGCAGTTTATAACATCATTTCAGAAGATTTATTTTATACCGTCTTATGACTTTTCAAATAATATATGTATGTATAACCAAGCACAATATCGCTCCTTATTCTCTTTTCATAATATGTATTTGCCCCGTTAGATAACCAATAATGATGAGTTAATTGTCGGAACTTGTCTTTATATGAGCATGTAGAAAACTATGATAGCGTGATTCAGTTCTGACGTGACGTCACTATGTGACGTATAGTGCAGAATTACCACAAGTTTATATGATTGGTAATGTTTCGACATTGATGGAACTGGGTCATTTACCAACGTAGTTTCTCAAACACTAAGTAGGTATTCAGTTTCGGTACAAGTAACATGGGGTTTCAAATTTTTACTTACAATTTTGATTACTTACTTATTAAGTTATTAGGTACCTACATATTTTTGACTTCGTACATAATATGTGAATGTCATACGAATCGTAACGCAGTGCAACGCAATCTTTACCTGTGATGAAAAGTGAATCCTGTACGATAATTATCGTACAATCATAAACATTATAATCGGAAACATGAACGTTTCCGATTATCAATGGCTGGACCCTGGCGAACCAGGCGAACCGAACCGAACCGAAACCGAAACTGAACCGAATTCTGCCCCAAGCGAAAATTGACTCAAAAAATTACTTGTGAGCGTTTGGTGGACTATTGCCAGTGTTGTTCACTACAGCTTTCTTAAAGGTGAGTGGGTTCCAGCTGGATAATAAATATAATTTAACTTCGTTGTTTATGAACCGATTTATTTATTTTATTGTCGTGTATGTATGTATGTATGTATGTATGTATCATTGACAATACTAAGACGTGACAGTGTGATAACGGTATATGAGGTTGAGTGTGAACTTAACTCCAATTTTTTCAATACACCGATTGTAGCGCGTGTGCGTAACGACTGTGTGACTGTATGTGACGGTATGTAGTTTGACGGTGTCACAGGGAAGGGCTGCCTTTCCTGTGCCTTTTCCTTTATTAAGAGTATCTACCTGTTTGGGGTCATTCTTGGTTATTTCGTTCTAGAACACAATTTTCTCAAGCGAAGCTGCGGGTAGTTAACAAAATTAGCCTCTCGGTACCTTACTTAGATAGTGGCGAATGCATTCGTTCTGGAGCTACATAGGTAGGTACCTACGGTCGGAAGTGGTGCATCACCGGCAGAGGCGCCCAACTGCGGCGTGTGGTGGGCTGGCGGCGGTGACGTGGTGGCCACACTCGCGAACATGTTGCCCGCGGCCGGCGCCGCGTCAGCACGCCGCGGGGTACAGTGCGGGGGGTCGGCTGTGGTGTGTGCCATTCTGGCCAACTCAACAGCTGCCACTATATTATATACTTACTCGCGTGTATACATTTATCACGTCGGACGTACGCGCAAATGAAGAAGATCAAGTTAAGATTATATTCACGGTGATTGATACTGATGTCGATTTTAATTTTGCCATAATAAGTGTTAGGTATATCGAATCGATATTAGTGTTAGTGCATAAATACTCGTAGATTGTGGAAGCCATACGTTATACGACTGCCATAAACAAGATCTCGTATTTCATTCACCTCGCACACGCGACTTTCGACCTTAATTTATGACCATTCAGCTCAAATGCGACCGACCGTCAGTTATTCTAGAATAAAATTGTCATTCATGTAGTTCCACCGAAAGGATCGGCGCTCCTGTCGCAGCGGCGACGGCGGTGCGTAATGATCCACATTGGCCGGAACCCCTTTGTTTTATCGTACTAAAACTGTCTATATAGAGTAGGTATTTAATTAGAATGAAATATTTCTGAGTGTTGTAGAGATTTGAAGGTACGTACGTGGGATAACTATGTGTATGTTGGTGTGTGTGCAGCGCACACGCGTCGTCGTACGAGCTGACGGAGGGCCTGGGGGCGGGCGGCCCGTGCGCGCAGCCTGGCGCCATGGCCGCCCCCCCCGCGTACCCACACCCGCACCAGCTGAGCCCGCACCACGCGGACAGTATGAAGGCGAGCTCCTAGTGAGTATACCGACTACAGATTGACCACTAGACACACCTACACCAGACCGTCACCGACATTTCATTATATTCTGTGTACCTATTCAATATAATTATCCTACACCAACTAGATGAGTAAATGATTTCGTTTATGTCGTTTTCGGTCAGTCTCGCTATAACAGGACACGGTCAACCATACAAGCTCCTGTCGTTTTACCCAAACATCTCCGCACATGAATTATTGCAACACGTAACAGGCCCACGGGTGGTACCGACAGATATCATGACGCTACAGCCGGCTAACACCAGTCCCGTTTCGAGAATGGGATCCCCCACCAGAAGCCGTTCATCTACAGTGAAAGACTATTATTTCGTTTGAGTTCAGCCAGCATGCATCTTAGAGTCACAGCATATCTAGTTAGGGGGTCGCTGACTATAATATGTCCAGGTTTGGACAGAATTGTAACGCCATGAGATAACGATCAATTGCTATTTCGCGTGAGCCACTTCTCGCGGGCAAACGGTTCAACAGTTCTGTTGTTCTCCGCGCACAGCGCAGTGCGCTCGCGATCGCGTCCGTCGCTAGTTGTGATTATACAATCCCAGTTGTGCGATCCCAATCATAGCGAACGGTAGCTGCCACAACAAGTAGCATCGTTCCGGGAGATACCGAGGACACCCAATGAAAAATGTCATAATTATGTCACTTTTGTGAGTAGGTATCTACAACTACCCTAAGTTATAGATACCTACACCAAACGGAAATGGCCTGCCGCGCAATGCTGCGACTGCCGCAGCCTTCAGGATTCTGCGTCCGCACTTGGGAGAATGAATATTTATACTCCCTGATATGTACCAACGGAAGTACCTACGTGACAGGCGACGATCAGATCATAACTTTAAAATCTGAATAAGAATAGATAAGGATGTTTTTATGAATAACGAACACGAGCTGAAATGTGATAATCTAGACAATCCGCGCCGGAGCGCTCGCGTTGTTTTACATTTAGGTCGCCTTGTTGAATTCATTTACCTTAAACGTATTTTACATTGTACTGTACACGTGCACGCGTTACAAAAAACATTGCCCGTCGAACGCGAGGCGCGAGCCGCCACCTGAGTATTCTCGTCAATAGTCTATATCGTCCGAGACGGGCAGAATATATTCACTCTATACTTCGAATCTATTTTATGTTGAATTATTGGTCACGATTATACACTACATTTAAAGAAATCCTGCAGGAGGTGCAATCATTTTGTTGGCGACGAGTAACCCGCTTTCAGTTCGCTTCTAAGTCTTATAGTTCGACTTTTAATTCGATGCAGTAAAGATATGATATGTCAATCAGTAAAGTGCATTAATTTGCAGTGACATTTCCAGTGATAGCGTTTTTTATTATCTCAAAAATAGTGATGTAACCTCGACGCAAGCTATATCTTTGAGCGGACACAAATCTGACATATTTCAGAACATATTCATATAACAAAGTATTTCGAGCGTGCTAGCTTTGTAGGATAATGCTAGCCTTGCCTAGATACATACACATACATATGTCCATCATGTTATACACGACTTATCTTTCGATTGTACAATCGTACATAGAATGGTAAGGCCGATGGTAGGTAGGACGTGACGTTAGCTAACAGTGTTCATTTCCGGTTTCAGTGTCGGCGGGGATGCGTTCGACATGAACTCGGACACGTCGTCGATGCAGCCCAGCCTGTGCAGCGGCCCGCGTAAGCGGAAGTCATCATAGTAAGTCAACCCTCGCACATCGGGCCATATACATGGGTGTCACAAAAAATAGTATCAAGCGGAAGTCCAGAAATAGAGCACTCTTGGGGCACCAGAATACAAGTGTATATATAATATGTATACCTGAATGCTAACACACTCGTACCCCCGCACTAGGATCCCCTGATTCAATGATGACATGGACAATACAAATAACGTAATTATCACTAACAACCGCCACCCGATAGTAAACATTTATCTGACATACCGTGCGTAGGTACCGGCCGGGACTCGAACCATCCGCGGGCAGTGGTGGGGTATTGAGTTGAACTAACCATGGTTACTTCAGTTGGTGCACCCTAGTCCCCATTTGAGTGTACATATTTTATTTTGTGTCGGTCATGGTTGTAATGGGCGGCAGCGGAACGATGGTGCTGCGTGCTCATTTGCTACCTTGATTCCATAAAAAATGCAATATTTCCCACACCGTTTGAGTAGGAGAAATATATACTTCTACTTATTTCTCAGGATTACCTAATAATTTCAACTTAATTACATACATATGAGAATACTGGTACTTGAGGTAATTGAAAAAAACTACATAATTATATAAATGCAATACTGGCCACCAGCAAGGCTCGATGGAAGCCGGCGCCGCTCACTCTGTAGTGTATCGATCTGGTATCCGTACAAATTCGCTCAAGTTCGGGAGAACGCCTTGCACGGATTCGCGGGCCGCGCGACAATGCAACCAATTAACTGGCCACGTGGATAATACACCGTTGCCCGGAGACGCGCCTACACCTCGCTGACAAGGACTCTCGCACCCCTTTCACTCTATTGTGTATCCAGCATCTTTCAGGTCTCGCCACGTTATCGAAAATATCGGAAATTTACACGTGATCCAAATAATTCTTCAGCCGAACTTTAAACTTGGAATAATTTGTTCATGGTACCTTGCGCTCATAACCACGACCTAACTATGCAATAAATAAGCTATAACATTAAAAAATAATGGCACGTATTACGTACTATGGAGTTGTTATTTCACATATTATACGGATTGCTTTATCGTAATTTGAATTCTGCGCACAGAAGTGCCTCCATCCTCAACAACAGAAGCACCAACATTTTATGCAACATGCTTTCAGATAATTAAACGTTTTAAAAATATGTTTAAACCGTATTATTAAACGTATTATTGAATAACATATTCCCACCCTGCTCGCCCATCGTTCTCACGCTGAGCGGTTCGCAAATTGGGAAGAACAGATTGGTTCGAGAAGGTCGCCACAATAACTGCAGGAACTGTCAATCATGATAAATTAATGCAGAAATAGATTTGAATGAAGACGGGCGTCGAGGAGTAAAGCATAATTGGAGTGGTCAGCTCGTGGAGCCGGCACGCTTTACGCTTCGGTCACCTTGGCTAGGAGCGGCCCGTGTAGTAGTCGCTAGTCGAGATGCAGTAGTTGACACGTCACATCACACTCATTTGGACCAGGCATTAAGGGATAGCACATTGATTGGATTTAATTACATGAACGGGCACGGTCACGGCGTTGTACCTGCTATGTGCTTCTTACGTGCTTGGCTTGCCTTGTTTTGCAGGGTTCAGTTTCATTATTCCTAGTATAAACAACCTGAATTAACGTTTATATTTTTTTCAACAAGAACCTACTTATTTAATAATGTTTTTCCACAAATTATTTTTTCCACTATCGCGTCTCTGTATCCAGCTCCAGAATAAGTTTGACGCGGCCTAATGAAATGTAGGCGCTGCGAGTGCTCTGTTATAATATTAGCATTAGTATTAGCATTAGCAGTAGTGTAACGTTACACTGTAACGTATCCTGGCGGGCGTTAGCGGGCCAGCGGGCGAGCCTACTCAATCGACTGCGATGATTGTGTTCCGCTTGGCGGAACGCGCCGTGGACGGATCCTCGCGTGTAACTGCTCAATCAGAGGCTCAGTTCACATCAGCCCACAGCCCTCAGTTTGGTCACGGCACGCGTTACGCATGACGCGCTTTAAATTGGTTTTAGAACTTTAGTTTGGGTCTGTGGCGTTCGTCCCTGGGGCGTTGTTCTTTGATTGGCCAAGGAGCTACACGAAAATCACGTATTTGTGTTTCGTCTCAAATTATCAAATATCAGTTGTTTTTAAATGAAATAAGCTGTAATTTTGCATATACGTGTACCTGGATATTTAAGGTCTTATGTCACTTAATTAAAGCTATGTACATTTAGCTTTAACATTTAATTTTAAAAATGCACACATTTCATATGAATATATTTTAGTTTTTTTTAATACATTATATTAACTAAAAATAATATTAAACTAAACCGAAATAAATACTTATAATAAAATTAGCAAAATCCAATAGATTTTTGTTCATTACCAGAAGGGCTTGGGCTTCATCAAATAGTTCCTTTGATATAGTTTCCAAGGGCTTTTTCAAACTTGATAATTAAGTATGGCTCGAAGCATATAACCAAGTGTGGAATACATACATTTTATAATTCTTATTTCGGTCCAATGGGCAAAATGTTATTTATATTGTTCATATATTATACAATTTATTAATAAAAAAAATATTATATGAACAATTGCTTTTAGTACTTACCAATTTTATTTATTTTAATAGTGATCGCAAACTAACATACTCGTCGCAAACTGCACACTTTCCATTATTTTCCTAAATGCATGTACTTATACGAATGTACTACTTTTATGTTTATTATGTTATAAAATGTTGACTATGTTTGGAATCAAATAACATAAATTCTAACCTTTTTGCGTGTAGATAACTTATATTTTGACTTCGAAAATATTCAAATCAGCTAAGTGGTTGACCGACCGATTAACCCCATTTGCACTTTGTAGGTTTGTACCAACAAAATACCTATAGGAAATATTTTTAGATTCGACACAAGTATCGATGTCACCCTCGCCCCGGAATGTAGTTACTCGTACATTGTATGTGACATGTTGTGTCGTGTCCCGACAGTACCGGCAGCACCGGCAGCGTGTACGATGACGACAAGACGGACGACACGCGCTCGTGCAAGACCATGTCCGACAAGAAGTAAGTGTTCACTGGATGTAGCAAACCTGTATAAGAGATTGCTTATGGGCAACCGCTTGAGGTAAGGGCCTCGGACCTCCACTCGTTGACCCTAGGGGGTGCGGCGCGCCCTTCGATCGACGATACTAACTAGATGTGAGAACCTTAGAGTATACATATATTACGGTAGTACGTAATATATACTCTTAGGTGAGAACAGTCAGCGCACAAAAACCGTCTACAAAAATTACAGCGCGTTTAAGATGAGAGATTATTTTGTTTAGTTCGCTCGAAACAGACAATGTACGACTACGTATCAAAATGACACAATATGTGCCTACCTATTCAAAGGATGTAGAAATAAAATATTTATTGCTATGCTCGTTTTTGTGGCAAATGGTCGTAATTAGGTTGAAAGTAAAACTTTTGTGTAAGTTTAGTCTTAGTTTGTTAGTAAAGAAATAAAACTGTTTAAATATGTATATATTATATTCACGCGGGCGGTTTATAGCGTGGATTTTGTATGTGAGCCATCATCGTGTCGTATTGTTGATCGAAGGGCGCGCCCGTCAGTCCGTCAGGGGGCTCTGTTGACATCTCTTGTACCATAATAGATATACGCACATCATCCTTATTATTATAAGAATGCTCATTAATATTATTGAACAACTGTCTTTCAACTGCGTATTTTTGCTCCGAAATAGTTTCGTTGATATAATCGGTGGTCAGTAAGAGCGCCGTAAGTAACGTAGGATATCCGCATGGGACAGACAGAACCACAGCGAGATCGAGAAGCGACGGCGCGACAAGATGAATACGTACATTTCGGAGCTGAGCGCGATGGTGCCCATGTGCGGAGCCATGGCGCGCAAGCTGGACAAGCTGACGGTGCTGCGCATGGCCGTGCAGAACATGCGCGCGGTGCGCGGCGCGCTGTCGGCCGGCCCGCTGAGCGCGCAGCCCGCGCCCGCCTACCTCTCGGAGACGGAGCTCAACGCGCTGGTGCTGCGCGCCGCGCGCGGCTGCTTCCTGGTGGTGGTCGGCTGCGACCGCGGCCGGCTGCTCTACGTGTCCACCTCCGTCTCCGAGACGCTCAACTACGAACAGGTGACAGCTCCCAGCGCTCGACTATCATGACATTTGCAAGCGTTTCTAGCACATTGCCGTTTATATTAAATAATTACCGTGTGTATGTCGTGGTTCAGTAGTGTATAAATTAATGTAAAAAAATTGGATTAAATTACCGCTTTGCGTCTCTTAAAACGTGTACCTACTTAGTTAGGTATTGGTACCTACTCAACGAAAAATGGGCGTGTGCTCTGTACAGTCGGAGCTGCTGGGCAAGAGCCTGTTCGACATCCTGCACCCGAAGGACGTCGGCAAGGTGAAGGAGCAGCTCTCGTCCTCCGACCTCGGCCCGCGCGAGCGACTCATCGACGCCAAGAGTTCGTATCCTCACACACACCTACCTACCGCCCTGATACACCTTACTCATTCACCAGTCGAAAGATATCACCGACACCTACAACTGCACATGAGTATAGTCATGAATTAGCTGGCATGATGACCTGGTGTGTGCTTGAATAATGACATTTAATTAAGGATTTTAAAGTACGATTTATAAGGATACATCCATACTGAGCCTGCGCCACATACCTGCAAGCTGCTCGATAGCAGCCGCATCCGGGCGCTGCGCTACACGTTCGGACGCACCCTGACACGACCTGACACCGTAACTCAGAGAGGCCATAAGATTGACGCACATAATAGGACCGTGTTGGTACCGCTGCTGGTGCTCTGCCACTGTGATGGTTGTGTTTGTCTTGCAGCGATGATGCCGTTGAAGGCGGAAATGTGCGCGAGCGCATCGCGGCTGTGTCCGGGCGCCCGCCGTTCCTTCTTTTGCCGCATCAAGTGTCGCATGCCCGCCGTGCCGCGCGCGTCCGCCGCGCCCGCCGCCGCCGCCGTCAAGGAGGAGACGGAACCCACCGCCAAACTGCGCAAGAAAAATGCAGAAAAAAAGTATCGAGTTGTACAATGCACCGGCAAGTAAAAATATGTTATAACTAGTGTGGGTGAATATAACTAAACTGAACTAATGTCGTATCGATATAAAACTGTTTGAAATAGCTTCTTATTGTGTATCGGTCGGGTGATGAGCGCGCGTCTGACTCGCAGGGTACCTGAAGTCGTGGGCGCCGGCGGAGGGCTCGCAGCGTGCGGGCGCGGGGGGCGCGGGTGACGCGGGGGAGGAGGACGGGCTGTCGTGCCTGGTGGCGGTGGGCCGCGCGCTGGACGTGCCCGCGCCCGCGCGCGCCGCGCCCGCGCGCCCGCTGCAGTACGTGTCGCGGCACGCCACCGACGGGAAGTATCTCTTCGTCGACCAGAGGTGAAGCACTACTCTAATTTGCTTCCTCGAAATTGAGGGCATTTTTTCGAAAAAAAATATATTTTAAATCAAATATAATACAGTGTGTTTGAGGGAAAAAAAAGAAGTTTTCACCAAATTTCGCGAAAAAAAAAACTATTTTTGGAAAAGATAAAAATATAAAGCCAAAACAAAAACATGGTTTTTTGAATTTTTCACGTACATTTTGAGGTTGCAAAAAGTGTGCAAAAAGTGAAAAAAAAGTTGTAGATCTTTATGTTACCTACAACTTTGCCATTAAACTTTTTTCCATCGGACTTGAAATCGAGATAAACCGTTTCCTACCCCTAAACTACTGTCGCCAATGCCTCGAGGACGTTTAGATGAAAAATTAATAATAATGGTTCTGGAGTATGTTTGACGTGCAAAGTGTAGGTAAACGTAATGTCGTTTGAGGTGTATTATATTAAGTAATGTTGATGTAAAAGTGTAATGTGTCCCGGTGTGGCAGGGTGACGCTGGCGCTGGGCTTCCTGCCGCAGGAGCTGCTGGGCACGTCGCTGTACGAGCACGTGTGCGAGACGCAGGTGGCGGCGCTGGCGCGCGCGCACCGCGCCGCGCTGCTGAGCCGGCGCCCGCAGCGCACGCCGCGCTACCGGCTGCGCCGCAAGGACGGCTCCTTCGCCGTAGTGCACACGCACTTCAAGCCCTTCCGGTGACTGCCCTTCATATAACTACTTGACTCATTTCGATATTATATCCTTACGGAACGTGCTCTCAACTCGGTCTATCGTTGGGTGTCGCGCAGCAACCCCTGGACGAAGGACGTGGAGACCCTGGTCGCCAACAACACGGTGGTGCCGGAGGAGCCGGGCTGCGCCGACGACCGCGCCTACGACGCGTACTACGAATACAGTGAGTACACACTTATGGTTCAGTTCTATGTGCGCCTGAAAATTTGGTCTTGATCTACTCGTACCATCGCCTCGAGTATTATATTGTATTCATATTGTAGGTTAGCATACTGTATCGTTTATTGCGCAGGCGACGGCGAAGGTGACGGCGGCGGCGGCGGCGGCGGCGTGGACGAGGCGGAGATGCGGCGGCTGATCGAGGCGCGCGTCGAGTCGCACAAGATCGGCGCCACCATCGCGGAGCAGGCGCGCCGCAGCTCCTCGGCCGAGCTGCCGCCCGACCCGCCCGCCGAGCTGCCCGCCGACCTGCTGCACGAGGTCGCGTTCGCCCCGCAGGTACCCACCCGACACGACGCACGACCCGTCTCCGACGACTGCCGCCGCTCACCCGCCACCGCCTCTCGTCGACAGAACCCGCTGGTGGAGAGCATCCTGGGCGCGGAGGCGGCGGCGTACCCGCAGGTGCGCAACAACGTGCCGCTGAGCGCGGCCGGCGCGGAGCAGTCGCCGCTGCCGCCCGGGCTGGGCCCCTCGGACTCCCCGCCGCCGGCCTCGCCGCCGCTCGGCTACGACGGCAACGGCGAGGCCGCCATGGCCGTCATCATGAGCCTGCTGGAGGCTGACGCCGGGCTGGGCGGGCCCGTCAACTTCTCCGGCCTGCCGTGGCCGCTGCCTTAGTCGCAGTATATGATGATATATTATATGGTATCGTGATGTGGTATCTTCGTGATGTTACCTACTTATGTAGTATGTTTAAGTTGGAGTGGTCGTGACCAAATCGTGCCGAGGCACACCCAAGCTGTCGGACGTTAACAGAGCGGGATGGAATGTGCTCTCATATGCACATTGAATGTTCTTCGTTCGTCGTGCCGGCTGGGTATGCCGGTGCTGGGGATGCCGGGGAGCCCCGGGCCCGGCCACATCTGTTCGTCGTATAAGTTGCCTATGTAACGGTAGACACGTAACGTTACTTTAAAATACTTACTCTGGGAGCCTTTGTAAAGTGCACATCAGAAACGAGGACGACTGATTTTTATTGATGAAAAACCGTAATATTTTTATTGTAAAAATACTTGATTCAATAATGTAAATAATCTTATTGATGAAAATCAGTTTCCGTCAGTTTGTTACGGCACGCCATGTATATATTGAATGTGTGTGCACCTGCACCGCCACGCCCGCCACCGGCACGTCGGCACGTCGCATCACTCGACCGTCGGCGGGCGGGTGGTGTGTACTGTTCATAATGTTGTTGCTCTAGTAATACTTGATCATGTAATACTGTAATGAAAATTACGTCATATTAGTGTAAGTACATAATCTATATATTAATAGGTGACGCTCGTACGTAGTGTCAGTGTTAAGAGTTAAGGTTTATATGGAGAAAAGTCCGTGAATTTTATATAATATTATGTGTTACCAATAGGTAGCTATTTGTACTGAGGTACATGTGTGCTTTAACATTGACAGTGACCGTTATGTCAATGGTTCAACCGAATTAATTTCTAGTTTAGAGCGATCGCACTAAGATTTTTAATAGGTTTGGGAAAAGTTTCTTCGTATTTTATATGAAAGGTTGAGACATTTTTATTCAAAGTTTATTTACATTTAATTAGAGTTTACAGTTGCCATTTTGTTCGATGACTTTCCGCCATCTTGTAGGTAGGACCATGATTCTGTTTCATCCACATTTCATCCGTAATAGCGACCAGAGCGAGGTGCATCTTTGACGTCAAAATTCCCGGATTGAATTCGTTTGAATTTTGATTACGGAGAAATGAAACAATAGAGAAAAAAATATATGATTATACTTTACAAATTATACTTTGAAATTAAAGCGTGACATATAGGTAAGATGTATAATATAATAGCTAAGATGGCAGCAACATAATTTTAAGTACTGCGAGTATATAAATGTTACTAACTATTATACAAATGGAGCCGCAGCAGAGCGAGAGAAGTGATTCCGCCAGAGCATATTTAAACATGTAAGGTTATCTTCAAACGAACGTCAACGGCTTAGATTAATAGGATAGCGTAGCTCCGTGGCAAACTTTTTAACTTGTATAAAATGATACACAGAACAATGCAATGCTTTACGATGTGTCCGCAAGTTAAAAAATAATGTCACTTATGTTTTTAACTTGTTAGAAAAACAAATACCTAAGTGAAAGGACGAAAATGGCGTCAGAATCACATTTTTTAATCAGTTTAATTAATAAAATTGATTACCAACTTACGTTACTATTTTTCAAAAGTAAACCGGGGTTACAAACATATTTTTATGATATTCACAGTTTAACATAATCGTTATAAATGAAAACTTCATTCATTACACTTATGATTACTATGATTTTACATATAAATCAGGTGCTGGATCAATAATATGACTAAATTGGTCCATAAGTATTTCAATTATACCATAATATGTAGTTTAACAACGGGCGCGGTCGGTTGGGTGGGTGACCGCAAGTGGCAATATTTCTTGGGCGCTTCCGTGCTTCGGAGGGCACGTAAAGCCGTCGGTCCCGGTTGTTACCATTTGGTAATAGTCGTTAAGCCATGTCGGATACCTTCGGGCGGCAAAAAACTTCACTCACTCACTCACTTAACTGTACTCAGTAAACAACTTCCTGTCTATGAAAACGTGTTGTGACACAACTTTGAATTCAAAGCGAAAGTGACGAAGTTTTTTTATTTTGCCCTCTGTAAAATTCCTCACGAGTACGTCTAGTACGAAGTATCACTTCAATAAATAAATTAGGAGTAAGTAATTATAAGCAAGTATGATTTTTAAATTTGAAATTCTGTGTTATTAATTTTTAATTTAATACAAAATGATATATTTTTATAATTATGTTTATGTTATGTTATTTTAATTGTTTTTTTATATTTGTTCTCGTTTATTAGTAATGATAATATACTTAATGATATGATGTTGTTACCCTGGTAAAGCGTGCAATCAAAAGGTTTGCGTGCAGCGCTCACCTCGTGACTGTTGTTTTGATTATTTTTATTTAATCTTTATTATACAATGTATATTATTATAATAATAAAGTGAATGTGTTCTGTACAATGTGCGTTTAATTTCTTTGTCATTTTGTCTAATGAGCTATACTGCATATGACCCATCCACTCAGCAAGTTAAATAAAAACTTGTAGAAACGTTGTGCACTTTCAAAAGTTTTTTCCAACGAGCTGTAAAGTATTTTCGCTGCTTTATTCTGAATTGATGGTAGCTGAGCCATACCACACAGCCACACACGCACACGCACACATTCACCCGCGCTCACACATAATATTAAAACGTCATTGGAACAAAAGAAATCCTGTAAAACCCTCTAAAATTGTGTAATACATAAAATGTAACTTTAAATTTATTTATGACACTTAATTTATAATATTTTACAAAACATATTACTCACAAAAATTGTAAGAGTAAACTGATGCTGCTGCATCTGTGTCGTGTTTCAGTATAGTTAATTGGTGTTAGATAAGCTTATGTTATACACTATTTTCCTCATAAAACCATTGACTTATTTAGTATATATAAGTTAAGTCATGGTGAGCATTCACGTTGCAACGGTCGCACGAACATGGTGTTCGATGACTACTTCAATGACTGGTCGTACAGTCTGCTTTACGACCAGTCCATTTACGATCGAACTTTGTCGCATACGACTGAAGTTTGTGCGACGGTCCGTGCGATCGTTGCAACGTGAATGCCCACCTATTATACATCATTTTAGACAAGCGCCGTTAATGCTAGAGCTGTTAGCTGCGATACTAACGAAACATACTTAGTTATGAAAAAGGAAACTGGTTAACTGGCTTTCAAATGAAAAAAACCGGATTGAAATCGGTCTATCCGTTTGAGAACTACGGTGTGTCACAGACAGACACACACAGACGGCCGCCAGGAGTAAAAGTGTTCTGTGCACACTGCCCCAGACAGACAGACATCGACTGTCAAACTTATAACACCCCTCTTTTTGCGTCGGGGGGCTCGGGGGTTAAAAAAGAGTGTAAAATGTTTTCTTCAAGGCCGTCAATGCACCTGCAGCTCCGTTCATGTTGCACGTGACCGTGCCCTTGGGCCAAGCTGATGCGGTGCGGTATGCCTGAACTGAACCCTGAATGAATGCCTAATGCCTGATCGCCATTTGCCCGTCACTCTTATAAAAAAAATGGATGCCATCTAGTGATAATCGATTATTCATCGATTATCTACATAATTTATAACTACATTTGAAATTGGCCGAAATGAGGGTAAATAAGTAAAACTACTTTATTAAATTATGTACTTAATCAGTGTTGTATTACAAAAAATAGCATTTTTAAAATAGTAAACAACTACATAATTATAACAAATATAAATTACCAATCACACAAAACAAGACACAAACAAGAAATTTTAACGAAAACAGAAAATAAATGACAAATATAGGAAGCGCTCATAGCCCGGCCCGGCGTTTTGTTTCGATCATAAGTGATCGTCGAAGGGTAACAGCGGGCGCGGTCGGTAGTTAGATTTGTGACCGCTAGTGACAAAATTTCTTAGGCACGTCCGTGCTTCACAGGGCACGTAAACCCGTTGGTCCCAGTTGTTATTTGGTAGCAGTCCTTTAGCCATGTCGAATCCCTTCGAGTGGCATAAAAAAATCCGACACTTGGGTAGGCCACTGACCCCTCCATTAATCCGCACTGGAGCAGCATGGTGGAGTATTCTCTAAGCCTCTTTAGGTATGAGGAGAGACCCGTGCTCTGTAGTGGGCCATTAGTGGGTAGAAGCCATAGAGTAAAGTATAGGGAAACTAAATTTTGAGGTTTACAGACTTGTTGGAGCACTTGAAAAGTTACGAGTACCTCATCTCAAAATTATCGAACCCGAGTTCGCAATAGTAGGTTTTGGCTAGGACCCGAAGTTTATGCCGAAACTTCGTTTTTGGCCGAAACCAAGACTTCGGTTGGACTCTACTGTTTACTGAATTGTGTAGGTTAAAAAAAATCAAAATGTGTGCAATTCACACGTGCTGAAAGTGAAACTTCATAACAACGAATACTGTCAGTCTAAATATTGATGTTATGCTTTGCTTACGTCAGCCGCCATATTGTCGATGCTTCATTCGCGTCATTTCCGTTTCAACGAATTCCAAATCATAACGATACTAAAGAAGTATTCACTTCAATACATTTCTTATCATAAATAAGTCACTAATTTTGAAGATTATTTAGTATAATCGATAACGTAATCAATTTAATAATTTATCACCCATCTATTGTGGTCGATTAACTCAATAATCGATTAATCGATTATTGATAATCGATTATCAACATCACTAATGCCATAAATACTGACAAAAACAAACAAAATAGCATGGAGCACTGTAGTCTTTATACTACACGGTCAGCTTCTGCGAACTATAGGCGCCGCCATATTGGCCTTGGCTGCTCTGACGAGCGCCTTTCGCAATATCGGATATCCCTCATCTACTCCGCGGCCGACCGTCACACGACATGCAACACACAGACGAAAAAGTTTGAGACGATGTAATAAAAGTTTCACTAACAACACAACAAGATAAAATGATACGGCTTTATTTTTGTTAAAATGATAATATACACAATGCATTCGAGTGTTAATCATAGGTGACAATCCTTTTAATGCTTTAGAATGACTGGCATGATTGATGTTATGTTACGGAAGAATAAGAAGAAAACATATTTTAAATAAGAAATAATAGAGAGTCTGTAACTCTAACAACCTAAAATTAGAGTTGGCAACACTGCAGTGTGTTCACAGTACAACACTGGTTTTAAAATATTAGTTCCTACCCATTACCAATCTACCATAATGATTTTATGTTTAAACATTTTTTATAGTGTTCTGTTCTGGTTACAGTTTCCGAAGTGATCAGAACAGAACACAAATCACACACACAATTTTTTGCAAATTCAAAATGCAAACAACAAGATATTTGTTGCATAATTTGTCGTTATCGTTAACACTAACATACGAGAACTGCCGAAGTGTAACTTCGGCAGTTCTCGTATTATTCTCGGTTTATTTATCGGTCAGTTAGTCGGTATTTCTCGTTTCTCGCGTCGCGTCGCGTTCTCTTCGCGCCGTGGCGATGGCGTGGCACCGTGCCTTGGCTTTGTGATGTGACCTGTGTTAGTTACTTCATTTTTGATCTCGTTGTCATTGTTAGTGTTAAATGTTGAATCTCCCAGTACTCATCAAATATAGCTTAATTAAATCGTTGCCAAGAGTAGTAACTTTTCTAAGCCAGTCGGCTGGCTATGAGATTCTGAATATTATCAAGAAGGCGGAGGTGACCGAGTGCTAAAGTAAATGCAGGTTCCACAGGCAGGTAAGGATTTCCAATTATAAGACTAACGCCAGTATATATTCAAATCTTTGTTAATTCGTGCCAGATTGCAAGTGTTTCGTATGCGTCACTCACATGAACATAAAGTTGAACGTATTCAACTCTTTGTCCTTGATTAGCCAAAACAATAAATATGTAATAAACTGAACAAAACATGCAAAAAAGTAGTACATTACGATACGTGTGATTATAGTTGTATATTTCTAAAAACATAGAATCTTATGCCACGAGTATCGTATACCATTTTATAGCACGAATGACATAAGCCCGCCTATACTGAAAGTGAGGTATTATAATTAGATTTTCATACTAGAAATTTAATTTCTGTGACAGCATGAGCATGGATCTAAGACCTATTATCTCCAGTGATGAAGGACAAGCTGGACAAGCAAACAAGATGGTTGAACTTCCAGATTTGGATGTAAAGATCCATTCACCCATGCCATCTATCAATGACTTTGGGAACTATTACACTGATCGTTATTTGATAAAGATTTTCATGGTAGTAGTAGACGTAGTAGTAGATGGCGCTTTAGATATATCCACAGCCCATATGGCCACGCCAAAATCAGGTTTACCCGTCGCAATTAGATGTTTCACATCAAAAATTCATCGAATATATTTTAAATGCAGATAAAATTTACTTAGAATTACTGTATTTCATTTTCTGGGTATTGTTTCCTTTCATGTACATATTTATTTAACAAAATAAATATATAAAAAAGAAAAATAAATAATAAAATAAAAAGATATTGTCAAAAAAATGGTTGTCTGTAAAGTCGGTCTACAGATGATACGTGATAACGTCATAAGGGAAGAGAAAAAGATTTGTTCATCTGGTTCATCAATATTAAGACATTATCATGTGAAAAACCAAAAAAAAAGGCTTTTTTAATAAATTGATATAAAAAATAATATGTCTATACAAATAAATAATATGAAAGTGTCTGTTTATAATATTAAAATAACCCCTTCTTCAAATTCTTCTTAAATTTCCCTTCAAAATTATCATAAAGTAATGCATCAAGCTGAAGACGCCTAAATTTAATTAACACAACATACTCCAACTGAGATTGTATGGGCCATTTGTAGTTAAACATGACTGAAGTGTGGATTTAGGTCACATAGTGTTATTAAAGGAGGATAATTTAAAAATTTGTAATGAAATTATTTATTTAATCTTTATTGGACCTCAAAATGGTGGTACTAGTGGCAGACTTAATGTTTAATATACCTAGCATTCTCTAACAGTCAACCTTCAGGATATGAAGAGAATGGATAAAGGCAGCACAAAAAGATTGAATTAGGTATATAATATTAATATAATTGAAATAGAAGAATTATTGTGTAAAGCCTTGTTGAGATGGTGATTGAAAACCAACTGTAGGCAGAAATAGAGGCCAAAACTCTTATAATGGCGACATTTCAAAAAACTTCCTTCAAGTTTGATGTTGAGAGTGAAGTGTAGAAATGGACGCTTTTAATAATACTGGAGGCGATCGAGAGATGTATATAGAAATGGTTTACAATTATTATCTATACTTTCCGTTACACCTAGTACCTACAAGCGTAAAGGCAAATAGAGTGTTTTGAAAACAGGATTTTAAGCGAAAAACTATCAATACCGGTTATGGAAAAATCCAGTATTTGAAAGCCCCAGTTTGAACTTACGTTCTCTCGGTTGGTTGACCATAGAACAAGCCACTGGCTGGGCCACAACAATTTTGAAATGTATGTGCGAAAATATAAATCAATGGCGAAAATATAAATTTATTTCCACATATTATAGGTACTTTTGTATGTTTAACATTAGTCCTTAAGAGGGGGTATAAAGCAAAATTGGCAATCGTAGATTCAATTTTTACAGTAGTAGATCAAGTTTCTAGAAGCTGAATAAGGACATAGTTATACTTCATTATATTATTGAGTGAATGTAAGAAACAAAAACATAAAAAATTAAATTTTCTCGATAGAAAAAAATCACAAAGTTAGGTCTAATTTTCAACTAAAATCAATTTATTTTCTATATGGTGCATGTTTTTGAGTCAATATTTTAATATATTATGCTAATTAGTATCACGGAGGGATTTGTAGATCGATTTCTAAATCAAATCTATAATTAACGAATTATTTAAATAAAATACATTTTGTCTCTATAGCTCTAGGATTTTGACATGGTCCTCTGTTCCATTTATCAGTACCGTTGCTCCATTGAGACGTGTCTACGCTTACATTAATACCCTGTGGATATACCATTAATAATCTGTGCTTCTGTGCCCTCGCGACAACTTCACGAACGCAACGCAAGGAGTCGAGGACCAATGGGAAGCCGCCACTTACAGTAAATGTCATTCTATTCGTTTTTCTAATATCTGTAAGCGCACACGCTGCTATTGCTATTTGATTTTAGTAATCTTAAATATATATAATTCGAGTGTGAGTGTGTATGTAACTGAACTCCTCCTAAACGGCTTGACCGATTTGGTTGAAACTTTTTGTGTGTCTTCAGGTGGATCCGAGAATGGTTTAGATTCACAATTGGACCCGGTAGGTGGCGTCGCTGTCGATATATCACCAAAACATTTTTTAATTATAAAGCGGTACGAAGTACGCCGGGACAACTAGTATACGATAAAATTGTAAAGAATTCTTTAAGTTGCAAGCTCTCTCTTCTCAACAGACGTGAAGGCTGCGCTAGTCTTCTTGATATGTTAAATTATTTCGCGGAGTGCAATTGTGACTGAGAGAGCTGTTTTTAATAATAACTGTGTTTGTGAAATATAAATTAAAAGACACTAAGATCCAACATGGGTTACAAACGGAATAAAACCCACATTAAAATGGGAATACAGAAAGCTGAAAATTCAAGTCATGGCTAGTTGTCAGAGGTAAGTTGACAATAACACTATCTCATATTCAAAATTAAACCTTAGCTTTTAAAATTTCGAGTTCACAATACAATGTTGATGTTGATGTTTGATAGCTGAAGCAGCATAGTTTATGCGAAAAATTCACATTGTATGTATCATTAATAGTTAGTATACGTATGTATACTTTCAAACAAAATTCATCAAGTAATTAAATGTTTTTTGACATGAAGGGTTTCTACCGATTTCATGAATAACTATGCCTTTGCAACTTTGTAAGTTCACTATAATATTTCAATTTACAATTTAATATTACATTTACATCATCATACCTGTTTTTCCCCGGAGGAGTAGGCACAGCTATGCAGTACACCCACTCCTCATGTGTTAAGCGTGTTCAATGTTATGTGGGATTACTTAGAAAACTTTGTCACAAATTAAGGTGAAGGCATGAAGTGGAAGAGAAAGGCATGAACCCGCCTTTACAGCTTATATAACAAATAACTTATAAACAACAATATAGCTATATTTCTTGTAGCCAAATTGATCAATCCCTGCAGTAGTTGTTACTTGTGTGTGTTTGAAATTATATTTGTATTTTTCAGAACAAGATTTAGGTACCCACGAAAATATTCCAAAATCTATTGATGATGACGGGAACGTTACAGCAGTAAAGTGCGTATCAATTCACCTGTCTATGTATTGTTTCATTTACTTTTTGCTTGGTGTTGCATTGGAACGAATCAACAAAATGATACAAAAATTGGTAATAACTCGTCCTTATATGAGATTATACATCTCAATAGAATTTCCGATTCATTTTGTTTTTAAGTAAGCTTTGTTCGATGTTATGGAAAAGAAAAATGTTGGTTAATTTATTTTTTAATTTTCAAAAGATTGTTTAGTTAGATGATTTATGTATTCTTACTTAAATATTTTTTCTACCCATTTAGATTGTTTTCCTGGTCTCACGCATCATATAGCGCACAGTATTTTTGCTATATTTATAAAGCCAACAATCGTCGCTCAAGAAATTAGTGATTGTTATATTTTTTATGATATTATTGTGACTTAATTAGTTTCCTTATAATAACGGCAGTGGCATTTGTAATTTTTCCGTTTTCTGACGAAGGGTTTCTTTCGATTTAAATAAATTTAAAGGTTTGTTACTTACCTTATCTCTTTGTAGCGAACAAATGAAAACGATGTTATCTATAATAATAAATGTCTGAAAAACTTTGAACGTGTTATTTATTCACATGTTATTGGATTAAAAGGAGATTCTGCTTTGAGTGACTTTCAGTGATTTAATGGTCACACCAGTACGAACATACATACTGCTTTTCTTGTCGTAAAAGTGATTAAATCGCTCCCTACACTAGGTTTCCAGCGCCTTTGTAACATGATGTGACCGACAGTACTTATAAATGTTATTAGTTTCAGAAATACACATAGTTACAGCGAGAAGAAATTGCTTTAGGTCGATAGATATCTATATTCAAACTTATTAATGACACCTAATTATGTTATCTGCCGTTCACTGGCTCTCTAGCTATTAATATTGTATAAAAATCTAATTAAAACTTTAAATTGTATAAAAATTTAATTAGATGATTCTAAATTTATTGAGCCGAAATTTGTCTGATTATTTACATTATACTGTGCCGTATTCTTGACTGATGACATGTTATATAATAGCGGCCGTACACTCTCGTGCGAAAGCACTCGCTATGTCTCGAGACGCCTCGGCCGAGACGTCATGGGAGCGAGAGCAGGCGAGATCCCCCGAGACATCACGAGGCGAGGCGAGCGCTACCAAGTATACTCTCATACGAGTGCACTCGACTAGCAGTCTCGCGAGAGTGTACAGCCGCTAATAAAGTCAGATGCAACCGGACGCACAGCTGCTGCTGCGCATCTATTTAAAGGGTGGGGCGGGGCGCGCGGGTGAAATTTGATTTTTTCCTAGCTTTATACCCCCTCTTAAGCGAGCCCGACTCGCACTTGAATCGGTTTTAATAAGTAGGTACCTACAACCATTTACAAACACCAAAAAAGAGCCTGGTTATTTCATTGATATCAAAAATGTAACTTACAGATTCAAGTCAGAGCAAAAGAGTAGGGGTGGACGAAGAATTCATCAAGTTTAAATCATCATCAAATTTTCAAGTAATGAAAAAATTTATTAGATCAAAAATAGACAAAACTGAGACTTCGAATCGATCATCGCCGAATAATCTTCCGGATCCGCCGAACGCGGAGCCGGCAGTTGATAAGATAGATCTGCAGTCCGTAGCAGACAAACTGGAGTCCAACTCCGACGCCAGCCTCAACAATGCGGACAACGAGAACGAGGAATACCACAGCCCGAACGAGGCGGAGGCGGCCGAGGGCGGGCCGCCGCAGGAGGACGTAAAGAGGCCGGAGACCGCCGCCGAGGAGGCCAAGCCGCCCGAATCCACCGTAATGTGCAGGGACTTCATCAGGGGAACTTGCAAGCGGCCCGGCACATGCAGGTACGCGCACAAGTGCGACAAGACGCAGCTGTTCAGCGTGTACACGTTCTGTCGGAACTTCCAGAACAAAATATGCACCCTGCCGAACTGTAAATACGTGCACGCGTCCGTGTTCGAGGAGCAGGAATTCTACCGCACGGGCAAGTTGCCGCCGAACGTGATGGCGCCCAAGTGTCAGCCGCCGCCGCCGCAGCCGCAGCCGCCGCAACCGCCGCAACCGCCGCAACTGCTGCAACCGCCGCTGCCGCCGCCGCCGGGAGACCCCGCCCCAGGTACAAGTTTTATCTATTAAACATACATTTAATATACATACATATATTTCTAATCTGCTGCCTGGTAAAAGTTGAAAAGAGTTCAACCATCAAATGAATAACTGACACAGGAGTCGAGGAATTCTGATGAAAAAGCAGTTAACCAACTCGTTAGTGAACTGCTAGGTCTACGAAAGGTTCATTGTTCAGTATAGTGTTCCGCTCGCACGAAACGCTAATCAATGACCTCCCACCTCCCGAAGTTGTACCGTGATAATGAATGAATGTGACAAGGTGATTGGATAACTCGCACTAAATCACCTGCAATATGATTTATGCTTTTGTTACAGAAAGCCGAGTCGATATACCTATACCTACGTCATTTTCGAACCCGCCCCCGCAGCTGCCGCCAAGGTAAAACCATTTTTCGTTTTTACATGTTTTTTTTATAGCTAGAAGAAGGGCTGGACGTAAAAGCAGTCGACCCACCTGATGGTGAGTGGTCATCGTCGTGTGGACACGAGCACCGCCACGGGAGTCGCCAGTGCGCCAGTGTGAACTCAAGCAAATTAAGTCGACTCGATTCCGAGACTAGCTCCAGAGAGTCCGACTTGAGACACAAGTTTGATTCTGCTATCCTCCACTTGCGACTGAAAGGGGTTTGCACTTTGCTAAGCATGTCCTGTGCTGAGATATGCAGACTCACAGAACCTTGAGGACCGACTGAACTCACTGAGCAACAACCCTCGACTACAACCTCGGGATGTCGCTCAGGGAGACCGTAGGATGGTGGGTTCGCGCGAAGGGCCCTGTGTCAGACCCGGTCGAAGGCCTTAGCGATATTTAGGCTGACTTGCAGTGCTCCACCGTTGGGGCCCACACTGAGTTAGATATACCACACTGCCGATCGCCGGTCAGCTGGCAACCCTCCTGACAATTGTTTTATTGCTTCGGAACAAACTGTTACGGAAGGATATTACAAAGCGATCGTTTTGAAGTGATCGTTATTGATTGTTTTTGTCGGTTATATTACTTTGGAAGTTATTTTAGGGCCACTTGCAGCTTTGTTTAAATGTAGATTAAATCTCGATTTTAGCTTAAATATCGTATTAATCTTCATTTAATTTTATTTAAGTGCACGCAAGTGCAAACAGAACTGTAATTACTGAGTAGCGTGAAGCACAGCGGGGGACGAGGGTTCCTAGTTATAGACAAATGGCGTAAAATAAATAAACGATAAAGAGCTGCTTCAACCTGATGTCTGTTTACAGCATGCAGCTAACTTCCAGTTTGTTCGCCTGTCCGCCGACTAACGTGGCGGAGGCAAGGATGTTCCAAGAGGAATGTACGTATTATATATTTTATACTAGCACCAATGTCAATGACCGTACTTCGGGTCAGACGCACACACTTTGTTAGAGTAGCGGATCAGTAAAGAAGGTACGGGCGGTGGCCCTAGTGGCGATCCTCTTTGTATTGTTATTTTGCTGACACAGACTTGAATCACACTGATACATACAAGGATGTAATCCTCGTGAAACTCAAACTCAAATCATTTATTTCATGTTTTAATACACTTATGAACGTCTCGTTTTGCATTTACCGCCGTTTCACTAAGGTGCCTTCTTAATCTTAGAGGAGAAAAAGAAACGGCGTCGGAGCACTAGCTCGGACCATTACACCTATGAATGCGATATTCAAACACAGCCAACCATGTAACGCGATGTAACAGTGTGTTTGTGTGTCCGTGACAGTCGGCGCGGCGCGGGACATCAGCTACGGCGAGCCCCCGGCCAAGAAGTGCAAGAGTTGCGAGTCCATGGAGGTCAGGTCAGTTGGCTCGCAGACACGGTAACACCATTTACATTCAGCTACATTACTCATTCTAAGCTACTATTGTTCTTTAAAATAATAGGAATTAATTAGTAGGTAGAGTAAACATTAAAAAGAAGTAGTTTGTTGGTGAGAAATTGAACAATGGCTTTAAACAAAAAGGTTTCAGCGGCAAAACTATTTAATAAATGATGTTCCTTAACATCTTCTGACTCATTCAACTTGAATGAACTTGAACTTGAACATTCAAAGAATGAATGTAGGTACAATTCTGAAATGGTTTTTGAATAGGGGTAGTTATTATTCGTAAAAAATAAAAAAGCAACCCCCGGCACAGGGTGAACTTCGAAGTCGAGGGTAAGTAGAACCTAAATCCAAATTTGGTGCAAGTCTGTGTTGCCTGGTAAAGTTATACAGTAGGTACCTTCACTGACTGGATTACTGAACAATTTAGTTTAACAAATTTATTAATTACGATTTGATTATCGTTGGCTTTGATGGCACAGTAGGTACTCAATAACAAAAAATAATATTCAACTTTTTGTTTTGTGGAGGATTACTTAAAAATAACTTATTTTAATAATGTTCAATTACGTTTCTTACCTCCAAACCACACGCGCTTGTGGTCTTTCTGGTTGAATTTGTATTTTGCTGCTTGTACTGTTGTGTATCTAATATTGTTTTGTTTTATGTTGTCGCAGATATCGATGCCTCAATGAGTTATTAGACAAGAAGCGGGAGGAGTTGGAGGAGTTGAAAGGGAAGATGAGCGAGGTGGACAAGAATAAAGACAAGATGGTTGTGATCCTGAAGGGCCTGATCAAGCTGGCGGTGAGTTTATTTAAATAACCTGTTTAGTAAGTGTCATTTTGTTCAATTGAAGACATAACAGGGCACTATTTTTTTATGGTAGTATTTCCGGAATTCTCGATTTTAAATCGTATTTATTTGGGTTTAATAACTGTATAATTCACAAGTTCATAATATCAATTTATCTTATAAAATCGAATACATTTTATATATATTATATATCAAATATAATTTTGATAATCGCATACATAAGACATTGAAAACAAAATTTCACTCCCAGCAAGTTAAACCTGTTATTTTTGCGTTGCAGCGCAAAGTTCACATCTTAAAATTTCACTCACAACATGTTTTCGTAACGCGCCTAAAGAAGTATAACTTAAAAAACAATTATTACACGGTAGAAATGGCACTAAGTATCACGGCGGGCGGTAGTACCTACTACCCCGGGTGAACTCTAGGCTCTACCACTTTGTAGAGTGGAACTCCTAAATGGATAGGTGTAAGTGAGCCGTCATTAAGGCTGTTGGTAATATTGACATGGTACAACCAGTATATTTTTATAATTATGTACATAGTATATGAGGTTTTTCTTAAAAATCGTTAAAAATAAAATATGAAGACACGGAGCGCGGGCAAAGCCGCAGGCAATGTCTAGTGTTTTCTTTAGAAAATGTTAAAAAAATACATTTTAAGATAAAATTCTCAGTACCAGTATTAATACCGGGATCCCTGTATTAGAAAGGAAAGTCCGGTATAAATACCCGAATCGAATAAATCCGATATTGGAGAAGCCGAGTGAACCGGCGCCGTACCGTGTGTTGCAGAACAAGAGCGGGCCGGCGAGCGCGCCCAGCTTGCTGTTCAACACCGGCGGCGGCGACAAGTACAAGGTCAGTTCATGTCGCCGCGGTCGACAGCCCCCACCCGCTGCGCACCACTTACACATAACACTTGTGCGCATAAGTCAACCTTCAACAACCTCTACTGTACTGTGTCAATCGGTCTAGCCCCAGTTGTTCACCAGCCGATTGTCGATTTATTAAGAAGTAGCGACCCGCCCTCGCTTCGCTTCGGGAAACTTATTCCTTTAAATGTTTAATTATTTCTTATCAAGTGCTTAAATATAAAGTTTCATGGTTTTATCTTTTAAAATTAAGAAATCCCATACAAACTTTCAGCCTCTATTTCAACCTCTTCATCCCTTTTTTTCGCAATAAATGGTAGCCTATGTCCTTTCTCAGGGTCTAAAGATTGTCTGAGATGTTTTAGCGGGAAAGCGTAACAGACAGACAGACAGAGTTACTTTCGCATTTATAATATTAGTAGGGATCATACCCTATTACTGAATATCTAACTCTTTATATTTCTACTAGCTGACCATACCACGCGTTGCTGTGGCTCAGGATGACGAATCAACCAACAGCGCCATCTATGAGAAATTCATAGAACTAAACAATAACATGAACATTATTAATGTTTAATAAACATTTAATTTCCAATAAAAATAAATAAAAAACTATCCTATCTCTCAAGTTGGACCAGACTGCTCACGGTGTGCCAATTTAATTTAAAATCGGTTAAGTAGTTTAGGAATCCATCGCGGACAAACATCGTGATAGGAGATTTATATATATTAAGATTTATTTTTATTTACTTATTTTTTCTACTCTCTTTTGCTGATTAAATTTTACACTATACTCATTGACTTATTAGTCAATGACTAAACTGTACTGTGAGTGTTTTAAAATCAGTGAAAATTTAAGCTCGTCTGCAATTTACACTGATTTTAACTATGAAAACATTTTTTGAATTTTCTATTATGTTTTTAAAAAATCGGTCTAGTTTCCCTCATTTTCTTATGTACACACTTTATGAAGAATCACTCTACATTTATATATTTTATTATGTATCTGATAAAACGAAGAGTGTTGACGTTTGACGCGTAGTAAGTTTGTTTTTGATGAATTCGCTGAATCTATTCGCGTGAACATGCTAGATGTTGGTGCTTATCAGAGCATTCCGGCTGAGCCAGCCTCTGAAAGAGCGAAACATGTTTACGCATTCACCGGTGCATCTCTTCTATTAAGGGGTTTAAATAGCGGTGTATAAGTAATTAATGTTATGCGTACGATGTGTAAATTTTGTGTAAGGTAACAATGGGGTTGACATAATTATGTTAACATATCAAAACACCTAAACAAATAAAGATATATATATATATACATATAAGCTTACTTATTATTAAAATGCTGCATTTCAGATATTGGAGCAACTGATCAATATCAATAGCAATAACAGAATCACCATTGGAGGCGTAGACACGTCCAACGCGGTGAGTGATCTAATCCTTTTAACCTCCTGACGCCCAAACTTATATAAGCTTGCAGCAAATAGCAGCCCAACGTCCTATTTATAGGACTCAATGGTTACGACCCAGAATTTCAGAGATTAAAAAATATAGTGTATGATAGTTGCATTAAAGATTTTTTTTTCTGTGCGTCTAGGACCATTATGAGCCTCGAATGAAACATAAAATAACGAAATATATGATGAACTTTTTTAGGACTCGAGGTCGCAATATTTCAAAGAAGTGATATTACTAAAAAAAATTTTTAATTTTAACAATGTATAATTTATGTATCTTTTATCGTGGTCCTTTCAAAAGGACCGTGGGTTATTAAGAGCTGAAACTGACTTTATTGCTGGGTCATAACCACAAGTGAAGGAAGGTCCTTCAAATAGGACCGTGGGCGTCAGGAGGTTATACAAAACAAAATAATCTACTATAAAGTCCGCTATGATGGCATATTATGTATAAAGCTAGGAAAAAATCAAATTTCACCCGCGCGCCCCGCCCCGCCCTTTAAATAGATGCGCCGCAGCAGTTGCACGTCCGGTTGCATCTGATTTTATTAGCGGCTGTCCACTCGGGTTAGACTGCTAGCCGAGTGCACTCGTATGAGAGTGTACTTGGTAGCGCTCGCCTCGCCTCGAAATGTCTCGGGGGATCTCGACTGCTCTCGCTCCCATGACGTCTCGGCCGAGGCGTCTCGAGACATAGCGAGTGCTTTCGCACGAGAGTGTACGGCCGCTATTATATAACATGTCATCAGTCAAGAATACGGCACAGTATAATGTAAATAATCAGACAAATTTCGGCTCAGTAAATTTAGAATCATCTAATTAAATTTTTATACTATTTAAAGTTTTAATTAGATTTTTATACAATATTAATAGGTAGAGAGCCAGTGAACGGCAGATAACACATAATTAGGTGTCATTAATAAGTTTGAATATAGATATCTATCGACCTAAAGCAATTTCTTCTCGCTATAACTATCTGTATTTCTGAAACTAATAACATTTATAAGTACTGTCGGTCACATCATGTTACAAAGGCGCTGGAAACCTAGTGTAGGGAGCGATTTAATCACTTTTACGACAAGAAAAGCAGTATGTATGTTCGTACTGGTGTGACCATTAAATCACTGAAAGTCACTCAAAGCAGAATCTCCTTTTTGACGTGAAGCAACCTGTATGCTGTATAACATGTGAATAAATAACACGTTCAAGGTTTTTCAGACATTTATTATTATAGATAACATCGTTTTCATTTGTTCGCCACAAAGAGATAAGGTAAGTAACAAACATTTAAATTTATTTAAATCAAAAAATCCTTCGTCAGAAAACGGAAAAATTACAAATGCCACTGCCGCACAGTGGGACGAAAATCGGATCTTCATAGACTTAGGGTTCTTATGTTATACATTTTTGATTTTCCTTCGGAAACTAACGTAGAATCGTATAGGAAGCCACAACGTTATCATATTTACGCATCTCTGGTGATAATAACACGTTTTTATTTTTTTTTAATTAAATTTGTATGGAACAAAACAGAAAAAGACATTTTATTCGAGCATAGATAACATTCAGAGTGGCAAGTACCTTTTAAAAAGTTTTACGCACCAAAAATAACGTGCACAAAATGAAATAATGATAAAAAACACATTCAATTTTTTTCACCCCAAGTCCATCGAGTGTGCGCAATTTGCGATATGTCAAAAAATAGAGAAAAATAGTCCCAATAATCGTACGAGAGGAAATAACGGGCACTCTCTCGAGATTTCCTGTCAAAAAGGTACTTGCACCTTTTTGACAGGAAATCTCCAAACTCGTTTGAGAAATGTACCTGATTTAGTTACAGCATAAGCGCATTTTCTGAGAAAATTTACCATAGTAATGTATATTTTTTTTGCACCATCAGAAAGTAGATATTTCAACGAACAAAAAGCCTACCGACTTTAAAAAAATATATATTTTGACGCGAGAATTTTCGATTGAAAATCAGGGTGCTTTTTCGATATTAAGTCTATATAAGGTGCAAAAATAAATATTTAAAATAAAAAAATTACAGTGTGTTTGAGACAAAAAAAGGTAACTTTTCACCAAATTTCGTGAAAAAAACAAATTTTTGAAAAGTTAAAAATAAAAAACCTAAAACTTGGTTCTTTGAATTTTTCATATACATTTTGAGGTTATGTGAAAAAAAGTTAAACAAAAGTTGTAGATCTTTATATTAACTACAACTTTGCCATTAAACTTTTTTCCATCGGACTTGTAGTTTTTTCGAAAATCGAGATAATCCGTTTTTTTATCCTAAAAACCAACATTTTACTACAGCCTTTTAATTACACCATCTTAGGCAAAGCTTAGGCTTTTAGGCTTAGGAAAAGAAAGATGGTAAATTATACCCACGAGAAATGACGAACGAAACGAGCAACCACTGCCGGAGTTGTTGATTCAACCCTGTAAATGTACATCCAGTTGTAAATAATGGCTGGCTCTTGTAAAAAGTTACATAGGTATTGATTGTATTCGTTATGCAAATTCATAAATAACGATTGTCAAAATAAAAAAAAGATTGATTAGTACAATTTTTTATGATAATTATGTCTCTGTCTTGATGTCTAAGGGGGTGGGGTGTAAAAAAAAAATGGACCAATATACCTCCTGGCAACATCCAGAATCATTATGTGCATGCTTTTCTGAGTTCAAAACCATTCACCGAATGCGGTCCTCACATTTTGCACACTCAACTCCATCCAGCGCCCGGTCTATAACATTCTCTGCTTCGGTTGTAGACACAAATTGTTCCCGATACAATATCGCATTATCAATCAGGGTTTGCTCGGGGAGAACTTCGGCATGGCATCGATGCTGGCCAACTTCCTGTCGGAGCACCAGTCGCACCCCGGGGACGCCGGCCGGCGGGAATGACGCAACGCCGGCCCTCGGGGCCCGCCCGTTGCTGCCACCCGCACTCCCTCCCCGACGTACAGCCGCCCGCCGCCCACCCTCGGCGCCGTCGCCGCCAGTTGACACGCGCTGTCGGCCCTCGGATCACCGTTAGGGAGACGATCCACAGGACCACAGAGCACCACCGCGCCCGTTGTATCGATAATAAATATATAAAAAACAATTGAAGTGACTGTATCATTTGGAGGAGAGTGCCCGCGCGCGGCAATCGCGAATACTCGACTCTTGATGACTTGATTGTAGTTGATTTTGTGTATGTACAAACATATAGCTGTGACGTCACATATTTTTTAATATAGCTATAAGTTGACCGGTTGCTTATTGCACGGCTATGATTATATTTTAACATTGCAATGCACGCGTGCAATATATTCCCGCGCGAACCTGACCTGAACCAGAATTGATCCCGTCTCGGCGAATATATTGCACCGCGTGTTGGACGCGCGCGTGGAACAATGATGTGGAATGTGATGTAATTATATAATTATATTTGGTGATGTCCGCCAACCTTAAGCGAATCTTAGCAATATTCTAAAAATCGCCTTTTATGGACTTATTCCATATATTTTATGGACTTATTCTTATGACTCCATTGCTTACTATGTCATTGTTCCTTTTGCAGATGCGATTGACTACTTGCGACTAGTATGTAAAAATGTGTGAGGGTATTAATAATAAGACTGAAAGTATAATAAGGCTGTATACTTTAGTAAGACATTTTATACGACGACATACATCTAAAGAATCACATAGCTACATACATAAATATACTTTAAAAATATGTAATTATTAATGTTTTTTTAAAGTAGAAATGTATACTGCTATACAAACCAAAGTATGGAAACTGTTTTATTTTATAGACTAATTTTATAAGGTGGATGTAGGACATAATATTTTGGCGTAGCATTTAGTGAAACAATCGTTACTTTGCTGAATTTCGTGTTTGTCTTTTATTACGGCATAAAATTTGACTATGGACTTAATTCCGGTAATCGTTCAACGTAATTCCGTGCGATCTTCGAACCATACGTTTTTTTAAGTAAAGAAAGTGGCTTTATTACTTGAAAGGATTAAAATATAATTATTAGGTAGGTACAATAAACACAAGTTTTGAACAATTTTATACATTAATTATTTACATACAAAACTGGACAAATAATCAACTTTAAAATTGAAAACGAATTAGATCTTAATCGACATGATTGATTGGATGATTAACATTCAATGTTCAAGCAGCTTTAAGTTATCTAGTTAATTAGGTGATAAATTCTTTGAATACGATGATTGATATTTTGACTGCATTTAGTGAAATTTTTACGTTTTCATTTCACCAGGATTTTGGGGTATTTTTCTATTTATTGCTAAGTATCTAAAAACTGCATTACATAATATATTATCACCTTTTACTGGGGCCATAACACCACGATGTTTTACTTCAAAAATAAATATTTTAAAACGGTTTTTGTTGCTTGGAATTACCGCATTGTTTCGCTAGATTGCCGCACAGCATTGCTTCGAACGTTTGTCTTCTATCGAAAATCAACAAAGTGTGCCAGTGTACCTACATCCACATTTAGACGTAAGTTATATGATAAGTAACTTTGTGTAAACGTGTGACATATCATTTTTTGTGAAAAAAATTTTGTAATCGATTGTTATGGTGTTAACCAGTCATGCTCCGTCCACTTTGTCGCGCGACAACTCTATCAGCCATGGAATAAGGTTCTCGATGAGGTTCTGTACAACGTCGCGACGTTCATTAAACACATGAAGCGGTAGAACACATTATACTTTTTATTAAACTAATGGTCTCTACTTTTTGGGGTTTTCCGTATTAGGAGATCGTGGAACATAAGAAACCACTTTATCTATTAATTCGATGATGAACACAACTACGCCAGATCCTTATTCGATGGTGATAGCTAATATACTCGTACGTATACTCGTAATATTATAATTACATAATTTGGTGCTTTTTTACTTAGATATACAATATGATGTTTGTACAGATTATTATTATTTTATGGTTAAATGGTTCCTGTTGACTCGGTTTATAGTCGGTGAATTTAATGCCGGTTATTTTTAAACTGCTATAAGTACCTACTAGGCCACAGGCTTACGCCAAGTAACTTGGTACTCATACGAACTGACAAGTGATTTACAAGCTAGGTGATAAGTTTAGGAAGCGCGAACTATGGAAGCAGTATCTAATATGTAATGCCAACTTTTGTAACTCTAGGAAGATAGGATTTCTTACACTAAGTTTCTATAATGAAGCATGTAGATTTTAGGTATTAACACGTTCGCTGCGGAGCACGTATACGTCGTGGTTTTTTTTTCATAGAAAATTTCGATCGCGGCAGCGAATGAGTTAAGCCTGTTGATGATAATATTAATTATGTATAATTCGAACAGTATCCTGGTGCCACATATCTTTGATCTCATCCGCGAAAGGTAGTTATTTCTGTATTTTATTAAAATGTTTTTGATTTAAATTATCTGTGTTTGGTCATATTAGATGTTGAGTGGATATTTTCCATGAAGTTGAAATTTATTTTATTTGAAGGTGGATTTTACAACCACTTTTCGAAAGTCAAACTATGCCATCGCTTCATCAAATCCCTTCACGTTGGGAGAAGAAGCTGCCTTTTACCACTCACAGGTTACAGGTTGCATTTACTATTATTTACGGCCAAAACATCAAACTCATTTCCAACCAGCGTTATCTTTAAAATTATCGTCAAGTTTGTAGTAGTGATTTTTAATCCAATCTTCCAATTTTATTCTTGCATTACAATCTAGACACAAGTTCGCGTGTCGGGCCAGTTGTGACAGCGGCCGTATGTTATTTTGCTCGAACCATTTCAAGCCACTTTTGACTCCGCTTAACTCGAATTATATATGACCCTGGCTCTTGAAATTTTGCTCTGGCTATTAAGATACATTCCACAAGATTAATATAATAATCCTTGCAAAATAAAATAAAATCTTTAAATTACCTAAAAATAAATTCGAGTTAAGGGGCGGGTAGAAAGTGCAAAAGTGTCGAAAAGTCCGAAGCTGTCAGATACGCAACCGCGTGTCTAGATCTAGATGTACGTATGTATGAATAAGTTGTTATTGTATTATTATTGTTATTTATAACCGTGCCATTTCTATTTTTTAATTCAATTTAAGCTGATCTCAAATACTTCTAATTCTGATCTCATATACTTAGTCAATATAATAAAATTTAATGTACCTAATGAATTTTATATAGCTAGACATCCTATTTTTAATTTTACAATAAAATAAGGATAATATAATAATAATGTAGAATATAATATTGAAATGTGATAACATGATATTTATGTTACTGTGGAAATCCGAAATGCATCTTAAGATACACTAGTGTTATTATCATACATGAAACTCTGCTAATGTCCCATCTTATGTTAACAGCCGACGAATGAGCAACCCCCCTTCCCCCTCGCCCGTGGACATCAGTCATACCAAACGTGGCACCGATGCGTTTTCGGCCATTAAAAAGACAAGTCGTTTGGCGGCCGAATCGAACACGCGGGTGGTAGATCATAATCGTCGCGGATCTTAACATTGTCTGCAATACGACAAAACCAAATGAATCAAAGTAACAGTTTTGGATTTACATTGTCAAGGTTGGTTGTTTTCGACATACCGCGGTGGATCTTAACGTTATCTAATATCGGACATTCACAGTAACATTTTATACTGTCTCCTAAAATATACGAGTATTATTAGTTCATCAGGGTCTGCACTAAAACTTGCGCGGGTGTACGGGACGCCCGCACATCACTTGGTGCAGCGTGTAGTACCAGTTTAATGACTTGTAATTTTTGTGTACGTTCTAATGTCGCGTAACGGCGGAGCTCAAACAATATGTTCAGTGAAAAACGCTGCCGCCGCCGCATTGTAGCGAGCGTGCGCCCGCGCGAGTTCCGGCGTAGGTCTCTAACGTGCATATTGTACTACTTATGCCAAAGTGATGTATTCCGCAATGATTTTGATACGTAATTATATCTTTTACCATTTATACCAAAGTCATTTATTTTTATTTGAAACTCTATTTTCATTTATATGCTATAATATAATGGATAGGCTGGCTAAGCTTTAAATCTAGCTGAGTGGCAAAGGCTTTTGTTCTATCGAGAGCGCTGGCGTGTTATTGTATGCCCGTATTACCTTACCGTACGTAAGTAGTGGGTATTATTTATACCGACCGTGACCGTACCGCGGTCGCGAGTCGCAACATACACTTGGTCACGGCGCGGATTTGGACGTATTCGTATTTGTCCAATATTAATGTCCGACCATCGGCGGGAGGTAGCAAAACCGGAGGTCTACTATCAACTTCTCCAAAGAATCGATGGGAGATACACCTATATATTAATGGTAAACTACAATAATATTATAAACAAGAAAGATTTGTTATTTTTGTATTAAATAAGTAAGGAATAAACTCAAAAACTATTGCACCAATCTGAAAAATACTTTCACCATTAGAATGCTACATTATCTCAGATTAACATTATTGATTATAGTATGTATATACCTTGCTACATTGCATCTGCGAAGTCTTGGCGGCTTGCTAGTATAATATATGTTATGTTATACGTGCCTAGCGAATCGTGGCACAAAGAAAACTGGGCGGGACGAAAATTAAAAAAAATCTTTAACAGGCAATATAAGCCTAAGCCTAAGAAAAGGAATTGATTGTATAATTATTATGATTATTTTTATACGAGTTGTAATAAATAAAATCTATTTATTACCCGCAATGAATAGAGCACTTGATATAAAAGTCTTATGAAGTCCGGAATGTTGGTTCCGAACGAGGCTTGGGTAGTTCGTGCCTCGTGACCAGATTCAGAGTTTTGCTAAAAGGACCGCAGTACCTATGTACACATTAAATAATTGTATTGCTGTGAGGTAACAGCGTAAGCGTAACGAGACAATACATAATAGGGTTTGGCAAGCGAATTGTGTTTTAAGGCATTTTTTCAGATTTTTGATATGACTATTATTTATTTGTGGTCGGCGCAATATGTTTTCTTCCATTCTTCCCTATTGGCCGTCACTTCTTTCATTCATAATATCTCTCACACAATCCATCCATCTTTTCTGTGGCCGCCCTGGTCTCTTTCGTCCATCACATTAATGTCAATCTTGTCGTCGCATGCGTTTCCTCTCGCCTCATCACATGCCCACACCACGACATTCTCATTACGCCACAAATTCATCTCAACATTCTCATCTCCGCCACATGCAAAATCATAAATCTCTCATGCGTCTTCTTTGCAGCCCAGCATTCTGACCCATACATTACGACAGGTCTTATAACGGATTTGTAGATTTTACCCTTTAATTTGAGCCCTGAACTGGTTTTGTGAAATTTCACCAGGGGCGGCTTTCCCTATAGTGCAGGGGGTGCGGTGCACCCGGGCGCTGGGTGTCAGGGGGCACCGAGAGCCGCTCGCGACAACTAGATCTAATCCATTTCGACCGCGCATTTTGATAAAAAAGGGCGCCGGGGCATTCAGGGCATTGATTGCACCCGGCCGCCACGTGTGCTGGAGCTGCTCCTCTCTCAGTTGTCTTTCTGTCACTTTTTCCCAGCTTTCATAGTATTTGACATTATTTTTATTCCTCTATATTATTTTAAACTTAACTCATTGTGAATTTCGTAACTACGAACTATATAACTGTGGCGCATACACACTTCCGACCGACACCATCGTTTTCTAACATAATTTTTACACTTATTAATTTATCATTCATCCTCTTAACATCCATCCCGCATTCTTTCAAGCCGTTGTCTTACTATTCCCACACCATTACTTCTTCCATCACTGCCACAGTAACCTTCACCAATCACTCTAGCTTTCGTCCCTATCCATTTTTGTTTCTCGCAAGCGAGCTACTTTTATACGTCGGTCGTCTCTAACACGCCGCTAACTCTCTGGCTATTCCAGTCATCATTCCAAACTTCCAAGTCACAAACACCAGTCTCGTTTCCCGAGCTCGCCCCCGCCCGGGCCGGTGCGACACCAATTTTTCATACGTGACAAAGGGAATTAAAAAACAAATACATTTATTTAGAACTCTTATCTACTTTATTGTTAAATTACAGTAGTTGCAGCCGTGATTGTGATAAACCGATCTCAAAGTATGTAATACTAGCTTTAAACCAAAGGCACCATAACTTACAGCACATTACCTTAAATCCCTTGTTGCTTATAATCTTTTTTATAGATTTTATTTTATATAATTAATAAAGTCGTTTTGATTTTTAAGTTAAGAATACGCTGCATTAAGTTAACTTTTATGCTAAATAGAAAACTTGTACCATAGATACAGTAAGCAAAATGCGATCGTGTGGTAACGATGGTGGGCTAGCGCTCCGCCCCCTAATCCATGACGTCGCCGTACTTGTTGGTGGAGGGCCGCGCGTCGGCGGGGGGCCGCGGCCGCGTCACCGCCGGCAGCGCGTTGGGCTCCACTCTGGGGGTTAAAGGCCGCCGTCAATAACATTCTTCAATAAAAACTAAAAAATGTACACGGCAAACTCCACTTCCGTCAAGCTGAATCATTCCCACTAGTACAAACAAATGATTAGTTCAACCAGTAGTTTACTATCGAGAGTTTAACTACTTGGAGAAGATAGTTGAACTCGAATGTAATCTGATTAACTTTTTATATAGATAATTATACAGATAATAATAAATTAATATTTGTTAAATTACGTAACATGTCGAGCAAGACAAGATGGGAGCGGTGACCTTGCACGCTAACAGTGTCTGAATATTATCAAAGTAAACGAAACACGCCTACACACTTACACCAACTACTAGGATTTCCTGTGCCGTAGATGGCATTCAGCCATAGACAACACCAGGAACACATCACTAAACAATATGTGTACGAACCATAGTTATGTATATAATATACATAGATTGGGTATAAGAGTAAAAGAGAGCTACCGAAGCTTACGGTACTTTGATGTGTTAGAAAGAGAGAGAGAATAACGAGACCTTAATTTATTTGATCAGTGGCCTAACTCAATTTGTGTTGTGGACACCTACATTATTTTGCGAATATTAACGTAAATTAAAGTGTTCATCAGTGTTGTTAAAACGTTATTACGATGGTTACTTGGAGTTTTAAGTATAAAAGTGAAGTTAAACCAACTTACTTAGCGATTAAAACCATTTTCGATGCACACATTGACACGTCACGCACACATGAACATAATGGTTTCTGTTCTCATTCGATAGTTCACATTGCCAATCTATGTATATTACATCTATGGTACAAACAATATCCGTCACACAATTATCTACATCCGCTGGGAATCGAAAAGCCGGGAGTATAGTCAATGCATTGTTGTGAAGTGGGATGGGCTCACTTGTAAGGGTCCTGCCTCGCGCTGGAGTACTCGCCGCGGTTCAGCCGGCGCAGATCGTCGTACGAGCGCGCGCCGCCCGCGACCCCCGCGCCCGCCGCGCCGCCCGCGCCCGCCGCACCGCCACCTAACACCACCAGGTTTATCAATACACCATCACCCTGCTGAACCATACAATAAATATACTCTCACACCTTGTGGCAAACTTATACTAACGTATGAATAAATAAAAACGTCGGTGTGCCCGTCAGATTTAATTATAATGTCGTAGTCTTCGTCGTAGTGCGGTGGTACAGGAGTGTAGGAATGTGACTGAAAGTACCTACTTATCCTGTTATAAAGGTTTTAAGAAAGAAATGTCTTTCAAGGAGACCTTGTGTCAATAAAGTCAGCAATAAATGTACATTAGGTAGTTCAGTTTTTACTGACATTAGGTAATAAGGCGATATAAATAAGTGCATACCATCGGAGTCGCTGGGACGGTAACCGTCATCGCTAAACAGAGGGCGATCCACATCCAAGTCGAGCGAACTTCCAGGGCCCGCGTCCGAATATATTTCGTCGGGTTTCGCCCCCAGCATCGGCGGCGCAGGCGGCGCCCTCCTGGAATCACGTTTCACACTATAGTCAGCGACAGCTTTCATATCATTACTTCTATTCAAAAAACACTTAGAACATTCATAAATTAGGAAATAATGGTAAAGTTGGTCTTTATTATATTTTTTAAAGTAATTTATAAGTTAGTATTAACCGACTATGTTGGGAATGCACATGGTTCAATGGTACTTAATCGTAGCAAGTGGAAAGAAGTGGTCTCTGCCTACTCCTACGGGAAAGAGGCGGGATTAAATGTATGTATGTACGTATGTATGAACGGTAAACTACTTTCCCTCTAATGTGTCTGACTGTCATATATGTTTGTATAATTGTTTTGTATTACATACCTTGGATTTAGACCAGCGTCTCTCTTCTCTCGAAGCAGTTGCCCGATGTAGCTGTTTGGGAGAGCCATTAGTTTCTCGGCGCAGGCCCTTTGATAGGACAGTTTGCCGAGGAAGTAGCCCACCACTACTGCCAGGGCCACCTTCGGGTAAGGCCCCAACCGGGGATTCGGCTTCAGACTGCCTGAAATGGGAAACCAATGAGAATGATATAAAAATAAAAAATATCTAATCTAATGATACACATTCCTTGCCGCCACATAATATCTATCTATCATATATGATATCACAGGGACCGTGTCACTACTGGCCTTTGTTGTTTGCTAACCAGTTTCAAATACATTATAGTACCTATTATCTACACAACCCTTATAATTATAATTATGTAAGTTTGTTTATTACGTTTTCACGCGAAAACTACTTAACCGATCATCATGAAAGTTTGTACACATATTTTGGAGGTATTACAAGTAACATAGGATACTTTTTATGAAAAAAAAAAGTTTATTACGCTTTCACGCGAAAAGTACTAAACCGATTTGCATGAAACTTTGTACACATATTCTTGTAAAATTTCACGCGGGCAAAGGCTCTAGTATAATTATATGAATGCATTTTCATACAAAATTAAACGTGATGTGACGTTTTAAGTGATTGTTACATGCAACATTTTTTCCTCAGTAGCAATTTATATTTTACGTATATTATCATAATCATAACTCGTATGTTCATAATGTGCGGAAATAGCCGAGTGTCAAATTATAATTAATAAATAATGTCAATATATTTTTTATTATTTTTTTATTATTTCTAAGCTATTTTGTTTATTAACACCTTTTATTTTTAATACTACTTATGTCAATTCCATTTTATTCCAGTGTTTACAAAGCCTAACAAATGACCCATTAGTGATTTATTTATCAATAGTGAATTAATTCATGAATATAAAATTCATATATTTTTACTTTAGAAAGTAACTGAATTATAATAATATTTATAATAAATGAGTAGTAATGTTTGGGATAATTATGTGTAGTCATAGGCACATATTTCCCAAAGCAAACCAAGGGCGAATTCTTGTCTCATGTGCATCAGAATTTAGATATAAATCTTTTTTTGCAAATTAATCAAGTTAACAGTTATATAGTTGGAAAATTCAGTAAGCGTTTTTTAAACTTAATATTAATACATATAGGTTCATACATTTATTATAATTTTGTAACTTATTTTAAGTTAATAAAACAAATAGAGTTATTTTGCTAAACTAGTAACTTGTTTGTTATTATTATTAGGTTTGATGAACTTCTGCATCATTATTTAAAACTCAACGGTTTAACTTTACAAATATGATCTTCTTTCTTTTTTTTACAATTATAAAATACCAAAAATAATATTTATTTAAACTCCAAATCCAATATCCAAACAGTGATATCCGTGTGGTTGAACGTTGGACTCCCGAACCGAGGTGCCCGGAGGATATGAACACCGCGCGCACCTCTAGTTTCCAAAAGTTATGTGCGGATTAGAATGTAATTATCACGCGCTTTGGTGAAGGTAAACAACGTGAGGAGACCTGCACAACTGCTGTGGGACAGTTATGGGTTGTGATGATGTACATAAATACATAAATAAAATAAAATCCTATTGATTTATTCACTATTTCAGTTTCTCACAAATTCATATAATATAGTATTGTTTTACATTGATCTGACCGATGGAAGAAATGATATAAAATTAATTCTATTCAAATTCTTCAAAAGCTCCTTAATGTGAAGTGTTCTTAGAAGAAGAAGCTACCATAGAGTTTTTTCCTACTTACATTTATTGAGAACACAATATTACTTAGCATTAAGTAATAGTTTAAAGTTGTGTCTGAGTAGTTTCATCTTTAAAGTACTTAGACATTCAATTTGTAATAACAATTTGTCATAAGAATGCCTTTAACATGAGTTTTTAATTTACAGTATGGTATATGAATCAATTGCAACTTAACCTACCCCTCCACCCATGAAAATGAAAGAAATTGAGTTTGAAACTATGTACAATCAATCCTTATTCACACATCTCTAAATGAGTCCATGAGTTTGTAACCTGCTTAACAGATTTTATTCAATCATAAAGTACAGTCACAAGCAATAATATTATTTATACATTGTCATGTTTTCTAAAATACCCTTGAACAACAACAATTCGTTCTAAATTGTATATTATACCTTATTTTGACATAGTTTAATGGTTAGTTAATTTAGAACAAATTGTTGTTCAGTTCTTTCTAGATTGGTACAAGTTAAGATATATTAGAAAACGTGACACTGTATACAAGAGTCAATCAAATCATCTCTCAAACAAAATACAAACATATTCACTTCTTCAGATTCAGGGTAAGTTTCATCTTAACATGTTCGCTGTGGTGATTGTGTTAAGTAGTGTTTACATGTCCATCAAACATGTATATGCCTATTGAGTTAAGAGATTTAATGACATAAAATTTTCATTTATGTAAATATTAAGGAAGATGACCATTTCAAGTACTGTAACATCCAATAAAAGTGTTAGATGGAACAAGATCAGTTGTAATAAAGAAAATAATGTTGATCAAATTATCATCCGAGACCTATCACTAAGATTGACAAGAGATTACTCATTTCTTGTTTTTTTTTTTATTAGAAGGCATGACTAATATCTTCATATTATTGTCAAGAGTAAATTAAGAAGACATTATATTCAGTGATTACGATGCCAAAATGTCTGTCCCAATTCATGATTAATGCACAGTATGTTGTGTAAGTAAGAGTGACTGACCTCTCTGCACGGCGGAGAAGGTGCCTAGACCGAGCAGTGTGCCGAGTGGCAGTGAGCGCTGGAAGAAGCTCTCCGAGTTGCACTCCTTCAGCGTGCGGAGCTCCTCCTCCGAAAATTTATATGAGCCCTGCAGACCACATCTTTTTTAACCCAGGTCCACTGTTTTGCTTTATAGAATGACAAACAAATTTTATATTGAAACTTCTGACACCACACTCATGCGTTCATGACTAACTTACGAGATACTAACGCACGATGCCAACAAGTTAGAAATGTGTAGAAATTATAAGTCATCGACGAAACCAATGCGTGGATTCCTCAGGACAATGTTTTACATTACACTCCATAAATAGATAATCATTAAGTAACCAAATTAACCTCACCGGCGGAAGCGCGCCGCCGGGCGGCTTTGTGTGTTCGTCTGTTTCGCCACCGTATTGGTAGACTTCTTGATTTTCATTCATCGACATTTTTAATTAAATTCTGCATCCAACTGATTAAAATAACTCGTATTGAGGATAATATTCCTCAACTTCAACGTCTCGTCTTGTCCTGAAGTCTTGTCAGCGTCAGTGTCACGTGCGATGCGACTGACTGACTGACAGCTGACAGCCATAGAAATATGAAACCTATGGTCAATGCTGACAGCCCAACGATTACAGAAGAGAGAGGATAGGCCCTAATTTGCATAATAATTTTTCACTGTACAAATATCATGCAAATATGGCTCACAATACCAAAAATATATCTGTCTCATTTTAACACGTCACAATTTGCGTTTGAAGACAAAGTACAATATATGTCGCACGTTTCATTAAACCGGTTACATTTTTAGTAATATCGCCCAAGATCTGCCTTGAAGCACGAGTTGAATAAAAAAATGGCGTTTTTATTCGACTTGACAGCTGTTGGTCTGTCAACTGTCATTTAATTTAAGCGTTCAAAGCGTTGTTGGAATTTTATTTTTAGATAAAAACTTTAGATTTATGCGTTTAATGTGTTGTTATGAGTTATTAAGGTCAATTTAGCAATACCTAACATGATGAAGTGTTGTATTAAAAGGTGTGTTCACGTTTTTGTGGGCGGAGTCGGCGCCATTTTAGAGTTAATTTTGGCTTCAGATCACGTGACCTTAGGGCATTTCCTCTTATTTCTTAATTCGTTGTGACAGCCTACCTACTGTTTTTGTTGTTTGTTGCATGGAAGTACCTACCGTAAAGTGGGGCTTTTTGGAAGAATTTTTTCATGAAACGGCTGTTAACAAAACCGACGATTACCCTATCTACATAGGATGTTTTTCTTTGGGTAGTTCTCGCAATTTCCTATAAATAACTACTTTCACTGTTCATCTTCGGTTAATAGATTTAGAGATATATTGTTTTACAAGTGCCGTTCCAAATATCGCCTCAATGGGGGTATTTGGAATCTGACTTTATTGCTTCGGTTTTCCTTATTTTTTGAAGCCGTGTAAAAAGAAACGATAAAGAAATATAATGGAAAAGTAAAAGGATAACCAGCTGTCTTGAGTTCAGCTCAGTTTCACTCCTTTATGTCCCTTAAAAGGTGAAAAACGACAACTGATAATTTATTCATAATGATATCTACTGCTACTTTGGGGTTATTTGGAAGGTAACGTTAATAATATCTGATGTGTTCTTAATATGGATGAAGCGATATTTGGAATATTTAAGGCGAAGTTTGTTTTATTTTAGCCTCTTGGTGAATAACAAGTTATCGGTTGGTTTACCAGATAGATGAAAGTGCACGGACATGAAAATGCAAATAAATGAAAAATACGGTAAATTTGTCGAATCACGGCTCCACCTTGAAAGTACTCCAAATTTATGTTACTTCGTCACAGATGTCGACGGAACCCCGCTTCGCGGGGTCCCTTTTTTTCGCGTATACCTGACCTAACCTAACCTAAACCAACTGTCCCTCTAGGTCTAGAGTAAGAATAAATACTCTAGCTAGGGTGACAGTTGAGTTAGGTTAGGTATTTTTACGCCTTACTACATACTAGTGATAAACAACGATAGAAAAAAAATTGGAGCACTTTCAAGGTGCCGTGATTCGACAAATTTACCAAAAATACTTGCCATTTGCCTGCCATACTATACCATGAATGTAATGCCTTATAAATAAATAAATATGAGAGAACTTTACATAAATTTTTTTATAACGCTACACACTCATAGCCCCACACTAGGATTACTTGTGTCGTTGGTGCCATGGACAACACACAAGACAAGAACACACACACTCAGACCAAGAACGGAAATTTAAACTCATCATACAAATTTCCGCCTCGCTGGGAATCGAACCCAGGACCCTTGTAACTGCGATCCAGCGTGTTAACTATTGCGCCATCCGGGTCGTCACATTGAGTGAGTTAGAATCGTAGCAAATGGAAGGAAAAAATCACGGGAAAAAATCCTGACAGAATACATGTAGGTATGTATTACATACATTGACCTGATTATTTTATCAGATTTAATAAATTTATAATTTAAAAGAAACTACTTCCAAATTGCATTTCAATAATTTTATTTTTAATTACTGTTCACAGTTTCTCAATGTTATTCTACTACTTTTTTTCAAATAATTACAAAATAAGACGAATAATTACTCTCAGATTTAAGACTTATTTTTATCAAATTAATTTGATAATTGTAGAGTGCTGAAAAAAATCTTCCCCTTAACTTATGCCTCATGAAACACTCAATTCCAAGTAGCCCCAAAACAGCAACCAAAAAGCCCCATTTCGAAAAACAGAAAATTTATGGGATTTCGTAAGTGATAAAAAAGAGCAAGTAGACTCACTGAAATCCGCATGAAACACACAATTTCTTAGTCTATTTCACTTTGTACACACCTGTCTAGACTTTGTATACCAGACGAAAGTTATGCACCTACGAAATACATCAAAATTTCGAGACTTTTTAAATTTTAAACTGCTCGCTGTTTATCGCCAATAATCTCCAAAATTCAATTGTGACATTGAGATTAATTGTCGCTGTGTTGGCAGGTGGTAAAACATAATTCATACTAATCCTTAATAAATAATTACACGCGACCAAATCTTTTATTTCGGAAATTCCAAATAGCCTCGTGACTTGCAAAAAGCCCCGTTTTACGGTACCTATGAAGTAAGGTTTGTTGTTGTTTGCTGACAGTTGACACTGTCACACTGTGTGACACACACAGTTGAGTTAGCGACTTATGCACAGACTAACCTAATGAATAGTACAATCAGTTGACGAGTCAGTCTTTAAAAAAATATTTTATAGGTACGTACCTACTTTCACTGCCAAATATTTTTCACAAAAAATTACAACAGGTACTCATAATACTTACTGCACATATTGGTATTTTTTATCCATGAAGAATAATTATCAAAAACACCAAAACCCGATAGATTTAATTTATTTGATTACTGTGGCATACAGAAACACAGTGGCACAGGTGGATAAAAAAAATCAAGATAAAAACTAACCTAGGAAATATGAAACATTATATTTTATATTTTGAGTCTTCAATGACTTCTAGGCTGGGTTTCCACTACGCCGGACCGGCAGATTTGCCGGGCCCGTAAAACTGCCGGAAGGGCTAAGTAGTGGCTGTACAATTTTTATGAAGCTATTCACATTATCCCGAGATATTATAATACCGAGCCCGGCACTTTTACCGAGCGTTTTGTCTCTGCCAAGTGACGGTTAAAGGAGTGCGAACATTACACCAACTCGACGTCAACTCCACTCCGACTCCACTCCGTTTCAACTCCGACGTTCCGTTCCGCGATCAACGCTTCATCGACGTCAACTCGACTCCGTCTCCACTCCGTTTCAACTCCGACGCTAGTTACATTACGTCATTGTGTCGGTCGACGCGTGGACTACTCGTCTACGGTGAGTTGTCAACGCAACGTCGACGCGTTGGTCTCGGAACGGAACGGCTATGGGTGTAGGGCGAGCCGTACAGGGCTTTTAAGTATAAGTTCGAAATTCAACCTTACCTTCAAAGATACAAGGCTCATAATTGAATGTTAGCTTTGTCAAGGTTTTAGTCGCGTTGGCGTCGGTCGGTCGTGGAGTCGTTGTAATGTGCGCACTCCTTTAACCACCGGACCGGAGTAATGTGAACGAGTTTGTGCCGGTATCTGATAAAATGTAGACGTGTAGCATGGAATTTAACGCAGAAACTTTAATTACGCTTGTCCAGGAGAGACCTGTTCTGTGGACTAAGACCGAAAACGACTTCGACGACAACGAAAGAAAAAATCTTGAAGTTGGCAGCATGGCGTGATGTATACCTATGTTTAATACTAGAACCAAACTTGACTGTCCGATTTTCTTGTGGGATCCGGTGTAATGTGAACACCTCTAGCCTTAGTCCGGATTCCGGCAAATCTGCCGGAAAGAACAGTGTTCCTGTTCCTTTTTTAAATAAAAAAAAATAGTAAGTCAAAACCAAATGTAACAAAGTAGTCCAAATCCAAATATTCTAAGTAGGATCACAGCTTATAAACTTTTCAAGTCTCGCAAAGTGCCGCTTTCGTCATTTCGAACGGGTTGTATAGTTTATTAGGGTAGGGTTTGCCGCCGCGCGGCCACCGGGCGGTCACTGCGCGAAAACTCGCGTCATACTATATAAACGCGCCCTTATGGTTGGACAGCCGGAGAGTATGAGGACTGGAGTCTCTACACTTCAGGATATTCCGAATTGTGAACGGTGTGTAAGGGGGCTGGAGGTTGTAAGGTCTTTTATTTCCTGTTCTATGATGTTTCAGCAGTACAAAAAAGTAATTTCAGGATCTGTAGTTTGGCGTTAAGAGAAAACCGTATTTAGATCGGTCAGGACCTTTGGTACTTTGTATGTGTGAACTATGTACTTGCTTGCTTTTGTTGTTGTTGCAATAATAATGTAATTATGCATAAAATTCGGATATCCGACCGCTAAAACAATAAAATGGGATAAGTTTAAATTTTAAAATACCTGATAAAACAGTTGAAACTTTTTGGAATGTGGTTAATATAATACTTATTTGTAAATATAAGAAATAAAAATCCCATGCGTAGCTGAGGAATGGCGGGTTACTTAGGAAATAATGTAATACTACCACGATTAACTGACAGTCGACAACTGGCTGGGGCACCCGATGGACCCGTACGTTTATAACATCCACTGATTTATTAAATTATCATAATTAATAATTATGGTTTTGGTTATTATACCTATCTATTAGTATACCTATTCCTGTGTAGATTGTTGAAATATTTTAAGAGTGTAATACAATTGTAAATGGAGTATAAAAAGGCCGGCTTCGATAAATAATTTTATATTTACAGGCGAGATAATAAAGTTATTGCAGCATTACTTTTTTTTACAATCTGTCGGAATTATAGGATTCCTTTCGGCGTGATATTTCCGCATGACATTGCCCAGGTGGCTCTTAGGAGACAGTTGCCGCAAGCGCGCTTCGCACTCCGGGATGTATGACAGCCGGCCGTACCAGTGGCCCAGGATGGCTGCCAACACAACTTTCGGCACCACACCGAAATGAGGGTGTTGGTTCAGGAGTCCTAAAAGAAAACATTCACAGAAGTAAGACATTGCAAGGAACGTCAATTAAAATATACATTTTTAACAATTTACTAAATAAATTTTAAGATCCATGTTGTTTACTATCGAGCAAGCATTTGAATTCTTACTTCTATGAAGTTTTCGTAGCGTCTCTAAGAGCTGGCGCGCGGTGAAGATCGACCAAACAAACAATCTCACCATATTTGATCCCGGCGTACGTCAAGGTCGCGAACAGCGTACTGAACGGCAAGCAACGCTGGTAAAAGCTTTCCTTGTCACACTCTTCCAAAGCTTTTATCTCTTCCGCGGTAAATTCATAGTAACGCTGGAACAGGCAATTATGAACGACAATGTTACTTATGTTAAATGGTCACGTACAAAAGTAGAAACACAAAGACACAAAATCAATTGATCATTCTAGACACAACGTAGAGGAGTAGGTACCAAGGGGTGAGTGACGTTGTGCACGGGCGGGCACGGCTTCTTGAAGCGCGACAATGCATAGCAGCTGCAATCCACATCCTTATCGTCTTTGGTTTTCTTGTTACTCATTATAGAATTTAAACCACTACAATTTTGTCATCATCATGGGTAGAAGTAGAGTACCATTATTTTAAAATTTAAAATTTATAGCAAAATTTCTTCATGTCCAGACTGTTGACTCGATGACATTGTACCGGCTGTCACTTGTAATGACTTTAATTATTTTTTGTTTTATTTAAATCTAATTTTGCTTTGTATCTTTTTCTATGAATGGAGCGAACGAAACAAACCTTCACATACTTCACACGGTATGTCCACGGAATAACTTGGAACTTCTCGTTTTACGAAAACATGTGTGAGCGCAGAAAACTGTTCCTTAAGTCGGAGAGAAATACATACGAGTAAATAAACGCTTAACCACTCGCAACACGGTTCACAGACCATCACATGGACTCTTTACAGCTGGTCGACGTGGAGTCGTGGACAAACGCAAGTGACATATTTATTTATAAACTTCGGATCAGAGAGCAAGAACTTCGTCCACTACACAAATGTGTGCGCCGATAAAGAATCGTATGGGCAGACAGGAATGCTGCTAGAGTTAGTATATAGGTAGGTACCTATAACTAGTAAGTTTTTACCCTATATTTAATTTGGTATTGTCTCTTCAATAACTGGCATGAAACATTATCCATGTCAAACTCCAGTGTCAGTTATGTAGCGGTGTTGACGGATATTGTTCATATCGATATCAATGTCAAATTCGTAGTCACAATTATAGAGAGTATGCCTCAAATTTGGTATGTTATTAAGTGCGTACCGCTAAAATAACATCGGCAGTAAAATTTTAAGGGTTGTTATACATATAAGGAATGAAATATGATGCCAGTATGACACACTTGCTCGTATGTGTATTGTGCTTTCTGGAGTGTGTTGCGAGTGTTACGGCAGTGCGATACGGGGACTACTCGGTAGGGCACATGCCTCAGTACAATGACCAGCACGAGGAAGGTGACGCGGCGCCGGGGCACGAAGATTATGGCGATAGATCACCGGATGCGCCGGCTCACCTTGACTATAAGTACGAAGAAGAACCTCAAGGTAGGTGGACTATACCAGTGAACTAAAATAAGGCTATTAATAGAAATATATTTAAATTAAAATATTTGTATCATTAGTAATTTCATTGTTTCCACCTTTTAGGAAGATCTGACGATTTGCCTATAAAAGATATTGTTGACGATAGACGATATTCGGTCTTACGTAGCGGTCATAATCGTGACCTGGATAAGTATAGTTTAGACGACACAGAACCCGAAGAAAAATCAGCTAAAAGGTTTGCCTTGCGCGGATCTCGATTTGTAAAAAGAAATTATGCAAAGCGAAGTGATTCTCAAAAGCATTTGAAACATGTTGCAATAGGTAAAAGTGATGACAATGATAACGTAGAAAATAATAGTGATTATGTACATAAACATGACATAGAAGCGGAGGGAGATGGCATGATAGATGTTGGTCGCTTTCGCTACAGATCTACAACACAAAAAAAACCGAGACGAAAGCCTAGAGATAGAGCACACGACCCCCAAGAATGGAGAGACATAGGCAATAATGTAAAGTTAGAACATGTTGAAGTGGATTCTAGCTTAGAAGGAGAGAATTTTGAAAACAAAAACCCGAGGAGGTTCGGTGGAATAATAAAAGAAAGTATGAACAGAAATAATAAAAACAGTTATGAATACGATGAATATTATGACATGAAAAGGGTACAGCATATGAAAAGCCGGCTACCAGCACTTCTGAAACAAACCACAGGTAATACTTATTAACAATTCAAAAATTAATTCTATTTTAATTTTTCTATACATACTTAATTAAATAAAATGTCATCGGCTTGGCACATTATTTTATATAACGACTAAAGAGTTCGCTGATCCAGCGAACGTTGTTCTGCCAGTTATTATAATTATGTACCTAAATTACTTGTAGTGAATCATTTGGATACATTTGTTCATACTTACAAAAATACTAAAAGTGCGATAAAAATTTTATGGGTAAAAATTTGGGGTTATAGGTAATTTTTTATGACAAATCAACAAAAATAATAAAAAAATATATTGTCAAAAAATTTGAAATGAAAAATCTGGACACCCTTTTCACCCAGCGGTATGAAATATACCTACTTTACGAGTTTACGACCTATTGTCATACCTACCAAATATACGAAAAATATCCTACAAATTGGTCGAGCCGTTTCGGAGGAGTTTGACTACTAATGCCGTGACACGAGATTTTTATATATTAGATTTTGTAACAATAAATGTTTCTTAGTAGTTAAACAAAAAATCCTTAAAATATTATAACTGTTTGTGATTTGTATGCGATCAATATGGAAAATTGTCAAGAACACAAAATAAGGAAATGAATTTCACCAGAAATCGTTAGGAATTTTAACAACCTATGCAGTCATTACTATTTTTAAATGTTTCCTCGAAGTGATTTTGGCGTTAAATAAATTACATTGATTTGAAGAATCGTGAACTAACAAGACTAACTGTAGGTTTGTGTATGCTCAGTGAGGACGACGGAGGCGAAGAGTGCCAGTTACTCTGAACACTGGTTGGACCGGCGCGCCGTCTCACCCGAGCCCGTCGCCATGGAGTCCATACCCGCAGTAAGGAACACTACGACGACGCTAACCACCACCACGATCAGAACGACATCGGAGACCAAGCCGATGTCGGGTAGTCCCTCTGACCTGTCGCTGGCAGAGAAGTCGAGGTTGTCGATATTGAAGAAGGCCCAGAGGAAGGAGAGTTCGCGCAACGCGTCGTCGAGCACAAAGCCGCCGGTGCTGATGCAGGTGACGCGCAAGATGCAGACGCTCGTGATGGTGGAGCCGCGCGCCGCGGAGGCCGCGCCGCGCGCGCGGGACGTCGCGCCGGACTCGCCGGAGCGGTTGCGCCGCGCGCGGCAGCTCGTGCGGCAGAAGCTCGTCGCCGGCGCGCGCAGTATCCACGACCTCGTCGACAACTGGGACGAGATGATCTGCGACTACATAGATGTCTCCCTGCTCGACACCGACGCAGCTTCTTACCTCGACGTCAATAAATACGCTACAGTTTTATTATTTTACATAACTTTATTTACAGTGAACTGTTTATTTTAATTCCTTTTTAATAATATCATATTTCTAAATATTTAATTATCTTTACCTTATAACATAATAAATATTATTGCACGATTTTGTGTCTTTACAAACTTATTTGTTTTATTGACTACTTATAGCAAAATAAAACGTAAAAGTAAATGGCTGTAAGAATAACATGATATTTATTTGATTTATGCCATATTTAGGCCTTAGTTAATGTCTTACACAATACTATTCTTGTTCTGTTTTTGGAGGTGTGTTCCAATCCACATATTGGCTAGCGTATCCACATAATGGACTACTTTATTCTTAATTCGGATTCATATTCCCGTGATTGTGGCTTACTATTATGAATAACATGTGCTTTGAGATTTACCTATTGCCAAAAGTTACGGTTTATAGGATAGGACTGGTTCTTGTGCAAGCAGATGAGATGGATGGGCAAAATAAAACAATCACGTGCGTTTAGTAATTCTTTAGGGATTCATAATTTACGGAAATAATGTCTTTGACATTATACATTATTAGATGACATAATAAATTATTTTATGGAATGCTACAAAATTACTGACTGCCATATTTGTGGTGGGGTAGTTGTTATTATATCTCTCCCTTGACCACGACGCGAGTCACCCACATACCTAATTATTATTAACTCGTATATGTAACGAATGAATTTTATACCTCTACCAAAATACAGAAAAAAAAACTGCGTCGAATGGTCTAAGTCTCATTGCTCTACGACCAATTGAAAATGTTGTACCAGCGTTAAAATTTACCCCGTTACGATCTTTGAGACTCCCCCCAACGGCATAAAAAGAGGATAACTTAATCCATGTTGTGACGATGTGAAACGCGCGTATTTCTTTTTAGAAGAAACGACGATCAGCGAACCGGGCAGTGTGGCGGAGCGCGAGCTGCGCGCTTTGCTGGCCCGCCGGCAACGGAAGGAGGCCGGGGACGAGCCCCCGGGGCCGCCGGGACCCCCGGGGCTGGCAGCTCCCCCGCCGGGGTCTCCGCCGGCTCCCACCTTCCCGCCGCTGGCCGTCGACCCCCAATTCGATACCCAGTGGAACCGTTTCATAACCTCGGGCCGACCGTCCTTCCCGTTTCATGGACAAATTTGGATATGCTCTGTCTTAATTTTAATAAACTATTTACGAAGGTTTTATATTTTGTTTGTGATTGTATGTAATTGTATGTGATTGAATTTGACCCTTTCCCATAAAATATACAGATTTTAATAAATTATCTAACACGTTTCTCAGCGAAAGCATTACGTTATACATAAAATAATTTAGTTGGTATTATTTTTCCGGTGGTAGAGTTCAAATTCAAACATGTGGATTGAGTGTTTGGCTTGGTTTGTGTAGGTTTTCAAGTGCTTGTAGCCAATCCAGCCAGTGTCGGTGTTTTCGTCACAAATCAAAGGGAAATTGCCGCAAGCGCTTGCGACACTTCCACACGTTTGTGAACACTCCAGTCTCGATCTCGTTTGTGCATTGGTGGCAAACAGTCGTACGTGTTCCTTGTCAAAATAGCAACTGGTCAAAAGAAGACGTATTAATTTTTTTTGAATGTTGATGAACCAGGGAGTTTTTTAGTTTTTTGAGAGTTTCGTTTCTTTTTATGCGTTTTCTTGTATTTATAATAAAAATAACTTAGCCAATGTTATTGCCGACGCAACAAGGTCGATGTCCGCCATGCGCCTCTTTAGAATACACCTGGAAAGTCATGTTTCATGCTCCAAATCAAGTCTACGTTAAAGTAACGTTTGTATTATGTTTGTAGTTTGTGAAAAGCGCCAGCAAGCGTGCGGACTGCGGACGCGGCATCAAATTATTGGATTCCTAACCGCTTGGTAAACATACTTTCCACAAGGGGACACTATGGAGTTACTATGTATATGCATAATATTATTTATTTCATGTTCGGTTTTACCGTGTTAGATTGTTAATAGTTATACAATTATGCGGCATTGTGTTGTGTCATAATTAGTTGTGCACAAGTAATTAACATCAGAAACGGGAGTAGCTAAACGCTGCTCCACGGCCCTCTCTACCACGGAATACAGTTCCTTGCTCTCTACAGGTACAGTCTCTACTGACTACCGAGCTACTTCACTTTCCCACAGATGTCAGAAAAATATTTCTCGAGGATAGAAATTACTTGTCTCGAATGTCGCAACGCCGTTCTTGCCGAATCACAAGTTTGGTGTAAGACTCTATAATTTAGTAGAGCGACTCTTCCTACAAAATGCGTTGTGGCTTGTGGTTGTAGTATCAATTACGTCTTACTTATTTCTTTTGGTTCCTATCTACGTACGTACATGAGTATGTACATCAGAAAAGTAGATGGCATTATAATATAATTCTGTTTTCCATTTAGCTATGAAACTGCTAACTGCACGTTTTAGCTTTAAATGTGATGAACGGGACAGAAAGAACCCACTTCGAGAAATAAGTTTAATTTACTCTTTCGGACTTTTACACGGTCGTGTGTACAAAGTATATTTTATTGTTAGGTTATGGGTGCCATCTATTGTGACATCGGCGAGAGCTCGGCCGTTGCGTTCCCGAGGCGAGAGGTGGCGCTGGCGCGGGGCTCGGATTGATTGCGGGGGCCGCGGCGGCGCGGGGCGGGCGGCGCGGCGGTACGGCAAGCGCGACCGAGAGCCGAGTGCGGCGCTGTATTCAATTATTTATTCGCCGCGCGAGCCGCGGGCCGTAGGTCGCTCGTGGAGTGTGTGCGGGGCCGGCGTCTCCCCGTCCCGGTGTTATCGTATCGAGTCCGCGGTCAGTGTATTAAGTGTTTATTATGAGCGACAGAGACAGGTCGTCGCCCTCCCTCACGGACACCCCCCTGAAGACTTACATCGGCCGGCACGACGACGACTATCCCCTAATAAACGGAAACGGTGAGTGTCACATGCGTGTGCGTCTCCGAGCGGACGAGGGTCGAGGGTCGGGAGAGCGAGCGCGTGCAGCGCGGCGCGAGTCACGCGCTCGCCGGCCGCGCGCGACCATCCGCCGACACGCGCGCTCGCCCCACTCGACCCGAGACCTTTCGCTTCCTGCGACACTTGGACCCTTAACCTTAAGTTCGCGACCGCTTCGTTTTGCCGCATTGAAGCCGCGGATTCGATCGACCCGCCGACGTTTTGCCCGTTCCCTAATTCTATGCCACATACTTGTCCGAAGTATACTTTGGTAAAAAATAATAATTGATAAATGAATGAAAAATTAGCGCTCGACGCTTTCATTTAGAATAGAAAAAAGTTCCGGAACGGCGCGACATGTTTTTGAGATCGTGCTTGAAGTGGTCCTCAGCTGTGGCGGATCGATATCGGTGACCTTAAAAATCCAGACGGAGATGAGGAGAACCTATTTAGCATATAAAAATTTGCGAAATCTCCCCGCAGTGATACCGGCACGTCGTTACCAGGACTTGATTTACTAGATTTTGAACTCGGAAGCGTAGTGTTTTAAACAGGGGATTCAAAATATTGTTTGTTCAATACGATAGTCGTATATAAATGTGGTTGGGCATGTGGCCGGAGTTCAATAAGGTATCGGTTGGCAGCGCCCGGCAGCGACTGCTGGATGAGCTCGTAAATAATCGTCGAAATAGTTGAGTTTCGGGTTCGAGTCGACAGCCGATATATATACGTATATTTAGCGCGGCTTCCGTTTGCACGGGAACACTGAAAAGTTTCAGTTATCGGTGACCGCGGAGACTCCAGCCGGCGGTGCGGCGGTCCAATTCCTCAAATTTAACAAATGTCGCTGCGAACATTGGTGATAATAGGTTTGGCAGCTTTTTAAGTCAACATTACTGTCAGTAGGTACGAGAAATCAGTTGAATGACTCACAAGCTCCAATATCGCTGTACCCTCACGTGACTGCCGCATCTACTAGTGGACCCGTCTCGCTTCGCTTCGGGAAACATGTCCCTTAGCATAGTTCACACTTTCCGAAATTAATAGGCGTGAATCTTTAAACTGACGTAAAATTCTAAAAATAATTTTTTTTTGGGTTCTGTTGCGTCAATAAAGACCCCAGTTACAGATTTATTATTATAATATTTTAGTATACTTCAACAGAAATACATTTCGGTACTTAGACGAAGGTTTATTAGTTTCGAACTCAAGTACAAATGCAAATATTTCGTTTCGTCAGCTAAATGAGTGAACGTCTCAGTTAACCTCTCATACGAGCACGAACACTCATACGGTAAACAAAATATATCTTATCATTTCGATAATAATATGTGGTATTAGAGCGCGAATGCGCTAACGCAACTGTCGTAACTGATCTGCCGGACGGTGCGACCGTACGTACGACGTACGACACTCGCTGTACCCCTCCGGCTCGCGCCCTGCACGCGTACCGTACTACTACGCTATCTCCTTTTATCGGATTGGAATTATAATATTATTATGTATAATTTACTAGCCTTGTAGTATCTATTGCCCTAACCTTTTTTCAATTCGGTTATCTCAGATTTCGTTCTTCCGAAAAAATCATAATATTGTGAGGTCCGAGACTAGGTTTTGAAGTAAATAGTAATAAGTATTATATCAACCAAAAATAAGGAATAAAACTTTGTTTTTGTGTAAGAAACGTTCTCTTAACTTGTTATGGGTTATGTATGAGTCACTGTCGCGACTGGAGGACATAATTTGGTTAATCTAATCAATTTCTAGATAATTATAGATAATTATTCTAGACATTAATTAGCTCCATATGAGTTCCATGGGTCTCATGGTTGATATTAGAAATCAGTTCTGTGTAAAATTTTCTAATAAGTAATATAAAATTACTTTTAATTACTAAGATTTTTTAAATTCTTTGTCGCCTGTAGATTCTGAAACCACTTCATACATTGATTTCAATTTGGATTACGTTGTTTCCATTGAAGTAAAAAATATAAAACAATATTTTCTAATGAATAAAATTAGGTAATTTGCGTAGGAAATCTGGGTTTAGCTAGTCTAATTTAAAAAACACATTTTAACGCTACGCTAATGAAAAAATAACAGATAATCTTTTATAACAATAAGTAACTGGATCGGATTAACGAAGCAGTGCACCCCCAAACAGCCGGCCAACTCCTCGGACACGGGTGAAGCGGACATTTTCCTCAGAAATTTTAATAAAAACAACATGCTCTCTAAAATTGACAAGCAGAAACTATCACAGAACGAACAGCGAAGTTATCACAAACTGCGAGATGTCGGTCAAATGCCGATACGTTTAGCACAGCATGACACGTTAATTTTTTTGTATTGTGAGTAATCGGGCCGTCATCGCAACAGGCTGACGAAAACATTACTTACATACATCGAGGGTCATTAAATCAGGTCGCGATTGTGTTCTTTGTTTATTCCCGATCAGATGAGTAGGTATTTCGTGAGATGTGTAATGAAACGTCGCTATCGACGACCGAATCCGGATGATTTGCACGTACTGGGCAATTATCAACGACAAGGGCTCATCGTCACCTCGCGATAATCCCTCGCGCCAACTTGTGGCCGATTCCTCTTGATGAGATTTAGAGACTCATATTTAGTGAGCGTTATTTTGTATTATCTTCAAATTTTTTCATCGATGGCTAATTGGGCTTCGATTGCGGTTTGCGTTTTGTCCGGTGATGTTAAAATAAGTACTTACTTGTAATTAATTATATTTATCTGTTAAGATAGACAAGAAATAGTTATTTTTCGGTGAAGAGGCGCGGCTACTATTGCGTATTAGTCTATTGCACGAGAGGTATATCGGTTTATATTATCTTATTGGTATGTAAGTATCTCAAGGTAGTTCCCCGGATACGAGGCCACTACTCCTACCGAATCGGAATATAAAAGTAAGTTGATTAATTGTGTGTGATAACTGTTTATATTACATAGAGATGGATATTGGCACACGTCTGCTGCACTGCAAGACTGCAACGCTCAATTTAACATCAAACGTTGATCATTGCCCGGCTCAAACGAATACCTCGGGCGTTCTTTCCAACTCCTACAAGGCTTGGCGGTTCTGAATAATCATTTAGTACTAATAGTCTGTATCGCTGTTTAGTATTTTACGCATGGACTTACGTTTTTATGACAGTAAAAAATTGGGAGTACGGCAGTATCCCGCCGAGTCGGAGCACAGCCGTATAATTGTTTTTGAAGTAATTCAATACACTTTTGATCTTCGGCATCTTCGTTTTTAATTTTCAGAGATCAAGAGTACCACGCACCAGTGCATACTATAACTTGGGAATAATAACTAGTTAGTATTGTTCCCAATTTGCCAAATAAGTAGGGATACCTGTTGTTTTCGGATTATCGTCAGTCGAACTTCTTTTCTTGTCACTGATACGTTAGAAAATAAAATATCTAATGGTTGTGGCGTTTTAAATAAACTAAGTCCAGTTAAAAGTTACCTGGTTGTTTTTACTTAAAAAATGTTCAAGTGTTTATGTAGAAGATACTATAGAAAATAACTGACTTGATTTGGCGTCAAAACTCCCAATTTTTACGGTGAAGAGAACGCGCTGCATTTTATACATTTGACGGGATTTACTTTGCTAATAACTGCTCGTGGTTTTCTCAGTTTCATTTTGGAAATTGCTGCAATTTAGAGTACACTGTATGTATAATAGTTATGTACGTTGTTTAAAAACACTTCTTTGTGCCCTATTTAATTCTTTAATTACATTATTAATTCTCTATTGTAGTTAGAAATAGGTCAAGTGCGTGTTGGTAGAGCCATGTGAATGTGACAGACTTTGGGTACGGAACCACTCACACGGAACCCTGAAAATGGTTACTTTAATACGCCATTAATTACCTTTATGCAACACCGAGCTTACGTAGTTAGGTGTTATACGAGTAATAACACGGCGAACCGTCCCGGAGTCAATCAATCGGTTGTTGTTGTTGAAGTCCTTGTTGAAGTCCTCAGGATTTTGGCATTAAAATATAGCGTAAGGCGGTTACGCGATTACATCCAGGCAAGCAGCGGGGTGATGTTTACTCTATGAGCATTTTTTAGTTATGTTGGTCGGTAAGTTTTAAGATATTATATTACGACACTTAAACATACCTGATGTGCACGAGGCCATTCGATTTCTTAGTACTGAAACGAAATGAGGAATGTCTATTTCCTCAATTAGTTCCGTTTTACGCAAATTTCACCGTTTCGAAGTGGCAAAGCGAAAAACGTAAGATTTCATTGCGGTGTTAACGACGAAAACGAGGGCATGAGAATGGTTGTGCACTGTGCAGTCGGGGGCTGTCTTGCTTCTCGCAAACAAGATTAGCTCCAGTCCTAACTGGATATGCTCGTCGGCGATGTGACGCGATGTTTTTACCTCACCTAGTAACAGGATAACCAGAAGACGCCCACGCTCTTCGTGATTCAATGTACTTTATTTTGTATTAAGAGATGGACGAAAGCTAAATGAATTTTCCGATCTTCGGGTCTATTAATAGATAATTATTAGGTAGTTGTTTATTTATATAGACAACATATTCAGTCTTATTTATATAATTATACAAGATGAATTTTCAGTCACTTGATATATTGATAGGGGGTACTCAGTATTCGATTCTCATTCCATATTAAAAGGGTGCTTAAAATTTGGCGTAATTATCCATTATAAACCCCTAATGTGGACAAACTGAGTGAGCGGTATAAACTACTCCACTAAAGGTCATTAACCCCCGCCGGTCCGCCGCCGGCCGGTCGGTCGCCGTAGCACACAGTTGATGTCCATACATTCCGAGTCCGACTATTTTTAGATAATTTTGATTGCAATATAATAATTAATAATCGTGTAGAATTATGACTTTATATTTTTAATCATTACCTATGACTATGTTCTTTCATGTTCTCGATTATGTCAAGTGAAATAAAAATCACCCTGTATAAGTCATAACTCATAAGTCATCTAGCTAACCTTAAAAGTTAAAAATTTGTTTTGACATAATTATTAAATTTGTTGATATTTTCGTCGCTAGACAAACCAATGGGAGAAAATAACCCAACCATAATGATATCAAGTTTAAAAATGGTGTGAAGTTTGAACATGAAGTAAAATAATTGTTTCTTTAAGTTTTTGATCAACTAAAACTATTTGCAATTTTTTTTATCCGCAGATTGTGACTAGTTTAACGGAAAGGAATTGTCTCTCACACAAAATAATCTTAGTAATGTGAAACCTACGCGCATTATCAAATAGTATTATGCACAGTAGAGCATTCTTATTAAAAATGGAACTAAGTACTTAAATTGTCTTAATTGAGACATTCCCACATTGTTTTATTTAATAGAATAAGAATGGAGTGTTGTAAAAATAAAAGTAGCAGAGCATCCAGCGGCGTTGAGCGTCGACTCTTTTGAGCGTAGTATACAGGAGGCAGGCGTTAAACGCGCTCACACATTTCAGGAACGTTATGATAATCTTATACGCCATATTATTTAAATCAATATCCAAGAAGTTATTGCAAAATGGAGAATAACGCGCGTGAAAATATATTCGAGCGCGAGGCTCACCTCGATGACGGGGTTGCTTGATGCGACCACCCACGGTCTTCGCCTCTCTGTCGCTCCCTGTCGCTCCCTGTTGCCATATACTACTCGTACGAAGCCGTGGCTGGTTGCTAGAATATGATAAGTATACACAACATAATATATAATGCACATAAATATATAGTATGTAAAAATAATACAAATGACGCATGTAGTGAATTAAAGCGGTTTGCAGCGTTGTTGTTTGCAGCGGGGCATGGGTGTACGGCAGCGCCTCACTCGGTCTCTGACTCTCGAGCTACGTATTCAAGATTAATTGAATAAAGTTATATTGAAACCGCTGTTTAATAAACTAAAACTTAGAGTACAGAACCTAACTACATTTTACAGCAGAGCGCTTCAAAGTTTCTAACACGTGTATTAGGTATCTGTTTACTTTTAATATGTGACATATTTTATCCTATTTTATAAATGCGAAAGTTTGTATGGATGTACGCAAAAAGTACCGAATGGATTTTGCTGAAACTTTACAATAATATAGCTTACACATCAGAATAACATATTTATAAAGATATAGTGTGAATTATTCAAAATATATAACTAAACCTTTGCAAACGCAAGGAATAAGTTTCCCGAAGCGAAGCGAGGGCGGGTCACTAAAAAGGTAGATCATAAAGCTGATTTTTTGTGTATTATTGAGGCTTACTTAGAAAACGGAATATATTATATCCCTATTGCACATAGCTTGTAGCACTTATTGACTTTTACGTGTACCTCTGAAGTAAAAGAAGTCTTAATTAGTAGTGGTATAAAAATGTCGTCCCGGCACGTCCCGTAAGTGGCAGTTGAGAGAGAGGCGCGCAGAACTCCCGCGATGGACAATCCAACGTAAAATTATTATTGGATTGCCACAATTGTTGTTCAGTTATCTACGTGAAATTTCGTGTACGGATTTAAAGGTAAGTTTGCTAACTAGACTTATTTTTGTAGAACTAAACGTTAGTCTAGGTGTCCTGAAGGTCACTTTGACAAAAAGTGCAGATCACGTATCTACTACTTAAGGGATTGTACGTACGTATGACTAGGGACCGTCGAGATGTTATGTTGCGGTCGAAGAGTCCACATCATAATGGCTTGTGAAATCATTATCTTTTCCAAGAATAAGATTGCAAAGCGAAGTAGTATTTTCAAGAGCTGATCTCATAATATTTTCTAGTAAAAGAAAAAAACCTAGTTAATAAAATTAAAATTTGAAACGGTGCAAGCAAGAGGATATTAGGGGTTTGAGGGTAGCCTGTAGCCTGCAGAACCTTCGCATTGTGCATCGACGAGGCATTGTGTAAGTTGGTTAGAAAAATAAGTAGAAATGTAGCGATGTTCAAGGTTTCATGCAAATCCCCAATAAAATATTGTAAACGGCCTCCTACAATATTTCATTAGTGGCGTGGCGAGCTGCAGGCTTCAGGTAGCGGCGCGGCGGCGAGGCCGATGCGGTACCGTTTTAATCTGCGGCTCTTAGATATCGTAATTGCAATATTTCCGCATCAACGCCTCGATCTCCAGGCTCGTGGCGTGTCGCCTGTCGCTGCCGGGCCACCGGGCGCGCGCCGGGCCCGACCGCCCCGGTCACGACACAATCGAGACGGTTCGTCTCGCAGATCGCAATCTATGTATATTCCTAGATTATACGTGATTTGGATTTACAAGAAAGCTTAGAAACAAACAGAGGCGGAGAGCGACTTTGTTTTATACTATATACAACTTTACACTCATGCCCCGCTGCAAAAAACATAGCTTTCGCTACAAGCGTAATTTGTATTACATAAATAAATAAATAATAAATATTATTTATTTATACGCTACACACTCGTAGCCCCACACTAGAATTCCCTGTGTCGTGGGTGCCATGGACAACACACAAAGACAAGAACACACATACACCCAGACCAAGAACGGAAATTTAACTTCATCATTCAAATTTCCGCCTTGCTGGGAATCGAACCCAGGACCCTCGGAACGGCGATCCGGCGTGTTAACCATTGCGCCATCCGGGTCGTATTTTACTATATTTATAACAAAGTCGCCCTCCGCCTCTGTTTCTACGCTTTTTCTTTATAACCACGCAACGGATTTTGATGCAGTTTTCACTGTTATAAAGGCAATTTATTCCCAAAGTTTATACATAAAAACAATTTCGTTGAGTTGAAGATCACTCACTCCACACCCAATCGTATATTGCACAATAGCTGCAGGTTATTTTACGCGGCGGTTCATGCATGAAGAGAGTTCCAATATACATTTCACGGGTTTGGGATCGCCACAGGGCCGCTTGACGACTCTCATAAAGTGGACTTACTCTGGGAATCCCTTTCCCCTTTCTCCACCCCTCGCCTTGAACCCTCGCCGTTGTCGGCAGCACCGACCGACGCTAAAACTTCATATAGGTACACATGTACATAACCTCCTGACGCCCACGGTCCTATTTGAAGGACCTTCCTTCACTTGTGGTTATGACCCAGCAATAAAGTCAGTTTCAGCTCTTAATAACCCACGGTCCTTTTGAAAGGACCACGATAAAAGATACATAAATTATACATTGTTAAAATTAAAAATTTTTTTTAGTAATATCACTTCTTTGAAATATTGCGACCTCGAGTCCTAAAAAAGTTCATCATATATTTCGTTATTTTATGTTTCATTCGAGGCTCATAATGGTCCTAGACGCACAGAAAAAAAAATCTTTAATGCAACTATCATACACTATATTTTTTAATCTCTGAAATTCTGGGTCGTAACCATTGAGTCCTATAAATAGGACGTTGGGCTGCTATTTGCTGCAAGCTTATATAAGTTTGGGCGTCAGGAGGATAAAAAAGTTAGATATTATTTTAGGCATACGTACCTGCCCATCACATAATATACGAATATCATGTAATGAGAGCTTCCATATCGGTCCAATGTAATTTAAATGATGTACCGTACGTAGCTACATTGACAGTATATTTTATATAAACTGGAGTGTTAGGTATGGATGGATGGATATAGCGAGCCATTAGCAACGGTCGGAGTACCGCGGAGTGGCGGACACGAGGCCAATAAACACTTTCAATTCAGAACTAATAACCCGCCGCCATGCCAGCGCCACCGAAGTAACGCCAGCCAATATACACCAGTTTGATAATTTCCGCTGAGGGTCAGACGGCATTGATTGGCTACACAGCGCCACAACGCGACGAACAAACGCTTTTCGAATTCATTTGTAAACTTCAAATTTTATTGACTTTTCAAGTGCTTAGAACTGTGTTAAACGCATCTTGTTCATTTTGTTTTTTTTTTCACGATTACCAACGTGTAGAGACAATACACAAGTTAGTATATTATCGATAACATGCCTATTTGAATTAAATAACATCATCGTCATCATCAACGCAATCCTGAACTGGCCCACGACTGGCCAAGTGCAGATTGGCGGATTTCACACACCTTTGACAACATTATGGAGAACTTTCAGGTGTGTAGGTTTACTAACGATGTTTTCCTTCATCGAAGCCAGTTATAATTCAATTTTTATATGCCCATAACTTTTGAAAATTACAGTTGCTTGCGGGGTTTGAATGTTCTTTGTCCTCGAAGCGGTGTCACTTGAGTGGCCTCTTCAATGATATGCACAGCCAGTTCACTAGGGGTTATGTCGGAACTGTAAGGGACCGACATTGTATTCTGCTCGAACTCTTATGTAGAGTCGAATGAATGCGCCGGCGCATGGAGATAAAGATGTTAGTAAATTCAATAATATTGAAATTCACATTGCTAAGAAAACCGACGCGGACGTAATTATTAAATTGGTATAATGAAAATAGAAACAAATTGATAACCAATATGGCACAATGGTTATCACGCCCGATCGCCGTTTGAACGGTACAGGGGTCGATTCCCATCGAGATGGACATTTGAAAGACGAGTTTTAATTTCTGTTCTTGGTCTGGGTGAGGTTTTGTCTTTTTGTGTTGATAAATATATGAAATATTTGTCTTTTAATTTTTTGTCTTGTAACGTCTGATCGAAGTAAAGTATCGAAGTAAGGGACGCATCAACAGTGCATCCGTATGTACTCGTATAAATTCGCGTGTTGAAAATCGAGATGAATGAGTTGTATATTTATAAATATTTTTCCGTGCATTTTAACAGTAAGCGAGTGTTTGCAAGTGCACTTAGTCGGATTGCGCGATTATGTTGTTTGACGGAATAACTTGTATAGTTAGAGGTGGTCGCGCGGCGCACGCACGATCAGTTGCAGCGGTGCGGTGGTGTTCGGTGTGTGGCGCGTGGTGTGGCGGTGGTGCGTTGCGTGTCGTACCCAAGTGGGTCACGAGCCGCGGGTCCCACACGAGCGGCGTTATTTGTGTCGTTCGACGCGTGTGTGCGTTCATCGCCTTTGTCTCTTATTTTATTTTGTTTGAGTTCTATTTGAGAAGCGTTCGGAAGAAGCACGACTCGCGGCCGAGCGCCGCTGGTCGCTCCCTAAATAAACTGACACCACGTTGCAACCACCGAGTGGGATCGACGCGCCCGCGCCCGCCGCGCCGCTTTGTGCGTTCCGTTACAGATTATGATTGTTTTGAATTGCCATCCTATTTCGATCTCCGTTTAATGAACCGTTGCGCATAAATTCTTACTATGCCTTGAGATTCCAGAGACGTCATTTTAAGCCCCTTGGTATTGGGGAACGAACGGGAAGTACCTATCTTGAAAATGTTTTATTTAGGCTTTCATGATCTTGAAAAGCGGTTGAGCAGCTTGGCTTAGCGCACCGCACGCAAGCGACGTGCGGTGCGGCGTGTCACGACACGGCACGGCACAGCTTGACAACGTGCGGTACGTTAAAAGGTTGCATCGCCTTTGATATAATCGAGACATCTACGAGCTACGCAACTCATATGCACGTCTCGAGCCTGCGTGTTCCATAAATCCAATTCATGCATAATTATTTGTAGCTGCAGTGTGGCCACGATGGCCGAAATGGAGAACAGGCACTTCGATACTAATCTATTTATTGATGGAAGAGTTCACGCCCTACTAACGTCCCTCGAACGCCAAGCTAACGCGCAGTGTGTATGCAGCTAATGCGCGCTTAACGCATCGAGCTCTTAAATGTCATAAAATTTTAACCAATAATAAACAGTTTTTAAAAGTTATTTTGGCACGATACATTTAGTTTCTAATAAATTCCAATTAACTACCTATATGAAGATAGCAGAACTTCGTCACTTCCCTCTACCTGTCAAAATATTCGTACCAATGAATATCTGGGTAGGGTACAAACAATAACTCTACCATAACTATCTTTCTCGGCATGCCTAATTTATCGAATGTTCGGCTCAGGTAACGCACGCACTCGGTGCGTATTCTCTTTGACCTTTGACAGGCCTCTTTTGTTTTATCATCGCATTCGTGGGAATGATATTTGAATCGGTCAAAGCCCATGGAAATATACATGTTCGCTAAATTGGTCTATATTGGATTTGCTGCGTTGCGCGTGTCAAAGCGACTCGGGACACAGGGCGGCAGCGCGGCGGAGGAATGCTTTGAGTGCGTTTGTGAACGACCACCTTTCTTTGTTAATAAGTACATTTATGTATTTTATACTGTCTACCTGAAACACATTTTAATTGTTATCTGAACTATTAAGTAGCAGTAACGTAATAATTTGAATATCTAAGTATAAAGCATATTGTAGAGTAAAGGGTAACTAAACGATAGCAGTGAGAGGATCGTGAGGACTAAGAAAACACTGTCAAAGCTGTTACCTAATGTTCTTTGACTTATGTTTTGTAAGAGTTAAAGGAGTCTGCAAGACGATTAGTTTGGGGTAGAGAGTTCCAGAGGTGGACAGCATTAACTGAGAAGGAATTTTGGTAGGATGAGGTTGTTAGAGGAGCGGAGGATATTATGGATCAAATAAGAAATAATAAAATTAGAAAAAAAAATTAATTGCGACTGCATTGTATTTCTGTTTAACATCGAATCTTGGATATTTTCTTATGAACTTGGCTTCTACTCATTAATGTTTCACTACAAGGCTCGGGTCTCCTCAGAACTGAGGAGGCCTAGAGCATACTCCACTATTCTGCACTAGGGCGGATTGGTGGCCAACCCAACTGTTAGAAGTTTATATGATGCCGGAAGGCCTCAGACATGGCTTAACGACTGTTACCTATGATAACAACCGGGACTGCCTGCTTGACGCGCTCTCCATAGTAAGAAAGCGCTAAAGAAATATTACCACCCATCCGACACCGCAAAGGGTCGATACTGGCCGCCGCCGCCGACTATGAGCGCTTCTTATGAACTTTATCAGCTATTAAATCAAAAAGCACCTCGAGCTTTTATTACAGTAGCAGAATATTTAAATTTAATATAGGAGAAATTAACGCCACTATACCGAACGCGAAACTGAGTTATAATATAAAAACGGGTGTTTCTGATTAATGAGTGATTGCGTCATCATCGGCATACCTAAACTATTTAACTACTTAAATCCAAAACCACTGATATGAAAATATAGGCGTAAGGTACCTTTTATGAATATAAGGAAGAAACTCACAAATTTTGAAACAGGCACTATGAAGTGGGTAGGTATTCACTGTTTTTGCAAAACCTCTAAGGACATGAAGTAACAAATGAAAATTTGTATAACTTAAAGCAACAAATTTTAGAAAATTTGTATAAATAAATATTATTATGTAGCTTTTGGGTTAACAATAAAGACGTATTTTAACGTTTTTGGAGATTCAACCCGTAACGGAGTAAAATTTTAGTACTTCCGCGTGGGCAAAGCTGCGGACAATAGTTTGTATAGGCAGTAGGGAAACTATTAATTTATTACACAATCAATATTTAATATTTCTTAAGTGTTTGAAAGACACTACTCTCGATTTCATGTCACAATAATTTATAGGTATTCGACTAAAAAATTCTATTTAACTTAAATGACTTTAAATTCAGATCGTGTGCAAGCTAAAGTAGTCTGCACAGGTAAATACTCGTATGTAGGTACAGCAAGCATGCGCTAATAGGATTGTCATAGCTCGGTGGCGTAATATTACACAACGCGCGTTACGCCCGCTAACATTATTTTGTCTGCTCGTAAACAAACTTGTCCGAAGAGATTTAAGTACTTGTAAGTTTTAAAAGTATTAACTGCAGTCCGCCGTAGCAAGCAATGAAAAGCCTACAATCTGTGAATATTGATCAGTACCTACTTGGAACTGTAGACAAATGCAATATTTCAAAGTATTTTCCATAGATATTTCGTATTTAGTATCGTGTTCGGGAGTCCTAATACTTAATGTCATAATTTAAATGTTTACTTTTGTATCAGAGCGAACCAAGCGCAGCATCCGTGGAATTATTAACTGTAAATACTGATCTTATCAAGTAGGTACCTACTACTTCTCAGCGCTCCATAACTAGCGCCAATATATAAGTTCAATGTAATTCGATTGAAATCTAAACTTACTGTTAGTACTTAAATCTTTGAAAATAGATGAAATTTAATATGGAGATAGTTTGTACGTTGCCTTGGGATAATTTGCTTTAATTATAAATATACATATATTCTGATCATTTTTAAATTTTATTTTTTCAACTGTATTTTTCGTTTTCCGTCACCCACGCGGGCGAAGCCGCAAGCAAAAACTAGTTTTCTATAAAGCATAAATACTGTAACCACCGACCACACAGCCACTGTAACTAACGGCCATCTGTGTGTCAAGTAAATGAGTCTGTCAATTATAGTCTGGGTCTGGGCTGCCGCGGTACACATTTGAATATTATTTTTAACGTGAAACGTCTAAATGACACTTATATCAACAGTTCTAGTGTTTCAAGACGGGGCGGTAATGTTGTCGCCGCGGGATCTCAGTTTACATAGTTGCAAGTCGAACTGTGTAAACTGGGAGTCCGGTAGATTGTTCATAAGCGTATGTACATACATAGTCTCAATATATGCCTACAATAATAAGCACTTCTCAAGTTCTCACACATACTTCGGTGAAGGAAAACATCGTGAGGAAACCTGCACACCTGAGAGTTCTCCATAATGTTCTCAAAGGTGTGTGAAGTCCACCATCCGCACTTGGCCAGCGTGGTGGACTATGGCCTATACCCCTCACACTGTGAGAGGAGACCCGTGCCCAGCAGTGGGACAGTTATGGGTTGTGATGATGTGAGAAGTATATAGGTACAGCATAATTTAATAGGGAAAGGGATGTCCAACTTTAAAAAAGATTGCCACTTAGATTTATAATGTGGTTTGCCTTTGGTAAAACTATAATTAAGTATATCACTTAGCAACATGAACAGAAACCGTTTGTGCACTCATTCAATGCTGATCGATTTTGCTCCGCTTAACGGATTAAAACAATACAATAGCATTGCTAACAACAAGCCACATCTGGATCTGCTCTTCAATAAATGTTTGTTATTCAGTGAAATTGTAAACTTAAAAGGCAACCACACTAGCGTCCTTGTAATAGGCACTGGATTTAATGAAGTAATTGTTTTTGTTATCAGGTGTTTTCATATTTTCTTTATTTTTTGTATCATGTCTTTCCTCGTAAATTATGGTATCAAATGTTAAAAAATTCAATGAAATTCGTGCAGTACTTAGGTCTCGAAATGAGATAGTTCAGACAAGTTTAGTGTAGACGAGGGCTCCATTGAAATATATACGTTTTCAGTTTCCACTCTAGTCTGAATCTCAACTGAAAGTGGCAAGTAGTCGCTGCAGCCTCTGGTGGGGAGCGCGGCCGAGCACAGTGCGCGGCGGGGTGAAGAGGGCGCGTTGTATAATTATCTCGCATCGGATGTCTCAAATGGCACCACGTAGCCCCATTGTGTGCCACTGACATTGCTCCGGGAACAAAGCGAGGCGAGGAGCACGAGGCAGCCGTCTTCCGCCACCGCCGAGTCACTTTTCTATCTAAGGCGAGCAATCGCGGCCGATATGCATGAGATTCTTAACAGTCGCTATTAGTTAAAGATAGATTGAAATTTCGTTGTGGGATTGAGTTGCTTCGAAGTTTAGTTATTGCTGAGCGGTAGTGTTGTGCTTTGTGACAATTTTTATTGCGCTCGGAAACAACCGTGAAACAGGTCGTAATTAGGAGCAAACGGTGCACAACTACTTATTTGGAAAACAGAAGATATAGGTACAGTGTTTAATAATATTGCTTATTTCTAAAATAATGGGGTATATTCAGGATGGTGTGCTTTATATGCTTATATCGTAGACTTTCTTATCGTAGTCTTTTTGACTCCGTAAATGAAAGAAATAATAAGGTTTTGCAAGCGCTTTAGTTTGTAACAAGTTCCTCTGTAGCACCTTAGTAGCGTGCGTTAGCATAGTTTTTGATTTATTAGTATTTAGTTTAATCAGTGTTTGAGCATGGGAACCTTTAGTTTTGAAAGGCGAAAATTATTTGTATCTATCTATTAAGGATAAGTACATTTTTGTAGGTGACTGGTGAAAACAAACATCGGGTGGAAATAAGCCGACAGTTCCGAGGAGCGGGGGGAAGTGGTGTGTGCGGTCGGGAATGTTTTCAGCAAGCATCACACGAACGGCGACACAAATCATAATAGTTTAAAGTTGCAGCTTTAGAAACAAAGGGCCGACGCGACGTCGAGGCACAGAGTAAGGTCGAGGGTCGCGTCGTTGACGGATCCTACACACGCGTACAAGTACACGAAGTGTATATAATATATGAATAAGTGCGTTTTAGGAATAACGCACTTAACTAGGTACTAGGAGTTTGATATTTTCAGTTTTCACAATCATCATCATCACAACAAATAACTGTCCCACTGCTGCTGCATTTTCATTTTCATTTTCACTGCTGGGCACGGGTCTCCTCTCGCAATCTGAGGGGTACCTACAGCCTATAGTCCACCACGCTGGCCAAGTGCGGATTGGCGGACTGCACACACCTTTGAGAACATTATGGAGAACTCCCAGGTGTGCAGGTGTCCACCCGATGTTTTCCTATACCGAAGCAAGTGATAATTAAATTCTAATATCCACATATTTTTTTGAATATTAGAGGTGCGTGCTGGGGTTTGAACCCGGGCCCCCCGGTTCGGGAGTCCAACGCTTAACCACTCGGCTATTACTGCTATTCACAATCATATTGTCACGCAATCTCGTCACGTTAATTTTTTTAACTTTCGCTACCTACGATGTCGGTATAGACATTTTCGTTGAGTTTAGCCGACCCAGGCAGCTTTCCCTCGAAATTGGCTGTAAATTTTAATTGTACCGGGAATACAACCCACACATAGTTTGCGCCACGCCACCACGCGCAATCGATCAAAGAGAATTCTGAATTTGTATGACCTATTGGTATACCAATATATATTGAATAATATTATGTCCTCATGTTTCGGTGCGTCCAGCGAGAGCCTTGGGCCTTGGCCGTCGTTCACTGCTAGCGCGCTGACACGCAAGGCGTGGGAGGCTGTTCAGTTGAATATTAGGTACTTAGCCTTAGCGACTGAAACTGTGTACCGACACCGACCTACCGACATACCGACCGACAGGTACCCACGTCAAAGCTGCCAATCAAGTGAGCCGCCGTCGAATCGATTCCGAATAACCGAGTGCTTCGGCTCGGCTTTTATACGGACCGTCATTTCATTACCAAAGATAATGTCATCATTCGTGTGGCCACCGTTTATTATTACCACTACTTATTGTGCAACGTTTCAAATTAACCCAAACGTACACTTCGGTTATTCGAGGGATCAGAGCGATGATTTGTTAATACTGTTAAGATGGTTCACTAAACTTGGGTGAAATTAATTCCGCCAGCTCCTCCAGAGCCGGCGTGGATTGGATAAGCATAATTCGGTGAGCGGCCGCCCGGCCAAACTTTCCAGATGACGTCGATCTTTACTATGATCGGATTGAAGTTTTGTGAAACAACATTATCTACTCAGCGTATTTCGTCACTTTTACGCGGACCGTGCCGGCTCTCTCGACCGGCTCAGTCCGTTCTAGTTTTGATCCGCTTTGATTCGATCCTCTGCAGCGATATCGAAAGGCTATGAAACAGAATCACGTGAAACAGCACGCTGCCTCCGCCACCGCAACGACCGCCGCCGGAGACGCGACGATACGTAATGAATGTAACACTTGATTCAAGTGTTTCAACGTTAAACTGTTTCAATTCAAGTGACTTGAAACAGTTTTACGTTGCTTACTTTTTCACGGTCACCTTTTTGTGTGGCACCTCGCGTTTGATCGGCTCGTTCATTCATTTTCTATTTACGTTACATTTTCCTAAATCTTTTCATTGAACTCGGTTAAAAAAAATCAAAGGTACCTACTATTCGCTGACACCAGTCAGCGAATCGCGAGTGGAGTTATGGGCAAATTGCCGAGAGATTTGATACTTATTATATTGCTGCCGTCCCTCTCACTCTCATCAGTGTGAATAGATAAGATGGTATAAGGAACAGTTCGTAATAGTCGTCACACTTAGCTTGTAATTACGAATAGGAACCGGTTACTGTGACCTTGCACTTTCAACTTCAAACTCTTTTAGAGCGAGCTACTGAACGTTGATTCGACACAACCGGAATCGAAAACTAATGTTCCGGAATACAGTGGGGTCGGTGGGGTGCAGCTCCCCCACGGGGTCGGGTGGATTGATTCGGTGGTGCGGTGAAGAAACGCCGCTGTTGTCATGTCTAAACATAGGACGCGTAGTTGCCAGCGTGCACTTGGCAACGGGCACCGTTCAACCGATTACCTCTCATTAAAGTAAAGCTATTTGAACAGTCAATACTCGAACGGAACGGTCCCACCCCGGCCGGCCACTTCACTTGTTCAATTTATCATCCGATTTCAATAAAGTGAAGAATTTCTCTCGTTAAGGAAACTATTTTTCCCATGACCTTAAAATACGTCGAAGTTATTTTTGGTTTAACGTTCTCTGTTTGTCTGAAACAAAAAAAATACAACTGTTTAACTCAAATAATTCTATTATAATGCTTAATTCGTGGAACTCATACAGCCTATTGATACATTAAGATTTTGATTATCCTCATAATTATGTATGTGAATAATTATAATATAATTCTTTTTAAATTATTTAATTCGACGACTCCGTCAGAAACCAAGATTGGCAGCTTGGCTTTTTTTACTTTCTGTGGAGAATATACAAAACGATTTGTCTGTGGCTAGTATTGACATCCCTCCGACTGGCGGTGACGGGGGTGACGGCTTGGCTTGCCTGGCTCTGGCTGAGGGGACCGTTATTACGGAGGGCTTGGCTTTGGCAGCATCATGTCCGCTCACGTCACGTCCAATACAAGGGATATTTTGCATTTTATTAGGTTAAAGAAAAAACGTTCACTGTCTTGAGTAAAATTTGGGCGATCCCGAAACCAGAAGATCCCGGTTCGAGTCTAGATGTAAACAAATACCCCAACAAAGCTCGGTGATACAGGTAACTTTTATATTCTCTACAAATTATATTGCGACGCAGTGGCCAAATGAGGTCGATCACATACCTACATTTGTTTTTAACGCTCCACGCCGCTCGCAGCGTAGAGTTTCTGGGAGAGAGTGGTCCTGGTTGCGTATAGTTGTAAGTAGGTAGGCGACTTGAATTTCGCTTTTTTTTAACATTGAATGCGTTAGAGTTATGAAATGTTACCGATCTCATGTAACATTTCTCTATAATCATGATATGAAACAGAATTCTCATTCTCATTAGAAGTAGATCATCGTAGAGTCTGCCCGTAGCGTCGTTACGCGCGTTCTACGAGCAACTAAAAATGAGATATTCGTTGTACGTCACATCGAATATCTCATGTAGTGTGTAGTAACCTTACATTTGTATAGTGTACAATACATATTCAACCCTAGTTTTACGTTGCCATGGCATTATAAATAACATTCGAGTGACTGATAAAATGAGTAAAAATCAAAGAAGTTTGATATTTGGATACAAAATAATGACGTCGATTACAAATAAATATAGTTTTGGGACTGTAAATGCTGAAAATTAGGCATTTGAAAAATAATTGACATCAGACGCACATATGAGCGACTACAGGCGACTCGCGCGTTTGATTGTGTACTTTGTGCGCGAGATACGACCGTATCTCCGGGTTATAAAAAGTATTTTGACAGTTTTTGAAAGGTTTCTGCTATCGCTTCGTCCTTGTATTGATTGTCTTAGGAGATATCATTTGGACACTGTTTATTTTTGCCCCTCAGATTTTTCGGCTTATTTGCTCACAGGAACATAATTATGGACCGATTGTTTTTCTGTTCTATGGACCGATTCAACTGCTCACCAGTTGAGTACCGATCGATCGATTTTTAATCAAATTTACAGCGAAATGATGGATGAATACCCTTACCGGGTATTAAAATAAATTTAGAATTATGGAACAACTTAACGGTATCATTTTGCGGAAAATATGTTCGTGAATAGTTTAGGTAAATATATTTGTATGTAACCATTCAATCTCGTACGTCAAGATAAGATTTTGTCTAACGCGGTGCGGCACGGCGGCCATCGTACCATATCAGCGATGTTTTTCGTCACATTTCATATACTAGTTGTCTAAAATAAAAGTGCCTAAGTTACTCCTTAATACATCAATAAACAGTCAGTGATCTATCTGCCAGTGAAAGTCCCGTCAAAATTGGTCCAGCCGTTCCAGACATTACCTCAAACAAATAGACAGAGAGATAGATAAAAATTGTAAAAATGTTATTTTGGTACATGTATCGTGTATACATACATCCATATTGCATTATGCATTTAGTAAAAAGAGGTTATTTTAATATTACAAACAGACACTCAAAATTTATTTATTTGTGTAGATGTATAGATTAGCAGAGAGACCATGAGGATAAAAAAATAAACTGTTATCTATCTATAAATCTTAATATATATAATTCGAGTGTGAGTGTGTATGAGAATGAACTCCTCCTAAACGGCTTGACCGATTTGGTTGAAATTTTTTGTGTGTCTTCAGGTGAATCCGAGAATGGTTTAGATTCACAATTGGACCCGGTAGGTGGCGTTGCTGTCGATATATCACCAAAACATTTTTAACGACTGGACCGATTTGGATGAAATTTTTTGTGTGTGTTCAAGGGGATCTGGGAATGGTTTAGATTCACAATTGGACCCGATAGGTGGCGTTGCTGTCGATATATCACCAAAACATTTTTTAATTATAAAGCGGTACGAAGTACGCCGGGACAACTTGTCTAATATAATCTGTAATCAAAATATTTAAAATTAATAAGTAGTAAAACTCAAATTACAACAATAGTATTAACAACCAATAAACGTTTGAAATCAGTTTTGGCTCTATGTGCAGTAGCTCTTATTTTTAGCTGCCTTTATTACCTGGTACCTGCCCAGGTGTCACGAGGTGAGCTTCCACAAGCACGCAGGGCATTCAAAGAACATGGACGCTACTGAGAAAGTAAGGTTTCATCCATGGGAAAATAAGTTATGTCAGATCGCTCTGGGCTCTTACTCTGCGTAGGAAGTTTGCAGACACTGCACGACAGTGTAATCGATGCACTTTAAAAACTTTGATCTTATAAAGACCGTCCTTCTGAGTATGCCTGAGTGTGTGAGTGTTTCCAGTCGGGCGTCGCCTGACATTACACACCTGGGACCACCACACCTCACGCTCGACAGCGTATCCCACGGAGGAGGAATGGATACCGTATTAAATGAGTATTTAATAATTAATTATTAAATAAGCTTTCAGCTCATCAACCCGCTTTTATTCCTAGTTTCCCAATATGGCCGCCGTCAGTACATATTTTTATGTAGCAAATACATTTGATACACTTTAAATAATTTAAAGGAATCTTAATATTGCGATTATTCTTATTAATCCACTAGTGAATATAATAATTACATTTAATTATGTAAATCTAATATTAAATCATTTATATCTGTATCGTACAACAGGGAATCGGTAGGCCCTGCGACACAAACCTCAAAAAACGGGTAGGTACAGACTTGTTCGATATTATCCGAATAGCGGCTAACGACTTACCTGGGCGCTCCAGCTGTGGTATGCTGAAGGAAGTCACTCGTCAGTCTGTATGGGTCAAGGGATTGGGGTTCCCCAAGGGTTTAGACTAATATACTCAACAAAAGGGAAAATAAGATTTTTATATTAATGGAATAACTAGGGGGATACTTGTGTGTCCGTCGCGTGATCTCCTGTTCACGCACACATCGAGTGGAAGGCAGCACCTGGGTTGTCGCTGCAGCCAACTATTCCGATCTCGACACCCCGAACCGAAAAACTTAACTTTTTCACCACTCTAGTACAACATCAAAATTTTACACGATAATTTGCCCCGCGGCGATTCTTTTACTTGTTCACGGCACCGACGCCATGCGAGCACTTTTTTTATTGGCTAATCCGTTCGCGCCTCCTATTGGCTCAAATTTTAAATAGACTGCGCGCGAGTACAGACAATATACAAAATTGCAGTTCCGAACACCGTACGCGAAGATCGCGGTTTATAATGAAAAGCATAGATTATCTGTTCCGAACAGTCCCCCGCCCCAGCCAGGCGAAACCTGGCTGAGCCTAAATCGACGTACCAGGCACCTCGAGGCGACTAATCTACTGGTAAACGGGACAGAGTTGCCACTGCTCGCTTCAACACTGAATTGTTCACAAGAACTTCCGCGACTCTAGGAACACCGTCCGCGCCTGTGAACAACTGCAGGATGCGACCCCGCCTCCAGGACAGTGGCGGCATATTCATTTCCTTAACTAGGACCAGGTCCCCGACCTTAGGTGGGTCGGTCTTATCGGACCACCGTACACGCTGCTGCAACAGATGTAGGTACTCAAGGCTAAACCTACGCCAAAAGCTTTGAGATAACTGCTGTAGCAGTTGAAATCGCGTGAGTCTATACACAGGAGTGTCTTGAAAGGGATACTCCGGCAGAGCCGTAAGAGGACCACCAACCAAAAAATGACCTGGGGTCAGAACATCCAAGTCATTTGGGTCCGAAGACACCGAACATAGCGGTCGCGAATTGAGGACAGCTTCAATTTTACAGAAAACCGTTGCGAGTTCTTCAAAGGTGAGAACCGTTTCACCTATGACTCGACGAAGATGAGTCTTTGCGACCTTAACAACCGCCTCAAAAATACCACCCCAAGAAGGATAAGCAGGAGGATCAAACTTCCATTGAATGCCCTGCTTCGACATTTTTGAACCTATAGAATCCTGATTATCCGATAAGAACTTGTATATCTCTGAGAGATATCTGTCACTCCCCTTAAAGTTCGTTCCACAGTCGGACCGAATCAAACAGGGTAAACCCCGGCGACTGACGAACCTGGACAGACAAGCGATAAAAGCTTCCGTACTAAGACTCGACACTACCTCCAAATGTACGGCCTTTGTAGAAAGGCAAACAAAAACGCACAGGTAGGCCTTAGAAATTTTAAAATTACGCCCCATAGACGCCTTGACCATAAATGGACCTGCAAAGTCCGTTCCGACTCCAGAAAAGGGCCTAGAAACCCTTACCCGATCTGGAGGTAAATCTCCCATTTGAGGTTGCGTTAGAGTAGCTTTCAACCTGTAACAAGGAATGCAATGAAACAGAACCTTCTTAATGGCTCTTCTAGCCGACAAAATCCAAAATTCCCGTTGTAGGATGGCTAGGAGTGTATTAAGTCCTGCATGAGCATTTCTGATGTGTCTATCCGTAATCAGAAGAGTAACAAGTGGGCCAGTTTTGGGCAAAAGGAGGGGATGGCGTGCCTCATAAGGCAAATCCGCATTACGCAATCTGCCTCCTACTCGAATCAAGCCCCTGTCGTCAAGGAATGGGTTCAATCGCGCAATAGCACCCTTCAACTTGACACGCCCGTTCCGCAAACTAGAAACAACCGATTCGAAATGCTCACGTTGTACCAAGCGAACCCAAAACAACAATGCTTCCTGTCGCTCCACAGGATCCAGCACCAGAGAAGATCGTTTATTAGACTTATACCGCACATTGTGAATAAACCTCTTCATCCATCCTGTTACCCCTAATAATTTATTAAGACAACTAAACCGGTTTAATAAAAATTGCAGGTCCAGAATTGGCTCCTTCTGAGCAGCTAGAACACGTAAACCTGGTAGGGGTTCCACAAATTCCGTAACAGTGTGGGGCCAGGAACTCTCAGGTTCAACAAGCCAAGCTGGTCCCCACCAAAGAGGATGATTCAACAAAGCAGGAGACTCACAACCTCGTGACGCACAATCTGCGGGATTCAAATCTCCGGGTACATGTCTCCAATCAATAACCGCAATCGAATTTTGAATTTGTGAGACCCGATTAGCCACAAATACTTCTAAGGCATGGACAGATGCTCTTAACCAACAGAGAACAATCTGACTATCAGTCCATGCAAATACCTTCTCAATTTCCACAACCTTTCCCAAAGTAGAAACCAAATGATTGAGAAGTCTTGTCAAAAGAGCAGCCCCTGACAATTCTAACTTCGGAATGGTGAGCCGTGATCTCACCGGGGCAACCTTACTCTTAGCCATTACCAATTTTACCCCTACATTTCCATGCCGGTCGATTACACGAATGTAAACGGCAGCCGCATAGCCACATTCCGACGCATCACAGAATCCGTGAAGTCTCACACGACATTTACCCGGTGGCAAGAAAGCGCGATCTATTTTAACTAATTGGATATCTGGGAGAGATGTAATAAACCGCGACCACGCCAACAATAACTCTCCAACAAGAGGGGTATCCCAAGTTAACTCCTGTAACCAAAGTTTCTGAAGGAAACATTTAGCCCAAAACACAACCGGCGTCAACCAACCGTTGGGATCAAATATCCTAGCTACAGTCGACAGTACCACACGCTTCGTCCAAACCTTACAGACATTCAAATCTTGCACACTAAACGTGAAGACATCCGGGATCGGTTGGTACTGTACCCCAAGAACGGCAACTGCGTTAGGATTCTCGACATTCTCAAAGAGATGAGGGGCTTGCTGATGCTCTTCGGGCAAATCATTAAGCAGGTTTTGCGAGTTGGATACCCATTTCCGTAACTCGTAACCCCCAGTCCTCAAGATACCGATCAACTCATCTCGTAAAACCTTCGCTTCTTCTTCAGTTGCAGCGCCCGTACATACGTCATCCACATAAACATCACTTGACAAAATGGCTGCTGCCCTAGGGAAATTCAATCTTTCGCGATCTGCAAGTTCCAACAAGGACCGTATTGCAATAAACGGACTTGACTTGAGACCATAAGTATTCGTGTTCAGTTCATAAACCGTAACTGGGCTAGAGGGATCCTCGCGCCACAGTATGAGCTGATACCGACGATCATCTGGGTGAATAAGAGTCTGACGAAACATCATCCTTATATCCGCAACAAAAACGACCTGATGTCGGCGGAAGTTAGTTAATATATCTGAAATATCACGATGCAGTTTAGGACCTGCATGTAAACACTGATTCAAGGCTACACCATTAGAGGTCGGTGCAGAACCATCAAAAACAACTCTAATCTTGCCGGCCTTAAACACAGCATGGTGAGGGATAAAATAATGTTCCTGTGAACACCAATCAAATTTAGAAACCGACATGTGACCCAAATCCAGGTACTCTCGCATGAAATTTATATAATTCTGCCTGAACGCCGTGTCCCGTTTCATACGTCGCTCCATGGAAGCTAGTCTCTTCTCAGCTAGCATCCTGGACTGCCCAAGCGGTGAACGAGATGGTAAGAAGGGCAACCTCGTGACAAACCGACCTGAACGGAGCCTTCCGGTATTATTTTGGAAGAATTCTTCACATTCTTGATGCTCCGGGCTGACACGAAGCGCAGCAGGAGGCTCCTCTACTTCCCAAAATCGCTGAACCGCGTCAGCGAGGGTTAGACCTACCTGTAAACTATGATCGCTCTGAAGGGAACACACCGGAAATGCTGGACCCATAATGACGTAACCAAAGTCCGTAGACATCGCAGACAGACCACCTGTTTGAAGAAGTTTACTGGTTTCCACCCGTAACAATCCAAGGACGTCTGCACCGAGTAGCAGATCCACCGGTCCTGGAGTGTGGAAATCTGGATCAGCAAGCGAGAGTCCTGAGGTCAAACCTACAACACCTGGAGGTAAAGAAACTACAGGATGCCGTCCTAAAATATTATCCAAAACGATCGCTGTCGTCATGATCCGCGGATGAGAAAATTGTAATGGGGAGAAGAAAAATGAGACCTGTCCCACCAATTCAGACACCTTAACTCCACCTATCCCTCGAATAAAATCTGCGCCAGGATTAACCTGTAGACGCAGTTTCTCCATCAGTCGTGTCGACATAATACACCCCTGAGAACCTGAATCCAAAATCGCGCGCGCGGTTACCTGTTCACCCCGTGGAGAACCAACGCGAACCTGAGCGGTGGGTAATAACACGGTGAGAGGAGAGGGGGGAGACACGGATGGAGAATGAGGGAGGAGTCAACAATCTTGGTCTCGATTAAAATTAGGTGATGGAGGAGTATCCCTTGGCTCCTCTATCACACGTCGCTGAGAGCGTTGGTGGCGCTGTTCCAATCGAGGATATTCTGAATAACGAAACTGCGAATGCGAATCAATCCAACGCTCCTGATCCATTACAGCACGAGTCCGTTCCCGGGGACCGTGAGAACCCCCGCCCGTGCGAGCCGGTGAGCGACGATAATTGTTTCGACGGTGACCAAAACGATTACCAGGTTGGGATGGACTACACTGGACACCCCCAGTCCAGGGCTCATCTGACACCTTCGCACCATCGAAAGGTGGTGATGATCCACGAGCCGGAACATCCGGCTGCGGCGATCCATTGCGGTTACCACAAAGAAGAAGATGATGGTTGCCTCTACACTGCGCACAGGGACGAACCGACTGGCATTGAGATACAAGGTGGTTGCCTAAACAATTGTAGCACCAATTGCGCTGGCGTACAATGCTTCGCCGCGCCTGCCAACGAAGATTTTTAAATTTTTGACAACTCGAAACACCATGTCCTGAATCTCTGCAATACGCACAGCGATAATCCTTAGCCTGCGCTGCCACTGCAGTATACATACGAGGCACCGCTCGCGGCTGCGCCGGTTGCCGATATTCAACCGCCGGCCTCGGTCGAGGATGAGAGACCGAAGGGCCGGGCAAAGGAACGTTCTCCGCACGACGACACTCGTCCTCCAAAAACAAAATCAACTCCTCAAATTTTGGGAGACGAGTGGCGGAATCCCCATCATGTTCCAACTCAAACCGATTTCTGATATCATGTGGTAACTTACCTAATATTAAATGTAACAATAAAAATGACCAACTAGTAACTGGCAATTCTAAACCCTTCAAACCATTGATAGCAATCAAGAGTGGGTTAAGAAGCCTCGTGCGCAAGGCATGAGCTCCAGAGACCTTTGGTAAGCCCAGAATGGCAGAAACATGATTATCCGCTAAGCGCCGAACATTCTGGTACCTACGCCTCAGCAAGTCCCGAGCAATCTCATAATTCGAATCGATGAGTTCCAAGTGTTGTACTAGCCCCCTGGCCTCACCCGTCAAAGAAGCCATCAAGTAAGCTAACTTTTGAGCAGGGGTCAAATCTTTACGACAATGTACCAAACTGTCATATAAATTATTAAAAGCCACCCACTGACTTAAGTCACCGCTAAAGTGGGGTAAGTCGAGCACTGGCAACCTGCTGATAAGTGCAGGCGAAGCATCCGTATCCGAAACGACGGCCGAGCCACTTATCTTAGACGCATTAATAATACCTACAGCCTGACGTAACTGGTCCGCCAGATCATCCGCCTGATTAACGTCTGCATTAATTTTTTCCATAACATCCTCCTCCAGGTCCAATTCCAGGAGGGACCGGTACGCGTCGTATAAGTCAGCCATCTGACTATCTAATAATTCATAACGAGATAATAAAGCCCGAGTCCGATCTTTACGTTCAATATTTAAAACAGCCGAGCCGAGCCATCGCAACACACCGGCTATACGAGCATTATGTTTACTAGCCATCTTTATAAAACGTAAACAAAGATAAATAAAAATAAATTTCTCGCCAAATAAATTTATCTCTAATATTAACCCCAACGGAACAGAAAATCGGATCAAAACATCAAATTATTTATTTTAACTTGTAACTAATTGAATACCGAAGTGACAAAATTATTAATATCAATTCGTTAAAATAAATAATGAATCCGCAAAACAACAAAACAATTCCGTTACAACAATATCCAATTATCCACGAAGTATGTTACTTAACGTGTTAGCCTACAACGATATTCGCATACGGTAATACGGCACAAACAATTCTATTCTACCTCCTTATGGAAAATAACAACCGACAAACTTCAATAGTTATTTTGTTACGTTAAATTACCGAATGAAATGCACTATATGCAATGAAGTTAACGTTAAACAAAATGATCAACTATTAAATATTATTTACGTATTGAATTGCGTATTAACCAAACGTATGAACCTATATCGAACAACCCAGTACATAACCCGTTACACCGATATTTCCGTGCGGTAACCTATGTACTCGGTTAACAACCACGCAAGGAACCACGCTCTGCTACCAACAATTTGTATCGTACAACAGGGAATCGGTAGGCCCTGCGACACAAACCTCAAAAAACGGGTAGGTACAGACTTGTTCGATATTATCCGAATAGCGGCTAACGACTTACCTGGGCGCTCCAGCTGTGGTATGCTGAAGGAAGTCACTCGTCAGTCTGTATGGGTCAAGGGATTGGGGTTCCCCAAGGGTTTAGACTAATATACTCAACAAAAGGGAAAATAAGATTTTTATATTAATGGAATAACTAGGGGGATACTTGTGTGTCCGTCGCGTGATCTCCTGTTCACGCACACATCGAGTGGAAGGCAGCACCTGGGTTGTCGCTGCAGCCAACTATTCCGATCTCGACACCCCGAACCGAAAAACTTAACTTTTTCACCACTCTAGTACAACATCAAAATTTTACACGATAATTTGCCCCGCGGCGATTCTTTTACTTGTTCACGGCACCGACGCCATGCGAGCACTTTTTTTATTGGCTAATCCGTTCGCGCCTCCTATTGGCTCAAATTTTAAATAGACTGCGCGCGAGTACAGACAATATACAAAATTGCAGTTCCGAACACCGTACGCGAAGATCGCGGTTTATAATGAAAAGCATAGATTATCTGTTCCGAACAATATCTATATTAATATGGCGGCACCGGAAACGGAACTTGTTACAACCGATCACAATCCAAATTTTACCATATATGTATGTACCTATATACGATAGGCGATGAACCTCCGCCGCCTGATATCCGCTCGTATCGGATGTATACGCGACTCTGTGATCCTGACCTCCGTTGAGAAGCATCGTAAACGGATTAGCCAAAGACAGGTCTGCGTCATTGTTACGGACCGTGTTATCTGTCGCATGTCGTGCGGCGCGATGTAGGCCGCAGTCGCGATGTCTACCTATACCTAGCCTGCCTAACGACTACGTTTCGACATAATGATGAAATATTTATGTTCAGCGTGTAAGATATTTATATGTACAACGTTTTTACCCTTATATTTATATTTTGTCAAAACGACGACCCTTCGTAATGACTGAGCTATCACATCTCGCATTTACCTAAATTATACGATATATTAATATGTTACTATGCATAACTAATCAGTATATGAATAGCTTATTACTTTGTTTATTTGGAGAAAGCATTAAGATGTAGGCTCTATCGATATCGTTGGATAGAGTTTATTTTCACTGTGTTCAAAGCGAATTGTGAATGGATTAAATAAACCTAAGGCCCCATATGTCGGTTGATTAGCGAGCAATCGTTATTTCAATCAAATAAAAGTTACAATCTAACTTAAAATAGTGTAGTAAATATTTGTTCATTGGTATTGTCGTGATATGAACTATCGTGTTGTTGCGAGCGAGTACCTGTAGACACTTCACGGCATTTTGAAACTATCGCGCCGCCGAGTCTTGATCTCATGGAAATTATATGGTATAGATCGTCGCTGCCTCAGATTTATGAATCTGGGTCACGCCTAGGCACGATGTTTTTTCATCGTACGGCGCTACACGGTACACCTGTGAATATGTCAGACTGTTAGAGCAGAGATATGCGATGCTCTTGTTGTAAAGTAAAACGTAATTTAAAAGATTTTAATTTCGTTTTTATAGTTTCAATGCCTAATAGGCAATGGGGTCAGTAGAATGTCCGCCAGATGGTCAAACATGGAAAGTCAAATCTGGCTGTCTAAGGGTAAAAAACGGTTTAACTCGATTTCCGGCAAAGTGCAACTCCTATGGAAAAAAGTTTAATGGAAAAGTTGTAAGTAATAAAAAGATTTACAACTTTTGTACTTTTTTCACAAAACGCCAAATTTTTAGTATTTACTTGGTAGCGACCACGACTGCCAGGTTAGGGAGTTCGACTCTGAGGGATGGTGAAGTCTCAGTTGTGTAGTTCATGGTAGCCACAACAGAAAATAATCTCAGAGCCAAGGTTTGGGAGCGTTCATTTGGATAAAAAAAGAACCTCGTGTATTTTGTTAATTTCATTTCATCAGCTTCGAATTTAGTCATTTATTTGATTTTTACATGCTCGTCGTGAGTCATTAAGAAAGAAAGAAATTATTTAGTCTAAAACACTGACTGCAACAATAATCTTAAAAAAAAACAAGAATGTTAAAAATAATAAAAAAAACAGCACTGAATGGTCAAGGAAAAAAGAAATAACAATAAAAATGAATAAATAAATTAATGCTACAGCGATGTTAATTAAAAACCAATGCTGCTACTATTACGGATATCGACATGGCGATGGCAGGCGTCACACTCATATTGTGTGTGTGTTTCATGTTTACCCGAAGTTTACATCGCGAAGGTTGTTCAATGTTCACGTCGACCGGCATTATTGTCAGCGTATTATTCTGCTCCTATATCGGTTTTGACGTATCGTATCGAAAGAAAGCGAAGGTGTGAAATGTGAAGACTGGCGAAGTGTTCATAATTCATTTCAGAGTCACTTTGACTTCAGCGGCGGTAATTACTTTGGAATCCGAAATACGGCAGTCATCATCGCAACTAATAACTGACATTGCTGGTCACGGGTGTCTTTTCACAGTCGGAGGGGTATGGGACTGGCAGATCTCAGGCACCATTGAGAATATTATGGAGAACTCTCAGATGAGCAGGTTTCCGCACGATACGGCAGTGAGAACTAATAATGGCTCGGTCCGCGTGCGGAGGTGCGTCCGGGCTCCGAGCTGCGGACTGACGGTGACGTGTGGCCTCGACCTCCGACGATGACGCGTGACGGTCTCCGGTCTCCGGTCTCCGGGCGCCCGCCGGCCCATGCAATGTGTTGCCGGATGGCCCTAATTGCCTTTATTACAGCATTACGAGGAAATAATCCGCGGGAGTGGCTTTTCTAGTCGCACGGCCAGATATCGTTGAAGACAAATTAAAGCTTTTTGTTATATGCTAGTTTTTGTAATCCCGTCGACGTCGGCGTCGTCGGCGGCGTGTGGTTATTGTACTACAACGTCTGAATATTATGTATTGCCTATTTGGGAACGGTATCGGTTTACCGGTGTCGCTGCCGGTGCCTCATGAAGTGGGTACCTACTGGTAGGACACGTAATTAAACACAACACTTGACTTGCACCGGTACAAACTTTATTAACGCTCGTACAATAATCGAACAGCAAGAAGAATGCTATATCTGCTATATCAAATGCATTTTCTTTTATAACCTCCGAACAGTGGCGGCATCCATGTAATTTAAAAAGTATGACATGTCAATAGCACAACTGAATTACTTACAAATATAAACATTAAATATTCAGTTCAGCATCTGTTAGCTTAAATAATTAAAATAACAACCCGTTAATATCCGCAACAATATTATCGGGTTTATTTACTTTATTTTATTTTATGGAAACTAACACTACATACCTGATTACGGTATTGGTATTGCTACCGTGAACTAATATTTGAGTTTTCAATATTATTTACTGATATATCGCGAATCAGAATTCGCGTTAACCAACTTTTGAGCAAATTCAGTCGAAGTATGAAAATTATTGGCACGGCGCGGCGGCGGCGGCGCCTTCAATTATCTACTGTCTTGCATAATTATCGTAATAGCTACTGTCGCAGCGAACTTCACTTATAGGTACACTGAAACCTGTAATCGTTCAAGAAGATCAATCAATATCATTCCACTTTACTTTACTTTTTGTTACCTGTGGGTTTATGAACCTACACGGATCACACTGAAACGTTTTAAAATCGGCATGAATCGGATTGAAAATGACGAAAAGTTATGTTTCGAATACAAAATTATGTTCAATCAATTAATATTATTATGAGTTACCTAGGTTGTTGCAAAGCGGCACATTATTTAGTATTTGTGGTGTGTCGAAACGAGTTTCATTACAGAAATTGTTCGCTCCTTGATTTATATCGACTTTAACTACGGTTACTGAATCAACATTGTTATGGGACACTTCGATAGGCATTTCATGACGAAGTCCGACGTTCGTATACTGTTCGTAATACTTAATACAGTTTAATTGATCCTTAAAGAAGAGTGGGCGCACTGCCTCCATTAGTAAAGAATAAAGATTAAGTACTTCCCAAAAACAATTAAAATATTAACAGGTTTCAGGTTTCTTTTAAGATTTTCTAATTACTTTCTGTGTGACCCACGAACGCAATATTAATTTTCTGCTTCCAAACGGACAATTAATATATTTTAAACTAGCGACCCGCCCTCGCTTCGCTTCGGGAAATTCCTTCGGTTTGCAAAGATTTAGTTACATATCTTGGATAATTCACACTATATCTACTATATACTATATTATTGTAATGTAAACTATATTATTGTAAAGTTTCAGCAAAATCCATGGTAGTTTTTGCGTGAAAGAGTAACATACATTCATACGTCCATACAAACTTTCGCATTTATAATATTAATAGGATAGGATGTTCTATCAGTCACGAGCAATAATATGTATACATTGTCACGTTTTCTAAAATATCTTATCTTGTACCAATCTAGAAAGAAGTGAACAACAATTCGTTCTAAATTAACTAACCATTAAACGATGTCAAAATAACGTATAATATACAATTTAGAACGAATTGTTGTTGTTGTTGTTAAAGTTAAGATATTTTAGAAAACGTGACAATGGCTGTAGGTACTACACTGAAACCTATTATAACTCATGCGTGACTGAAACCGTCCTCGCTAGCGAATGTCTACCAATAGACGTTGCCTAGCAACCGAACATAGGCAGATACGAATAACCTTTGTTTTCGTCTTATCTGCACATTTTTGAACACACCACTATTCTGATTGGCGGAAAGTATATCTAATAAATTAAATGATAAAATTATTGTATTTAGGAGTAACAATCAATTAAGAATGAAATCAGAGAAAATGTGCTAAAAACCTGAGTGTAGTTAACTTTAAGGGCTATCACTTACGAACTGATAAGGACGCTTTATTTATATTTGGTTTAACGCAATAATATTCTAGTTTTGAAAGTGTACTGTACACTGTCTAAACATATTTCAACGCACACACGCGCCCACTTGCATTGATTTTTAATTCACCAGAAAAACATGGGACCCTTATTATCTGGTCCTTTGGCATAAGTGTAACGGTTCTCTTTCTCGAAAATTCTGCAGAAATGTTGTTTTTTGTATTTTGTAAAAGTGGCGAGTGGCGACGCATCAATATGCGTCCACACGACTGAAACGTCGTGTGTGGCGCTGCATTAACGATTGTTATCGATCCATGAATGAGTAGGTGTTCTGCAATATCGGTGTAGGTATGCCTCTAGGGTTCGTTATATGTGATACTTTAACTAATAATGATAAACAGTAACATTGGTGACCCTACTCACGTGCTGAGGTACGCTTCCAAATGGTTGTTCGTGCGAGTGGGCGAGCACAGCGCAGCGTCAGCAGTACCGCGTAGTACCGGTACCGGCTCCCCACCTTTCTGACCGGAACACAATTGCTGTTAAACGTATTATTACACGATAGAAATGCTATTAAAGTACTGTGGCGGACGGTATTCCTACCCCGGGCGGCACAACTCTAGGCTCTACATATTCCATTTCTTAAATATTTGAATTCGTTAAAATATTTGCATTGTTTCGGTTCGCTGATGCTGGCGACCATTATCGAATGAAACCTAAGATTATCCCAATAGCGATTGAAGCTTACCCACACACTACTCGTCCGATAGTAAAAATAGAGAAATAAAGAAAAAATGTTTCTTCGCAGTTTAAATGCCACAACTAAACATGATAAAACATACAAAAAACACAAATACAAACACGGTTGCATACTTACTATACTAAAACTAAATACAACATTGATATACCTAAATACAATATTAAATGACTATATTAAATCCGCCCGTGCTGCAGCGTAACGACCTGCGGATGGGCTCAGCCTCAGGGGGCACCACGGAATACAGAGAGATTCCGTGGTGGGCACAGCGCTGATGTTTCAGTCTGGGCCCCGCCTTCCGTGACGGAAGCCCGGTCAGACGTTTTGGCATAAAGTATTTTCCTTATACAATTAAATTAAGACTTACTGACTGTCAAGTATTCGGAATAAGTGGGTATATGTGTAAGACTTTTGTTCTGTTAGTGAGAGTATGAAAAAAAAAGAAAATGAATTTAAAGGACATATTGGACGCGACACGTATTTTACCTACCTACAGGCAGGTAGTTCAAGTACCTACAGTATTATTACTAAAAATAATTGCAAAGTTTAAAATCATTCACAAGAAATTAATATCATAATTTTATATAATTATATAATTCTCGTGTCACAATGTTAGTTACCATACTCCTCCGAAACGGCTCGACCGATTTTTATGAAATTTTATGGATCAAAATATTTTTAATTCCACGAAGAAAAGGTACTGGACCTAAGTTGTAGAGAATTTAAATTGCAACAAAAACTGTTCTTACAAATTTTAGTTAAGGCCAATAGTTTGCCAGATAGCCCATAAAAACCATCTGCACCCTTGTTTTCACGTTGTTGGCGGCCGCACGATGTAAGCCCTTTAAACTTATAGTAAGTCTGTAAGTTTTACTGTAAGTCTGTATGTCTGACGTTCTCTGACTTTACTCAATAAAGGATGGACCATGGCCGCTCGACTGCTGGTTTTTAACGTGAAACGTCTGAATTAGCAAGTCGCTGACAGTGTACATAAGGTAAAAACAATATTCAATAGAGACACTGGAAGTTGCGTTAATATTTAATTTGCGACGCTTCTGAAATCGTCTCCTACTGTGTGAGGCCCATCGTCTTCTTGCTCCAACGATCTGCGTGATTTGTATCTCCTGCTATTGACTGATAGAGACTCTGAACATTTCTACTTTATGATCGAAACAAATTCTATAACCAAACACGCTGATCTCTTCCCTAAGGAATATGAAAACTGAGGAGCGAGAGTACTGATTTCGGCTAATCGGCGCGATTCCCGTCCCTATATACAATTATACATATATGCCCAATGAGACACTATTTACAAGCTTTTATTATCCTGTGGAAGAGCCATGGCACGGTAACATATGATACTGTTACCGTGGGCACAGGCAGTGTGGATGCGTCCGTGTGCACATGGGCAATCATCGACGTAAATCGCGATTGTGTTTGATGAGTCAGATGAGAGCAGGTTGCGTCGTAGTAAGTGCCGCGGCCGCTGCGGCAAGTGTTTGTGTGCGACTGACACTCCGTCGTGTGGTTTCTGTGAGTGAAGAGTGTCTACAGTGTATCGTTCACAACCGAGCTAATTAACTGTCGGCCGCGACTTCAGCACGGTATTGAGGGTAGTGGAACGCGGTTGACGACGACGAATACTGTTCGTATTATAGACACAATGAGCCAGCGCAGTGTCGGAGTAATTATCCAATTTAAAAAAAAACGATGCAAATGTTTTACGTTCGAAAAACTGAATGTTGTTGCTTTGCAATTGTTGTAGCGGTTGCTGACACCGGGGCCATGTGAACGGCAATGTCGGGTAACGCATACTGTCATGTCAATACGTCGAAGATATTAACTTAACGACTGCTTTAGTGCAAAATGATTTACTATGAAACAAAACGACACTAAAATAAGCATAAACACACAATTTTTAAGATGTAGGTGCTCAAATAAAAAGACAGAGCTCAATAAATTTGTCATTTTACTTTGAATTAAGTTAAATTGAATGAATAACGCGCTTTGCGTTATCGTTCCGCCGCTACTCATCTGTGAATGGACTATTGAATTGCGCCATTGAAGCGCATTATGCAGCGTTGATTGATCAGTTATCGCAGTAACCTAGAGCTCTCTGCCACCAATCAATTTATTGAGATCTCACGGTTCGCCGCGCGGGCCGCCCGCTCCGCGCTGGTCGCGCCCGGTGGTCGATTAATAATTTATTATCCTCACCAAACCATTACTGCACAGCCAAAACTTACTCGTAATACCACGAGACTCTGGTAGGCCTCTCTCACGCCTGTAATCTGACAGTAGGCCGACACGCCATAAACGTATCGCTTCCAGCTCCCTGTCTTGACAATGATAATGATAATCCATGATGCTGTTGCTTGTATTACTTTACATTGATGTTACTGATTACGACCAACAGAACTAACTATTAGGTACTGATTAGGACTAATAAAGTAAAACTATTTTCTACACAACAGTTTACCAACGTAATCTATCGAAACCAACGTACTCGTAAACTTTTATTTACATAAAATGTCCTAGCTGGGTAATTAGTTAAATAGATTAATAATTTAATGAAACATATATTTGAATAACGTTATAAATTAATAATGTTTACGGCCTCGACGCTCGCTATCTGATTAGGCATAACTCTGCAAATACATCGCTCGCCAATTGAACAATTTACGCGCAATTATTTATAACGGAGATAAAGGTCAATGCGTAAACTGTAGAGGCGTGGCGGAGTATCGCGGTGTGCTGCTGGGCCCGCGACGGGCTAGGTGACTGCTGCGAATGTTGCGATGTGAGCCCAGTACCGACAAGTGCCGAGAGGGTGAATAAGGAACACACTCACAATACGAACAGTGAATGGACCAACCAAGTTGACAACAATAACAGTAAGCAATAACAATGACCTGCTGTTGATAAATAAAGTAGCTTAGAGTCAAGCATTAACTTAAAACATTTGTAAGCGATTGTAAGTTTTGGGGCTAAGTGGTCGTCGTTGACCAGCGGATGACCAAGTAGGTGTCTTATTTGTGAAATTGTGAAAGTCGTTTGGAAGTAATGAGGGAGCAGATGAACATACCTACCTATTACCTATTTACATACAGATCATAATCACAACCCTCCTTTCTACTGCGCCATAGTCGGTTCAAAAGAATTTCATACACAAACAAATAGTCATTCACATCCGCGACCGTAACATTTTCCGATAATAAACGAGACGACGCAAGCCTGCTTATACCGCCACTAACGGTACGAGTACGTTTAACTCGCCGAGTAACTGCCGCCCCGCCCGCCCCTAATGAAGTCAGGGGACTGGCAAAATTTAGATGAGATCAGCAGCGGGACGCGCTATGTTTACTTACTGAGCGACGACTAAAGGACGATTTGAAAGCTTTGTTGAACCGGCCGCAACCGGCTCTCGGCCACCGTGAACCTGCGCGCGGCCGGCCGTCCGCGTCGAGTGCGGAGCGCGCCCGCCACAGGAAGTTTTAATGAATGCACTATTATAGCACACTACGAGTATGTTTACGGACGATATAATGAATGAATAGCGGCGTAACGACTGCGTATCCGTGGCCACTTCGTACTGAAGTGACTCGGTACTCTCGAGTAAGCAGGCAGAAGCAAGGCAATGAAGCCTGCGCGGGTGTCAGTTAGTTTTAATTAATCGGTTATTTTATAACGAATATAATGAGGGATGTGCTAACAGGATAACGACTTTAATATGAGCGTTTCTGTGAGAATATCGGCATAAAAACGTGCACTCGGACTGACCACTCTCTCGCAACCGCGTCTATCGATCTGCCCCGTGGCAGCCAGCGTGGCGGAACAGCGGGTAGTCTCGATTACAAAACGTAACGAGTGATCCGCGAAAGCCCATGCACTATTGCCCATGCCAGGTGACCAATTCACGCGGGACGGCCCGATTTTCAGGGATCTGTTTTCACTAATTTCGGTTTCTATGTTTTCCCGTTCAGCTGACGTCAGAACGTGACGTAGGAGCGTGACGTCAGAGCTAGCAGTTAGAATAGTTCTGCTACTGAAACGCCGCTACGCAAGCTTCTTCGAGAACTTTTACAATAACCGCCGCCCACCTCGTTGGAAGCCATTATTTATAACAAATGTTGAATACGCGAAAACGTGTTTTCATCAATGTTTCTATAAAACTCGTCCGTAATCGGTTTACGGACGACCGATTTTTTTATTGAAATTTATGATGCGTTGCAGTTTAGTATTATGTTCTCATCAGCATATTATCTTTTGTTTCAGGTAAACACTTGCAGTAGAAGCGACCCCCCAGCATTAGCTGTATGTACCTACCACAAAATATAAACACTAACACAAAGAAAGCTCGTATGTACTTCGGTTTCTGTGCTTTGTGTGCGTTCGCGCTAGGACTGTACACTCCCCGGTGGTAATTATATCTTGTTATTTGACTGTTTGTTAAGACGTTTTGTTAAAACGGGAGGAATAGAAATGAAATCTATACATGTTATCTATACAAATAAATAAAATTGGAGTGTCTGTTTGTAATATTAAAATAAGCGCTTTTTTCTAAATGCATACCTATACACGGTACATATTATACCAAAATAACATTTTTTACAATTTTTGTCTGTCTGGCAGTGGGTCTGTCTGTCTGTTTGTTTAGGCTAATCTCTGGAACGGCTGGACCTTCACCTTAAAATTCACGCGGACGAAGTCGCGGGCACAGCTAGTCGTTAATATAATCATTCAAATGAAATGTTATTCACAAACTATTGATTTATGGCTTCCTATTCGTGAGCGTAGACAATGTCATGTACTGAATGCGCTCTTTTCCGTTTTTTTTATCCTGTCTCTCCTGACTATCTTAAAAAAATAATAAATTTAATTACCTCGGTGACAGTCACGCGGCAGGTTGTAACAATATTAATATAATGACGTGTTTTATACGTGTACATAAATTATAAAATAAATAAATAATGGTTTAATTCAATCGTATTGTGTTACGTTACTTACCATCGAATTGTAAGCAAGTTTCTACATTTCCGAGGCACCTGGTAGTTCAAAAACGACAATACACTATTAACTGAACAGTTGTAATAGCGTCTTGTTTTTCTTAACAAATTTTCTAACAAAAATATCTTAACGTAGATAATAATTTGTCAAACGTGCCGAAGTTGCCATTCTCCTGTATCGTGTCCGCGAACGGTGTCTATGTGGGCGTTTCTCGAGCGCGCAAAGTATGGAGCTTTACTTCTGTTAGTTTTGTGCTACTACCCAGTGCCCACGCTACTTTATTATCAACAATTAATTTCTTGTCTCGCGCGGACTTACGGCTCCCATAAAGGTTTGAAATTGCGATGAGTGCAAATAGCGGGCCTATTAGGTCGAAAAGCAATTTCCGAGCGAGCCTCAAAAGTCCATTATATAATGCAGCATTGATATCTGATCGCAAGCGTCGCGGCGCCGCACTGGCACGGTGGCCCCGCCGGCGGCGTGTTCGTAGCCGTAGCACGATGTTTCGAATTTGTTTTTACTTGATTCAGATACAACGTAGGTACTAGGTAGGTACATAGTTCGTTTAGATCTGCTTGTCTCTAAGGAACGAATCGATGTAGGAACGGTAGGTGAGATCGAAACTACTTTAGGGCAAAGTGGAGGGCGCCGCTGGCACCGGTTCAAAGGTGGGAGCCGTTAATAAATCTGCCCAGCGAAGTTGTCGCGATCGATGTGCCGCGGCCCGGTCGCCATGCGGCACGCATACGGCACGCGGCATGCGGCCCGCTCCGCCGAAGAACCCTCCCCACATTTTTTTGACATAATATATTTTATAGGCGGGCCTGCGAAATTCAGCTCGGATATTGCTATTACAAAAGTAATAGCCAACTTGTAAGAACTTCGGGCTTAAAAGTATAATTTGGCCACAACACCTGACGTTATGTTGACTTTGCGGCACGCGGCATGAGGCACCGGCACACTTACCTACTTATTGTAACTAATCTATCATGTCCGATTAAACAATGCGTGATTGAACGTTTGGAAACGTACATACTCCATATTGAGTAGGTAGTAGGGGACGGTCACCTAAGATTGGCTGGGGGCTGCGTACTGTTAATGTCAAAACATAAACGACATCTGCGGCTACCTTCAGTCATATTTTGAAGCAACCATCTGAGTGGTTTGCTGCGAAAAACAAAATGAAAACAGCGGGAATATGGATTTGCCAGGTAAGTACTGTAACATACAAAAAGAAAGAAAAAATAAATGATGTGGTGTCGTGGGACACCAGGTAGGAACGAAGTTCCTTCGGCTAATGTAGAATCGACACAAATTGCAAAAAAAATCGTGCTCAATTTTATGTAGGTTTTCTTGATTTTTCTCTTAAATTTTGCTGATTAGTTTTTATTTAAGTACAAGAAAGTATTTAGGAAATTCAGTATTTTAGGAAATAATATAAAATAATATAAAATATAATATATAAAACAATAATATAAAACCCATGTGTATCTATTGTTATATAAAAGTATAGAATAGAAAATAAAAATGCATAAATTTCATTTGTGTTTTATTTAATTACAGAATCTTGTATATTAATCAAAACACAAGCTATAGTAAAAATATGGTTAAATGGTATATTTGTCTGTTCTTGAATCAAGTTAACTAAATAATAACAAGTTAAAGGATTGCCAATATAAGAACGGGGGCTTTTTTTAATTTTTCAAGGTGCACTCTAAGGCTTTAAATTTTCTCGTCTTTTGTCATCCTGTATCATCACTACAATCTAAAGAAGACTCCATTTGAAAAGATATTGATGATTCTGTGAAAGTTACAGAGGGAGTATAAGATGTATCACTATCTGATTGTTCTATTTTTTAACAATTTTACTCAAATAATGTTTAATTAAGTTTTTCCAAAACAACTAATTTATTCTCAAAATAAGTTAGCTTTTCTCAAACAAGTTGGCTTTTCTCAAAATGAGTAAACTTTTCCAAAATGAATAGGCTCATCGAACGTCACTCAATTAAATGTCTCTTAAAACAAGACTAAGAATAATTACATCTAACCTGTATACATAGCTCTCATATGTATCGTCCATCCCGATACAACTGTCCATTGGCACTCTCCAATAACAGAACTGAACACCTCTCTCTAGTGTCTTATAAGGGCTATGCATTGTACAAAAATAATTTCAAAATGAGTTATGTTCGACAAGATGGCTGAATTTTATTAAATTTTCAAAAAGAAAAGAAATCTCATTACAGTGAATATGTGACCGTCTCTAAGTATCGCTACCTATATCACCAGTAAACCCTGTGTGATAAAACCAAAGATGAGTAGGTACTTCAAATGTTATACTCCTAATACCATATTACCACAAAATTACCAAAAAGTTATTAACTTTATCAATGTCATAATTAGAACTCAATATTTAACTTCAAAAACTCATTTTCTTGATAATTTAGTTCCATTGTGTCTAGATTATCATTTTATTATTTTGATGTTATTCTATTTCATAACTAATGAATAACAACTCAAACTCAAAAAGTACTTGGTCATACCTGACAAATCCTTCAGCGTGGACTTGTGGATAGCGACTCCTGGATACAGGTGATGCAGACTGCAGCTCATGTAACATCCTCACTCAATACTTGTATACCATGATATGACATCTTGTACTTCATAGTCATCTCAAAGCATCGCAGCCTTGCTTGCCAGTTCATATTGACATCCAAGCTTTCTCACTAGCTAGTTTCTTACGGATTCTTTATCCCAGCTTCTGATATCGGCGTCAGGTAGGCCGGGTGTGGGTGTTTGTATGGTTTTTCAGTCGATTCTACTCTGTTTAGCATGTATTTTCATGAAAGTAGGTATTCTTCACATAACCTCCGTTGTGGGCTTATTCAGCGATTCTCAATATTGATTTAAACGTTTTAACCACTCGCTCTATCCGCGATATCACATTTTATTATAACTTCATCAACAACTTTAAGAGACTCCGCGACTTAAGTATGACAACTTTCATAACTTTTTCCGCGGGAACTCAACATAATCATATTCTCCGTTTTCTGACAGATCTCGCAAACTCCACTTACATAACCAATGTAAAATATATTATATTTATAATATAAATATATATTTATTAATAAAGAATAAACTAATACTTACGTATTTAATTCTTTTGCACTGAATAAATATAGTAATAATTTTTTCCCACTATTAGCACTGTCACTTTCACTTGCCATTTTCTTTTACTATATTACTATATTTACCTATTTACTATATTATTATTTTATAATCCTATATTATATTATTAGTTTAGTTTAGTAGCAAAACCTATCCCCTCCAAGCCTGCCGTAAGGAACTTCGTTCCAAAAAACCGACTTCTTTGGACTCGATTTTGACACATTTTCAGCGATCAGATTTTGTAGACTTATCAAGGTCTGATGGCAAGAAAGAAAGAAAATTTTTATTCGCAAACTAAAAAAGATCATCATATCTTTTGTACTATATGGCACAAAGCGCCTCACGCATTTATTTAGAATTATTTTTTATTTAGATTTATTATAAAAGCGTGTATTTTATTTTTTTAAACTTTATTTTTTCCTTGTATCCTTTGAACGTGATAGTTAAATATGGTTACATCCACGCCACACTTTTTTAATGCCGTTAATAAAAGCACAATCGAATTATTCTATTAATAAAAGTTCCTGTTCCTAATGCGCGACTTAGAGATCCTAGTACGCAATGTTACCCGCATTACCATTTTTTTAAATAAATATTTATATGTATAAGCTACTTATAATATTTAATTATGCTACTTTTTTTTTCTTGACTTACATATAGCAAGTCAAACGTTAAGGTGCGCAATCTTATGTGACCCTACCCTACGTGGAAATTTGTTAGCAAAGTTACTGGGTAAATAATATTTCAGTAGATAACGGACCATTGAAAATTTCCACGAATTAATTTACGCGAGCATACCTACCTGGAATGGCTGGAATTTATAGAACGTATTCGTGGGAGTCGAAATCCTATTTATCCGCAGATACATACCTGTTAAAATAATTATTATTAGAATTTATCTATTTATAGAAACTACTTAATCAAATCAACCTGTGAACTGTGAATCTGTGGTCGGACCGTTAAACTCTTGACTGGAATAATGAATTATATTGGATTGGGTGACTATAACATAATTATTCGTGGTTATATCTGTGGTCATATTGCATTTAGATGTCATATACCATGAAAAGTGGTAAAATGAAACATTGTTTCCCACAGTGGCGGGCAGGGTCAATAATGTCAATATGTCCGAGTATAATTTACATCAGCTAATAAACCGGGCGACGCGCCGCCGGCCGCCGGCCGCCGTACCGCAATGGAGGCTGCCGGAGGCGCGACACGTCTGTCCCGTCGTGCTCGACCCCGCGCAGTTTCATTGTTCCTATACACAACACATATATTTGAACAAAATTCACTTCAAGCTTAACCGACACTTAATTTATTGAAGGTCTTTCAAAGGAAGTTATTGTTCATCGAAATAACAATAATAATCCAAAGTGTAATCTGTAAGCGTAAGCCCCTGTGTAAGTTACGTATTCCAAGTTTGGAGTTGCAAACAAGAGTGGACGTCAGTCCGATATTTTGGAATAGGAACGGCGATAATTAATTGTAATGTTAAACAAATTTAATTATAACGACCTTTTAAATAAATTCGTGCTCGCCACACTACTTAGTTCAGGCGCTAAGATACGGTTGTCGTCGAGTCGAGCCGGTCGAGTTGTACCTACCGTGACTAGTCTTAAAGCGGATATGAAAAAACATTTGCTTACAACAAAATCTGATGTCGCTATTAGAAATAAACTTGCTCGCATCAGGCAAAACAAGAAATCGTACGTCGCAACGTATGCGCAATTGTGTCAATTGTTTTAAAGTGCAACGTTAGATGACATTTGGCATTCATTTGTCATTTTCTTATATTGGTAAAATAATTCAATTTATAAGCGCTCGATAGTACGGAACCCTATTTGTGCGAGTCCGACTCGGAATTGACCGGTTTTATTAGTAGATAATATTAAGTTTACGTACCGTCTTACGGAAATATTAAATAAAAAAATAAAAAAGTGGTCCCCGGTGGTTATTGGCGAAAATGCCGTAATCACATTTGCATAGATTGAGTGACAACGCAACCGCACATTAGTTTTACCGGACGCTTACATAGTGAGGTACCTACTCGGAGCGAACGCTAATTGGGGTAAAATGTGTCCCGCTGTTAAATACTCGCTACACATATTAATATGCGGCCAGTCCCGTAAAGTGGCAGCGGCCGGGGGATGTGTGCACGCGGCATGGCGCGGGCGCTACGGCCAGAGAATAACGTAATGGTGCAGACACAGTTTCCAATAAGCGCCTCCCGACGGGATTCACAATAACGCCACACCGAGAACACAGTTCTTTATACTAAAATATTCAGCAAGATATTAGTTATATTAGTAAATGAACTCGGCGGTCACGTTAGGGCCGTCTGCTCAAAATCATATCGATCCATCAACATTTTGACATGAGAGAAGGACAAACAAACAACCAAATAAACAAACACACTTTCGCATTATTTTATAATATTACCAGGCGACACGGCAGACGTTGTCCTGCAACACAAATTATTTTTCTCAAATATCTCGTATACCGTTTTATCAAAGGTGACAGAGTGAGAGTCAAAGTGGATCTCCAAAATGAGTGTCTCCACTCTTTATTCTTGCTGCTCTACATCTCTACAAGATTATAACCTATTAGATTTACCGGGAATTGTTTCAATTAATACATTTACAATTAATCCGCATTTCGCTCTTCGTTTTTGTTATTGATCGTGAGAATCATTTTATTGTCGTGGACTATTCAATTGTATACCTTAAACAATAATACTTTGCTGATAAAATTAAACAGGAAATCTGTTTTATTAATTATATCAGAAGGTATAATTTACTAATTACTTTACGATGATGCTTTTAGAAATGACACGTTTAGAGTACCGACTCAAGAGATACACTTGTAGGTATTTGTTTTCTTTTCCTTCGTGTTTCGACATCTCTGTCTCTTTAGACTAAAATATTCTGCTTCAGACTCATAAATATGTTAATACATGAATGCAATCAATAGTGAGGCAAATCATTTTGGCATCGGTACACTGATAATAAAAACAAGACACAGGGCGGAGGTTCGCTATTTACAACTGCGGAGTATTCTACGAGGTTCGGGAATTTCGGACACGTAACAAACACATACGTACCTTTATCTATATACCTACCTATACATAATTATCTAATATGCAATTAAGTACATAGGCATTGTAATCAATACGGCATCCATACATATCTATATTTATATGATACCTGTAGTTGCACGTAGGCGTTATAATTATTACGGCATCCAATTAGCAAATCCTATTGTTTATCACGGCTTGGTACACCGAAAATACGGACTCAATTTAATAATTGAATGTTCCCGAAATATATTTGCGTGAGTGCAGTGTGTTTTTGTGCTGCTCTCTGATACGTAAGGTAATTTTAATATAAAGCAACATACGATACAACAAAGTTTATTTAGACCATCAAGATTATTGTAGTGATTGGTGCGATGTTCGGGTACTCGAGTGATCAGGCGGTCGGACGGCCGCGGGTTGTGTTCGCTAAGTCACACTGTCTTACTGATTGACAAACTGCATAATATTATATCTAACAAGGGACCTTCCTGGTTTTCCCATGTAACGTCAAAAAACCATTGTCGTTTTCTGCTGTGCAATACACGAAGCAATGGTATAGTTTTCAAAAATTATGTGCGTATTAGAATTTAATTTTATCACTTGCTTCGGTGAAGGAAAACATTGAGAGAAAACCTGCACAACTGAGAGTTCCCCATAATGTTCTCAAAGGTGTGTGCAGTCCACCAATCCGCACTTGGCCAGCGAAATGGACTATGGGCTGTGCCCCTCACGTTGTGAGAGGAGACCCGTGGCCAGAAGTGGGGCACTTATGGGTTATGATGATGATCATGAATGCAATAGGATTAAATGGGTAAAGGGTTAAATGGCTAGGTGGTACAATAGGTAGTTCCACCGCCCGCCACGCTACCTAGTATGCTGAAAGCTCCGAGGCGGCCTGTTTTTTTTCGACTTTCTCAACTGTTATGGTCATATTTCAACCAATTTACACAAAACTTTCATATAGGTACATATAAACCTTCTTGAATCACTCTATCTATAAAAAGAACTGCATCAAAATGCGTTGCGTTTATAAGATGTTTATAAGAACACAGCGACTTTGTTTTATATTATGTTAAGATTATTATTAAAAGACTTGTTGTTACCTATAACTGTTATTTTATTGCGTTGTATTGTATTATATTATATTTGGCAATTCCCAAAGCCACACGTCATTTGATTCAGTTCGGATATACCTACTGGGTACAGTTGTTGTGGAGTACACTTACCACAAGTAGTGATCAAAGTGTCCACGGCATTGACATGCGATGAAGATCTCGTGACCTACATGGACGAGGCGGTCGGGGCAGGCGGGACGCTGCCAAGTGCCGCGGCCGCTGCGCCGCTAACTCAATTAGCGTTTGTCAATGATGAGCACGCGCCGATAAGTTTGAACCATTATCGCCCCCCTCGCCTCGCCTCCTTCCGTTTACATTCACACAAAAGTCGACGCAAACGTGACATGCCATTTCTAAAAAATTAATCCTCGCCGCCCCTTTGCCCGACAGCGGATCTCTTGCCAATAAAATTTAAGCGCGTGCTCTAGGTTGTAAAACTAGATCGGGAACGAGTTAAAACGAGTCGCACATAAATTTGATCGCCATTGTAACATCGTCTTAGTTGTATACTTTCATTGGCCACTGCAGTGGCTAGCTGACCACACGACATCAGGTCGTTAAAATACTAAACGAAACTTTTATTGTGATACTGTGATTGATTGAAGATCTTCGCCGAACATCCGCTGGCCGCACACGGTCGCGCCCAGTCGCGGAAACCCACACTACATTTTAGGTACTAGAGCGCCCTCCCAAAATATGTAGGCATGTGTTAGAGAAGAAAGAGTGTGAAAGAGAATTCAGAAAGCAAGTGTTGAATAAAATTATGGAAATCGGAATGACAAATAAAACCGTGAATACGTCATGTTGGAATGCGACGAGAGAATGTTTTAGACATGGCGGTGGTCGATAGAAATACAAGTGCTAAAGGAAAAGAAAATAACATTGAAAGAAACAAAACAAAGTTATTACAACAGCAACAGCTAGAGCTGTTTATATGAAACACTGAATAGCTCAGTAGGTCAGAAATACCTTCACTGTCTCACTAAAGCTCGGGGAAGAAAATCGAATGATGTGTCTCATATAAAATGTATAGGAAATGAAACATGGGCAGTTCTTGCTGATGATGTGAAAATTAAAAAAGGTGGAAAGGTTATTATGAAAGGTTGATGAATGAAGAAAATTGGAGCGCAGTGCTTGAAGATAAACAGGGAAATATGGGTTTAGTGAGATAAATAAGTGTGGATGATGTGAAAAGAGCATTGAAAGGAATGAAGAACGGAAAAGCGGTAGGACCAGATGGAATACCAATAAAAGTGTGGAAGATACTACGAGAGGATGGATGGAAGTGGTAATTTTATCCTTCAATAAATTCTTGCAGGAGGAGGCTATTCCTGATGAAAGATGCAACAGCTTGCTGGTGCCCATCTTTAAAAATAAGGTACTACAACAACTATAGATTAATAAAGCTAATATCACATACTAAGAATGCTTGGAAAAAAGTGATAGAAAGACAATATTGATAGATTAGAGTGAAATTTCACGGTTTTATGCCTGGTCGAGGAACAAAGGATGCTATTTTTGCGGTTCGCTACATATGCGAAAAATACAGAGATGCACGTGGTGTTCGTTCACCTTGAAAAGGCATACGACCGGATACCTCGTGTTTTGTTGTGGTGGGCAATTAAGAAGAAAGGAATACCAGGGAAGTACCTGCAGTTGATCCAAACGATGTACAGTCAATGCAGCATAAAAGTTAGGTCCGCGGCGGGCACGACTACTTGTATCGATGTCGCGGTGGGGCTGCCCCAGGGATCACAGCTGAGCCCATATCTCTTTGCGATGGTCATAGACGAGCTGACATGGGATATTCAAGAGGTGGAGGCGAGAGGAAACGCATGTGACGAGAAGAGTGATTGATATGAATGTGAATAGACGAAGGGGACGAGGACGGCCAAAGAAAAGATGGATGGATTGTGTGAGAGATATTATGAATGAAAAGGGAGTCAGTGAAGAAGTGCTGGCCAATAGGGAAGAATTAATTCTTCTTTATTAGCGTTTCCTATTAGCCATTCATCCCCATTATTCTCTTTGAAGAGAAAAAAATATTGCGACGACCCTAAATAAAATTTGGAAATGGGCAGAAAAAAGATTATGGCTGTTTAATACAATTTTTCATACGTCACTCTACAATTGCCACGTCGAATTACACATAATTATTCTGAACATAGATGTGCAAACATAATGCTCGCTAAGAACAATTTACTAGTGTTAGTAGTATTAAAATAAATGATGTTTTACTGGCATGGTCAGCGGTGGTGCGGTGACTCGACGTGTGCTATCGACACAATCGACAAATCTATGTCGGAGACTTAGCGATCGCAGATAGCGTTGTGGGTCGAAAATATGCGACCCGCAACACGATCGAATGAACGCCCGCACCGCCGCGCCGCACCGCCGCGCCGCACCGCTCGATTTATTTCTTCCCCGAGATTACAAATTTCATCAGATTCCGCTTTTACTTTGCTTGGAGAATCGTTATCCTAACCTGCAGAAATTTAAAAGTTCTTAACTGCACTTAATTCGAGTAACGATTTTTTTTTAATTTTCAAGTTCAACCAACTAACACTGAGTTCGGCCGACACAATCAAGCCTTTCTCGGAACCCACTGTAATCCGTACAGACCTACCACCGTACCGTAAAGTAAAAGCCGCATGATAATCCGTTTTAAAGGCTTATTACGAGTTTTAGTCACTAGACGTTAGTCACCACCTCGGGGAGGACTTAGCGCAAGCAGAGATGACATTAGATTTGTGCAAGGCGAGACGTAATATAAGCGTGACGCCTGGTGCATCAGCATCAGCTTGTTTCGATGCAAGGCGACGCCGCGCCGCTACGAATCCTGATGCCTATGCGTTGTAATAGGTACGTAAATTCATACGAGAACACTGAAGGGAACCGTTTCCGAGTTGATGTGAGGTGTGGGACAACCCTTAGATGTCGCACGTGCGGTAGCGATCAACTCAAGCCGGGGTCGTCGTCATCCTCGCGAACTTGGCCGGCTACCTCGATTTATTTATACGAAATATCGAGTTAAGGGAAGCGTCCCCGTGAGCTAACGATCGGTTCCTGGTGTGGACTATAAATACTGCGGTGGTGGCGGGCAGCTATGGGCGCCGGCGGTCGGTCGGTAGTCGGCGGTCGGCGGCAGGCGATGCGCGGGCATTCGTGGCGTGGTGACCGTACGGCCGCCAGCGGGCGGCGCATCGGAGTCTGTTAGCCTCGCTTTTGGCATCGTCGCTACGTGGAAGTAACTCTTTGTCATCGCGCTATTTATAACGACGACATATATTTTAAGGTTGTCGATGATGGATCGCCGCTTGGACGGCTCCCATATTTTACGTGACGTGAAACATTCGGTGGGAGACGATTTTCCACTTGTCCGACCAACGCTGTCACTGTTGCATCACGTAATGAACATTTATTTTGGAAGGAACGCTGGGCCGTCGTTGCGACGACATTGCGACGTCGACCAACGACACAATTAATCGCGCGTTCGACGTGTCAACTAATCATCGATTGCAACGGGGCAAAAATCGAATGCAGCTAATCGGTCTCCAACTCAGCGTTGTGATTTCGTTACATGCTTTTGGAGTGCAATGTTGTGATAAACGCGAGCAGTCAGCATAGGAGAGTAGCCGAGTATCGTGTGCATGGATAGAATTCGGTAGGCCAATAAGTTGTAATAAAATATCGGGGCAAGTAGCCTCCAGACTCTGCGAAAAGTCACGCAATTTAAAGTAATGACAATTAATATTTAGCTAAAATTTTGTTAAAACTAATTAAGGCAAAAAGTCTGCATAGCCATGTAGTTTAAGAGGGAAGCGATATAAATAGGTAGATACAGGCACGGTAATATCATACAGTATTGTGACTCGGCCCTGTCCTTGAAATAAATGCCTTCAGCCGCGCGCACTAGGGCCGCCGCTTTCTAGTTGTAGTGAATGTAAGTGGGTAGGCAATACGCACGCTTCCTGATTACAAACCCACACGTTCGATCGTCCCTATGGCGCTTCTGTGGCTGTTGTGTACTTAATGTGTACTAAACTCCAACGCGCGTAGGTATGATTCGTGTTCCGACCGTTTATTTGAAGATGGAATACTGTATGATACTATTACCGTGGAACAGGATTTACACCGGGGAGTCCAACATTCAAACCAGAAAGTTGAAATTCAACTCTTTCAGTGCTCACGCCATCATTTATGTTGTGTGAATTATACCTTTCGATCGCATTACCTGCTGGCCCTGTGTTGCTGGATAGGTACCTCGTTTACATGACTTCCATGAGTCTAAACAATGAAGTATTACCACGTGGGTATAATATACCCGATAATATAGCCACGTCGTCCGACAAACGAACACACAGCATACGCCGCAGTGGGTTCGCGGCTATGATGTTTAAAGTTTAACATCTATCGTCGTAATATACATAAATATTAACATTGTATGCTTAGAAGTACGCAACGGATTTTGATGCGGGTTTTTGACGTGACAACGTCTTATAATTCGGTGGCACGCATGAAAAAACATGACTCATGCGTTACCGTCGTTACCGTTGGTGAATTATTATACCAGCGCCATCTATGTATTGTGCAGTGAACAATTATTCATTAAGTTCGATTGGGTCCATTTATCGATGGAGGAAGGCTGGCTGAGCTGGTAGTTCACTCGCAGTACACTAGATGGCGTTGAGTAGTGGGGCGCTATAATTCTGTATTGAAAAAGTGTTCTTTTATTGTGCTTGCCTACTCATTCAAAGGAAATTATTTTCTTAAGACGTTGTCACGTTCAACTATCGTCAGTAAACCGACTTTACAGACAACCAATTTTTTAAATATGTGTGTAGATAGAGTTATTCAAGAGGAAGGTTTATATGTATAATATTAAACTTTTGTCTAAATTGGTTGAAATATGACGATAACAGTTGAGAAAGTCGGAAAAAATCAGGCCGTCTGGGAGCTTTCACCGAAAACGCTGCTTAATCCCTTTAACAAAACAATGTATGGGTGAAATATTCCTCTTTTATCTTCAATAAAGTCCGCGATGGCATAAGTCTTTTTTTTAAGTATAGCTTACTATACCAACTCTATATTTCAAAAAAATGGTCACGTAAAATGCGGTAATTGGAAAGCTATTTAGAGGGATACAGTACCTAAGTATTAATCCTTATCGACAACGCGCGTGAAAACAAATTCGTGCGCGGGTTACGTTTAACAATTTTGGAGTGAGTGTACTAAGTTACAGGTTTCCCAAAACGAGGCGAGGGCGGGTTTACTAGTATTGTGTCATCATTGCAACCCATTATAGTCCCACTGCTGGGCTCGGGTTTCCTCACACAATGTGGGCCAACCCAAATGTCAGAAATTTCCAACAGGGCTCGACGTTTGCTATTTAATGATAAGAACCGAGACCAACTGCTTAACGTGCCCTCCGAAGCACGGAAGCGCCCAAGAAATGCGCTAGCGGTCACCCATCCAACGACCGACCGCGCCGGGCTATGATTAAGATTGACTGTGGGCAATTTTTATGTTCTGTTTTTATAATTACAAAACGATCAAAGACGAATCCAACAATAATGAAAAGGAAATCAATGGGCACCGGTTTATTAGTTGGATTGAAGTACAGTCCCTGTGTATGTATACGGTGTCGGGCGGTGGCGGCGAGCCGTCTGCCACCGGTCGGGCGCTGACGTCACGCTGCCATCAGCGACAGCGGGCGGCCGCGACCGCCAGCCGGGCCTGCCGGGCCTGGCCGGGAGGACGCGCAATGGTTCTTTGATCTCCCTTAATAAAACTTTTATGATCCACTCGATCTCTTTTTGCTGTTTAAAAAAATGTTTCGTGTGTAGTTTCGACGGATTCTGAATCGGGTTCGTCGGTGCAGACGTTCGTCGAGTGGGGTAGAATGTCACGACACTGACAATCGACCGACTGTTACAGAATTTATATGATTAAGATGGTTTCCTCTAAAAAAATTTACTAATCTGTAAAATTGTTTCTAATATCAGACCGAGCGATTTATTAAGTATACATGGTAAAGCTTTGTGTAAGTAAGTCATTAAAGTGTTTATTTTATTTCAATTTGGTTCAGAGGTAAAAAGGATATCATAATGTCAATTTAAAAAGAATCGCAACTGAGGATTTACGAAGCGAAGAATCGCGGGTAATGAGTTGATTGGTATTATCGTATGTAGTTGGTATAGCGCTGAAGCCTCCGGTCGCGTACGGTGAGCCGGCAAGTGACGGCACGCACGAGACTCTTCTGCAGCGGCTTTATTTGGTCGATACTCGGTATTTAGGTCAACCCGTCTGAGAGAAGGCGAGTGCTCGATCACAATCCCTCGTAAGGGTGCCCGTCCATTCATTCCGATCGGAGCAGACTTAGCCTATGTCTTCTTTTATGTATAATTATATTCTCGGAAGACTCCGTCCCGTTTCGCTAAGTTCGATTATCGGCGAGAACATGAGAATAGACCCAGATGCTGACGAGACACTGCTACGCTCTCGTTTATCACATCGTATGCCGCAATGCGCATAGACGTAAAAGAACGGGTAAAGGAGGGAGGGGAGGGGGAAAATCATGTGTTTTGTTTTCATTCTCTTCATGATGGCCCAAACCCATTAGCGACGCCCTACAACCTACGACCCAGGTTGCCCCTCGCGCCGCGCGTTTGTCCTTGGGTCTTCTGTGTATGTTGTGCCGTAGAATGACGTTTCTGTGTCTTATTACTTAATCGCTATTCCGTATCGTTAGAAATATGTCGCTCCTCTGTTAAACAAAGAAAAGTTCTAGAGTCGTCATGCTGTCATCAACGCCCGAACGTCAGGCGATAGAGCATGTCCGCGTGGATCCTACGGAGCTGCGGCTAAATGGATCAAACCGTTTATTGATCTTCATGTTGGGCACGAGTAGGTACCAGTGAGCCAGTTGAGGGTCGCTCCACGTTCTATATTATTATTATGGTAATGCGGGTCTGATTTAAATATTGTCGTTCTGGCAGTCGGCGGGCGCAGTACGACTCGGGGCAGCCGAGGCAGCCCAGGGTCCGTGAGACAGTTCACCCCCCTTCCTATTTTACAGTGGATAACGAATGTTTAGATAGGTCGTTAAGAAATTAATTGAAATCGAAACTAAATTGTAAATTGGGCGACAAACAAAATTGTATGTATATCAGCTGCTCGTTCGAGCTTCATAGTAATTATTTAGCCTTATTTATTGAGCCTGAGCTTTGAGCCATCAATTCATGAAAGATTTTAAAATTAAACTTCCGCCAAATTAACTCGTTAACTCCAAGTGGTATAGTATAGACGTACCTAATAAATGCTGTAATATTGAGGTAAACTGGCCCGATCCTTCATGTAACATCTTTATGGATACTGAAGTACTGTGTGACCAATGTTTCAAATATTTATTTCCAGGTAAGAAAGCAGTGTACACGAAGTAACGGTACCCTCGTAAGGGCCAGGGGACCAGGACACCTGGCGGCCAGGGCTGAAGGTGCCCCGGCGGCGGCGGTCGGTGAGTGAACACACTACAAACTGCGAGTAGCAGTGGCTCAGCCACCATAAGAAAATAAACCCAAAAACTCACGAAACTCACTGTACGAGACAATGTCACTTGAACATGTAATATATTCACGAAATAGCTGTCGTTGTGGACCTCCCTCTAGGTTCTCTGTGATCCAAACTTCATGGCAGCTAAGGTTCCTAGCTTCATACGTACGAGTATGTAACTTTTAATAATATGTATACCTACGTACTTATCATTGATAGACTTGACAACACTAGATATTCTCTTCGACAGTCTTTGTATTTAACGGGAGGAGGCATTTTCATCGATAAAATGTTTATAGTTTTATGTTTACAAAAGAGTGCTACGAATTTAAATAGTGTAAGAGCGCTTTTAACCGCTTTTATATGTGTGATCAGTTCAGTATCATAATTATGAGGCGGCCCCGAGCCGCGGCCCGCGCTCGCCGCTCGCCGCTCGCCGCTCGCACCGCGGCTCGGCGCGGATCGGCAGCGACACGCGATGCGACTTTAACGATGATCATGTGATTTATAGATCGTGCCAAGTTATGTCTTTCATTCAAATATTACTATGTAGTACTTACTACATTCAAATCGTAGTAAATCTATGAATAGCTTTGAAGTAATCGTATCGAAGTAATTAAAAATATGCATACCTATCAATACAAAGGAGTCATGATAGTCTAGCGGCTAGACTCTAGGTCTACCCTACGACGACCCATGGTTCTTTATTCTTATCCGGCACGCATCTCTAAATTTGCTATAATTAAACAAGTAATTACAGACACATAATATACTAACCAATCCTATAGTGCTCTCACTACAAAATTGTTAACTTAACCCGCGCACGATGTTACTTTCACGTGCGTTAGTTTTCAGTTTGCTATAACTCTTAAGTTATTAATTTAAATCATATGTTGTAAAGGCTTGTCATAATGTGCCTGAAATACTTAAGGTGATTAACATGTTTAAGTAGATACTGTATCCCTCTTTTTGGTTTTCCAATTAGCGCGTTTTACATGACCATTTTTTTAAACTTAGAATTGGTATAGTAAGCTATCCTTAAAAAATAGATTTATGCCATCGCGGACGTTATTGTACACCAATAAAAGAGAAATATTCCACCCATACATTGTATTGTTATGTACCTATATCTCAAAGGAATTGGGCAGCGTTTTCGCTGAAAGCTCCCAGGCGACCTGATTTTTTCCGACTTTCTCAACTGTTATGGTCATATTTCAACCAATTTACATAAAACTTTAATATTTTATATACCTAAACATTCCTCACGAATCCCTCTGTCTATAAGCGAAAACCGCATGGATATTCACATGAAATAGTTTTTTGAGTTTATCGCGAAAAGACAGACATACAGACGCGGCGGAGGTCTTTGTATTATAATATTTTATGATATAAAACGTTTTATTCAGTTTGAGAACCTCTCTATAATTTCTGCTTCAACATAAACATTGACATAATATATTTAGTAATAATATGTCAATGAACATATGGAATTTATTAAACTTGCGAGCGGCGCGGCGCTTGCTGCATTCCTTCTAAATTTTATTTTTACTACAATTTACATGCCGTAACATTTATTACTAGTTAATCTATACATATAAAAAAAGATTTGTTCTGAGTAACTAATTGACCATCTGATTTATCATCACAGGGCCTAAACTCTACATTAGTAGCAACTGAAAAGAGGATTATTACTGAATTAACTGATAAGGTATATTTTTATTTTTACAACTTGATATACGCAAAAACAGAAGAACATTATAATTTTTTTACCAATAATTGAAATAATTAGCACAACATGGTGTGTAAAGTGTTGGAGACTTGTATTACTTTGGGAGCAGGTTCACTTGTTTAGGTACTAGGCAGGTGGCGGCGATATTATGTATACGGAACGGTAGATGTAACTGTCTGCAAATCTGCAAATTTTAAGTAGCACGAAATGGTCAGTGGTCACATCTGCAACACCAAAGGCATCACCGATGCGTTGCCAGTAAAAATAAAGGAAACAAAGAAAAATATCTGTGAAGCTCCCAGCCGACAAGGTACTCGTAGGTGGCTAGCCGCAAATGGATTAAACTGGGGTGTTCAGAGTCCTGCGTCCTCAGAACAGAGCGACCGGGCTGCCGTGCAAGAGGGTGCTACACGAGCAGCTGTTCAGCAGTTGCAGAGGAGTTAGTTGGGGTATAGGGGATGCAAAAGTGTGTTTTCTTATGCAAAAAAACCTTAGAAAATCGGAGGGGCGACTAACTAGTGCGTTTGTTATTTTTGAAGTGATAACTTCTATAGTATCGTTGTGATTTGGAATTCGATGAAACGGAAATGACGCGCAAACGAACCGAAACGGAAATGAAAAAGACAAAGACACATTTTAACGTGGGAGAAAATGAGATAGTAACATTAGCAAGAGTTAGAACTTAAGTTCGCTGCAGCGCTAAAACAATAACTATGAGCATAAATTATACACTTATGAGAGTTATGACATCTAACCAAACTATTTTTTGAAAGATTCTTTTCTAGCACGTGTGAATTATGCATATTTTGATTTATTTTTAAAGAACGTATGTTTGACTTTTAGGTGGTCCCACTGCCACCAAATCAGGATCTGATGAATCCCAGGAAAATCGAGGATACCCTTATCGATGTTGAAATTGGTTTTTTGTTTTGTTAAATGAATGTTACAAGCAACATAACACTTATCAAAAATCGTGTGTAGTTATCAATGTGTGTTATCTGACAGTCTAGACAAACACTTACAAGGGATTTGCTGTATAGTAGGTGTACAATATGATTGTAGGTACACAACGTTAAGAATCAACGAGAGGCACGACGACTTCTTTAGGTACGTCGACCACAACAGAGCGGGCGCGGGGTGCGGTGCGCGGGGCGAGGGGCCGAGGGGCGCCGCACGGAGCGCTCGCACCTCACAGGCCTCGCTGGGTGAACGCAATAACACGACGGACCTGGTTGATAGGGAGGTTGACAGGTCATTTATCAATCAAATTTAAATTCAGAAATATTGTGACCAAGTGGGTTTGGGCACGTGGAATTTAATTGAAAACCGTTTACACTTCACGACTTCGCAAATCTACTGAACGATGTTCCATTTCGGAATAAATGTTATAAAACAATAAATGCGGGTAGATTAATTCAATTAGAAGAATAAAAAAAGCTACGAGTGCCAATTGAGGAGGGCGAAGGGATGGTGATCCTAAAATGTTTGTGATTGGAACGTTGATAATTTTATACATTATGTGAATAATATAATCGTACCAAATTTATCTTATTTATACACAGACGGCAAGAAAGTTCTGGAGAGATATCTTTTTAAATTATAGCCTATGTGTTAATCTGATGTGTAAGCTATATTATTGTACAGTTTCATCAAAATCCATTCAGTAGTTTTTGCGGGAAAGAGTAAAAAACACACATCCATACATCCAAACATCCACACATCCTCAAAACTTTCGCATTTATAATATTAGTAGGATGTAGGTATTCCTTGCGATACTTACTCCAACAGTCTTTAGTTATTGGAAGTTGAGATACGAGTATCTACAAAACTTTGGAAGCCATTCAATTCAAAGCTAAAGCAGCGGCTAGGATGACGGGTATTCTAGTATAGTAGTACTGAAGTAAATGCAGTAATGATTGTTATAGCATGAACGGGATGAAATACAGCCGCATGTATTTCACACCGCGGCAGCTTATAAGAACTCAGGGGCTCTAATTTTGAATCGCTCGTCTAGCAGCGAGTGCTCGTTTTGAGTGATTTTTTTAAATTAATTATCAGTTAATGCTTGACCACAATCAGTTAATGATTTGACTCGATCTTGAGACCACTCGTACATTCCTAGTAGTCGCTCGACTCTACAGCAGGGAATTTGCTATATCGAACGAAAATCACTCGATACGAGCGTTCACCACTAGATGAGCGATTCAAAAATAGCGCCCTAGGTCTAGCCATTATGTGGATTAGGTACTGCTGTCACATTTGGGCTGGCGCTGCGAAATGTCACCTACCACCATTGGATGCAATGGAGACGCGTGCAAACAGGCATAACAAGTTAATTGGCCAATAAGTATTTACAATACATGATCATTATACATTACACATAATTATTACCTATACATTTAACAAGATTTTATTCGTTATGTAATTATGATTTTACATGAAAAGAAAGCTTTAATAATAATTTGGTTATGACTTCGTATCGTGCAGTGATGTACCTATTTGATGGGCCCGGTGTTAAATTTTCCAAAAAAGTCCATAATTCGAACGCTTCCGTAGGCAAATCCTACTGAAGCATTCAAGCGACGTTATAATAATGTTATAGTGTAGACTGTTGATAAATGCCTATATCAATGACAAGGACACCCGGAAATAATGTAGCCGCGAACAGTTCCGCGTTGATCACTTCTGAAGTGAAATTAAATGAAATTTTATTCGAAATTAGGTTTTACATACACTTCCAAAGTAAATAAAATAAATTGTTCCTAACCTAAACTAATCTGTTATGGCTTATGACCTAAATAATAGTAGGTATCCATTGTAAAAACGTCTTGAAAAAAGGCCAGGTCAAAAGTACCATACACCGAAGAGACAAGCTCTTCGTCTTCTGAAGGGAATAATGAAAGTGGACGAAGCGAAACAAGTATGTAAGGATCGTAGCAAGTGGAAAGAAGTGGTCTCTGCCTAGTGCCTACCCCTATGGGAAAGAGGCGTGACTATATGTATGTATGTGTGTTGTATTTGGACATCAGTAACAGAATTACAAAAAAAAGGTGTCGCACAGTCGCGCGAGCTGATTCCCACATGGATAGTCGTTGTCAGTGTATTGTGTCCTGCGTCTTCGACTGAATAAAGTGATGTGCTTAGATACGACGACGGGAGAAAAAAGCCTACGCACTGTTGTCAACCTCACGGTGGCGTGGGTCCCACCCACCATACCCGATGCCCGCGGTCGGTTCGGCTCCAGAATATTACATAATAATATACTGTAATGTCGATTTGTACAATATTGTTAACTAGCGGCCATATCAGAGATTGACAGGCAATATATTAGAACTTAAAGTTAATGACTGAACTTGATCTGTGGCTGTTTTCACTTTTGCATAAAATGGGCGAATAAAATCTGATCTAAAACAGTGTAGTCCTTTAGAAGTTAAATGAGCATTAATGGATGCACCGACGATTATATATATTTGCTAAAAATAACAAGTCACAAATGTTATTACTACTTTAATCGCCGCCCGCCGGCAAACTAATTTTACGAGTATCGTTAGTGCCTACGCAATTACCATAACCACATTAATGAATGACGCTCTTTACTCGTATTCTGCTTTATTGTACGACAACGTTCAATGAGTTCATTTATGTCTAACTACTGGACCCACTTTCGCTTAGCTTCGGGCAACGTTTACAAATATTAAATATCGAAACCAGTGGTTTCTGAGATTAGCCCGTGCAATCATCCAAACTCTTCAGCTTTATGGTTTTAGTATAGATATTGAAGATATTTTTTTGTGTCGGATCCGAATTAATTTGTAAAGGTTTAATTAATTTAACAGGACAGACAGGACTCTTATCTAAATAAGACTTACCCGCAGAGGCGCACTCGTACCACGAGAGGGCAGTTGGGAGTCAGGAGCCCACGGCCAGGGTCGGCCAGGTCGCGGGAGCAGTCCCGCTCCCAGCAAGTATTCGTGCAGCTCGTTTCCTACGCGTAGTCACGGAATCATTATTCCGAGTCGACTCGAAATAGTGAATCTTCCGTTAGAAATAGAAACAAATGTCTCGTTCCAGAAATATTGATGAAGGTTGCTTTCTTATTTTCTGCGTCTCAGATCGCTCAGCCACGTGCTCGTAAGATATTCATTTGATAATCCGAATGGGCTTGTATAGAGGTGACATTATAAATAGTCGCGTCTGAATTTAAATTCAGACGTAGGTATACATAATGAAAACCGAGAAAATATTTGGGGGAGCTTTGACGATGCACCAGCGGAGCCCCGCGCTCAGCGGTCCCGCGCGGCGAGCTCCCGAAACTTATAAAGTTGTTTACATTATCTCCGCTCCTACACAAACATTCTACTTAAGACTACTTAAGCTGTAGGTACCTTAATTTTATTCTATTATTATGATTTCGCATTGTAATGTAATACGGATAAATTATTATGTACCTATACATATGTATAAAAGCGAAAGGATACGTACCCGCTGATGAAGTACGAAATCGTGAAAACTGCTTGACATATGAAGATGACTATTGGAAGTGGAAGGGAGGTAATTGTGAGTAGGAGACGTCACCTAGTACGGGTTTTGTTATAGTCCACCCCTAGAGTTTAAAAAAGACTTTATATTAAAAGCGCTGGGTACCTCCACGCGCGATAAACCTCTGGCAAAGTCTCTTGTCCACGAAAACGCGTGTTTGCAAGGTTGGTGGGAGCTCGCCGAGCAAGTCATGATGATGGGGCGCCGCGTGCTCCTGAAGCCTGTTGAACAGTTTCATATTATTAGAGACGATTTTTATTTAATGAATTCGATGCTGACCCTCGTCAGCTCCGCCAGCGTCCGCTAACACGTGGAATGCATGTAATTTGTCATAACAAGCCGATGTAAGCGTCAACGAACCCCCCCCCCCCCCCCCCCCCCACCGCGCCGCACAACGCTCTCCGCCCTCCCGCACCCCGCACCGCGGCCTTACAATAAAAATAAAGCTACAAGCCAACCGTCCTAAATAATCCGACTGACAACTCGCGCTATAGTCCAATACGCAGAAAACGACTCAGTCCTAGAGTTCAGGTTATACTAATATAGTTGACTAGAGAACAACAACAAACAATATCTCTTTAACGTAAGATAATATAAAACGACTGCAAAACGGAAGGACATCTCATTTCTTTAAGTTTAGTACATAGTACCTACGTGTGACCTTCAATAAAATAATCATTATCTTCATCATATCAACCCGTAACTGTCCCACTACTGGGCATGGATCTCGGGCCCCCCGTTCGGCTACCAGTGAAGCACCCAATGAACGGTTTCAATACACCATTCCCTACTTATCTGGGTTTAAATACGTATAAAATATACAAAACACGCCATTTCTCAGAGTAAAGAGGACCTCGAACTTAATTCTGTACCGTGGATATATTATGAGAATTGTCTGTTGCCAAGCCGGAGGTATACTTGTGCGTGATGTTCAGTGAATTGTGTTGTGAACTGAACCACATTGTGATCGGCAGTTAACTTCTTACTATTCTTATACTTAATATTTGATGCAGTAAACTAATACATATCACCACCACCACCTTCCACTGCCTCCCATAATTACTATGACTATGATCGAATACTCAAATCGGGACTGGGAGCCTTGAGGTCGCCTCTAAAGAAGTGTAGCCGGCTCCACACCTTTCTATCCGAAACACAATTTTATTGCTATAAAAGGTAGTATCTACTACCCCGGATGAACTCTAGGCTCTACTATTATATGATGTTACCTGGTTTAACCTAATAGTGTTGTTTTTTTTTATAATTTAATGCGTGACAATCCCACCGGATGGTTAGTGGCATGAAATTTAAGATGTTGAACGCACTAATTTATAAAAGCTTATTCACTCTCCTATTGAAGACTTCCACATC